>CM021741.1:1970476-2019059 GCA_011075105.1 Heteronetta atricapilla
ATGTACATAAAGAAGGAACATGTACATAAAGAAGGAACATGTACATATCCTACTGCTCTTTTTCCTATGGTGTACTTGTACCTTGTTAACATTTACATTACTCCTATTACGAACACACAATAAATGAAGAAAAGAAGAATTTTTCATCATTGTATTTTCTAGATCTGTGACAATTTATGAGAATGAAGGAAAATGTAGCTTGCAAACTGATTGGGTCCAATTAAAATATTTAAATTATTTTTACAAACAAGAGCCTATATCATATTAAAACATTAATATGTACTTGCTCTTTATATGTACTATGCTCTTTAAATTGATAGATGCAGCCAGTGCTGTGGCAATTACTTAATGACACAAGATTTCTGTATTCAATGAATTGCTGTGAAGTGTTCTACATGAAAGAATAACATATCTAACTTTACTCTGAGGATGAATTGTCATGCAGAAATGTCCATTAGATTTAACCATTACTAAAAGAAACAGCGTAATAAATCATTTTGCATCAAATGAAAAAAACAGCACCTTTCTCTGTTTGGTTGTTCAGTCATAATTATGATAAATTGACATTCCAGGACAGGTGAATTTTAACAGGCATGCAATATGCTTAGATTAATTAGATTTTGTTTTCTAAAGATGTCCTCTTATTCTGTAAATGAGAGAATAAAGTAACACTGAATATAAAAGCATTCATCGTTGCATTAAGAAGCTTTTTGTTCTAATAACAAGTTCTGCTGAAATCAATAGAACTTTACAGAAGTGCTGGTAGGAGAACATGAAGGAAGATGCAGTAGCTATTCTGAATTGCTCAGTCAAGATTGTACATTTCTGCCCATGAAACCCCACACATAAAAAACTGGGCACAAAACATGCAGAGAGCAGAGAACAGAAACGCATCTGATGCTTCTGAGTAGTCTAATTTGTATGTAAGGATTATCCCGTGGTCTAAGACTTCCAAATATCAGTCAGTTTCTCTAGTTCTGATCATTCAAGTTTTCCCTATAGAATAAGAGGATATACCGAGAGAAACCTGCATTTCAGCTAGTCCAGCTCACACATAGGGATCTGTCTCCACACATTCTGTGCTATGAAACATAAGTGAACTACAAAAACCCCCAGCAACAATGTACAGAATGTCAGCGGCACAAGTACAAGCACAGCAGCTAAGAAAGTATAAGTACTTCCAAAATACAATTATCCTACCTTCCAGCAGGGGCTTTCTGATACTGCCGTCAGCTGCTGATAATAGACGACACCTGATCCTTGACAGAAATCATGGATTCAGATTTGGTAGGCTATTGTGCTTTTATGCATGTATTGGTCCTTCGTAGAAACAAAAAAAGACAATTACTTCCTTCTTTGAAAAACGTCTCCATCTAAACATCAACATAAAGGTTTCACAACTTATTTCCAAAGGGCAAGGAATGGGAGGGTATCCCATGTCCCCCACAGCATCCGTGCAGGAACACTGCATAAAAACTAACAGCAGAACCCACTGCCCCCAGAAAACTTGTTTGAATGCTCTGAAAGAAAAGCTGTGGAAGCCCTCATTACACAAGCATCTTAAATAACAATCCAAAAAGCTATTTTAAATTTCTATAACAGATAAGATTATCCTTTAGCCAAAGCATTCTAAATTCTACCTCCTTATTTATACATAGTGATTGTTTTAAAGTGCAGCAAATCAGAGAAAAACACATTTCTCCAAGACACCCTCAAAACCCTCTGCAGTTCCCAGGCCCTTTTGCAGCTTTCCTTGTAGGTCATGTTCTTCTAGTATGCTATTAATTTTCTATCCTCCTCCTCTAGAGGCCCCCCAGCTGTCAACACTCTCAAACTGAACCCCAGTATGAAACCTAGATCCTTCCATTAAGATCTCATCCTTGCTGAAACTTGTGGCCCACAGAAGCATGTTGTTGCCTCCTACATAAATTGTGATCTAAGGTAACTCACTGGTCCTTTCTGAATTAGGATAGTTCCCTTATCAACTATTTCCCTTCTTCAGCGTGTATTCCTTCCACACCTGCACACGTATGATACACTGCACTTGATCCTCTTGAATGTCATCCTATTTTTGACAGGCCATTCCTCTAATTTGTATACTATTTTGAAGTTGAAGCTTAATCTCCAAAATGCTAGGAGTTGGTCAGATTATAAAATATGCAATTTAACAATTCCATTAGCTAGACAATTAATTAAAATGCCAGAAACCATAGGGTCCAGGAAATAACTTGATTTCATTGAAAGTATTCAAATGTCCACATACCAAAATAACTCCTCTACTAGCAGTTTTCCAAACAGATTTGCATCCTACATTATTTTCATCTAAACCACTTTATTTCTCTCAGGAAAATGTGAATGAAATACTGTCAAAAGTATAACTGGATTCAAAGTGCAGGACTAAACAAAACCTGTTTCCATACTTTAAAAGAAAATTACTTTGGTTGGACAGTCTGTTCTTTTCAAGTCTGAGTTGACTGTTTTCCACCCCTTTGCTTACAGACACATACAAATGCTTAACTGCCAGAACAATTAAATTTGCATTTTTCCCACAACTTGAACAGGATGTGTCTAGAAATTCCTGGCCCCTCCTTTCTTCCCATTCTCACGTTTTTCAAATTCTTCCAATACATTATACATCTGTCACAAAACCTTGACAATAACTGCCAATGACTCTTATTTCATTAGTGAGCTTTAATTACAGCATAATGAAATTCCTCATGCTTTTTCATCGCCTCTTCTTTCCCAATTACATACTATGGTTTCTGCCTTATGCTACTACTGCTATGAGTCACATAGAATTAAAAACACAGACCTACTGAGCATCACTTGTTGACAGCTTCCCTACTGTACTAACCAGTGATAACACCTTTCCTCTTTACCTTATTGCCAACAAAGGCAAAAGAATAATAATAACAAATTAACCAACATGCTATTTTGTTTGAAGAATTATATTCCATACCTCAGGTTTTCCTGGATGACTACAATCTATTTTGTAATTCACCCTTATCAGCCTGGCCCTGCCTCCTCTGCTTGTACCTTCCATTTTTGGATCTGATATCCCACGTGAAAGCATGATTTAGCCTGAACTCATTTTCTGCCTTTCCTCTACAACACATTTTTCCACTATTATCTGTAATATAATTTATTTCAGGAACTGGCAACTTTTTTTCAAACACCCTTTTTGCTTAGACTAGCCATCCAGGAGAACCCACCTACGAATTCTCTGAATTCCTGAAATCCATTGCTTCTGTTTGAACACAGTTCTTAACCTCTAACAAGTCTCTACTAAACATACTCAAACTAAAACCCTTCAATGGTTTGCAACTTTGTTAGACTGGGAGTAGTTTTTCAATTGAATACAGGCATTAAATACAACTGAGACCTTGTTACCAAATTCAAGCATCTGCTTCAAAATAAATATGTACTACAAGTTTTCAGAAAGAGGAATTAGAAACTTTTAGTATAAGAAAAATTAGCATATTCTTGTAAGCTTGAAAACAATCGTACTATCTTTTCTACATCTTTCCATAACAAGCAAAGAATTCTCCTGAAGGATACACATGAATGATTTCACTTTGAAAAGTTAAAATCTAGGAAGATTCTAAACAACTGAAAGTGGAAATGTCTCTTTTTTTTTTTTTTTTTTCCCCAGTTGGTAATGATCTATGACCAGAACTCCTTCTGGCCACAACACATACCACACAACAAAACGGAGTAACAACCGTACTTACATACAGCAAGCGTGAGTATTCTGCAGCTCTACCTTTGTACTTCAGCACATACATGAAATAAGGAAAGAATCTTTGGCTTTGCAATGGAGCACTTTGAAAGCAAACTTAGATGGCGCTCAAGTCTGAATTAACTCTATTAAGAGGGGAATATTCCATTAGGAGTCTGAGCCTTTGAGGGGTGGTGGCAGAAATGGTTAGAAGAGTATTAGAGCAAAGTAAAAGAATTTGCATAAGTGGGCAGGCTCATCTGAGATGAAAAAAACACAGTAACAGAATAAGCTTAAAGGTCCTTTTTCTCAAAATTTTTCCAGATAAGCAATTTGTAGGGAAAACCCCCATTCATTTCTCCTGGACACTACAAAGAGTCTTGAATGCAGCAAAGGTGGTGTTTAAGGTGACTCATAGCAGTACAGATCACATGCAGCACAAAGCTTATATCTTAGATATAATATATCCCTAAATCCTCCATGACACATAAAAGCTTTAGGTAATTGAATTTCATTTACCATCTCTTTCAACATCTCTTGAAGCTTAAAGACTTCTGCCCCTTTCCACTGGATTATTCTGACCAGTTGGACAGCAGTTTTCTATTAAAAGCTCTAACTCATAATTATGATACCCAAGTACCATACATACAAGGGCCTGTTACTCATAATTTCCATTATGAGTCCTATTTATGAGATCAATGCTTTACTGATTTTATCATTTATGTACTAAAATATGTCTAAATCCTACTCTGAGCTGTGAGGTTATATCCTCCAAATTTTAGCCATTTTAGCCCTTTATTTTTTTTTTCTCCATAAGTTTAGAACTCCTTTCATTTCCAGCTGTTTCAGAAAGCCATTTACGTCCTAGCTGCTGTGCGGTTGGTGGCCTATCTCACACAGATTACAGGGAGTTCTTCCCTCATAGGTTGCATAGTTGACATTTCCAGTTCTCATTCACTATGAGGAAAAAAAGAATTGCCAAAGAGGTGCAATCTGGAAGTTAAAGCAAATTAAAGCTCTTAACACAATTAAAGTTTGTGTTATCAGAATGTGTTCCCTAATTTGAGTAGAAAAGTAAAAAAAAAAAAAAAAAAAAAAAAACACCCACAAACTACAGTTTTAATATTTAGGATATATGTTTTTCTGTTGTTGTTGGACTCAAAGTCAATTAGCAGTTCATAACAATAGACAGGTCTTACTTTTTGAAACCTAGATCTGCTCTATTTGGAAGTGGGGAAGAAAAAACCTGTGGAAACAGAGAGACTTGGGGGAAGGATAAAGTCAGGAAAACCAATAATTCAACAGGAAGAAAATTACAGAACATTTAAGATGCTTCAGATTATGCAAGGATACCAAAGCAACACTAGGGTTGTAAGAAGCAGAAGAGGTCAGAAACTGGAAAAAAATTCATGTAGTGTGAAGCATAGTGAAGTCCAAATCGGAAATCAATATACAAAAATCCCTATTTTCACAGAGAAGCAAAAGTGTTAAAGAATTATGAAGCATGAAGAGACCTCACAGGAAGCCCTGTGTTGTAAGAATAACTATGTCTGTGCATCTTCCTGCAGTCCTTCCTTTCCTTCCTCCCCTGGCTCCCTCCCTTGCCATCTGTAATACCTTCTCTCTGGAAGGAGCTTCACTCAAGCTCCAAGGTCAATGTTTTATTTTGCACTGAGATGACTGGTGCAACCTACTGGAATGATGGCCACTCATCCACAATCCAAGCAGGACACATTGCTACCTCAAAGGGTTACGGTAGCTTTATGGAGCCATCCACTGAAATAAAAAAAGTGTTCATAGCTTCCAGTTCTTCCAACCACATGGCTCAGTGTGTTGCCTGAGACCTCTAATACTTTCCTTCCAGACTCCCCATTTTTAACCCAAACCTCCTGGGCTTTTCCTGTTCTTCATCAAGGCCATTTGCATCCTGAACATTCCAACAAAATTTTGGAATTGATGATATCCTGCATTCCAAACCACCTCCCCATAGGCAGATACCACAGACATTTATTTCACACAGGCAGATAAACATTTTGTTCCCCTTCCATATTGCACATTCTTCTCAGTACTCACTGCACCGCTGAACCATGGTGGCATGGGAGAGAACAGCAAGAGCAGGCAAAATAAAACCATGGGTGAAGTATCTTAACTTTAAATCCAATTTACAACAAGGAAGGCAATTCCTTGAGTAAGGCATTAGTGAGTTAGGAAGCATGTCCTTGCATATCTGGCCACACAGTTTTTTCCAGGAGCTGAGGAATGGCAGTCAGCAGGTTTGACAACGTAGCAAGCACGAGAATAGGAAAGGCCAAATGAGTAACTGTCAGGGAATGTTATTTTAAATGGGATAATAAGTATCTATTATGATCTCTCAAATGAAATATCCAAGAGAGTTCATTAGGATGGAAAAAAAAGGCAAAACCAAAAAAAAAAAAAAAAAAGCCCCACTGAGCTATCTTTAAGAAGTTACATCTGTGCAACCTGTATAAAATGTGGAAGAGGCCCAGCATCGATATGGGAATTGAAGGATTTGTTTTGTTCAGCTTTACTGAGGAAAATGGAATCTAACACTCCTTTCTATCTGCCAGACAATCTGTCAGCACAGGAAGAGCCTTCAAACTACTGGCTTTGCTGACAAAGTGTTCTGTGTATTAGTGGCAAGGAAGTAAAAACTAATATCATGCCAGCAAACGTTCTGACTTAAAATCACCAGTCTCAGAAAAGACTATCCTGGAATACTAATTATCCAACAGAAGAACAGAGATCGTCCTATTAAATACAGAGCTATATACTGAACAAATGTGAACAGAGCTAATTTAGGACTACGCCAAAGGAGACAAGCAAAATCCCTCAGGCACTGTTGAAGATTAACGTGGTCAGCAGAGTCAGAAAATGTCCTGAACAGAAACGAAATGAAAGAGAAGGAGAAATAGATAAGTTATTAAAGAACACTGATGAGGAACTCGTTGTCCTGGGCCATAAGGAAAAACCCTGTTAAGCTTCACTTGTAACGAGAATGTGCTTAATCACACAGATACATAATCACTACCTATTCCAGAACATTGGCAATGAAAAACATGCTGGAAGTGGGCCAGATGCTAAAGTTCCTGGAAAGTACTAAATAGCTTTTATTGCATGCATAGTACAAATATTTAATAAAGAAGAGAATAAGTCAGACACCAATTACAGAACCTCCTTTTGAAATTAATTCCATACATGACTTTTAAATGTTTTTACAAAAACTGCTCTAATTTCAATGGAAATTCTAAATTAATTAATATACACAGCATACACACAAAGATTTATTACTGGAGGAGCTTCACGTGATAACACAAGGTCCAGGGAACTCCGCCATCTACAATCACAGTGCTGTAGTACTGATGTTCCTTTCTGACATATACTGCATGATCCACACTGGGTGCCTAAAAAACCAGAGTAACGGCCCTGGCAAGGAAGAAAAGTTCTTGGAGCCAGTAGCATAATTTCCTAGGACAGGGAACCTGAGATTCTGTTTTATTGACACAGGTTTGGGGAAGAAAATAAATAAAAAGCCAAATAAAAACAAAAACAAAAAACAAAACACACACACACACAAGAAACACAGAACAAACAAAACACATTCCCTTAGAAAATTAAGATATTACTAACAGACAATTAATATTTCTCTAGAATAAATAATTATAAAAAGAGACATGTTATCAGGGCATGAAATTGATATTAGAGATATGGACATTATTATGTTTTCTTCATCCTCTTCCCTGTAACTCCCATACCTCATCTAAAACATATTCTAGATTAAAATAGTTTATGTAACATATTTTTAAGACATATCTATATATTTTTTCTCTTCAAATTAACCTTCTGACTAAACATAAGAGCATTTGTAATTCATTTTCTCATATATATATGAAATGTACACATATGAAATACCAGTGAAATGCCTTTGACAACAAATGGTAGTGTGAAGGAGGAGACCTCAGGGCAAAAAAGAATTCCTGCACAAAGCTAACATCCTTTTATTTTTTCCCCCCCCAAAAAATTTGAATGTCAGCCTAACAGCACAGAACCAAAGAGACTGTTCTCATTTAGTCCTTTTATCTCTTCATAAGGAAGGTGATGTCCTTGGGGCCTGCAGCATATCTGATCCTGCTGCAAACCCACAGCAGAGAGGGCCCAGAAGCAAACATTCCCACAGTGCAGCAGAGCCCAGCCGCCAGCCTTGCTGCAGAGATGACCATGCTCAGGGGAAGAGTCTTTGCAGTGCAGCACGCAGACACTCACCAAAATAAGATGTTCCTGGTGCTTCATCAGAGACTAAAAGAACCTTGCTCCACTGACAGGACTAGGACTACAAAACCCACTCCTTCAAAATCCATTTTAAAAATAAAGGAGCTTAAAAATCTTCATCATCAGCACAGCTCAAACATGCCATTTTCAGTTTTTTTTTTTTTTTTTTTTTTTTTTTTACGTTATAACTTGACAAATGCTGCAGTAACTTGTTCTAAAGCAAATAAGCAGATAAATAAATAAACCCCTTGCTTCTTCATCACATTCTGATAGGACCCTTCACCATTAATGAAATAAACTTTGCCTCCTGCTGTTAGAAACCTGCTCTGGAATACCACAGAACGGGCAAGACACCAACATTGCTGGAAAGGGAATGAACATTGAAGAGCTGACTAAGAAAATAATAATATCCTGTTTTGCTCCATTTTCAGCACCTATGGAATACATTGAGGTTTTAGATGTTACTTAAGAGGGGCAGAAGTATTGGACTATTCAGGCAGTTCTGGAGTTCCTTCCAGAGTTCCAAAGATCTTTTTTTTTAAAAAGATTTTTTTTTTTAAAAAGATTTTTTTTTTTAAAAAAAAAGTAAACGTATTCAGTGTCATTCAGAAAACAAAAACAAATCCACCACATTATGAGATGTCTGATGCTCACATTTAACCAGAAAAATTGCTGTAAACTGACTAAGCCAAACAGAAAAATAAACACCTCTCTCTAAGGCAGCTACAAAAAAGGCAAAAATTTCCCCATAATTGACCTTCACAAGGTTACAGGACTGGTGTATTAAAACAGACAAATCTCTCTGAATAGTGTTTCATGGTTCAGAGTTGCATGTGCAAAAGTCATGGAAATGAGAGCTATTCCCACAATCGTTTAACATGATTCGGTGACTTTTTCATGCAGAAAATATCTTTTCCTCTCCTTTAGCTGGTGCTATTTCAACTGCACACACACACATACAAGCAATGATAAGCAATTATATAGACTTTATAGTTAAGACTATTAAATGAAAATTGTGGTTTCAGTTCAGCAAAGTAATATTGCTTTGCTAATTAACAGTACAAAAGGATTACAGATTTCTTCTGATGGGAATGCTGAGAAATTAAGCACAAGCTGTTGTCATTGTAGTATTTAACACTGTTGGTCTTAACCAAGGACATGTAAGTTTATTTTATATATATTAATTATTATGAAGCTTAAGAATCAACCTGAAATCCTGCCCCATATGAAAGATAGCCTGTATTATAAATAGAACACTTATGCCAGCCTAGATACTTTATGGCACTTTTCTAACCCCAATTATCGATAACAAACTAGTCTGAGAAAATATCAAGATCAAGGGCACTGGACAGTCCTTTAATGAGGAGAAACTGTAAGAAATGTCAGTAATTATGAAATTTTAGGGTACGTACTTACTGCAGTGTTCTCCTGTATAATAAGGGTTAGACCTTTTCTCCTCTGACTCCCATCCATCCATAACCCAAACCCTTTCACCCAAACTTAATGATGCTTTAAGCCGCAGCAGCACCTTGGCTGGGGTGTTCCAAAAACTAGGGACAATTTGCAAGCCCACAAGCTTAGTGGAAAGAGAACCAGAATAAATATTCCTACCCTGATGCCTCCCAAAATGTATCAGTTTAGCACCTCAACGTGGACCTGGGCTGACTGCTCAGACCTTGCCTGCATTAACCTACATGGCACCCACTCATGTTCGCTCCATTCTGAAAACAGAAAAATGTCCCGAAACGTTACACAACATGCTTACAGGAATAGACGTCGTTAGAACACCCCACAACCCAGAGAAACTGCAGTCCAAGCATCAGGGCTATCAATATTCCGTCCTTATCTACAGCAGGCAGAACTTTTAAACAGCATTCCCCGCAGCTGAATGCAGATATGGAACCCACAAAGCCTACGAAAGACCATTTAGGTCTTTAAAATTTTATTTTTTTCCTTTTACAAACATGTACTCCAAAATAAAGAAATCACACATTGGGTATAATCATATAATGCTCTTTCCCCTGAACATACTAATAAGCACGTTTTCTCTCTACACAGTCATTTCTAGAAACCCAGGCACTCCCGTTACTCATCCTCCCCAAACATCAATATTGTCTCAGTGTTTGGCCTTCTTGAGATAATACCTCAATAGACTGAGACTAAGAAGAGGCAGAAACAGAACAAAGAATCTCATGAACTGCCTGCTAATGTAGCATTAAAATCACACATTTGTTCACCTACAGGAACTATGCTATTTGCTATTGCCAATTACGCAACCAAGAACCAGACAAAGCACATACTTATGATTGACACCAATGTAAGCACTATCAATTAGAGGTAAAGCAATTTATCATTATCAGATCATTCCCTAAATGTCAACTAGCAGAAATATGTGTATTCAAGAGACTTCCATTAGTAATGTTCCCCAGTACTTCATATGAAATAGATTAAAAGTCTCTCCTTAAAACCTTTTCTGAGTAAATGCTCCCTTTCTCTCTGTCACAAGGAGAAATTACAGATGGAAAAAGCCAGACAAAGAGTTCAAGTTTCCAGAGCCCAAGTTTGTAAGTACATAAGTATGAAGTAAATAAATCTCACTGGACTGTTCTTCTATTTCCACTTCCGTTTCTCTTGTATGCTAAATTTAGAGCATTTATAGACTAGATAATCCAGGGGGGCAGGACATGGAGACTAAACAACAACAACAAAAACACTAAACCCTCTGTATGATGTCTCTTTTTTTTTTTTTTTTTCTTCCCTCCACAGAATCACAGACCATCCTTAGAGCTGGCAGCACGAATAATACCTCGAGCTCTTGTTTGCTTTGGTGTCCTGTCCCCCCAGCACATGCACGCCCCACCCTTGGGAGCAGTCAGCTTTGTCCAGGCAATTCAGCGATACGTGGAGAGGCTTCTGTAATCCTGAGACTCTCAACTACAAACTAGAAAAAATTGATTACTTCAATCACAATAGGTGCATTTGCATGAATGAATTTTTGATTGTAGCGACAACTGTTAAGTCAGGATCCACAAAGCAGAGCAGAGTAATGGATTAGTCACCACAGCTTCAATTAATGGTTTTGGTTCCCAGTGGCAAATCAATGTTCGTCAACTCTGACTTCCTTGTCAAAGGCAGGCAAGCAACAACACCATCTAGCACTTAATTTACAGACCTTGTAAAATCTTGGAGGCAAGAATTGACAGAAACATCTGATTTTACCTTAGGACAACATATAAATTATACTCTACTCTTCAGCTTCATCTTGAAAGCCTTTGGCTAGAAGGATAGAATAATTCAAGAGTGCTGAGTGCAGAAATTAGCTCTGGGTAATCGTTATCTTAAATCATGTTTACGAGCTCTAAAATAAAACAGCTTCCTCTTTGATTTGGACTAATTTCTACTGAACAATTTTAGCCCAGTAAAATTAGGATAAACTTGGCCTACAAACTTTGAATGAAAGAAACTAGGGTCTGGAGGAAGCATTGCATATGACCACCACTGCAAGTTCCAACTGTTTTAAAAGAGCCTCTCAAGTAAAAATCACCAGAGAACAACACACGAAGCACAAACTTGCACATCACATTTTATTTCCACATTAAGAACAGAAATACAGAAGAGGCCAGAAGAAGCTTTAGGGAAAAATATTAAGTGCTAGATATGGTGTCATATAATGTAATTGAGCAACTTGTTCAATGGTTATAGTACTTGGAATGAGTCGTCATAGTACAGCATACAACTCATTCGTGTATAGTAACCAAACAGTCCACAAACCAGAAAATTATGAAGACTGTTTTCTCTTTGGCAGTTGCTTAAGTTAAGTGTAAAAACATCCAAAGACCTCACATAAATTTTGTGGAAAGCAAGAAGAGTAGAACTTAATACTAAAGAGCAGTCAGTGAATGCAACAAAGGGCAAAACTCACAATTCAGGAGCTGTCCCAAGTGGGACAGCACAGCACACTCTGCAAAGCTTCTAGCATCACACCATTTCCAAACACACTTCCACGATCGTCAGCAAATTTCTTCTAACACAACCACCAGCTCAGCTTTCTCACATGCCATTTGACATAAGCATCTCTGATCTCAGGCAGCCTCTTCCTAAAGCAAACTAACTCACAGAGGCTTGCTGAGTTTTTCTTCTTAATTAGTAAAGAAAGAGAACATGGAACTGCTCTGTAGTCATGCTAAAGCAGAAACAACAATAACTGGAAAAAAAGTCATTTTTAAAGTAATTTTAAAAAAAAGTAAGATTCCTTATAGGATGAAGCAAACAAACATTCTTTATCCAAACATAACCATAAGTAACACTACTAAGAAAGAACCAAATGAAATCTGAAGAGATAAGTAACAGGAAATAGCAGTCCCCCACTGGTTCAAAGGTAAGACATCAGAAAAACTTCAATTTGTAATGAAAAGGTCTACCTCAAATCCATGAACTGTAATTTAAGGAGTTAAAATACCTATGGTGTCAAGAAGTTCTTGAAAGGCACAAGTTTACAAAAAAAACCCTAAAATGCAATGACTATAAAGAAGAATGTTTTGTTTTGTTTTTAAAAGCTCTGCTAGAAGAATTCCAGCCCTGATGGTAAAGTCATTTAAGTCATTTATATCCCATTTTCATAAGTGTAATGTCAGCAGAGTTGTTCTGGTAGAAAACATGCCATTTTTGCCACATCAGTACGTTTCTATTTGTATGAAAACCCTATTGAACTCACTGGGATACTTGCCTAACAAAAATATGGGGGGTGGGGGAGAGGGATATTCAAACTCTTCAGTGTTCCTGTGGTCAAATTCGTTTTTTTTTCAGGGTGTTTTTTATTTCTATATTCTCCTGGTCAGCTGCAGCAATGTACCAGCTTTACAATTCTCTGCTTCAACCTTTAAAATCTCTTAGATCCTTCACACAAAAAAATCTTTCTTCCTATTCCCATAACAACAGTAAGAAGATGTGCCTTAGGCAGTCATCACTTCCAGGTTGAAAGTTTACCAGCAGAGGAATGTTCGAGCTGGCAACAACAAGTAACATCTATTATTACGCACGCACACACACACTCTGTCTCTCCAGCAGCTTTTTGCAATGGAGGAGATGTGAGTGAATCACAGTGAATCTGAAGGAGATCACAGTGAGTCCTGCCTAGTTGGCCCTTGGGTCAGGGCAAGCCTTGGAGGTGTGCGCGACCATCACAGAAAGCAGACAGCCGGATCAGGATGCAGGTCCACTGAAATAAAGCACCCAATGTCTTCATAGTATGCTCTCACTCCTGACTGATTTCTTCTTTTTTCTTTTTAAATTTCCAAAGGCCAATACAGAGTAAGAATGATGCTCTTTTCACTGCTCAGTCCTTCCTTTAGACTTTGCTTAAATCATTCGTGTAACAGCATGTTTTAATTCCAAAGTACAAAAAGAAGGATAAACCTTGTTCTTGTCCTTTTTTTTTTTGCTTAAACTACCCAAAATAATCTTACTCCAGTGACCAAGAAGGTCATCTGATCACCTACTCTACATGTGGATCAACAAGGATCTAGACTGAAATAGCCCTGTAGGATGGCGTATGCTGATCTTTGCAAAATCCATACTAAATTTCTCACCTAATCCAGCCATGGTAGCATATCACAGGTGTCACACATGATGAACAGTAGTTATGCAAGTGCCTAATGGGGATTTTAGCAGTGATTTTCCTTCATGCTATTTACACCTGTTTCCTTTCTTCTGTTTTAGGCCATTCCTGTTTATTGTGTCTGCACTGTGTATTGCAAGTAATCTCATTTTACTAGTTCCTCGCAGACATGCCCTGGGCTATTGTCACACTGTGCACTCGCTTTTCTTCTGAGCTCTACTAATTCTGTTCTCTTGATAATAGCGTGACCCATAATTCATTGCTTAGGTGGCTTTCATTATTCTGTACCTTTTCAATCAAACTCTGTTCTTAACAGCATGTCATTTCAAGCCTCTTTAACAGCTCTCTGTTCCAAACACTCCAGCGTTAACTATAAAGGTGTAATACATCAATTTTGAAAAACAAAACAAAAACCCACACCTTACTTGTGCTAGAAAAGCTCACACAATAAAGGCAGAATTCCTGCAACTCATGGATGGTCACATTTTGTTTCTCTCTGACAATCCACCACTTTTAGCCATTGGAAACAATGAACTTCTGAACAGCTGAGGAAGACTGCTATCAACAAGCCGCTTTGCTACAGAACAGCATCATGATTTAGGGTCGGAGTCTGCAAACTCCACCTAACTGATGCAAAGTCAGGCTCAGGGCTAGAACCTCTGTTACAAGTACTTTGGGAGAGAACAGGAAACAAAAGAGGAACTTCTGGCTCAGAGATCTCTTGATGGATACATATCTAGAACAAACAGAAAACAAAAAAACCTCCCACACATGCCAAAGGATTTTTACACACACACATACACGTATATTAGTCTAAGATGGTAGATGAAGATGTACTAACTCTTTAACATGGCCATTTCTATGCCATCATCAGAAACCATTTTATCACCAGCTCTGATTTTATTAATAAATCAGAGTTAAGGTCAGACTAGGCAACCTATATTGTCCCTTTTGATGTTAAAGAAAAAAAAAGACTTTTAAAATACTGTCCACTTTTCATATGTAAAATTGATTTGAGGCTCACATTATTAATATTATTTAATCATTTTGTCTGCTCTGATTCTCTTCCTTCAGTAGACAGAAGATGAAAGGGCAACATCAGGTCTATATTGCCTGCAAAAAAACAAACAAACAAACAAAGACTACACTAGATTTTTTTTTTTAAAAAGGCGGGAATTGAAGAAGATGCCACTTCGTGAGCACTTACAAACTCTTAACTCTTATTATTTCAAGACACAATACACTCTGCTGTGTTACGAGACATGTATCTCCTGTACAGCACATTAAGCAGAATTTCCTCCATACTTTTCATTGCAAAATCTTATTGCAGCCCTTGGAAGAGTTCTGTTGAACTATTTCAATTTTGTATCATAGCAATCAAAATACAGCAAAAAATGAGAGGCTACAGTCTGTGGCAGCAAACACTAATAGTCTGCAGATCTTGATAAATCATCTGTTTCATGCCTCATTCTATGATAAGAATCAAGAATATCCAGAGTAACCCTTAACAGATGTTTTCATGATATCCTTTTAAAAAAATCCTCTAAGGACAACCATATGCCAATACCCTGCTTCTACTGCTCCGCTATTTTTACAGTGGAAAAGTTTTTTTTTTTTTTAAATGCCCACTTTATGTTTTCTTTCCTACAATTAGAACTGATTACTTCTTGTTCTACCCCTAGAGAATATAAAAGAAATGAAGTCACAATCTTTTTTTTTCTTTATCTTGTACAGACTAAATATTTGTTACTGTGGTCTTCTTTAGCCTTCTTCTCCTGGGGCGCCCCCCCCCCAAAACAAATTAATCTAATTGCTTCAAGCTTCCCACAGAGGTTAAATTCATTGAACTTTACATTTATTTTTTCCTCATATTTCTGTCATTTGTATGTGTCTGTCTTCATGGGTGAAACTCAGGACTGCACCCATATTCTACCTGGAGGCTCAAGAGACCCAGGAAAGACAAAACATCATCCTCTGTGTCAGATGAAAAACTGCAGCTAAGACGTTTCAAGCCAAAACTAGCTTATTTTTCTTTTGGGTAACAGCACTGCATTTTTGCACTGTTTTTCCATATGTGGAATTTACAAAATGCTACAACCACCAAATCTATTTTTGGTGACCAGCTATAATTCCAGATATTCTCTATTACGCATGGGTTTCCTTCTTTGCACTTACCTGTGTTTGATGGTTGAGCTCAATCCTCCACTTGAAGATGGCTTTGAATTCTGATTTTATCCTCCAGCTTACTTGTGTACGAGCTTCCCATTCACAATTCATTATGGCTCTCTGCATTTTAAGTATATTCTCAACTCCATCAGCAAAGTCAGTGATGCAGTAATCACAACAGCATGGTAACACTCAGAAGATCCTGGCAAGCAGAGATAAGCCCTTGAGATTCTCAACAGCATATGAGCGATACTAAAAATTTTGCTATGCTTTTCTTCCCCTTGTGCAAAAAAATAAAATAATATAAAAAAAAATCCTTCAGAACAACAAGCTAGGTTCTCCAGTTTTATCAGGAGAACTCACTATACACAGTTGCTTTTTCTTGATTTAATAGTGGGAACGCCTCACAGCTGGTGTGAGTTATGAAAGACTCTTTAGCTGTAATGGATGCCACATGAAAGTCTGCCCTGCTCCCCTTCACAGCTAGAAGTCTATCTACTCCCCATGTCCAAGATATATGGAAATTAAACTTAATATCAGAAAAGATCACTTGATTCTACAAGCTTGATACGTTGGTGCTTTTTTCACTAAGTTTGTAGTCACTACAAAGAGCTGTTTCTGCAAAAACACAACAACCCTAACTTAAATGTAGTGATTTTGATAGGAATTACACATCCAAGAGCAATGACTGACCTACTCTATATACTTTTTCCAAGCCATTTTTGTTAGCATAGTGTGAACTTTAAAAATACACATATTACCAGACTTAACAATTTGTGGGCTGTTTATTTTCTCCCGTTTTACAACAGAATTTCAGCTGGCTTTCATCTAATGAAGGATACTGAACTTTGAAGTTTTAATGCATCTTTAAAATTAATTTAAGCCATAGAAAACACTGGATAGACAGCCTTGGAGGCCAGATTCTGTTTATCTGCAAGAGTAATGCACCAAAAGTAGACATCTAACTTTTTCTCAATCAGAGGTTACTCTGGCTTCCAGTTTTTCTACTAAATTCCTGTTCATTACCATCCCTTCATGTAAAGGCTGCCCAGAAGGATACCCCTGCTTCCTGCTGTCAGAGAGCCAGCTAAAACTTTACCAACATTTTGCATACATTGACAAAGAACCTTCCCATTTAACTGACTTTTACTGTTAACCAAGGTAAAATCTGTGCTGATCTGTGTGAAGATTTACCTGCCCACCATCATCTCCCAAACTATGTGTTCCTTCTCACAAGGTAGTTTAAGAACTCTTTTGCAATAAAAAGTTTTCTATGTAGGTAGGGAACAAGACAGCTACATACAAAGAAAGCCACATATGTGTGGATACGTTGTAAATATTAATTAGCTTCAGTCTGAATGTTGTAATATGCATTCACTCCTTATTGGCTAAAGATGCCATAGGCTGCACTTAACCTTCCTGAAACTGTTACATTTAACCACTCTCCTTTACTGTGAAGCACCTATAAGATCATGCTTCCACCCAAACCAGAAGCAAACATAAGGAAGAAGCTTGTGTGAGCAAGCTTCTGGGCAGGGACAGCTAAGAGAAGTGAACAAGAATAAAAGACCAAGGTCCATCCTCAAAGAGCGTCAGCCAGAGCAAGCCTTGAGAGAGGCCTGTCACACCAGAACATGTGTTAAAAGACTCTAAACCTCTGTTGCTGCTTCTATAGTCCCCCCTCTTTTGGTCTTTTTTAGCCTCTTTTTTTTTTTGTCCTAGACAAAATCTAACTTTCTTGAACTTCCCTCAGAGGTTGCCTTTTCTAACCCTTTTCTCTTTTCTATTGTTTACTTTCACTTTTTCCCCTTTGCTATTTCAGTATTGTGCATTCGTGTTCATTGCTTCTCCCATCTGTGCTATAATTCACAGATGTTATTAGAGGTGACCAGCTCCGTCATCAGTTTTTCTTCCCAACTGGAATAATATACAGAACTTCTCATAGCTATCAGAGTGCAACTGCTGATGGTGTTAGATGCAAACATAATTAAGACATTGTTTATACAACCACTGAACTGCAGAAGTAATTTTACCTGCGCATGAGTTACAAATTTGTCCGTTTTAATAGGAACACATTTATTGTACTTCATCTGTTATTCTAATTAACAACCATATGCCTAAAGATGAAACAAACTTGGTTAATGGAAGAACCATTAAGAGATCTTCTGTTTCTTACTCAGGAACCTGGATGCATAGTTCATTATTAGGGGCAAGGGTAAAACTGAGCATTGCTTTTGCATCCAAACATCATCAGAGACCAACACTGCAAAGTGCTTAGAAGAAAAAAAAATACAGATGGGAAGTTGCATCAACAGATATGCTGGTAGAACATGAACTAAGATGCAGAAAATATTAAACAAGCTTCTATTTAGCTTAGGGTGTAGGCAGAACAAGGGGAAAGACTCACAGAGTATCCCAGTCCAACTGAACGGTGGGGCCATGTTTATGGAGCTCAACAATGGAAGCAGGGCTTCTGACAAGGAAACTGGCAGAACTTAATGGAGGAAAGTCCTTCTGGCCACAGGATATGAAGTGAGGTCTTTGTGAGCAAAAGCCTGGCCATTGGATACGTAGATAGAACCAAAAAAAGGGATAAAAAATGAAGGAGCAATAGGAAAAGCAGCCCAGTAATGGATTATACCTGCACGGGGGGTACAGGTGGTGTCACTCACTTGGCAGTTAAGAAATTCAGCTCAGGTGTAAGCAGCTACCCCAGATGCAGATTATGACCAATCAGGCATGTGGCAATTACAAGGCCAGTGTGTCCTCTTTTGCCTTTTGCTTTCACAAGCATGCTTACATGCTTTTTTTGATATAAAACAAAACTGTAAAGATACCTATCCATAGATAAAGAAGTCTTGTAATGAAAAAAGTAGGAGTCTCATTATTATCTGTTATTATCTATATATTATAACGCTTTCAAAGCTGTCAAAACATATGCTTTTGACCTGTAATGTTTGCTGAGAAACACTTCACAGAACAGTACCAGTTCTCAGTAAACAGGCTTTTTATTGCAGCTGTACCACAGGACAACTGAAGAAGAGAATATGGAAACGACTGGGGGCTCTTAAGGGCATTGCAACTGTTATGTAAAAGAAAAAGTGTAAATGGATTTCCTTGCTGCACTACACTTTTAGTAGCAGAGATGTGTACTAAGGCAGAAAACTATTTGTCTCTGACTGCAAGAGATCTGTATTATTTTTCTCCTCTATGCCAGGGTGGTGACCTTTTGGATACAGCCCTAAAGACAGCACTTTCTAGAAACAGACTGCATCGGTCTAGAAAAGTCTTTGACTGTGTTACCCATATTACTGATCTCATAAAGCAAAAAGAGAAATTGACTACTGTTTAGAAAGATTCTAAAATTCATTCATCAAACATGTATGCATACATATATAAATGCATCTCTACAGTCATAGGCATACTCATACGCAGCGCATATACATTTTAAATAAATTTTACAATTTCTGTGTTTTAGCTTAATTTCTTAACACTTCAATATATTTGATCTTGTGACTGCACCTATAAAGAAAAAATGTTCTTTTGCACAAGAATTTACACAAGGTGCCAAGCAAAAAAAAAAAAAAAAAAAACCTACTGTCAAAATCATCTTCATCACTTTCAGTGTCACAGAATTTGCTGCCTTTTTGAGGATCTGGGTGATTTATTCTGCTAATTATCTTTACATTATAAGCCCTTGCTAGGCTTTGGCAATGCACATGGTCTATCCTTAGCCCAAGCTATAATGCCAACTCTTTGTAAAAGAAAAGTTTCTAAAAGCTGAGCCTGTTACTGTAAATGCACTTCAGTACAAAACTAAAATAGAAAATCATCTTTAATCTGTATAACCACTGCCTTGAGGTTCCCAATGAGCTTCTAGATGTCATTGATTATAATACAAATTTAATACAGTGCACGAAATAAATACCACCAAAGTTACAGCCAATTTACCCTGTGCTACCATCCTACTAGATATGGCAAGTCAGCAGGATGTGGTGAAGTCAGGATTTTATGGAAGACCTCTGAAGAACCACTTGCATCAGAAACACAGTGCTCAAATCCTGAGTGTTTCAAGATTTAATTTTTGCTTCCGTGAGAGGTAAGGGTGAACATACTTGAATTTATTTTTTATTTTATTTTTTTCCATCAAGTGGAGCATAAGAATGACACCAGGCATTTTCTTCATAAGAGTTTGGTCTAATTTACACATTTCCAGTAGCAAGCAGAACGTGATCCAGCAGCATACTGAAGTCGCAACCTTTGGATGAAAAAGTGAGCATAAGCGTTCCTCCATCTACAGTGCCTAGAATGTAATGTTACTGTATCGTGACCAAATTCTGTCTTGGATAATTATGCTTTGGTTGTGAAACATCTTTTCTGTGCCCCCCAGAAGAAGAGGTCTTCCAGGTGCCCCTGACTGGACACCATTATCAGCTCCCCATCTCAAGGGGCTCCACAATGTCAGCGGATTTCTAGCCAGTTCTTACATTCCATTCCAGAATTAGCCACATCAAAATGTTACTTACCTATTGGGCTACAGTAAAACTAGGAATTACAGATATGTGAAATATTGCCATTCTGTGGGGACTACAGGTTTGGAAGTGGATTGAAAAAAATACACCCTTATTTTAGTGGTATATCATAGACTAAAACAAAAACAAATAACAAGCTCAAAATAAGACATAGTACAACAGATACTGAATCCACAAAATCTGCATGTATCTGTATGTAAGCACAGGACGTGCCAGGTTTCCTTTACTCACTGCACAAAACAGCCAAATATTCCCATAAAAAGTAAATTTGATGCTGTATAATTTGGCTATAGTAGGTGGATTCATCTGGGTATCCCCAGCTAATGTAAAAGGGAGAGCAGAGACCTTGGCCAGTTCTGCACAGGGTACAGCCATACTGATGTTGCAGAATTAAAATAAGCTTGCCCTGACCACAGCTGGCTTTAGGATTATAGCTGCATCTGTAATCATAGGAAAGAAATCCACACTTCCCGTGACAGTCATTCCTCCCCTCTGGTAGTGCAGGGCTTGGCCAGAGCTGTACCTGGGGCAATATACCCTTCTCGTCTCCACAGCACAGAAGTCCTTCCTTGATCGTGTACCTTCCACTCCCCTTTCTGCTCCACAACATCTGCCAGGATGGGAAACACTTTACAGACCCTGAGAGACATAAATAAACCCTGGGGACAAGTGTGTTTCCATTTTACTGCTTTATTCAGCTTTGTTACCTCCGAAGAAATAAACAGCACCCAATTTTTCAGCTTCCAACTACCCAATTTTGAAAATACCAGTATGAACATTAAAGTAAATCAACGAGCTACTTTTGTGATGCTCCCAGAAACAAAAAAAAAGCTTGATTATTACACACTGGGTGTCCAGGCCGGGTGCTGGCAGGGGGAGCGATGCCTGTGAGGAGAGGCCAGGGCTGCCCGGTGCCTCATGCAGCTGGTTCCAGCTGGCTCCACAGGGGCCGCACCTCAGCCCACAGCTGAGTCTGTCAGCAAAGGCAGTGGCTCCTCTGTGGAAATGTGTTGGAGAAAGGGCAGATGCTGCCCGGCTGTGAGGTAAAAAGTGTGAGGAGCAGCCCCGCAAACACCCAGGCCAGAAGGAAAGGAGCTCCAGGTACCAGGGCAGTCTCCCTGCAGCTGCTGGAGAGATCGTGGTGGGGCAGGTGTCCTGAAGGACAGTAGCCCATGGGAAGGCCTCACGCTGCAGCAACAGAGAGGAACTGCTACAGGCTGACTGCAGCCCCACCATGCTCCCATGCTGCTCAGGGCATGGGCTTGGGGATGATGGAGTGGATCTGAGCCCGGGGAACAAAATGGGGATGAAAATTGTGGTGGTCTAATTTGTCTTATGTTTCTAACTGTCCAAATCTAAAACGTAGAGCCACTTTCTTTCAATATTACACACAGTTTTTCTGGGCAACTTCCAGCTAATTTAAGCTTCACAGAAGAAAACTATGTGCAAGAGATCCTTCAGGAAATAAAGCCATAATGTTTGGTATCTAACTATTAGAAGGCTGATAGGGCTGGTAGCTGTCATCATGATTGACTTTTTTGAATTCAGATGCAAGTAAAGAACACAAAGCCTCCTGTTAAACAAAACTGTGGCCAAGAAACAGAGCACCCATGATGGCATTGGCATGTACTGATTCTCCAGGGATTCACTTGTTTATAATGATGTAGTAAGGAGACATGAAAGCACCAGTGTTATCGAAACTTTGTGACTAATATTTTTTTTAAAAAAAGTATGTGTCAGAAATTATTAAAAGGAAGTAATTTCATCATACTGTTTAATGTCTTAGATTAACTTCAGATGTGGAAGAGAGCCAAAGGAGAGTCATTAGTCTCTGTGCTCATTTGGTATGTTTTCTACTTTCCTGGCCAAGGCCCATGCTTAATGATAGAAATTTGCCTTTAAAAAACAGAAGAGTTAATTTTCAATCTTGATAGCTACTAAGATAAATGTTCTGAAAATAAGAGATGTTGCTCCTGGTTGAGCTACTGTTTTAATATATGAGCTATATGAATTACCCTATTCATCTCAATTGGGAGTTAACTCTGGGAACTAATGATGCCTTGTTCAGAGTCAGTCTCCAAATGCTTTTAGCACACATGAACATAGGTGTCTGTTTCACTTTTCTCCCATTTATGCAAAAAAATACTGCAACTGCATGGGCAAATTATCCTACTAAATATAAAAGCAGCCAAGTGAGCAAAGAATACAAACAATAGTGCATCATCACTGCAGTTATATACCCATTCTCCCTGTGCAATACGTCTCTTTCCTTGTGAAAGGCTGAGTACCTTTGATGCAGCTCAGGGGGATGCCAAGCTCCAAGAGGTCCAGTTCATCCCTGGGATGATGGCAAGCACTGTGTTTTTTCTTCACTTCACAAATACAGTTGACATTTAGGAGGGTGGAATGACAGTTTGAGCCAGTTTCTGTCTCTGCCTGGGGCCCTGGTCTATCAGATAGCTCTAACAGGGGCTCTCTCAGTCTTGCCTGACAGTATCAGAGGTGGGAACCTTTCCGTTCCAAACACTGAGGTATCTTTGCAGGGCCGCACTAGACTCCAACCTTTGTTATCGGTAGGAATGCATGTGGACTATATTTGCAGTCTTGCCTGTGGGTCCTAACTAAAAATGTCATTTTGTCTTCTTGCAGAAAATGAGTCTGACAAACCAACAAGAGCCAGAAGCATACAGATCAGCAAAGGAAAATATCCCTGGTCTATATTAATTCCAAGAATGGATAGCTGCAAAAAAATAAAAAATAAAAAATCAGATGTGTATCTGATAGAAGAGGAGAAGGGGAGAGGGAAACAAACATCTGTCACTTTTCTAATTAGTAACTAGATGTTACTGTTTTTTTTTCCAGAGATCTATGTCTGAAAAGCCCTTTTATGGGTGTAAGAAATGTGTATATGTTCATTAGAAAAAGCAGTTATATCATGAAAGATTTTGGAAAAAATGACAATTTTCTCCTGAAAACATCTGCACTGTAAGTAAAAGTATCATATGTTTGTTTAACTAGCTGGGTAAGATTGTAATATATAACAGCCCTGAGATCGCCATTAGAAAACGTAGCTTTTCCTGAGATGGCATTTAGAGCCTAAGGGACAGAGACAGACCACCTCATCTCCAGACAGCATGCAAGTAGGAAGGGGGGGGCAGCCCTGCTGGAATTAGCAAAATCCAAGTTTTATCTCCTCCTGTTCTCAAACGTCTGCAGAGTTTACATGGGTCAACACCACTCAGTAACGGCAGCCTCCATGGCTGGCGGGGGCAAGGCTGACTCCAGTACAATACACAGACCAGGGGCAGCTGGACAGGGCTGTCTGGAGCGTGATTCTTGCCTCTGCAGAAAAAATAAAAAATAATAATAATAAAAAATGTTGCTATAACTTCCAGGAAAAAAAATAAGGGATGATAAGGGATAAGGGATGAAAGGATAAAACCATTTTACATTGGACATTGAAGGCTTGCACATACTGTGGAGGACTGGAGACATCTGGAAGCAGATTGGAGCCTATTATTCAAGACTAGGACAGTGTTTGACCATACATATTACCACCCCAACTTATTCACATAGCATGCACCTTATCTGCAGAGTGTCAGCCAGTCTGATGCAGCACCAAACCTAACAACATCACTAAAAAGAACCCCCAAATCCAACAATTTAGCATAGAAATATTTACAGCCAGCTGTACCTACAAGTTATCCTTTGTCTCATGCAATCAGCAGATACTGACATATTGCAGTACATGCTGCAAGAGTATTGGGCAGAAAAAATCTGCATTCACAATAGCTCTCAGGAAAAACAGGGAGTTAAGAGCCAAGTTGGTAGCATGGGAGTCACAGAATCACAGAATATCCTGAGTTGGAAGGGACCCAAAAGGATCACCAAGTCGAACTCCTGGCTCCATGCAGTACCACCCAAAAATCAAACCATATGTCTAACAGCATTGTCCAAGTGCTTTTTGAACTCCAGCAGGCTTGGTGCCATGACCATTTACCTGGTCTGTTCTCTTTAATTAGTTAAACAAATTGAAAGGCTTCAGGGAAATAAAGACTTCTTTGCTGTTATACTTCAGGCTCTACACTTTCACTGTTATTATCCAGAACATATTGCATCATTTTATTAAAGTAGCATAAAAATTGTTTAAAAAGTCCATGAGAAAATCCCCAAACCAAATAAAAAAAAAAAAAAATCCTTCCTTCTGACTGCTTCTTTCCCAGACACATCTATCAATTGCATGAAAAAAAACACACCACTAACCAAAAAAAAAAAAACTAAAAAAAAAACAAAAAACAAACAACCAAACAAAACCTGCCTCACAATTCGATTCAAAAGCAGACCTAATCTAAATGCTACCAAAACTTGGTTGCCCCATCAGGATAAAGGTACACAAGGAGTCTTTAACTGAGAATGTCCAACCATCTGCCCTCTCTAACAGAAGTAATAAGGTAAAACAAAAGTACTACCTGATCAATCATATTGCATCCATAGTTGTAAACAGTAAAGTAGTTCTTTTCAGGGTTACCAGAACCATAATCCATTGGACTATAACAACAAATAAATAATGACTAATGTAAACGTTATCACAGTTGTCCCAGCTGGGTTCTCCCTGTGGCTCTCAGCTGTGGGCTCTGTCCCTGCAGTGAAGCATGAAGCATGTTGCAGCACTCCAACCTCATGACCTGGAACTCTGAGGCAACTGCTGCATCTCCAACACAAAGGTCTTACAAGCAATACCAAGTGGAGGAAAAAGTGCACATCCTGCCACCACCCCTTGAGTACTGAACAAGACCACTTGTATGCTGCACTTCTTTGGTATTTGCTCCACTCGGGAGATCAGACACCCTCAGTGTCTTTTAGCCTAGCTGCTACGAGCGTCCTTGTCAGCTGCCTTGCTCAGTCAGCCTTCATCCAAGCAGAAATCTCCTTCAGACAGTATTTAAATCCAGATAACCATCAAAAGCAGTTGATAAGTCACTGCTCAGAGCTTCGATTTACTTTGTTTATAAGGTCTGCCAAAAAATGTGAGGTGGCATAGTATTTGAAATGCACTACATACTTATGTTCACCTGTTAACTGCTCAGCCACTTAAAATCTTAGTATGTGCAATGTGGTTTACAACTACTTATGTAAGAACTAATACAGAGCTATATGTAGAGTACGCTAAATTATTTCCTCTAATATTTTTTCAGATATTAAGCACATTTTAAAAAAATGCTTCCAAGATAAGTCGACATTTGACAGGGGAAGAAACTACTCTTGAATCATTAATAAAAAGGACAGGATATTATTAAGAAAGAAATGCTTTCAACCCTTCTAATCATGACCAAGCAAGTACTTCATAGCACTGAAATACTTTGGATCCATAGCAAGCCATAAGAATTATCATTCTGCCATGATAGTTATCTGCTGAAATCTGAGACATAATTATGGTCAGTGAAACTCCTAATCTTGAAAGACCTTCGATTTAGTTCTTTATGCTATCAATCTCCCTCTCTCTCCTCCCCCCCCCCTCTGGATTTCCTCTATGTTACATTTGGCATGATTAACTGTAAGTGGGGAATAGGTCCACAGAATTACATGCCGGCTGAACTGGGACAAGGAAGGATTATTCAGTGCATCATGTAAGAGAGATGTCTTCAGCATTAACCTTAACCTCTTGTGTGCTGGGATATGAGGCAATGACAGAAGCAAAAATTCATTTCAGATGGCTTACCAGATATGCAAGGCAGGCAGGGGACTGAGCAGACACCTGAAAGCACTGTATGGCTCTATGCACACCCTGCACATTGCTGCCATTAAGTCTCTACTGGATGTCGGAGCAGTTTCATCAGAGGGAGCCAAGTGCCAAGCCAAGAAAGAACAACCGCCATGTCACTGGGATACAGCCACTGCTAGAGATGACGGAATATTGCTAAAATCACTGACCAGCTGTGCTACCAGTAAGCCAGGCTGACATTCTAGGTACACCACGTTCCTAAACACACCAAATATATATTGAAATAATAATATTTTTGGAGGAGATTGCTGGCAGCAAGAAAACAAGATCTGAGCTAGATCTGAGCTAAATTTCCAGATCAGGTAACTCAAACACTGTAGCAAACTCACAGTTCCATGTTGCTAGGCTCTCTCCAATTTCAAACTATAATGGGAAAAAAAATCTTACAGTGTTATTACCTTATCGAGCCAAACATATCAGCTTTCCTTGGCAGGCATGACAGAAAGTGTTTGCAAGTCTATAGTCCTTCTTAATTAGAGTCTGAATAGAAATCTGGTTTGATCACTTAATGACCCTTGGGACCATCCCTGATTTTTACAACACTTCTGAAAGTGACTTTATGTTATTTTTATAGAACCATTCAACACATATTGCACAAACAGCTAAGATGTCAGGGTGTTCTCAAGACAGAGAATTTAAGATGACAGAGTGTCTTGGAGTCCAAACTGTTGCCATATGGTTGTATCCTAACAGCAAGGAAAGAAAGCAGGGGTTTCTTTATAAGAAAGATCCATCTGTAATGGGTTATAGGCCTAGCCAAGCAATTCTGCAAACCTGCTGTAAAACATGAACTAAATCTCAAGTGAAAGTAATTGGCTTGGCTCCATCTAGCTCTAGTGCACACTTAATAAAACTACAGCTAGTAGGCATAGGGCAATTGGAGCCCAACAGAGCAGCAAGGGAGAAGAATTTTGGGGTACTCTTTCTACGTCCTACTTTAAAATACTGCATGGGTTAGGGGTGGCTCTGAAATTTAAAAATGTCCTGGTCTTTTCTCATTTGTTGAGAGTCATTGAGTGTCGTCAGTCTGCGATGAAATGATGTGATGTTGACAAATGGTGAATTATGAAGCCCTATTGTTAAAAAGAACTTCAACATCAATGTAATTTAGTAGCTGCTACGATTGTGCACCGGTATGAAATACTCATCTTGGCAATCATGCAATAAAATAATCAATATTTAATATTATTACTAAAAATATTGGCAAGTTAGATCTTTCAGCTGTTTTATACATGCAGATAACTCCCGTGTAGATAGCTCCCATATTTACTTCTGACATGAGAGAAAATTTTTAATAAGTAAATCTATTTCCTTCCAAATACCAACTTGAAGAAATTTATTTTGCAGAACAATATAGTGTAACATTTATGAAATGTTCCCCCCAGAAGTAGAAATTAGTAGTACAGGGTTAGTTATTTTGCATCAGATGAAAAAATGGCTCATTTGTAGGAGGAAGGTTATGATCATTAATCTGCATAAATATGTAGAAAGCTGTGTTATATATGCCTGCACTGCATTTGTTGTGAGAAGATAACAAAAAAACAACTTCGTATTCCAGTGTTATGGGTCATTAATTTTTGAAAGCAACTATCCCCCTCTGTTAAACTCCAGCCTATTCTTTCTTCTCCCCTTCCTCTTCAATTTGTCTAAAATATGACTTCCTTCTTGTAGATCTTAATGAATTTATTGACAAAAATGTTTTGAACTATTGGTGAACTCTGTTATTTGCTGTTGGAGACTATTCACTACCTAGCAGGTGCTTCAGGAGGAACTCCACTGGTTTGTATGAAAAGGGAGCAAATAGAAAGCACAGTGTTCATTAAAATGGATCATGCAACCAAGAATCAAATTCTACTTCATTCATGTGGATACTGATTTTTTCCATTTCTGCTACGCTGAGCTTAACACAAGAGACTGCGCCAGCAGCTGCATCTATGATATTCAGACTCCTTAGCAGAGCTGATGAAATGTCTCTGTAATTCAGCATTTGCTTTTTGCTCCAAAGTGACAAGAAAAAAAAAAACATATTGTCTGCATTCACTGCCTCTAACCACTGAAAGCTTCCATTCACAAAACAATTAATTTCTCTCCTTTCTCAAATTAGCTGTTTTTTCTTCATAATAAATTTAAATCAAACTTAGTAAGAAATTTCTTATTACATTTTGTTCACTTCCCCTACTAAAATACAAAACAAAACCACAGCTTTTGATTCTTATATAGTTTTATTTCAAAACAGTAAAGGTTTTTTCTTTGGTTTCAGTGAACAATTCCAAGCAGGGACTTCTGATGACTTTTAACAAATTCACTACCTTATCATTAAGCACTATGCTTATTTTACCTCTTGCCTGAAGAAATTTTGAGAGATCTGTCATATCTCAATTCTGAAAAGGAAGTCCCAATATTTCCAAAGCATATTTCTGCCCAGACTGAAGTTTAATGCTGAGGGTAGCTCATCAAATCAGCCAACTAAAAGAGTAAGATCCCTGACCAAACAGATATTGGATGGTCACAAACAGGGTTCAAATCTTGGAAAAAAAGGAAAAACAGAGTGGAAAGAAAAGTTAGGGCTTTCCACTGAAGAAAGGCAGGATCCTGTGGGAGATGGATACAAAGCTGGTGCTGAGCAATTACAGCTCTGCCTCCCTGGGTGTATGTCACCCATCCCAGAAGTGGAATGTCACAGCCAGTGCCTCCACACAGAGGCCTCGCACTGCATGCAGTCAAGGCTGAATGCCTTCAAAACCACCATCCCTCCACTCACTGAAGCAAGAGCAGTGCAGTACAGAGGCATCATCATCATTTAGAAACACACAGATTTAGATATACCATCAGTCTAGCCATCTGTCAGGCTGCAGCTTTGTTTTAGTTAATTCTACCTCCTGAAAACTTTGCCAGCAGTTCCCAGTGATGCTATAGATGAATCCCAGTGGCAGCACAATTATTCAGCAAAGTGAGGAATCCTTAAAGCACAATGCTGTCACTCCCATGAGCCTAAGGTAAATTAAACTCTAAACTCTGTACAGTGGAGTGAACACCACCAAGATTTTGATTTCCAAATCGCCTGGTTGACTAATTTGCTTAAAATTAATGCAAACCCAAGGGAAAACTTGACACCAGGGCTAACAAAGGCCACCAAGTATCTGATAACTGGGCTTTCAACTGTAGAAACAGGAGGTTTAGCAAAGGAGAATTTCTGCACCTGGAACAGATCCTCAGACAGGGGAGATGATACTAGGTTGCATCTCTTGAGCTTCAAGGCTTATTAATAAAAACATAGCAAAACCATGACGGTGTTTGAATCTGCTCATTTGTATAATCAACAGTGAAGTTCATGATAAAATCTAATCACAGAACGCACAAGCTAACAGTTCCATTTCTGCTATAACCGGACACCTTAGAAGTAGATGGAAGACATTATAAACAAACAAACAAACAAACAAACAAACAAACAAACAAAAAAAAACCACCACCACCAAAAACCACTTTGGCATTCCTTAATAGGTTAAGCTGACACTGACAATGAGAAAGAGTCAAGTCCTACCCCAGGGAGAAAAGATGACATAGTATTCAGAAGTGCCAAGGGAAGAGACATCAGAAAATGCACAAGGAGGTGGCTACAGTCTTCTAACAAAGATAAAGCCCTAAAAAAAAAAAAAAAAGAAGTCCTGTAGTCCTGTACCCGGGAACTGAGCATGAGAACAGGACATCCCATATCTGGCAAGTGACAAGGCATTGACATAAACATCTTTCTGCAGACTGGCAGCTAAAGGCAAGTGTATGAAGTATTTCTTCCCCAAGAGAGGCTGGTGTCAGGACTTTGCTGAGCTAAACTATACCATCCCACCCAGCACAGCTCAAGAGAAGGAGGTCACAGCCCTAGCAATATTTTTGGATCGTATTTCTTTGTGGAGTTATCAAGCCCCAACCTTTTAAATCATGGCACTGAGAGCATAAGGGCTGATCATATTCCTATTAATGGCATACTTAGTGCTGCCACCAGCTCTTCCACCGAACTTTAAACTCAAAAGCCTTTTTGCCATTTATCTCTTTGACTCTCAATGAACAGCAAATTAAAAATTGCACCACTGAGTACCAAAATAACAGAAACTTCCCTCTAGGCACACTGTCAACAAAACTGCTGAAAGCCTGCATTAAACAGACAAGAGCTTCAGACTCCTGTTTGACTCAGATTTGTGTTATGTTACAGAGCTAAGTCAGAATGAAGTGACAACAGAAGCAGTTAGTCCCCCAAAGAACAACCATTCCTCAGTCCTGAGCTGATCTCAGTGCTACCTTGACAAAGTTCTTGGCAAAGCAGAAAAACTGTCTGCTATGTAACTCCCTGAGGGAACGGGTGCAGTCATAGAATCATAGAATCATAGAATATCCTGAGTTGGAAGGGACCCTTAAGGATCATCAGTCCCAATCTCATACCTGGCTGCAGACAGAATGTGGATCTGACTGTATCCCTGCAACGGTAAACTGCTTTACTACAGGACGTGTGGCAACTGGCAAAGGTTAGAATCGTTTTCAGAATACATAGTTCATACTTGTCTGCAAAAAAACAAATAACGAGCATATGCCATAATGCTATATGCTATAATATCTTGCAAAAGCATATTTCAACAAGTCGATTGATGTATTCAGGAGAAAGGATATAACAAAAACTTTCACAAGCTCAACAATACATTTTTCTGAGTCTCCTAGACTGCACGTTCACATCTCAGAGACAAGCCTTCATCCGAGCTCTGAGAACGGCTCCATGCATGGGTTGCAGGCCACAGAGCTGGAAACCATCATCCTTGTTACCAGAACCAGTTTTAATAACAGTCAGCTATTTTTTGTCAAATCATTAGCAAAAACAAACAAACAAACAAAAAAATCACTTTAGTTTTCTGGAAATTTAGGGGATTAAGAATCTAGTGTAAAACATTTTTTTCATATTTCATATTTGCAAGGGCCTTTTAAGTATTTCACAATACACACCCCTTCTCACAAGATTGGTCGAATTTTGCTGCTAGTTATGCTACAATTTGAGTTTTCTAGCTGCTATCAGAAACCCTCAAAATTCAAAAGATTTGGCTTCCAAACTTCTACTAAGATTGGCCTCCTTTCCACCTCATTCTTCATAAATAGTTTGGTACAGGTTATCCCATAAAAATCAGAACTTTCTGTCTAGAAGACTTCAGGCAGCTGGTTCTAAAAAAGAAAACCATAAAAATACTAACTCACAGAGCTTGCTGCCCCTACAGTGTTTTCAATACAGAAGGTAGAAAAAGCTTCTAGAAATACACAAGCATTTTGTTGTGAAAACCTATTCCTTTTATCTTTCATATACATACACACACGCTGTATATATACATATGTATATACACACAATTTGTTTTTACCTCTCAGAAAAGTAATACTTCTTATTTAACTACACATTTCTGCTGAAATATTAACCCTTTACAATTCAAGGCTATGGCTTATGTTTCAAGCAGCTTTGTATGGTTTTTGGTTTTGCTAATTCTTCAGCATGGCTTGGGGAAAGGGACTGTGTATGGCCAGTACTCAGAGTCCAAACACTCTTTCTAACTAGAGTCACCAACTCAAAAGCGAGAGCAACCACAAGGCTCTGGTCATACAGAATTAAAAATGTTTTAAAAAGTTTGCCAAGTCATCCTTTAAATCGATAGCAGGTAAATTCTTCAAGGTCATTACTGACATAAATTCAGAGATATATACCTCACCTATCACACTTAAACAGAATAGCAGTATCTGCCCACCTAACAGCATAATTGGAAAAGGTTATTGTTTTGTCACATACAGTAAGATACAACAGGGATTAAACCACACATTACTACTGAAAAGTTTGGGACATGTTTTTAAATTTTAAAATGTGATTGTTCACCTATGAGGCCTTAAGTTTTTCATTTTAAACGTCAATTCAGGTTTTATGCTCTGTGATAAATCTAAGCCACTTGTTCAGTTACATGGGCTCGTGCACAGATTTTAAAACATCTTTTTATGCAAGTGTCCAGGACACAGACTCCAGCTAGCCTGAAACACAGGAGTTAAGTGAAACTCATAATGAGGTCATGAAGGTTTTATAATTCTCACAGTTACTCCTCCTTTGAATGAAACTACTAATGGAACTGTAAAAATTAGCATTTAAGCATTTGGCTTTCCAGTTGCTGCAGATGTCCAAACGACAGCTTAGAATATCAACCTTCACAGGTTGCACAAAATTCAGAAGGTAATGTCAGACAGAAATCTAGAAAACTCAGAAAGTGAAGTGTTTCAACAGCTCCAAGCTATTTTTGCATTGCCATGCTATATCAGTATTGCTGATAAAAAAGAATGTCATATCAGGCTTTCAGCTGATACGAAGTTATACCATTGAATTGTATATAAAAATGAAAATCTATTTGTCAGTTAACTATTAGCCTGAGTTAGTTTCAGAAAAAGATTAAAGTCTAATGGACTGCCTTGATCATGCAGATGTGAGACTAATTCAAAAATGGTTTGCAATAGGATCTTTTTACACTATTTTTGAAGCTTTTTCTGGGCATTTGTTAAGAACTGACACAAACTGATGGTTGAGGAAGCTGTGCTCCTGGGCTCAGCTGTAAGACTGCAATGGTCCTACAAAATCCAGGAACAATGTTACACATTCTTGAACACCATTAATGGCACTTCAGTTGCTAGTTCACAGGCTGATAAAGAAAGAATTAAGTCTGAACTCTCTTCTGAATCTGAAGAAAGTGGAATCTTCAAATGCAATGGCAGCCAAAAAAAATGATGACTTTAATCACACTCGTTTTTTTTCCAGGAGTTGTTAATTGTAGCACAAATATTTGATGCACCTAAAATAATGTGAAGAATTACTTAGCTGATTTATATTTCTGTGAAACCTCTCGAATCATGAACTGATAGAATATCAGCAAAAAAGAGCAATGATACAAAATGAGATCACAGAGAATAAATGGTTTCATTGTCTCAGTGTTGATTGTGAAACTGTTCAGCACGTAACTTTCCTCAATAGATTTTCTTCATTAACAAAAAGAACAGATTGTTTACAGTGTATCTTCAGAGCCAGTGAAACACAAGTGAAGTGCATCTGCTGAAAAGGAAGTTGATTAACTTCACCTAATTACAGGTACATGTATTAGTGAAGAAGTGTAAAGAGGGAATGCAGACTGACAACAGCCAATGCAAATGCTGGACATATATTCTGCTTCCTCATCTGTACTCAATCCTTTGTTATTCCATTTTCGTCACTTTTATTATCTATGCTAGCTAGCTGCTATCAATACATTCATGTTTTCAATTTACTCTCAAGGCAAGCCTCCAAAGAAACAAATGTCTGGGTAGAGATAATACTACCAGGCGTAGCATGCAGGAAAGTAGGTAGTCAGAAGACAAATTGCTCAGTTTAAAAATAGATTAAGAAATAGAAAAATAAATAAATAATAATAATAAAATAACCCCAACAGAATATAGGTATAAGCTTTCAACAGTGTGTTGAAAAAAACACTGTTATGGAAACTCTGTTTATTCCATAATCATCAGTTATCTAGGAAATGGCTTCCTGGAAGCACACACATTTTCAGGGAACGAAGACCCTGGAGGAAACACAAGAGCCATGGATCAAGCTACATCCAGCCTGATGAGATTTGGGCAATATACATTTTCCAGAGAACATGGCAAAATGGGGGATGTATTAAAAAAATAAATACCATTTGAAACTATCTTGCCAGTAGAAATACAGTTGATCTTCAACTGGAGTTCATGTACAGGTATCTTGAAAGAAAAAGATGTTTCAAGATTAGGAAGTCTGTTAAGCATCTTTAAAACACTCATGAATGCATTAATAGGAGACATACTGAGCAGAAATAGCACTGTCTTTATTTTCATAAAGCAGAGCATTATAGCAATGGGTGATACCCACTCACAGAAGATAATTGTCTTTTATAGGTGTGAAAGGCCTACTGTATAATTTATACAGCATGGGCATCTTTTAACTTAATGCTCAGTTTATGTACCATCACAATGCTTTTACACATAAAAATTATATATTGCCATCTTCACAGTTTATGTCACAGTGTTATAAGCAAACTTTCTTGGAGATTTTTTTTTTTTTTACCTTTAGTCCCAGAGACAGAGACAGAAAACATCTCTAGCATTCAGCTAAAACAAATTACACTTTCAAACATAAGTTATTTTTTAATAATCTGTTTTTATGAAGGATTGGATGGTTTCAAAATTAACAAAATTAGACATTTTGATTTTCTTAAATAAGATTTTTTTCCTCTCCCAATCATCTTTTCAAAAGCATCATCAAAATTCTGGTCTCCTACTAATTCAAGGAAAACCAGAACATTTGAAGGAGATTGCAACCATTTCACACCTGCCTCTATTAGATCCTGTTCTTATAGTAACTGAGCATCTTCTTTAATGTTATTACTGTAACTAAATCTCAGTTAATATTTTACTGATTTCTAAGATAGCATCCCAGGACTCTACATCATAGTTGGAGTCATCTGTATGACACCTTTTGCTATCCTTTTACTAATGCCAACAGAACATAAAGTATATTCTGTGTGACAGGAAGGGAATTACTTTACCTTTGCATAATTCTTTTGTTGCCCAGAAAGTACAATAGATCAAAGGGGTCTTGGATGGCTCGTCCATTCAAACAGAAGTACTGAACAGATATATTACTAATCTGTCATTCCTTGTTCATGCTTCATGACTTGTTAGCATGTCTTTTTACTGACTGTATCCCCTTTTGTTTATTTTGCTGTGTTGTGGGTTTTTTTGTTTGTTTGTTTTTCAAAGACAGAAGCACTGTAGAACTGCTCATATGTGTACCAAAAATAAATAAATAAATAAATACCATATTTTGGCATTCTCATCTGACCACTTGTCATATCCACAGTAACTGAAAATTTCCAAGAAGGACCCCATTTGTAATGCTGAAGTCACAAAGAAGTTTAAATGTACAAACACATGCTCAAGTAAGTAAATTATAGAACAATAAATAGCTCCCCCAGTCAGCGATAACAGCACTCTTCTTCAGACAAGTGTACTACAATAAGATATAAATCTTCTTCCTACTTATAACAAATTGTACCAGAAACATTGTGATTAGCTTACTCAAAATAAGCTATGATAGATTTTGCTTTAAAAAGATACAATTTACACTCTGAGAGCAAACTATTACCTGTAATAAAACCTACAGAGATTCTGTAGAAACACAGGAGACCAGACAAGGACAATTAGATCAATAATAGCAATCCTGCTATTTTTATAATTCTTACTTTAACTATATTCGAATACCTAATATCTACAGGTGGATACTACAGAACTTTGAAATGAAAAGAGAATTTAAAGGATTCAAAATATTGGTTTCATTTTCAGTGATTTCCAAAGCAGCATTTAAAAAATATATATATTCTTCCTATAAAAACCTTCTGCCATGCCAATCTAAGGAACTTTTTTTCTTGGACTGACTCCAGATCCTGTTAAAGTTGTGCATCACTGAGATTAATAGTGATGTAAAGGGAGCTGTGAATTTTATTACGAGAATGTACTGATGTATTGTCTAGGGGCAGCAATTAAGCACTGGCAAGTATTTCTATGTCCTAATTCCTGGTAACAAAAATTCAGAGTCTTGAAACTAGTACTTGGGTAGAATATAAAGTTTGACCTGGAAATCAAGAGCCTAGTACACAGCCCAAACTCCTGATATACACAACAGATCTCTTCATTCATAGTACGCTGAAGTTATTTCTGTGTGCTAGTTTTACCTAGAACGGCATCCTGCTGACATGAAAGTTTCTTTGCACAATTCGACATACTACTTTAATTTTGAAAACTCATTTTGCTGTCATTTCATCTATTAGCCCCAAACTCCTTTGGGACTTAAATCCTTTGCAAAAGTCAACCAACTGGAAAAAGGATTTCATATCTTAAGAGACACAGCCACACATAGGCCTGCCATGCCAGATGGCTTATATAGGACATATATATTCCTCACCCTTCTGCAACAACATTTCTCTTTTCTGACATCCATCTCCTCCTTCTCTAATATTACGGTATCACTAGTCAGGGAACTAGGGAGGAAAAATACAGGCTATCGTCCACTTTAAATTCATTGCTTGCTTATTGCGTGTTACGCAATAAATGAAGCATAAATATACCCTGCACACAAGAATTCTTGAGGACTCCCCAGCCCGCGCTTTTCTGTAGATACCAATGTTATCTGTAAGAGTCTGGCTGGTGCTGGGCAGAGCGAGGTGAGAGTCTGGGGCATCACAGGGACGTCACACACACAGAGACATGCAGCGCTACTACCTGCTGCAAAGCAGACGCACAGACAGCTTACATGGGGCTGCACACAATAACCAACATTTATTTTGTTTGTTTTGGATCATTAGTAGAGAAGTCAACATACCCCATGCACACCAGCTGTCGGTGACTATCTAGAGAATGCTTCACTAGGCACAGAACTGTAGAACTTAGGGGTAAAAATGAGCCAGTCCAGGCCTTTTCAGAATAAAATTGCTTGTTACACAGCTCTTGCCTACAGCTTTGCCAGTTTAGGTTAAAAGCCTGATAGTAAAAAGTAGCTGATATTCAGCTTACCTTTCCCTTTGTCTTAACTTCATCTTGATTCTCCTAATTATGTTACCATGTACCACGCTAATTGGTGTTCACACATGGCCAATTCAGCTACAGCTGGTCAAATTTACTGTCACACACCCAGCACAACTTGGGATTTCTTAGAATTCCAGTTGTGTTAGTTCAGCACTGACTATAAAAGGGAAAATAGGGAAAATACAACCACTATTTTCCACTGTTCTTTTCCTTTTTTTTTTTTTCCAGTGGTCTATGGTAAAGGAAAGACAGTCTCAATTAGCATTTATCTACTCCCCCCATCCCTTCCACTCCTGTTAATTAGCTCAAACTACCACAGATGTATTTAGGCATTGTCATAACAGAAAAAAATGATGAGCAGAGAAAAGCCTTCCACTCACATCCCACCCACCCACCACCCTACCTATAGGCACCTAAGAAAAATTTGCTACTAGCAATTTTGTTTGTGCTGCTATCAGAAGCTGCTGTATTTCACCAAGAAAAGAGCAGTCTGCAAATAATAAAAATAAAAACACACGCACACATAAATATACAGCAAGGCATTCTAAAATGAGCTGTAATGAGTCTGTGGTACTAACATCTCCCTCACTAGGAATATAATTGCTTCACTAATTCAAGGTATGATTGTGAGCTTATATGACACATCTGCGATGCAGGCAATTGCTAGAACCCGTTGTACAGAACGGGAGGCCAGGTGACGTTTCCAGGGTTATGCAGGCTATCTGAATTAAAGCACAAATCTTATCTCATACTAACACCAAGCCACAGAAAATTTCTTCTGCTGAAAATTAAGTTACAGAATTCTTTTAAATTTTCCAAAGTGGTAGGGTTTAAATAGATGACCAGTTACTCTCATACAAATACCTTGCCACTACACTACCCAGCCAGCACCTTTCTCCCACTTTTTAATCAGCAAGAACACACTAATTTCCATTTTAGTATGTCAAAGAAGACAGCACATCTCTGAGAGAGGCAGATTAAGATAAGGTCTATTTCACCTACATCAGAGGACAGGGAGTAACTAATGTAGGTTAACAGAGCAATCTTTTAAAAAAATCTCCAAGCACTCTGACAAGAAAATGACTTTTGCCTGAGGCAAGCATGTGGTTTGTGGGATCTCGCCAGTCACTTCTGCACCTCTCCATATTTACCTGTGAAAAGTATCTCCTTCATCTGAACAGCTGTACGCAACAGGAGGCACATCAAACCAGGGCAGAAAGGCAATGCTGATTTGGTGAGTACTGTATCTATTTTAGCACCACATAAATTCACAAGGTAGGTCTTGATCTACCCAGGCTTACACTGGTTTCTGCAGGCTCAAAATCAGGCACAAGAGCCACGGGGCAGAAATCCCGCTGGCAGGGAAAGGTAGAGCATGAAGCACGGCAACTGCCGAGCAGAAGGCACCAAAGGATACACCATCGTCATTGCAAATGTGTCAAAAAAGTGTTGTAATAAAATACTAAATAAAATTTATTTTTGGTTATTATAAAAGGCGGAACCAAATATTACTGAGATAATTATTAGTTATTTTGTAGGTTGGTGTGATTTCAGCAGAATCAAACTAACTTTGTGGTAAACATCAGAGAAGCACTAAGCACCTTTCCTTGCCTAGCTTTGAAGAAGCCAGGATGAGAGCAATGATTTTAGATACACTTTAAAAATACTTAAATATCCACCAGATTTTTTTTTTTTTTTATGTGTGTGTGGAGATAAGAATTGTAAACCCACTCAGGAGTGGGCTGTATTCATTCCAGTACGCCCCAGACTCCTCACACAGAGCCACACAGCCGGTGCATCCTTCCTGGAAAGCTCCTTCGGGCCCTGCTGTGCCCTCAGAGGCACGCTGTGGCCCGGGGCAGGCAGGCAACATGGCGGCCTCTGGCAGCCTGCTGCTTCCTGCCCCAGCAGGTACGGACAACAAAACTCTCCTACCAACCTCGCCGAAATGCTGTCGTTTAGCACAGGTTGCTCCAAAGACCTGTCATGGGAACGCATTACTCTGTCATGGTCTCGCATTACTCTGAAGTCTGCCACCAGCGGCTGCTAAGATTCAGAGGGCAAATGGAGCGCAGGCACCAACCCGCATCACTGCTAATTCCTCGACAGGAAATGTTGGGTAACCAGCACTTGCACAGCCGCGTACTAACCCCTGGGACTGGGTGCCTGTGCCCAGGGGCTGGCAGTGGGGCCTCTGTGAGGAGAAGCTGGGGCTGCCCCAGGCCCAACACATGAGTTCCAGAAGGTTCCAGAGGTTATCACGGTGCTGCTGCAGCTGAGCTGAGAACACCCAGGGAAAGACAGAGCAGGCATCTGACTGGATTCCAGCACTCTCACACACGCCAAACGCTGTGTTACACCACACATCTTGCCCCAGCAGTAAGAGAGCCTCCCTTAGCACTGAGATTCAAGACAGCTAGTATTTGCCTAATGTATCTTGATAAAATGCTATAGTAGATTCAGATTCAAGTGTTTGTAAAGATCTATTTACCTTTGTGTTGGCCCATTCTTATTTCAAGGCCCAGCCCACTCACTTGTTTTTGATGTTAGAGTTCAGACACCAAAATTACTGATTACAGTTTGATTTTTCAGACAGCGTTGCATTTTTTTAAAAGCAATTTTAATTTTAAAATGCAATTTATCATTTATGTAGAACTGGCAACAGCATGAATGTAAAGCTAAAAGAAAATGATCAGACCACATAAAGTTAATAATGTGGTACTAGCAAGAACATTTAATTGATTTACAGTGTAGCTCAATATATAAGCACTGTACTATGAGTATAGCTATAAGGTAGCCCATTAGTTCTTACTGGGCCTCCTCAAGAGCTCCATTCACAATCCTATTAATTAGCTTGGGTCCTTCAGTGTCCACCACTCCTATTTAAATCACTTGTTTCCCATTATGCTGTGTACTATGCACTGCAAGCCCATGAAATCGGGTATTAATATTTCTATCAGTGGGGCTTCTGGAAGTCGACTTTAATTATCATAGGTGAAATCTTCCTAATCCTTGCAAACAAAAATGATTAAAATGCAATGAAGTAGTAACTCAGGGAGGGATAGTGTTAAACACTGGTATATGTTATGTCCAAATACCATAAAGTTTATTCCTCTCAGTAGGAAAGAACATTTAAGATCAATATATTTCTTTTAAATGCCAGAAAACATGACATATTTTTAAAAGTAAATTCAGATAGTGCATTGATAAATTTAAGAGCCTTTCAATTTCTTTAAATACTGCATTTTTCATCATATACCTTCTAGACTTTGTGATCCAGTTCACATGAAAAATAAGCCAGACTATATATATGGCTAAACCTGATGGCAACATTTGCTAAATGTGCCACACTCACAAAATAATTATATAAAATGGCATTTAATTATTTTTAACAGTTAGCTATTCGCTCAAATTAAATACTTCAATATAAAATGAATGATTGCATTATTTAATGTCAGGCTCCTCACTTATATTTGAGCATGGCTTTAATTTGCAAAGTAATATCCACAGATTGTCAGACTCAGCTTCAACAAATAAAATAAAGCAAACAAGATAGGATTAAACAATAATAAAACAATTACAAATCAAATGCTCTCTACATGCCTGTGGAATATAAACAGCTGTTTCCTGTTCTTTTTTTTTTTTTTTTTTTTTTTTTTTAAACATGTTACGATTAAATGTCCTTAACAATTTGACAAAATAATTTTATAACAATTTCAAATATTGCCTGCAAATAAATCTGATAAGCAATGAAGAAAAACGTTCTTGGTACCATTTCAAATCTTACTTGTTTTTCCACACAAACAACAAAATTTGGAATTTCGGTTTTAAACTAGAGATGCATTATCATCTGTGATTTGTGATACCTAAAAGAATACGAGAGAACAGCAATCTTCCAGGCTGACACCCAGCTCCAGCTGAGGTTCACATATATTTCACCTACATTCACTTGCCTGTGGTTCAGCTCTGCTTGTTTTGAATTGAGAACATCACCACAGTCCAAATAACAAAATCCCCTTTCATCAACCATGCTAACCAAAAACATTAAAAATCAACACCGTGGAATCCAACGCCTCTCATACACACACATAACCTGTTTAGGGGATTCAACCTCACAAATTATCTATAAGATTGGGATTTAGAAAAAAGATTAACAAGTGACGCTGACAGTATGAACTTCCATATTACATTATATAGAATACAAAAACATAAACAAACATCACAATGGCTTATATTATGGTATAAATCCTCCAACGGTCAGTATTTAAATTAAAAACAAAGCAAATCTGCACTGGCAATTTATCCCAGGTAGGTATCAGTGCACTTCTTGTGCTGTCTTGTGAAACAGCTGGTGCTTGTTGCTCTCAGGTCAAGAACATTGCCTCTCCAGTACCATTTTTTGATTGTCTCCCATCCTATACTGTTTAAATCCATCTTACTGGAGCATGGTATACAACAGAGAGAAATGAAATAATTTAATTTCATCACTTAAATGAACACGGAATTTTTATCACCTAAATGAAAACAGGATTTCAATTACAATGAAATCCACAATTTGTTGGGTCAGCACCATGCTAAAGACAACTAAATCTTGCACATGAGAAGGCGGAAAATGCTTACTGTATTATCTCTGAATTATAGGAGAAGCATTGCTTCAACTCATTGCTGGGTAGCATTTAGGAAATCCTAAAGAGAGACAAATTGAAAGAGATAAAAAGCTATATCCTGCTATGAAGTTTAATGTGAAATTCACACAGATGCCAACAGATAGCTCTCCGTCACAAAATGGCAGGTTTGAAGCCAAATGCAGAAGTGTTAATGATACCTGGAAGATTATGTCAGCTTTTGAGATTCTAAAATTAATAAAACTCACAGTAGGGGCTACCATGAAAAGTTTGGTTACATTTGCAAATGATGTATATTGAAGATGTAAATTAAGGTAAAGAAGTACCTTAATCTACTATCCCCCTTAAAGTCAATGAAAATCTACCTGTTGAAAAAAGTCTTACAGTTTCTCTCTAGCTATAGCATTATTAAGAAAAGCACCAAGCAGGTAGAGAAAATCAAAAATACATCCCAGTAGTTGGCAAATCTCCTTTACACTGTCTACTAGAGCCACAGCTTGGTATGGGTACACATTTTGCTGTTTTCTTTTATGTTTAACTTTCATGTTTTTCTTTCATGTTCTTTTGCACTAGGAGCTTTGAAAATCTCTGGCACTCTTGGAATGCATAAAGTTATTAACTGGGTTGTCCAGTCAGGATTGAGTCTGAAGGGTTACTCTGTATTTCCATATGCTACGTCCTATATCAGAAGTATGCAGTGCTCTATTTCTGTAATTGCGTTGTTCAGGAACACTGAAGAACTGTTGGATTTAATATGTATCTCTTTACAGTCTGTCAGTCAAAGCCTCTAAATATATCATTAAACTTCAGCAGCATTCTCGCAGGGCAGTACTTCTTAGTAAGCACTGACGGATGGATTTGGGAGGCTGTAACTGCAGTGAAGAGCCAAGGCTACACGTACTATTGCTGTGACAACAAACAAGGTCTAGGACAGCTACCCCCAGCTGCTGTGCCTTCTTAGGAGGCAGCATGAGCTGTTTTAGAGCTTTGAAGAAAAAGGCATAGACCTTGCATTATTTCACATAATCATTCTGACACTGCTGAAGTCTATCTAACACTGATGAGATATTTCATTTATTCCATTGGGGTGGAAGAATCTTGAAGCCTGGAGTGGTTTGTATGATTTCATATGCTTCCCACTGTCACCTTTCACCTTCAGCAAAATCATTTACTGTCTTTCACTCTACTAGTTTATTAATTTGATCAAGGGCAAAGGATATGTAGCATGTTCCACCAGTTAATAAAGTTTATAAAGCACTAGGGGATCTACTTGGATGAAAATCATCATAGAAATGCAAGACTTAATCAGACCAAAACCAGCCTCTAATGCCAGAGAGATGTAAAACTCATTTAGAAATTAGAAAGGGTGGCTGAGCAAGCAGCCAAAATTGAAAAATTATTTTATGAGACATAGGTACAAAGACATTTAACCTAAGTTAAAGTTAGTCTTTTAAGGTTTAAAAAGAAAATACTGTGAAATGCACCTGACTTGGGTAGATGGATAGACACTTGGAAGCAATGGATGTGCTCTGCTGATCATAAAAATTTACAAATGGGCGAATGGTAGATTTTCGCCACATTCACCCAGATTTGATACAGTGAAAAATATTTAAACATTGGAGCTCTAACAACATTACAGGCTAGGAATTACAATAGAAGTGACAAAAATAGAGACCTTTAAAAGAGCACTCTATAATCCAATGATCATTGAAAGAGTAGCCTACAAGCCAGTCAGAGCAGACACGCTAGATGCATAGTTGTATGATTGCAACAGGTCTGGACTACTAGACACATGTAGAAAGCAACTTCGTAGAAACATATCCATATGTATAACAGCATTTTCTTAATGTCAATAAAGTATTAACATTCAAAAGGCACAAACAACTAAACCACTAACTTTACTGCAGTTGGTAAATTCACTGGCTTGAGTTTTTGGTAAACAATTGGGTAATGGAACAAGTGTTATTACAGTGCCATCTAGTGCAGACAAGGCGTTTGAGTGAAGATGGCTGATGGGAGAAATGCCTGCAGCCACACCACCACCACTACCTGCCCCAGGAAGGGGAAAGCCACTGCCCTGGGAGCTAGAGAGGCCATCCTGCTTCTTGCTCAGAGTTAGGGGATCCAGCTCAGAGAGCAATTAGCAAAATATTTCTATTCTTGTGTTTGAGTGAATTGTTGCTCTTAGGATCAGCATCATGCATTTAGCATTTTCAAGTATCTAGATTATGTGGTGGACTACCCTTCTTCATTACAGTCACTTGCTCCTCCCTGAAAAGAGCTGAAAAGAGCTTTGTGCTGACAAACAAAAAATGCTCTGAACATGAGAAAAGAAAAGGCTGATTTGCTTGAATGAGAAAAAGCTATGGTCAGTTTAACAAATGATAGTCAGCAAAATGCTTGCAACAATTCCCAGTTCATACATGCTGGTACTTGGGCTCTTTCCAACTTTGTACCGGCCAGTGCTTTTTGAGATGTGATTGCAACTGTTCACAGACAGAGGAAGCCAATTTCTCTCCTGGTATTTTAAAGATTGACAGGGTGGTTGATGCATCATGTGACAGACTTTAGAATCTACCACACAACGCTCACAGTTAACCTCACACTGTGAGATACCGTGGTTAACTGTCAGCAAGGTAGATGCCAAAGTGAACCTCTTAGGCTTGTTTCAGGCTCTGCTCAAACTGTCTGACTGGCTCTTGCTCTTCGAGAGGGCTGTGCTAGCTGCCAGAGAGCACTGTGATCTGCCCTGCCTCCGGTACGAGCAGGCACTCCATTTTCTGCAGAGACTTGCAGGGAGGTGGCCCAGGAGCACTTCCAGCAGCACTGGTCCAGCAGCTGGGAATCGCCACGTGGCTGCTCTTGTCGCCACTGCCCGTGGGTGAGCACAAAGGGCCTAGAACTAGCTGCAGGTTTGTACTGCTCCTGACTCTGGCCACATCTTTGTACCAGCTACTTATTAGGCATACAATTGTTGGATACAGGAGGGTTTACAAATTTAAAACCCTGAAGGTATTCAGGAATAGCCCAAAGCAAGAAGGAGTCAGAAAAACAAACTCTAAATCGGATTTGGGTGCTTGAAACTATCATTCCTGAATCCAGGGAAAAAATTCCAGCGCTTGTGATCTTTCCCAGCTACTTCTACTTAGAGGTTCCACATACAGGGGTCCCACATAAATCCCAAACCCTTTGTTTTGCCATTTATGGGTCCCTGGAGTCGTATTACAATAGCTTTGATTAAAACACAAACCAAGTGAGTAATTGCAGGCTTTTTAATTTTACAGTGTCAGTTTGTCATAGTAATGGATATGTTGGAACATGAAAGTCTCTTAATGAATTAAAGGAAATGCATATTTAGAAGGACTTAAAACTGCCCATGACCAGCAACCTCATACACTCTCACAAAAATAAGAGCAGGAGAACAACTTTTCTTGTCAGTGATGCAAACTCCCGATAAAAATGATGAACTGTATGTCCTACTGACTGCAGCTCTCAAAGTGCCCTGTGGCTTCACTGAATGCCATTAAGCAGAACTTCTGTGTACTTATTTTGAACCGGCCTTTCCATCCAAACATATCAATGATGCTGCAAAATGTTATTTTTACCAAAGAGTCAAACAGAAAATATAAAGAAATAAAGAATAAAAGACAATGCTGAGTTCATGTTGTTTTTCCCCTCCAACACATTACATCAAATCTTAAGAAGTGACACTTACATCTTGTTTTCCCTTCTGCATGCTGTTTAACGGTATCTCTATGCATTTCACAGACAACACAGTGAGAACCATATTGTAGGAGAATGAATAAGTCTAATCACACTTGGATTACCTCTCTAATAAGCACAATAAACCCAACTATCATTAAGGAAACTGATTTTTTTTTTTTTTTTTTTTTTTTTGACGCACACTGCAAACAACTAAGAAATCCATTTTGCAACCTGTTGTAAATAGCAAAATACAGGGCTAAATATTTGTTGTTATTTAAAGGACAAACAGCGGAGTAATCATTAGGAATTGCACAAATACTGCAACAGCTGTATTTGCTGGTAGAAATAATGGAGGGGCCCGTCCCCATTCCACATCTTTTAAAGCAACAATAGGAAACAGAAAAACCACGCTGTCACTGTTACAGTCATGCCAAAGAGTATTTACGTGTCATCGTCAGTACCGCTGGCTATTGCTCATCAAGTAATATTTACCAGATTAAACTGAATTTAAAGCAGAACACCCCTTTTTCCTTCCACTTCATGCAGGAAAATTACATGCACATGTGTGCACAAAGAGTGGCAAATGCAGAAATGAATGCAAATTTTGTCCCTTTCAGGGAAGATATTTCTAGGCATTTGGAAAGGAACAGAGCTTAAATGGACAAATAAATAGATAGAAAGTGAAAGACTAGAAACAACGTATGCTTTTGCTACAAGGCAGGAGCAGAGTTTTCTGCATGGCCTCTCCCAGTGTGTCTTGGTGTATACATGACTCCTAAAGACTACTGGTTTTGGTGGTCTCCACTTTGTCAAGGCAAAGCAATTTCAGCTGAAAAGGCAGGAGATAGCAACACACTGAGCTGTTTAATGCAGCTAAAGCTCTTGCCTAGACTTCCTTGGCAATTTGCCACATTGTACTGGCAGAATGACTCAAATCTTTTTCCCGATTTTAACTTTAATCCTCAGATGTGACAAGCACCTGCAGTTCATAATGATTAGAATGTGGGAAATATTCAGTAACTCTCTTTTTCCAGCCCTGATATCATAAGCTTGCTCCACACACATTTTAATAGCTGCTCGCTTGCATTAGTACACCAGCCTTTTAGGAGCTTATTTTACATTTTTGCTGGAGCTATGCAAACAGCAAGACAAGGCAGGTGGGCAATGGGTAGGGAATGGGAAATAACACATTTTTTACTCCACATTTTCTTTCCATTGAGCTTCGCCTGCACGGACTTAGATTATTCCTGCATGGAATAATCTAAGCATATTCCAAGAGGATGTCTTTCTGCTATTTTCTTCCACACCTGGAACCCTTCTTTTTGGATGTGCAGCTCTTTAATAGAGTCAACACCTTTCTACTCTAGTCCCCAAATTTTATTTAAATTGCTATTTACTCACATTGATGACTAAGTTGAATAAGACTCCAATTCAGCAAGCACTTGTGCACCCACTTGATTTGAAGTATGCACATGGCCCACTTGACTTCAGAGAAGTAAAGCAGCATATGGATAAGTGCAGCGGAAGGACTAAGGCTGAACACAAAGTGCTGTTGCTGGATACTGACATACAATCATACATAGTATTGCTTTCTCATGGTGACTAAACATAACTAATTTTTGTCCACAGGAACATCCACATCTGCACCTCTTTCCCCATTTATTCTAAGCTAAACTATTAAGTACAGTATCTGTTAAAATGATCCCTTCACAACCACTAATTTCATAACTCTAACAAAAATATCTCAGTCCCCCAATCATTTTTATTTGGCAAACCACTTAAATACATAAAGGAAATAAACATATTTGAACAAATTTACCTCCCTTCACTTGCATATGGCTTTCTGCTAAAATCAGTGCTTTTCCCCAAAGCAGTATGTGTTTGATAAGCGTAAATTGACTCTGCTTCCATTTTTTTAGCAGAAGAATGTATGTTAAGAAATAAAAACACAAGCAATTGTTCCTCCTGCTTGCTATTCATCTCTTGAATACTGAAAGTCTCTTTATGAATAACATGAATTGATGTTCTTGTCAGTAGCAACAATATTTACAGAATGTATGTTACATTAAAGAGGAAATTGAAAGTAAAGATGTGATTCCACTAAAAGAGACATTGAAACATGCAGACAATCTCACCCTTCCAGAGTCTGTTCACCTTTTGTCAAGATTTGTTTTGCTTAGTATTCATACACCTTTTGTATTTGATGTTCGCTATTTAAATCAGTTATTATCTGTCAAAGTGGGTCTTTGCAAACATGTAATATCAGAAAGAAATAAACAGAAGATTACTATAAAGCATTAAAAAATGGGATTTTTCATATACTATAGAAAGTTTCCTCTATTCAATTGATGATGTTCCTTGTGGCAAACAGAAAATAACTGTTCCATGTTCTGAAACCGAAAAAACAAAACCAAAACAGCTAGTCTGATTCACTAGAGTCTTTCAGCACAGCTCAGGAACCATTAGTGTAGCAGCTCAGTGCCAAATGCCATCATTAAAATTGACATAGAGCTGATCATAGTGCAGACTATAAAGGTTGCCTCAATATCAGGGAATACAAGAGGAAGCGCCATCTGACTAAATACATCTCTGTGATTTTCAAGCCAGTTGCATGATGGTGTTTTATTCATTCCCAATCTTCTGTTAAAAATTAAAAACAAATTAAAAAATAAATAAAGGTTCATTTTTATTAAAGTAATTTGTGAACTTGTAAAAGGAGAAGAACAATGCCTTCAGCTTACAGTTCCTAGATTTTAAGGAAAAGCACTGGCCACTAACAGACCCTTCTAAATGAGTATTTTGAAGTGACTTGATTGACTTGCTGATACAGACCACTTAACAGAATTTACACAGTAGACATTAATAAAATACACCTCTAACCAACTCCCTTCACCCCCCCAAATACCTAAGCCAAATAATCACGTAGTGAGTAAAAGAAGTGAACTAGCAAAACCAACAAAACAGCAATACAAGAAACAAACAAAACAAAACAAAGAAGGACACTAGAGATGGAGAGAAGGTTTATTTTATTATTATTTCTTTTTGCCACACTATTTCATCAAAAAACCTATTTCAATAAACTGCTATAAATTAAAAAAAAAAAAAAAAAAAAAAACAAAACTAATGATGCTGAATAAAAACAGTGGGGTCCATGCTTGAATGGATAGATGATGCCTTTAACAGGTTTTCCTGTTATGGTTACATTCAAGGCAGACAATTATGCAAATAAAAAGAAGGAAAATTCTGTGGAAGAAAATACTTCTCTCACAGGAATGAAAACTGTATTAATCACATGGCTCTGGGGAATTTGGTATTAAGCACTGCTAGTGACAAAAGATAAAAAACAATTCAAATGCATTTCAACTGTCTCATACATCCATTAATATTATTTTCTTCCAAATTTTACATTTCTCATTTCTTTCCTCAATGAAAGAGGATAATGGCTTATGAAGAGGGAAGGAAAGGAAAGGAAAGGAAAGGAAAGGAAAGGAAAGGAAAGGAAAGGAA
>CM021741.1:2019159-2037783 GCA_011075105.1 Heteronetta atricapilla
AAGGGAAGGATAGGGAAGGGAAGGGTTAAGGGAAGGATAGGGAAGGGAAGGGTTAAGGGAAGGGAAGGAATCAAATGGAATTGCAACAGGTAGGCAAAAAGCAAGTCATGCTTCAAGACAAAACAGCTTCAGAGATTTGAATGGATTTGTATTACCAAATAACTGAAGTACCGTGCAATGATTTTGGATAGATTTACTGAAGAGGATATTTCCAGAACCAAGTGGAAAATGCACTTACCAGGAAATAAGGATATCATAAGAAATGGTTCTAATTTGTCCATAATAATGAAGTACTTGTGCAATAGATCCAATATTCTATATTTAGCAGTGAAAACAAGACTTGTTTTTGTTGTTGTTTGTATGTTTTGGTTTGGGTTACCTTGTTGTTTTGTTTTGTTTTGTTTTGTTTTGAAGTACGCCTCAAAACTTCACACTTTTCAGCAGTTTCCAGAATTGGCATTGGCAGGATCATAGCTCTTATGGTAATACTTGGTAAACTGAAGTCTAAGACACTCTCCCTTCTAGCTGAGAAAAAGAACATAACTTTCTTCCAATCGAGAGTGAAGTGCTGCACAAGTCAAATGGTAGGACTGAAGGACATTAAAAAGTGCTACTTTTTATGTTAAGTCTGAACTCTAGAGTTAAACGGCCCTTAACCAGAGGGATAACTAAAATATGGAAGTGAAGATTCAAACTCACTTTTCTATGAAACTGTTGACATAATTACTCCATTAAAAACCCATTCTGTTCTACCAGCACTTCTGACAATGCTGTTGTGAAATTCTACCTTCCTCCTGTTTCGTTCCTCAAGCAAGGTGTTCTGTTTCAAACTCAAGTTAGATATCTCTATAAATCCTTTCTTACCATCAAGCCTACCAATGCACCCAGACATTGACATCAGAAGAATTAATTTTGCACACTGGATTTGGCCCTTGCTTACATCTGGTCTTCTTCCAGTCATGCTGTCATTACTATCCGATAGCTCAACTCTGTCACGGCATCCACACCAGTTCCAGGAACTGCACATACCATCTCCTTCACAGCAGAACTTCTTCAAGTTACGCTGTAAACTGGGACAGTGCTTCTTCCTTGTCTATATTAGCCATCTCCCTTTCATGTGCTGCTCGCTGGCCCCTGTATTTAAATGAAACAATTACCCAAAAGAAACGGTATAATAGCCATTGTCTAAACTTACCTGAAGTCCTCAGTGATCAGACATCCATACAGTGCCATGTATTTGGAAAAGGCTGTTTGCAGGACTTTTCATACAGCCTTGGCAAAAAATGGACATTGTCCAAGAACCATTCTTGCAGCAGAGAACACAATCACTAATTTAGGAAATGTGTTTCTGTTTTATCAAACCCAGTATCTGCTCTATAAAAATATGATTCCCCTCCTACCAAGCTGCTGACCAATATATTCTGTTTCTTTTCACTGAAACTTAGTATCACGCTGTGTTTTCATGTTGAGATGAAAATTGGAAAATAGGTATACAAGTTTATTCTGTCATCTTGACAATATATTTTTTTTTCCTGTAATATTTTAATCCACTTTCCATACTTTCAACATCAACAACTTCTGACAAACTTTTCTTCTCCCATGAAGATAACATCCTCATAAATGACCTTACACTATGTCTGAGGCTTGGAACATGAATTTATTTCCTTTTATCACTTTGTACTGAAAGGGAAGAAAATGAACCATTATTAAAAAGGGCTTTCCTCCCCTCCTTTTTAATTCTCCTTAGGAATAACAGTTTCCTTTTCTTTTATCTCCTCACTCTGAACTACAGGTGCAGTCCTATTATATTGCTTGCTGATGCCTTTGAGCATAATATTTTAGCTCAAACACATTCTTTAAACCAATGAAAATGAATTGAATTAGTACCTACAGACAGAATAAATTAAATAAAATGTACAATTATACAATTCTCATATACTTTTCTCTGTTCAAAAACATTAATATTCTGTTCCTGAAATTCAAATAAACATTTTTATCCCACTAAAATAAAAATTGGTATTTTCATTTTTTATTCTGTTATTGAAAATTAAGATTTGTTTTGAATGACATTATTCAAGAAAAAAAGGTAATGATCTATTTTCCCACAGAGAAAAGGAAGGCAGGGGATTCTCATTTACAGTTTAAAGAATAGTACCACACAAAAAATACCATTTTTCTAGCACTGAAAACTGTATTTCTTTCTTTACCCACAGAGCAAAATAAAATCAACTGTGGAAAAAGCGATCCACTCTGTTTCACAAATATCTTTCTGCTATGAATGGGGTATTTCTAGGAGCTAGAAGTTTGTACACCTCGGTCTCTGCTTAAAACATGAATAAGAATTTGAATTTCTGATAAGAAGAGCTAGCCACAAGAAGCAAAGCTGAGCACACATACACATTTAAAATGAGACGATGAATATTCAGTAACATTGTCATTTGCTGTTATTCTAGATAAAATCGGGCTTTGCATCAGTTCTTACTGTGAGGTGTTCAGCATCGCCTCCAGCAACCTTGCTTATAGATTTTGAACTATGTGTTGTGAAGCTTTCCCAACTGATCTGCAATAAATAAAAAGCATGTGGAACAGTGACCAAAAAAAGGTCAAACTGCATTAAAATATCCATACTCAGATAAATAATTGGGAAAATAAGCTTTTTGACAACTGCTATTTCCATGGTACCAAAAACCTAATCTGCATAATAGCAATAAATCCAACAGAAATTAGTTGTTGCGTTTTTTTTTTTTTTTTTTTTTTTTTTTTTTTAGTAAGTAATAAGGTAACATTAGTGCCATGAATGGCATGCAGACGCTAGGTCTAGATCAGGCAGTAGTCCCAAGGGATACTCCACTGTTGGGTCTCTCTTCCTCCAAATTGTCTAAAAGGAAAGAGGTTCGTGTACCTCTCAGAACTCATTTTTCCTTCGGGAAAAAAAAAAAAAAAAAGGAAAGAAAAGCTTTCAGACTTACTTTACTTTGCTTCTTTCAGCATGAAATCTATTTAGTTACTTTACTCTGTCCCAGCCTCTTGGCACTTTTTGATTTTTCATGTATTAGTGAGGCACACTCCAGGGGAGGCACAAAAAGGCAAAGCACTTTGCCCAGCCTGCCTGCAAGCCCGCAAGTTTCTCAGACTCCAGCCCAGCACCATAACCAATAGACCATCCCCTGGCTTTCCAATAGCTACGAATCCAGAGCATTCTTCAAATGTTCATTTTAACTTCCCTTTGAGCATACTTAAAGCTGCCCATAAGAGAATTCTGAGCAGACTCAGCTGACCAGAGTTCTCCAGAGCCCACGGACAATAAGGCCGGGGAGAACCAGGACCTCCTGCTGGGCACCAGCGCACGGCGCTCATCGCTCTGCTGCCGGACAGGTTGTGCTGCAGAGCGAAAACCAGAAAACCCATCCTGGCAACAAGAAAATCAATGGCAAACACATGTTCACTTGCAGGCCCCTGATTAAACCTCAGACCCGGAAGACCTAGACCTTTTGGATGGAAACAAACAAACAAACAAACAGACAAACAAAAAAAAACAGTTGTTTTTGTAAGCTATTTTTAAAACTTTTTGATGGGGGTAGTCTTTTCAAAGACCTGTAGCAACATCTGCTATTTCAGATGATGTTACATACAGAACATGCGTGAACCCACATTTTTTCCCCAAGGATTTGAAACATATTAAAAAGAAAAATTATTTTGTCTTCTTTTTAATTAGAATTGTCTGCCCCTCCGCAGGTGGAAGGATACTGCCTGCAGGAGCCTTTCTGTTAGCTAAAAAACCTGGTTTATATAATCAGTTTTATAATTAGCGAGCTCTTTGCTATTAAAAGGAACTCATTACTGCTATATTTTGCTGATTGATCCATACTCATGAAGCAATTTAAAAATGTAAAAAGTGTTTTGTGAGCCACTTAAAGTAAAATTTTCAATATGAATATTGAGAAAATGTAACTGACAGTTGTCTGACTAAACTCCAATCTATAATTCTCTAGCAGTTCAAGAAAATCAACATGGAACTGGAAAATGAAAATAATTGCATCAAGTCACATATAGTTCTCCACTACTTGTCAGATTTCCTCTGCTCTCACAGTGGAAGGGATCTGTTACATCTCATAAGTACTCATCTCAAGTTCTGTGACATTTTCACCTGGTCTTGCAATGAGACGAACAAAATGACCAAGTTCCTATAAAAGTTCTGGAAAAAAAAAAAAAAAAAAAAAAAAAAAATCAGATTCCCCTGGATGACTACACAACATGCAGTCATGCTGCTCTTTTCCCTGAGGGCTCCCAGGAGACTCGTCATGTCCATGAAGTCCTATTAGTCACACAGAGAGATACTTTTTTGATAAGCAGTTGAAAAGAAAATCACCTTTACTCAAAATTAATGATTACCACAGATCTGAAACTATTATAGAATGACTTACTCCAACTTTGTACTCTCTGCCAAGTTTTGTCATGCCTCAAACAGAACTGATAAATTATCCAACAATTTCTAATATTGAAATGCAAGGAGGAGGGAGAAGAATGAGGGAGAGGTGACAAGAGGGTGGACACATGTCAACTGCTTGTAGAATTTCCCTTATTCAGGTATATTTCAAGTGAAATTCTGCTTCCAATGAAGGCAACATACAACTCAATGAGCTCAGTAGTGTCATTAAATAGTTCAGTCTCGACCTACTCCATCTCCTCGTGCTTCCATGAGGCAGCCTGTTCCTTTCTCCCTGACCAGCTCAGGTGCCACCTCATTTCCAGGCTAGCTGTTGCTCTGAGGCTGACCCCCTTTTTCACAGCACTGAAAAAATTTTGATTCTCCCACTGCTCCAGTAATCCAATCTGGCACTTATAGGCATTATTACAGTGCCAGATCATTTTACAAACTGCAATGACATCACTGGGAACTGAAATGGATACTTGTTTGACAGAGATCATGAGTAACCATGGCTGGCCCAATTCACTTGCCATTAAAGTAAAAAGCTGACATCAATTGGAGCTGGGTCAGGCCCTAAAATCAAGCAGCATGGTCACACAATGCTTACAATAGGAAGGGAATATGTATTTTGACTCAGATGTTCATCACAGTCAAGGCAAAACACTGTCCTGGAGGCATGAGGACAACTGTATCATTGTTCATTATCTTCTGTAGAAATTTGGTGGGAACTTTATGTGGCCAAGGGATGCCCACGATTTATTCAGAGAATTTTATTCTGTGCTCCCACAGACGTGCTCTCCTGCCAGCATAAGTGCAATGAATGTGCTCTTTCAGAGCAATTCCTTCAAGATAATTACTTACAATATTAAAAGGTCTGCTTCCTTACTCTGTTCTTTCCCATTTCCTTTTTTTTTTTTTTTTTTTTTTTTTTTTTTGTAGAGGAAAGGATTGTGCTATTTCAGCCGTTGCTCGTTTCTTCAGTGCATTAAGTATTTTAGGGCTACTCTTTCCTCCTTCCGCACAAATGAGTACTTAAAACATTCACTTTAAGAAATTTATTCTCTATTTCTCAGTGTGGAAACAACTCTTATTGAATATTATTCTTATCTTTCTTGGAGATGGGTGATTTAATTGCTTCCTTAGGTCAGGATGCTACTACCAATATGCCTACACTTACTGTGTTCGTTAATTTAAGCCTTAAAAAAAAAAAAAAAAAAAAAAAAAAGAAGTTATATGGCAAATAACTTCTTTTTTTCTTTGTTTTTTCCTCCTGAAAAGGGAACTCATGGTAGATAGAGAGATGAATTATTAATCAGCATTAACTCAAAGGAGAAAAAAACAAAACAAAAACAAAACAAAAAAACCCTCACAACCACAAGAAGCATCTTAAAGTCTCGAGTGCTCAAGTGAATGAATTTATATCTGATCATATTTTTACAGCAGAAGCTTTCTTAGGAAATTTAAACACAAGGAGATGGATGTCTAAGTCCTCAGAGCTACTGAGGTCCCTTATTTTAATTTCAAGGCAAAAAATAAAAAATGCAACCAAGCAAAAAGAAAACCAACACACCTAAAATTAAAGGAAAAAGGAAAAAAAAAAAAAAAAGAGAGAGAGAGAGAGAGAACAAAGAACAATCTCCAATGTGACACAGAAAGACCTATATGAAAATAAAGACCATAGACACCTCTTGCAATTATTAAATTCCAGGTAGTCCAAATCCAGCTGTCCATCCCCTCCAATTTCAGAAAGTAGTCTGTTCACAAATGTACAGGATCCTAAACCCAGTAAGATAAATTGTATCACCTGCATATTTCAGTTGGTGCAATCAAATGTGCACTTTATTATTTCCTGCATTTTATTAAAAATATGAAAAAAAATAGGAAAAAAACAGTGCTTCTCAATCCTGCACATTTATTACATGGATCATAGGGGAGAGATCATAAACATCCATAAACCAATTTATAGTCTCTTCTGCAAAGAGAAAAACCCAGCCCAGAATTGCTTTGCAAAGTGATTCACTGATCTTCTACTTGCTATGTTTTATGTAAAGCATAAAACTAACTTTTAACTCTATTTAATAACATGACTTTTGTCTTTTTATCCTGTACTTGGGAAGTACATTTGGACATAATACCATAACCATCACACTGTTGCTGAACTTTCCACCAGAGAACAAAGTTAGTATGCTGGACTCTATGCAAAGAGTTCACCTGTTTCTATAAATAAAATCAAATAATTAAAATTTGCATAACAAATCACAATTGGGAAGCAAACTCCCCAGATTAATTCTAACTTTGCAGAAATAATGTTCAAAACCAGCCAGGCTGAGCAATATCAGCAAACTTGAAGTGGAGTAGCAGTGGTGGCAGCCACCATGCATGAAAAGAAACCTAGGAACACAGAGGAAATCATGAGCCCCAGCACGATAATTGACCAGTGTAAGAAAAAGCAAAGCCGAGAGCATATAAAATACATTTTTCCTGAAATCTCTCTTTCCAAGAATCAAAAGCAGAGGGGGACACCAGAGACCAGAAGGGGGAAGTCAGCTGAAGAGTCCTGCTTCTGTGGGAACAACAAGCAGGTCACTCTTCTGAAGATGTTGGGAAGAAATATGTCATACCAGTGGATAGAAGGAGATTAAGGAAAAAGACAGTAAGTGAGAAGTTTTCTTTAAATCCACAAAAAGGAACTGACCAAAATAACCATTGCAAAATAAAATGGCTCATCTCCTATGTACCCCATGTTAACTTTGTGCCAGAGGGGTTTTTTTGTTTGTTTTAATAACTAGTTCACTCATTATTCCAGAGTAATAGGACTTTTATTACCAAGTAAGTCTACACCGTCAGCTGAACTTATTTCCTTCCAAGGTCTTTTATCTCATGGACCTTGTGGACAGAAGTCAATCTTTACCAACAGGCTGAGTGTCAGAGCTGTCTCCAGGGTGGCTGACAAAGCACTGATGCGGCTGCTAGGAGCTGTAGCTTATTTTTGAGAGGTTTCCACTATGGCACTGTTGTCAATTTTCCTGCAGAGACAAACCCTGGAAAAACATTTCAATGAGGCTTATGCTGAGGCTTTTAAATGAGGCTCTTAAAGAACCAAACAGCATTATCTTGTGCAATGTTTAAAAGCTTCTTTGCTTATAGTGTCCTCAGAGTGAAATTCAGAAAATATAAAGCAACATTTCAGTATGCCCGTTTTTTCCTGTAACCAACGTACTTGCTCATACTTGCTGTGTCTGGCAAAACATTGGCTGAAGTGAGCCTGGACAGAATACAAGATGACTTTTTTTTTGTTCCAAAGTATTATTTATTTCAAATTTAGATAAGGAATAAATTATTGCTGACCCTGCTACACTGTTTTCATGCTGTATTTTCATGCCATTCTCGATATGAATGAAGCTGGTGTTATTTTTTGCAAATTTTATATGGAGGACATGAAGCTGCCCCACATAAGCTAATGATGGCAAAGGGACGTCTCAATCTGAGATTAGTGGAGCTGATAGCTTTAACCCTACACTGCTTTCATTCTGGACTGTGAACTGTCTACCAACATTTTGCCTGCTCTTTTGGCACCTCTTTATACGCTTAATTTTCAGAACAGGTAGTGTTATATCCATTTGGAAACATGCCACAACTTATTCCATCTGCTTTTTGAGAGACCCTTGCAACTGCTGCAACTCTGCTCGTTACCCTACATAAAGCTCATGAAAAATGGGTCATGATCTTTTACTAACATTTCTCTTAGACCGTATTATCCATTTTACATAGCAAGGCAGTGCATGGGCCTTCCTTTAAGTAAGCCAGCAACTTTTTACAGGGTAAGGCCATAATATAAAATTAATGATGTGCCTCAGTGAAGGATACTTTATCAATTTAATGCATTATCTTTTGTCTCTTCAGACTTCAGTACACAAGTGAAAATTTTAGATTTCTTCTCTCCTCAGAAAGTATGCCTTCACAACGATACCATGAGAGAATTTGTCACTGTTCAGCATAATTGCAGTAGCTATATCTAGTCCAAAAGAAAAATGAATGAGACTGCAGCAGTACACAAAGAAAAGAGAACTAATATGAATGGAAAGCTAGTGCCAGGCCTCCCTGCTTTAACTAGTACAATCAGTATTTAATTCTAGTAACTCACGTCTCAGTAAGGCACCCATAGTGTGCACTGTAAGTAACACAAGCTCCAGTAAGACAGGACAAAATTTCATGCACACATTTACACTGAAAACACTACACTTCTTCACCTCCCTTCACAGATAACACCACACCAGTATCATTAAATTTATTTAGATCCCTGCCTGGTGAAAAGCAAAAACCTTTTCACAATTTTCTACTTCCACTGAATGAGCTTTCAGTCAGAATCTACATTTTTATTTGCATTAACATCCTGTGTCAAATCTGAGAGCGTATTTGTTTGAGTAACTGAAGTCAATGTATTTGTTCTCAACTGCACTGTTCATTTCAGATTAGCTGTTTATTTAACTGAACAAGTCCACAGAAACCTATGACAACCAAGATGACCATCTGAACCTCTGTGATTACTCAGAGACTGCCCTGTAACAGATAGACACAAAACCTGCAAGGTCTCAAGGCAGTATGTGCGTAGGATGTACCTCCCATGTCACTGAATCTGCAAATATTTTTCTCATTTCACCAAACTCAAGTTTCAAAATGGTTCATGGCCTTGCCTCTTTACCACACTAATTTCCAGCCTAAATACATCTAAGTGTACTTTGAATGCATTTGCCCATATGGTCTTCTGTTCAAACAGCTTTTCCTCCTGTCCATAGGTTCACGCTCAACGGAACAGATTTACCACAATCACATTCGTTCCTGTGCTTTGTTTTTCTAGGTCAAACAAGCATTTTGGAGCATGTGCATGCAGCATGCCCATGCCAGGCACCAAAACAGCTGCCTTCCAACCCAGAATCCACTACAATGTGACTTTGTATAATAAAATGATTTTCCTGTGTCTACTGAAAAATTTCATGCGCTCCAGCATCCCACAGCATCGCTGTTTAACAGATCCCATGCACGGTTATAATTTGATCACCCATTACACACGCAGATCTTCCTTCTCCTGTCACTTCCTATGACAGATCTAATATTGATGGCAGAAATGGTAAATATGAATCTTTAAATTACCTTGTATAATCTTGTACTTTGTTCTACAAAATTTCACGTAACTTTTAAAGTTTTCTGATCCTTTCCATATTATGTTCTTATTTTTCCCCTGAGTAGAGAATGTTTCCTAAGTTTGTACAAGTTTTCACTTGTACGTGTCTACTTATTGCACCAAAGGGTCACTACAAATATGAAATATGACCAATAAGAATACTGGAAGGAACTTCACTGGGGACCATTAGGAACAGCCCTGGCAGCACAATTATTCTCCTAACCATGCACAAATAGACAGGAAGCCTCTTAATTTTCTTTTTTACACTGAAATACAGAGAAAAAAGGTATTGCATTTAGAAAACAATAAGTAGTCAATAAAAAAAATCTTTTTTATCTGCATAATAAGCAGTTTTCCATGAGCTACTACTAATGAAGCAAGTGTTTGGTAATAGTTACGAGAACATTTAGATGATTACAGCTACAGTGTGCAATTAGCTCAATTCAGGTACACGTTAGATGCGTATTGTTCCCTATTCCCTGAGGCACACAGAGATCAATAGCAGAGTTTAGGACTAAGGCCAGCTTTTTTCTCAGCATGGTATTTCTAAACTAGATGCTCTTCACAGTAACACAGATCTGGAGCAACCCAGCTGAAAGCAAGAGATACACACACTACAAACTAGTCATGATTTATTTTAGAATGAAGTCCCACAATTAACTCAAGTACACAGATGAGGAAAGGCTACAGGCAAAGTCTTTGCATGCCTATTATAAGGGGGAAGAAAAGGAAAAAGTTATGAGCTGTGAACATTTTCATTGCATTAACTCATAATGGTATGATTCTTGGTTGCCAACCACTCTATTAAAAAAATAAATAAATAAATAAACAAAAATAAAAATTAAAAAAATAAAAATGAGGCAGATAATAGCAAAAAAGCTTTTATTTATTTATTTATTTATTATCTGCCTCATGCTCTTTAGAAGCCAAGGTCCAGCAACCTTGCATCAGGGAGAGGCTTACAAGCACCTAATGTTGATCAAGATCGGTAGTATACACCACAAAATTGAGAAAAGCTTCCTTCATCACCTTTTTTATTTTGACCTTCTCACTCTGCTTCTTCAACCAAAATAGGTTTCACAGTGGCACAGGTATATACAGGTGGTAGCAGGCAAGGTTCTGTAGCCCTGCATCAAGCAGCATGCTTACTCTGGTGCTACAATTCCTTTTCTCTACTTCTGCTTTTCTTAGCCCTGCAGAGATCTCTGTTCTGAGGAATCAATAATTTAAGGCTCTCTGAAACGTTATAAATGTTCTATTTTTATAACATTTGTGCTTAATTGTGCAATGCGAGAGAGATGCTGCCAATGACAGAAGAGTGAGTTTCAGCATTTACAGCTAAAGCTTGAAGTAATACCATGGGGTTTTTTGGCCAACAGAAACAGTGGAATTGGCACACTGTAAAAAGCCAACAATGTATGTCGTAGTGGAGCCAGCTGTGAGTCAAATCCACATCCCTCAAGAGGTGAAAGTGTGAGGGATTTTTCATGCAATGTGAAGAGAGAAAGGCAAAGAAAGGGAGAAAATAGCTTCCCTTGAACCAGTGCTGGTATTAGCTGTCCTTGATGGTGCTCCAGGCAACACTCTCAGCCTTTGGCTGGTGCCCGGCTGAGCAGCCTTTGATGTTGCCCCAGGCAGTTAACATCTAGCCGTTGGCTTCTGCTTGGTTGGACACTTTTTGTTGCTATCTCTGATTTGTGTGATCAGATCTTACCCATTTCAGTTATATGTGACTCTTTTTGTCCATCGAGAAACTATGTAAATCTTTGACATAGTACTAGGCTTGGTCTTTTTATTATTTAGTTCCCTGTAATGGTTTTATTCTCTTTTCTCTCTAAAATAGATTTGGAAAATCCTATTCCTCTTGCCCATTCTACTTGCCTCATCAGCTTTTCAGCTTGTTAGTTTTTGGTTGGAGGGGGCAGAAAATATTCTTTCTTCCTATTTCTCTCATTTTACCATCAAGAAGTTGAGAGAGTCTCTGCCAGAGCTGGATATTCCATGCCCTTCCACTCAAAGCAACGTATCTTGGCATTAGCAAACAGGGATGTAAGAGATTTATAAGACGGGTCCTAAAGCTGCATACTCCTGCCTATTACTCCTGCATTAACAGAAAGAGGGCTAAAAAGCTGCTGCCAGACTTCTTCTTTGCTCTTGGTACTTCAAATTATTTCCTGCTTGGCTGGGAAAAAAATAAAATAAAATAAAAATAGATTTAGCCTGTAGCAGTGAAGTGCTAGCAGCTAGCACTTCAACTAACTGGGGAGTGGCAGAGGAATGTTTGACCAACTGACTGTTAGAAAATTTTCCTCTCCTTTTTACTATCCTTTTTTGATCCTCACTTTTTGTATCCTTTCCTTTTGGTTGCATCTTGGTACTTTTCTGAGTGATAGGCCAACCTCAAAAAACCAAAAATATATTATTTATCAAAAGATCTCTATAATTTTATCATTAAACATTATGTATTGGGTACAGAGTTGTACACAAATTTGTATTCACATTTTTTTTAGCAGCTTCCCTAGTACCCCAACACAAAACTTACATCACTGTGAGGAACATTCATTCTGCAGGGGAACAAACTGCAAACATTGGGAGCCACTCTATCAGCAGGGTGTTCGTATCTAAATAGTGAATGAATTGGAAGGCTTCATCTAATTCCTACAGGCTGCAGACCCCAACACACACCGCTATGTTAAAGAGTCCTAGAAAGTTGACACAAGAAAATTACAACACAGCTATACAAAGACTGTTAAATAAATTAAAAAAAAAAGTGTGAAGTACTCTTGCAAGAAATAGCTTTTAAAGGAAAGGCTGTCTATTGGAAAGAAAGCATCATGACTTCCAGAAACTATTCTCCTTGCTCAGCATACTTCGAGATCTTTACATCCATGTTCAGCAATGGCACCATGCAGACACCAGAGCAAGGCAACAACATTTGCAGTGTATTTCACAAGACTATCTAAAAGCTTCTAAGTAATCAGCTTTCTCTTAGTAAACAATGAGCATGTAAGTTTGAATTGTAGAGAGTTACAGAGTTGGAAGTGGACTTTTTCCAGGTCCCCTGCTTCAGCAGGAGCAGCACGAGCAGGCTGTCCAGCGCTGCGTCCAGTTGGGTTTTGAGCATCTCCACACCCAGAGACTTCACAACCTCTCTGGGCAGCCTGTTCCTGGATGCTGGACTGGGCTGCATCATCTGCACTCTCCATCTTATAGATGTGAGACCATGCAAAATCACTAGAGAGGATAAATAAATCACCTGGGCCACAAGGCACTTGTTCTCAGTCATCCTCTGCAGCACAGCATGAAAAAACTCATCTTTCAGCGTGATGAAGCATGGTTTACCTTCTGCTTTGCTAGCAATGCACAAGAGTGGTTCTTTCTTTCTCTCTTTCTTTCTTTCTTTCTTTCTTTCTTTCTTTCTTTCTTTCTTTCTTTCTTTCTGAAAAATCTCATTCAGGGAGAAATGAAATGATCATCAATGCAAAACCAAAAAGCAAATGCAAATCCTGCAGTCTCCAGTTCAGTAGTGCTGACTTTTCAGAGCATAAAAATAATGCAAGATAGCAAAGAACTCAAAGAACCGTAACCGTCTGGTAAGATCAGACTGCCCGGGGTGACCAACCCTTTAGCAAAAACCTGAGCAAGTTCTGCAGTTAATATCTAAAAAACACATAAGTGTCAAAATAAACAGTATGTAAAGAAAGGCACTGAAGCACCACTGCATATGCCCAAAGTCCTTATGACAATTTGCTGCAGCTATTTCATAATACTGCAGCTTTGATATATCATAGCATTTGAATTAACGCAAAAAGAATTTTTAACTTTAAAATGACAGGAGCATCAAGCAGCCTCCATTTTCATAAAGCTAACACATTTGTGAAGGCACAAAAGCAATCCCAGAGGTCTGTTTAGGTGGCTTACGCAAAACCGTATTGACATTTAACTTTCAGATTTGGCTGGCAAACACTTGCTCACTATTGCTACTTAGGAACATAAGCCTGACAGCGCTTCTCAAAGACGCACCTACATACTGGAATATGCTTATTTTGAAGCATTTGAAAATTAAATTTACTCTTTTTTGGACTCTGATAAGAGAAGGTGCCTTTTCTGCTGAGCTATTTTCACATTTTAATCATCTTCTGACCATATTATATTTTTAAATCCATCTTACGTTTTAAAGACATTTATGACCATGTTTTCCAAATAAAGGACAGCTACCTCATTTTGTCCAAAGTCTCTAGAAGTAGCAAGCACATTTTGCCAAGTCTCTGGGTGTAGCACCCAGATAGAAAAACATATTGAAAAGCTACCTCTGCCCCATCCTGAACAACTGAGCTGTATTAGTGAATTCAGATCATTTCTCACTGTCAAAGCTTAGAATCCTTAAAAAAAAAAAAATCTACAAGCACTAGCTCAGATGCTCAGTCTCACAGTGAAACACCAATTATCTTCAGCATACTCAAATCTGACGACCTCAGAAGAACTTCCTCTTGCCCTGTTATGACTTTTTGATTCTAATCAGGTATTTATTACAATCATGGTAATTCTGTAATCCATTGGAGAACAGAAAATAAGATCATGTTTCTTTAGGTCTTTTCCTGTAAAACGAAATAAAGTTTTTAAATTTTTTGCTGTTAAATTGCCAAAAATATGGGTCCTTTCTAATTTTCTCTTTCCTGTTTGAATGTAATTTACTTCCACCTCCACACTGATTCATAGTCCCTGTAGTTTCTACAAATTATCTTTCCTCTAGAATAACACCAGAGTACCCTACAATTACTACTTCACTACTAGCTATGGTTACCAGCAGTACAGTGCGCTTAGTTGGGTAAATCATTATCTACATAGGCTTAGATGTGAAAAACTTGCTGGGAAAGAAATAAATTATAGATCAATACCACTGGACCAGGAAAGATCCATTGTACTTAATTAGAACAACCATATTTCCGTGCATTTCAGACACCAGTTAAAAAGACTCAGTGAATTACTTATATGAAAAAGTCAAACCCCTAAATAAATCTTAATAGGGCCAGTCCCTAAACTACCATTCCACTGAGACATCTTTTAAAATGCACTATCATAAAGTAATTTAGCTGTAGCATCATTAGCAACAGCTGAATTTCACAACAATAGCTCCTGATACAGCCAGTAGGAAACACTAAAGCTTCACAGCCTTGTATGCATGGACTGGGTTGACTAGGTGTGAAAATCATGCCTAGAGTTCTACACAATAGTTTAGCTCACATTTCTTCCTCACAAACTTCTTTGCCAAGTTTATTTTGCATTTTGGGAAAATCTTAGAAGCTTGAAGAAGTGACGAGGCTTGACTAGAGCAAGGACGTACCTACCAGTGCATCCACCTAGTACTCCAAGCTGAACTTTACTCTTGGAAGATGTGACAAGTACAAAATTGATATTATAAATAAATGAAAAATAATAATAACAAACAGGTATTAATTTATTCACCATAGTTTTATTGGAAGAATGGATCTTTCCTTTAGCCCAGGATTTGTCTGTGTGATACGTTTATTCTCCTCTTACCCTTGCAGTTAACCCAAACAAGTTCTGGGTGAGAATATTGTCCAACATCTTTAAGTGGTTACTACAGAGAACTGGAACCTTGCCGAGAGGAAGGACCTTGTCACGTGGCTGGGTTGGTGCTTCGGGGAAGAGTTCGAGACACTCGTTCTTTCCAGTGCTGCCGCCTGAGCAGAAGCCTGTCTGCACATCAAGGCTGCAGTTCTGTGGTGGCAGGCGACTAACACCTTCCCTGCTGCAAAAGGAGGAAAGACTACTATGGCATTCTTCATCCTCACCTCTGTAAATTGCTGCCCTTCCTCAGAGTGTGCAGCCTGTATGTGCCAAGATTCATTTTATGACCTAAACTACCACCTCCAGAATCGCCCTTGGGAGTGGATTCACTTTTAATTTGCCTGGAGGATGCCATTTGCTGTTGCATGGAGGAAGGAGCTGACAGCAGCATTGTTTTGCAATGCAGTCAAAAGGATGAAATCACACTTATTATCTAATTAAAGACACTAAACATACAAATGAATTGACATTTCTGTTTTGCACATTGCTGGCACACATCTTAAGAGGATACTCTTTTAAAAACAGTCTTATTTCCACGTGAGAAGTTCCATGGAGTAATACCATCAGCCATTTGGGGACTACCCTTGCAGGTCGAGCCAAATCTGCAGCTGGTATACTAGATTTAGAATATTCTTAATAGAAGAAATATTTAAATTTACCAGAATACTTTCTGTAACATTAATAGAGTACTATGAAATACTTTGACTCAGCCTACATCCACACAGGGACAAGCAGCGTCCATGGCCAGAAAAAAATCCTAAGGACAGAGCCTTTGATTTAGCTTTTTGTTACTCAAAAATACATTGGGAGCTTTTGGAACACAACTCACTCTATCTTCAGGAGAGCAACTTTGTGCACTCTTTTCATAAATAATCTAAACCACTTCAAAGATTCCCCAAGTGTACCGAAATTTCTTCCCTTAATAGAGAAGTATTTAAAATATGTGGGAGTGTTGGGGGAAGAGCGTTTTTTTGTTTTTTTCTTAAGCTAACTGCACCAATCAATAGGTGCAACAATAAACAAGCTTCCCATACCATCCATATAGCTGAACGGCACTGAGCCGAGTGAGGATGAAAATTGGACTTGTGCTTGCATCTCAGCCCGCGTTACAGGGATAATTTGTGAACTGAGAATGGAAGAAATATATTTTTGGCAATAATCAGAGCTGCTGTGTTCCTTCACCCTCCTAATCACCGATGATAAGAATGAGTTTCTGGGGAACCATTTGACTTCAGAGCAGCCTGAGCTCCAGGCAGAACGTGCTGATGAGCAACGGCACACGCTGAAGCTGTGGCAGCGGCCCCATGCCCCCAGAAACAGTGTTATAATCGTTAAGGAGTGCATGGTAAAACATGCTTCACATTTTTCAAACACGATGTAAAATTTGTCACTCACAAATCCCCTATGACATCTGATTTTTTTTTCTTCCCAAATTGCAACTGATATAGAACTATATAAAATAAAATAAATACAATAGATAAGCTAAGAAAAAGGAAACAAAAGGGGCAGAAATCATATCCTGTGCAACAAACTGGAGAAATAGTAAGGGGCATGTCATGTCACAGACCTGGCAGTGTCCTTTCAAGTGATGCTTCTCACTGGCATTTACACACCACCAAATCGTGTCACAGGTGAGTACAAAGGGAACAGAACATGTAAACCCCTCCAGGATGTTCAGGGATCTCATTGCTGTTTGTATCAACCCGTACCCAAGGGGAGCACCGGACTGCCCAGATGTGCTGAACCATCCTTCGAAGCATTCTAAAACGCAAGGATTTAGAATGTCGGGAATGTGACGCCCATCTACAAGAAGGGCCGGAGGGCAGACCTGGGGAACTATAGGCCTGTCAGTTTGACCTCAGTGCCAGGGAAGCTCATGGAGCAGATCCTCTTGAGAGTCATCAGGCGGCACTTGAAGGGCAAGCAGGCGATCAGGCCCAGTCAGCATGGGTTTATGGAAGGCAGATCTTGCTTGACAAACCTGATCTCCTTCTATGACAAAGTGACGCGCTGGGTGGATGAGGGAAAGGCTGTGGATGTGGTCTACCTTGACTTCAGCAAGGCTTTTGACACCGTCTCCCACAGCATTCTCCTCAAGAAACTGGCTGCGCTTGGCTTGGACTGGTGCACGCTTCGTTGGGTTAGAAACTGGCTGGGTAGCCGGGCCCAAAGAGTCGTGGTAAATGGAGTCAAGTCCAGTTGGAGGCCAGTCACTAGTGGCGTCCCCCAGGGCTCGGTGCTGGGGCCGGTCCTCTTTAACATCTTTATCGATGATCTGGATGAGGGCATTGAGTGCACCCTCAGTGAGTTTGCAGATGACACCAAGTTAGGTGCGTGTGTCGATCTGCTCGAGGGTAGGAAAGCTCTGCAGGAGGATCTGGATAGGCTGCACCGATGGGCTGAGGTCAACTGCATGAAGTTCAACAAGGCCAAGTGCCGGGTCCTGCACCTGGGGCGCAATAACCCCAAGCAGAGCTACAGGCTGGGAGATGAGTGGTTGGAGAGCTGCCAGGCAGAGAAGGACCTGGGAGTGATGGTGGACAGTCGGCTGAATATGAGCCAGCAGTGTGCCCAGGTGGCCAAGAAGGCCAACAGCATCCTGGCTTGTATAAGAAACAGTGTGACCAGCAGGGCTAGGGAAGTGATTGTCCCCCTGTACTCGGCTCTGGTGAGGCCGCACCTCGAGTATTGTGTTCAGTTCTGGGCCCCTCGCTACAAGAAGGACATGGAGGTGCTTGAGCGGGTCCAGAGAAGGGCGACGAAGCTGGTGAGGGGCCTGGAGAACAAGTCCTATGAGGAGCGGCTGAGGGAGCTGGGCTTGTTCAGCCTGGAGAAGAGGAGGCTCAGGGGCGACCTTATCGCTCTCTACAGATACCTCAAAGGAGGCTGTAGCGAGGTGGGGGTTGGCCTGTTCTCCCACGTGCCTGGTGACAGGACGAGGGGGAATGGGCTTAAGTTGCGCCAGGGGATTTTTAGGTTAGATGTTAGGAAGAACTTCTTTACCAAAAGGGTTGTTAGGCACTGGAACAGACTGCCCAGGGAGGTGGTGGAGTCACCATCCCTGGAAGTCTTTAAAAGACGTTTAGATGTAGAGCTTACGGATATGGTTTAGCGGGGACTGTTAGTGTTAGGTCAGAGGTTGGACTCGATGATCTTGAGGTCTCTTCCAACCTAGAAATTCTGTGATTCTGTGATTTCAATCTGCTTACAAATGTCATCCGAGGCATTCTAAGTTAGGAGCTCAATACAGCAAGGCCGACACGCTGAATTATTTCTTTTACTGTCCTTCCAAAAAAAAAAAAAAAACCAAAAAACCTCAAGGAAGTAAAAAACCACAGTAAAGAAGTTATGTTTGTGAAAGCGTGTAACTGTTCGGCAGCGACACGGGCCAGTCCCCAGAAGAAGGCAACCAGCGACCAAC
>CM021741.1:2038183-2171687 GCA_011075105.1 Heteronetta atricapilla
ACCGGGCAGCGCCGCAGCCGCCGCCATGTTGTCCGTGGCCGCCCGCTCCGGGCCCTTCGCGCCCTACCTGTCGGCCGCCGCGCACGCCGTGCCCGGCCCGCTCAAGGCTCTGGCGCCGGCGGCGCTGCGGGCCGAGAAGGTGCCGCTGGACCTGCGGCGGCCGCTGCTCTGCCGGGAGTCGCTGGGCGGCCGCTCGGCCCGGGGGGGGCTCGTCGCCAGCGCCAGCCTCAACGGTGCGGGCCGGGCCGGGCCGGGGGGCGGCGGGGGCCTGCCGAGGGGCGGCGGGCACGGGGGCCGGCGGGGAGGACGGGGGCGGCTTCCAGCGGCACCGGGGCAGCCCTCCGGCGGGGCCCGTGGGCCGGGGGAGGCGAGGCGTGCGGGCCTTAGCGGCGTCGGCAGGCGCGGCGCTCGCTGCTCGTGCCGGTGGAGCCCTGCGGGGCGCGGGGCTTGGTCCCGCGGCCGGGCTCGTGGGAGCGCGAACGGGTGCAGCGCTGAGGGCGCTTGAAGGTCTGCTTGGTGGCGGTGTTGAAGGTCTGGCTTGGTGGCGGTGATTTGGGTGGCTGTTTATTTTGCGTGCGGGAAGGTGCGAGGAAATGCTGAGCGAGTTGCTCCAGTTAGCTCTTGCAGAGTCCGGCGCGTGGAGAGAAGGACAGTGGTTCTCCGTGAAATGCCAATAGAGCCTAGCCCACGATTGCTGTGGTTGTAGGTCTCACAAGTGTGGCTTTTCGTCACTTGGAGACTGTCTGTTCACGTGGTTATGTCCAGTGAAGGCAGTTTGCCAAAAGCAGGATAACAACTATTCGCCTGCAGATGTGATACCCAAGTCCTGCCTTCAGGATGTATTCAGCAGCAGCGAGTTAATGCAAGACTTCAAGTTGGTGGCTAATGCTGTGTAGTTCATGTGTTCAGGGATGGGATGTGACCACGGCCATGCAAGCGGCAGCCTTTTGGAATGTGGCCTGCTTATGCTGCTGGTGGGAAGCCAGCTCGTCTGAAGCACTCAGCCTGACCGAGATGCGATGTATTAGGCCAAAAAGCTCTTTAGAGGAGTGAAGGATCTGCAGTTGACGTAGACTTAGTATGATATAACTAGAAACATTTTTGATAGGTTACTTTTTTCCCCAAACGAAGGATCTTTGTACCCAGTGCATGTACATCTTAAAATGGTATCCCCATCTCATTTCACAACGTATAGAGAATGGATAGAAATAGAGGGCCACTCCTATTTGCTTGATGTGCTGCATCAGCAGCCCTGTATTATTCTTAAGAGATAAAAAGAGTTACTGAACAGTGTTGTTTCAAACCACACTTACAGGTTCAGTGTCTTCCACTTTTTTGCAGGAACACAGGAAAGGACAAAAAGGTTGATGCTACTGGTGGTTTTTTTGAGGCATACATGGAAATCTGTAATGCCGATCTAGGGTCCCATTGTGGTATTAAAAAAGGGCGCATTCAGATTGCTGCAATTTTTTATATTAGCACATTTCAAGAAACCAGTTTCTACTGGAGTGAAAATAAGCTTCCTTATCTGCTGATGTTGGGCATGTAGCAACTGTTTGCATCATGCTGTTAACTAGGATATTCCTGCAAGTCTTGGAGACCGCTGTGCCTGCAGTGATTAGAACCACAGACTTCACCTGACACTCAGCTGTAAAGGATATGTTTAGGTGGAAATTCTAGAGATCTATAATTAACGTAGTTGATATGTAGTCTTATTCTTAGCTTCAGTTAACATTGTCACACTTTACATTGAATATATAAAAAAGTAGCTTAATTGTAATGCTTATTAGCTGGTTACTAATGTGTATATGATACGTCTTGACACAGGGATAAGTTAGTATGGCTTGCTCTCAGGGAACTTTCAGTTTCATTTCTCTGTAATTAATATCCTAGAGCAAATACCTCCTCTTTGCTGAGTAAATAAATGTAAATACTTTCCCCATTAGATGGGATATAGATCTCTGTGTACTTTGAGCGAACGCTTTCTATTAACCTCTGTTAACCTTGTGCCAACTACTAGAAAAAAACAAGACTAAATAGTTCTTGCCAAGTAGCAGAGGTTGTATTTTAGCAAATAATGCCCTTAGTGTGTTCATTTCCCTAGCATACTAGATTTAGTTGAGGGAGGCAGCTTTCCCTGCGCTGGAGAAGGTAATGGAAGGCCTCTTAGTCATCAGTCACATCTTGTCAGTTTAGCACACTGGTTTGAAATGGGAATCTCACAAAGTCTGGGAAATAGATATTGACTAAATTTATTCCTAAACACTTCTGTGTACCAAATCTGAGAAACTAGATACTGGAGTTTGAAAGATGTAAAAATTATTTACTGGGGCAGTTAACTTTGACAGCAGTTTAAACTTCTATAAAGGGGAATGTCTGATCTTGCATTTTTTAATCTTAAAATGACCCTGAAGATTATCTTGGAAATTGGAAATTAAAGGAAATCAAATTTCTTCACACCATGTTTTTAGGGAAACATTTGAACAGAGAGAATGTCTGTCTTTTCTCAGGTAGTTACTGTATTCTGCAACATCTTTTCCTTGAAATTTGGAAAAGCAACAAAAACTTTAAACCCAGAACTGCTTGCAGGTCCTACCTTAACAGGTTTCATATAATTTTCACTGAATGGAATGGAATGATTCACAAGGTGGAATGATTCACAAATCACTTGTTATCTACCAAAAACACCATCTGGTAACCATTTGCTTGCAACTTAAAATTGGAATGTATAATTACAGGAATGCTACCAAGACTTTGAAATAATTACCCATCATTCAAAAAATGTAATTAAAAAATAACTAACATAAAATACATAATATATTTTATAAAATGATGTCTTTTATAAAATACCTCAATACATTTTAACTGAAAGTGTCATTTCATATTATTTTTCTTGCAGCACCTGCCAGCGTGCGTTGTGTCCATAATGATGTCACAGTACCTGACTTCTCTGCCTACCGTCGTCAAGATGTGCTAGATGCCACAGCATCTTCTCAAAGCAGCAGTGAAGCTAGAAAAGGGTTTTCCTACCTGCTGACTGCAACAACATGTGTAACTGCTGCATATGCTGCTAAGAATGCTGTCACCCAGTTTATTTCCAGCCTCAGTGCTTCTGCTGATGTGCTAGCATTGTCAAAGATTGAAATCAAGCTGTCTGACATTCCGGAAGGCAAGAACATGGCTTTCAAGTGGAGGGGGAAGCCCCTCTTCGTGCGCCACAGAACCCAAGCAGAGATTAATCAGGAAGCTGAAGTTGATTTGTCTAAACTGAGGGATCCACAGCATGATTTAGACAGAGTAAAGAAGCCAGAATGGGTCATATTAATAGGTGTCTGCACTCATCTCGGTTGTGTACCAATTGCTAACTCTGGAGATTTTGGTGGTTATTACTGCCCTTGCCATGGGTCCCATTATGATGCCTCTGGTAGAATCAGGAAAGGTCCTGCTCCCCTTAACCTTGAGGTTCCAACTTACCAGTTTATCAGTGATGATGTTGTTGTTGTTGGCTGAATAATCAAGTGCTTGCTCGTTTTCTTGTTCTGATGAATGTACACTCAAAAGGGTTAACGATCCTCTGGAATGCTGCCAAACCAGATGATCCTGAATACACATTAGCTGTCTTGACTCAACCTGAAGTATGTTCGAATACTTCCCTATGTTCAATTGTAATAAAAACTTTGAGTGAGCACTCGTTCTATGATAATGTGTGTTTGTGTACTGACTTAGTGTGTCTTGTCAAAGAGATACCACAGCACACCCCAAATATGTTTATGCAGCCCTCCTGAAGGGATGCTGATTCAGTATCGATAAAACAAAACCACAATCTACAAAACCACAGCTTTCTCCATACCACGTACATTCATTACTTGTACTTAGTTTTTACTGCAGTGTAGTAAGAAGCACCTTTTAAAAATCCTACAATGAACTTCTAACAGTGGAGTCAGTTTCAGTATAGAATCATATTAAATGCAATTCTTTTATTTCCAATGTATTATTTTGTTCATTTTTGAGGGAGCGAAGGGAAAAATACATAAATACAAACCTGGAAAAGTTACTTTTACATTGTTCAGAGGCAGTGTATAGCTGTTTAGCTTTTAGGGTAGCAATGTTAATGTTGTGATGATGTAGACAAAAAGTAAATGTGTCATAGTAGAATTTCAGTTGTTTTTTAAAAAAATTCTAGATGAGGCTCAATGTTATACACACCTAAACATTAGATCAAATACTTAGAACACTGGAAAATCTGGGACACTTCCACTAGAAAATTGAGAAATGAAAAGGGAAATTCAACAGTGAACACTAAATTGTAAGAACCACTCAGTCTGGACTAATCTTTAAGGCTAAATGCAGCAAAAGGTTTATACATAATCAGACTTTAAGACCCACGTGATTTGTGTGAAAATAAGTATTTAGTATGGCGTATAGGCTATGGCCAATAAAGGCTAACACTTTGAAGTCTCTCTTACCTTAATGCTGACCCCTAGGCCACAGAAACAAATACAGCCTGAAACCAGTAGTTTATATATATAATATAAATTAATATATATTAACTATTATTGGTCTTGCCAGTACAAAACAAGGCTAGCAATTAAGTGCCTAGGAAATATATAGGGAGAAACAAGGTTTGCTGTTTCCAGAAGAAAAAAAAAAAAAAAAAAAAAAGTCTGCTACCCCCTGTATGCTTTGCGTTGTTTACTGCCCTTCTGTGATCATTTAATGTCTTGTGCTGCATTAAGCTGCATTAAGTGGTCTGGAATATTTTGCCTCACATAACGTCTCATGTATATTTCGCATATGCCTCATGTAAAGCTGTGTTGGCAGCTGGATGAAAGCTGAAACTTTAAATAGAATTAAACAGTACTGATGACTATAGCTCACCTGTTCTCAGGCAATTCAGGTAGCAAAACGATCACAGATGACTACTACAAAAATTTTTAGGTATGCATTCTACAGTTTCATAACTTTAAGCTTTACACCTAATCGCTGTCTACAAAAGCATTCTCAAGACTTTCTTGTATAATAAACCATGCTACACAAGTAATGCAAGAGATGTTCCCAAGCTAGTATGTAGATAATTGGTCTTCATGTATATTCCTTGTGTTATACGGCGGATCTTTACTCAAATTTTGTATTTCAAGGAAAGCTAACTTCTGAAATTGTTAAAAACATAAATTTAATATAAATTAAAGCATTGCTCTTTGACTCTCAAGTAGGCACTACTATATTAAAAATGTCTTCTTTTAAGTCCACAGTTAGATTATTTAGGCCTCATCGTGGTTTATATAGACACTAAGTTACTGTGTTAACAGTAAATTTGTCCCCTGTAAATCAGGGAGTGACCAGGGCAATTTCTGAATATAAAACTGAACACAATGATTTTATATCTAGCATGTCATGGTTGGGCTTAAGTGTCCATCCATAAAATCACTTGCACAGGATAAGCTGCTATTTAAATTACATCATACTAATTCAGTGGCAATCTTACCAGGCTTCAACTAACGTAGCACCATAATACGTCATGTTTGTGAGCAAAACAGCTTTTATTCTACACATGAGATGCCAGCAGTACCTCTGCTTCACCAGACTGATGACACAAGTTGAAGTATTGCTTCGTAGACAATGCAGATATGATAGCCTCCATCCTCTCTTCATTTAAAGGCTTTGTTCTCCTTACAGTTGCAAAAAGGTCATTCGTAAGAAGCCAAGTGTGTGCTGGAAAAGAATAGGGATTTATTAGAATTTGAGAAATAGTTTTTAAAAATCTCCAGAATCTCATATTTTTGTGCTACAATTATGGGTACAAATTAAAAAAAAAAAAATACACCTGAACACATCATAACACTTTTTTTTTTTTTTTTTTTTTTTTTAATTGTGACAGTTGCCAAAAGCTAGAATAGGTTGCTTGAAGAGGTTGTAGAGTATCCATGGAGATGCTCAAAATCGAACAGGACAGACTCCTGGGCAGCTGTCCTTGAGCAAGAAGGGTGTAGATCACTTCTAGAGGTCCTTTCCAGCCTCTGATTCTGTGATCTGTGGGAGTCGTGCCCAGCTACCGCATTGGCCTTTCTGGGAGAAGAAGCCCCAGAAGGCCCGAAGTCCCAGTCAGAGAAGTACGACTCCAACAGTGATACCCCTCCGTGCAGCGATGTGCTGATGGCCAGGAGTGGGTTCCAAATCACCTTGAGGGCTGAGATGCCCTTGGAAGGAGCTCTTGCTACCACTACTAATTACAGTTATTACCACCACACATAATGAGTTCTTTTGCCCTTTTCATGGCTACTGTACCCCATGTGGATGGAAGTACGAATGTTCAGGTACTCTGAAAAATACTGCTATATTTTATGGATTTCTGGAGAAAGACTCATATTTATACGAAGCAAGGGCTTGCTGGGCTTCACTACTTCTACATATTTCCACTTTTGACTCTCTCCACCTCACTCTAACGGTCCTGCCAGGGCTCTACTCCTAACACAAGACTGGTTTTGGTTAAAATGCCAGAGAGGAGGACAAAAACCAAACTCGGGTATTTCACAGAACTAATAGGGCACCTTCCCCTTGCCCCCACAAAGTACTAAGTCCTACTTCTCTGCACAACTGGAGTTTCCTCATTTTTGTGTAAGAAGCCACTGTGCTCTGTACAGTTTTTGACCAGTACGAAGCCACACTTTTCCCTGCGCCTCGTACGGTCAGCCCTACGGTCAGCTCTTTAGCCAGCCAGCATCATTCACTCCTGTTGACTTCACAGCCTGGCAGAAGCTAAAAGGCAAGGACAGCCAGATGCTGGTAGAGGTTTGCCAGGCTGATCACTGTTCGGAGCCTGACATTTGTCAGCAGCAGTGCTGTAAAGCACAGTCCTAGGCCAGAGAGAGGAGCTGCACTGCCTGCCTTTCTTCTGTGCCCCCGCAGCCACAACGCAGCAGCCACATCTCTGTTCCTTCTCAGCTCACTTCTTTTTTTCCTTTGGAACAAGCCAGTCTTTACAAAGTTGCATTTATTTAATAAGAAAAAAAGCTCTTCAGATAAGGAGAATAAAAATACTAAAATGAAATTTTAATTTTTAATATTTGATATTTGAATAGCTTTGTCTTCCTTTTTTTGTGTCTTTAAAAGCCAGGTAACGTTTTTAATGGGTACTGTTGCCATGGGAATAATTAGTGCAAAGGCTGTAAACAAAATTTCAGAATTTTAAGTAATTTTTTCAAGGCTTGTTTTCATGGTTCTTTCATGATACGCGTTTTTTTTAACCTTTCTGCCTTGTTAGGTCTAGTTGTCAGAACTGAAGGCAGTTTCACACACAGCCCTCGCACAGTCATTAACGCGTGCCCTTGCTAACCAATTTTCAGCAGCATGCAGAAGGGCTGTGCTGCACAGCAGCGCAGTTTTCAGGGACGCTTGCCACTGATGACCCAAACACCTACACAAAGAAGCTCTATGAACAGGTTTCATAAGCAGGTCAGGTACACCTCAGGAACACAAAAGGTCAGCTCCCCAGATGAGTTAAAGCAGAGCTTGGTGTCTGAGCACTACGTTCTCTCCAGCAGAAGACGTGGCAGAACAATAATGACCCTCCTCTGGCCTTGACAAAGTAAAAAGTAAATAACGTATAGACAGAAGGAGAGAATTTAAAGCTACTGAATATTGGTGTCCTCCACGGATAAGATTTTCTTGTCTATATACTGATGTCTACCTGTTAGTTGCTTTTCATTGCTCATTATTAAGACAATTTTCATTTTAGGACATCTTAAGTTATTTATAGTGTTGGGAAACTCTGACTGTGTTCTGTATTAAGTGTGCCAGATTTTCTGCTTTCTAGTAGTTTCTTTTTGTCAGTTTCAGTAAAGATTTGAAGAGATGGCTGAATGAAAAACACCCTTCATGTTAATAATGCAGGGCACCCTGTCTCTGAAGGACTTCAGCGTTTCATGCCCAGCAGTTCTGCTGACCAGTACACCTTTTGCAATCACCACAAAAATCCAAATTTTCTCATCACCTTTTAAGAAGAGGCAGTTTACACAGGCTCAGATCAAAAGTATCCATTAATCTGGGAGCTCAGTTTGATGCTCCCACAGTCTGGTGGTGGTGGGGGCTGGCCGAGACTGTAGCACCTAAAGCCTTCAGTTCCCACCAACTCCGCTAACATCCGAAGTACTTAGGAATCCAACAATTTGTTCGTAGCGTTTGTATCGGAAGGAGGAGAAGGGGGCACTGAAGACTACAAAAAGACTTGTTCTAGTTAGAAAGTTTGAGTAGAAATTGTAAGCGGACCACAGCTATGACACATAACGTGCACAGTCCCTTAAGTGAACAACTGCATTAATACCATATTTTCAAAATTAATGATGCTTCAATTTATTAAAGTCTTAAGTCAGAATCTGTGCATATTAAAATGCAGAATAAAGCTATAATTGTATTTGTAAGCAGATGGAGTGCTATAAGGTGCTAAGTAATATGTAATAAGTAATAAATGGATTTATCAGGAACAAATCACATCAATGCAATCACATTTCTTGCTATAATAGGATAACAGGCCTTGGAAACAGGGCAATATTAGCTGTAGTTATCAAACTTTTAACTAAGAGTTTAACAGTAGTGTTGGGTGGAGCTGGTTTACTCCCACCATGACATATGGGAACAGAACTCCAAATTTTCCTCTGTGAGCAGTCATATAACTTGCAGGTAGCTACAATACATGTCAGCCTCTAATTCGTACCACAGGTAAGAATTGCCAGCTTCCTGAAGAGATCTATTGGTTTGCATGGCCATCAGACCAAAGAGCTATGGAGAAATGCAGAATTTCATAGCAGATTCAGGGCATTTGATGTTTAAGGGTATTTAATAGTTAAAACAGAGTACTCAAAAACATGATAATAAATTATTGAATTAATGTCTGTTTATGCAAGGGGGGAGGCTTTGTACATACAAAAATTCTCCCCTCATGCCTACGCTTTAACAGGTTAAAAGAATAGCAAGATGCAGCTAAATAAGACCAGATTTATCTCTTAGGTTAGAGGCACTGGGGCTTTTTGTTAGTCTGGTGTTTAGGGCAGGAGGAGGAGGAGAACACAAGCAGTTTATTTTGTAACCATAGCTATTTTGTATAATACATGTAGAGTGGGCCACTGATGACAGCACCCTTTAGGTGACATTATTATTTGAAATAAAACAGAGCTTTCCTTTTGAATTGCTACAAGTGTGATAGAGCATTTCAGATGTCAGTCTGAAATGTCACCTGTAGAACACGTCACCCCTGCCTACAGAAGAGCCTCTCAGTTGTGACAGTCTACCGCCGGGTTTTTCCCTCTCATTTCAGTTCCTACTGAACGGTAATTTTGAAGTAAGTACTAAAATACCAGGAGTTTCAGTAGCTTTTCTAGCAGTTTGTCCAGAATTATATATATCCCAAATATCTGAAGTACACTGGGGTCTGGTGCAAGGTAGAATTAAATACCTGTAACAAGGTTTGGCTGATAGATTTCCCACTGAAGTACCTGGTATCTATACTGGCACTGCAACTTTTGACCTAGCAGTTACTCTTTCCCCACCACAGCATCAGTTTTGACTGCCTGATAAGAAGACAGCATATGTACGGCAATATTATTTTCTTTATACAGTTCGTAAGACGCTTTTTTTTTTTTTTTTAATTGGCCTTTAATATTTCTGTAGGAGAAATGACTATTTATGGTTGTTTCCATTTTTTTTAATACTTCTGCTTACAATTGCAGTACAAATTAAAGATACCACTCTCCTAGCCACTATGCATGACACTGGTTAAGAAGACGAATAACTGCTTCAGAACTTCTGCATTGCTTCCACCTAAATAAAACATTGCTCTTGGCTCTCAAGGCACATCTACGTTGTGTATCTGGTAGACAAACTCTGAGAAAAGAAAAATAACTGCATACACATATATATGTACCTGCAAATGAGTAAATGTCAGACTCTTAAAATGTAATGACTTCATCATTATTAGGGAATATTCTATACCAGCTTTTGAAAGGCTGGACATGCATCCGATAATTTTAGGCCATAATTACAGCGTCACTCAGCTTGTCCTGCTCACTTCTCTTAACCTCCTGGAAGAGTTGTTCTTGATCATTTAATTTAATTGAATGTGACAAAGATCTTCTTACCTTGTGCCAATCATTTTTCAGAAACATTTGTTTTTGAAGACAGTGTCCTATTTTGACAGATAACCTGTCCTTTCTTGTAATTCACACCCATCGATGTGGGCCATTCTGACACACAGTCTATAAATCACCAACCGTTTTCAGCCTGAATTTCTTGTCATCTCTAAGCTGCTCCACCGAGGTCGCTAAAGGTTGCCATTGCTAGTGCTATTTATCTTCCATTTTTTTCATCCTCTACCTTTGCAGTTCATCTGATTTCTCTGACAAACATACTTCCACTTACACCAGCAGGTCACCTGCTCTGCAGTAGGTAACACATCCCTCAGCTGCTCACAGAGAGCAGTGCCACTCCGTGGGCGCTGCACTGTGAGCACACCTTACAAACTCTGTGCCCTTCACTTCCGCTGCACCTGTAAACCCCATAACAGAACAAAACAAAAAAATCAGGACTGATGGGTACATTAAAAGAAGTCTGGAAGATTAGCAGGAATGTCCTGGAGTCATGGTCGAACTTGGGGTTTTGATCAGGGGAAGCAAACAAAGTGGACTTGGCGTTAGTAAGGATTTTGGTGCTGTGATCTTTCAGGAGCAAGTCAAGGAAACAAAGTTCAAATAAAAGCATGGGAACTGACTGAAACATAGTCCTTAAAGAGTAGTTAGTGATCACCACCAGGCACAAATAGCTTTTGAAGGATGAAAGAAGCAAGTGGGAGTTACAGGTTTGGGTCATATCAATATTCAGCATTTTCAGTAGCGAGTTGGGTAGTAGAATAGCAACATACTTCTTAGATTTGAAGATTAAAGTGAACAAACAAAGGACACCAACATCTTAAAAGACATGCCTGAAATGCAAGACAACTTCAATTACAGTTGCACACAAACTGAGAATGAATCAATATCATCATACAGCTGTGGGAAAAAAAAAGGCAAATGTCTAGCTTGGATGCAAAAAATAGGACTTACTGTATTAGCATTCTATTCATACTATTCATACTATTCTGTATTAGCATTCATGAAGGTCCAAATGGAACCAGACATTTCAAGGAAACAATGTTGGATATTGGAGAGGCTCCAGAAAAGGAGGACAAGAATAATATAGGTCTAGAAAAGGTGAGCGAGAGAGAGGGATTGAAGGAAATCAGATTGTTCAACCTAATCAACATTGAGAAGATAAATGGTAACCGCCTCGGCTGATACAAGGGAAAACAATCAAGCATTATTCACATTTACCCTGGACAGACAAAATAAAGACTTTAAGTTGTAGCAAGGGCAGTAGAAGTAGGATATGAGAGAAAGTAAAAAGCGTGAAGCTATCCTACAAAAAGTATGAAGCTATCCTACAAAAAGTATGCAGAGTGTGATACTGAAAGTGTAAGGAACTCTTTCAACCAGATTTTAGCTGTTTGTACACAAACAGGATTAGTTCAGCCAAAGATCCCACAGAAAGACAGCTGTTTGCCCATTTAGTATGTCCTCTTCAGTAACTTAAAATTTTTTAAATGCTCTTCTATACAAGTTGAGGCAGACTTTATGCCCAAAGACCACCAGTCTATAAATAAATATTGTTTTAAATAATCTTTTTTTTTTTTTTTTTTTTTTTTCAAGGAAAGCACAAATGTCTTCAAAGAAATCTAGGTAATCTAGGTCATCATGAAACAGATCATTGCAATCGAAGCGTATAGCACACAGGTACAATGGTGGCCTAAATCCATCTCATTTTATGTACTAAATGGAATGGCGCTGTGGGGCTTCAACCTTAAGTGGCAAAATAAATGTGCCATGAAACACTAATGAACCACAATTTCCTGAATGCCAAAGTCCCACTGCGTACAGTATAGCCAGAATCACAGCCTCTGTTCCTTTGCTGGTGAAGATTTAGCAACCTGCAAAGAAAAAATCTCTTGAATCTGTGAATGCACTTCTTCCCATCATGCTCATGGTATTTAAATCATTTTCCCTTCCATTTACTTTCCACAAAGCTCAGAGGCAGTAGAAACTGCCCCATACTGTGGTTTTCAGCTGTCTTTCATTTATCAGTAGTCTATCATCAGTATGTTTCTCCCAGGTGAGATATACTCTATTAGCATTTTGCCAGCTTCTTGTACTCTGCTTTTTTGCTGTCTTTACCTAAGTGAGCTTTAGAAGTACAGTTTTCTAGCTGTTTTTAGGTGCTTGAATGATGCAAAACTGTATTGTCCATTTCCCTCTATAATTAATCAGTATCAGTTTGATCTTCATGAGAGAAAAAAGATCCGAACAGTGCACGTTTGTCTCTGTCACAGCCTTTAGACTTGGCTGCAAAACTATTTCCTGCGCTGCTTTTGGAAACATCTATATTTATCTGTTGATATTTCTATTCTGCAATAAATTACAATGAAATAATACTGAAGTCCTTAGCTACAATTATCTTTAGCAGCTCAATTAACTCATATTTATAAAAATACTTTCATCTAAGGGTCTCAAAGACTGCCATTACTACTATCTTCTAAGCTGCATCCCAGTTGCACTGTGCTGTGTATTCCTGAATGACATACTGCTTTGAAGTCTAAGCGATACAAGAAAGTCAGAGCTTAGGGATGTTTTTGACAACTAATTGCAGTTTTTGATAAAACTCTTCCAACTCTGTGAGAACCTAAGTTGCAGTGCTTTCATTATTCTTGGTTCGTATTTTATTTAGGCCAAGATGAGGCTTTCACTCACTCGTCTCCAGTTTCTGACTCCCTGGTAACGTCTTTCAGTGTGACCATTGAAACCCCTGTTTATATGCAGCATAATTTATTTCTGATTCGTTTATGTAATCATCTTTGATATAGCCAACTCATTGTCTAATGTACACTTATACATAATACTTTTCAGATGTGTTGGTTTATAGTTACATTTTCTTCCCGCTGTGAAATGCAATTTAGGTATGGCATAGCCACTATTTAGACATGACTCCGGGTAGTGGAGAGAAGCTGATATCCTTTCCCCCATGACCATTTTAACCCCAGCATAAAGACACTGTCTGATAAGGACCAACAATGCTTGAAATACAATTAATTGTAGAACAGCGTGGTAAGTTGAAAAACTGATTAAAGTGATGTAATCCACCCCCAGCCAGTTGCATTTACAAATTATAGTGGTTCACGTTCTCTGCAGATTCTTCACAGACTCCTAGCCTTCTCCCATTGGGCCAATACATTAGGTCAATGATCGACCTGAATTTAAATTCTCTGAAATTGATGTATCATGCAGTACAAATCAGAGAAATGTAAAGCAAGAACAGCAATCAACAGAAATCTTAAGGAACACGTTAGAAGTAGGCTACATCTTCTGCTGGTGTAGTATTTAACCCCATCACATTTCCCTGTGTGTACTATTTACAAATGTAAATAATAATCAGATGAGTGTCCCCACACAGAAAGGGCACAGGCGGGTGGGCAAGATGCTCAGGAAACATTTTACAGCTCTGCCATCACCCAGGAACCCAAGCAACATTGCTCAATACACTGCTCTTTGAAAGACATGTTTAAATAGGCAGAGAAGAATTTTCTGCTTTCAGGATGAGGTTTACCATAGCACAGACAGCTTGGCTACCAGACAAAGCTTTGCATCATTTAGATCATCTCCCAGATTAACAACAAATAAAAGGGCAAAGAAGGAATGAAAAGCACGCAGAGAAATCATCAAACAACAAATGCAAAAAGAAAGAAAGAAAATAATTATTACACAAGATGACATTGCACCAAAATGTATGGAAGGCATTAAAATACAGGTGGCTTAAAAGTGGAACAGAAAATCTGCATAGGAAGGTCCATTTGTGGCTTTGAACACAATGCCTGAGGTTTAGTCCCTGGTTCGAGAGAAGCCTACTGCAGATGACTGCTGGGAACTGGGTCTGTAACCTCGGAGGAAGGACAACACTAGTCTTGCTGTTTCTTTGCCCTTTCCCAATGTATTTGCTACCGCTTGATGCTGTAGAAAAGGTGGGCCTGCTGTGACCTCATGCACTATTTCTTATGCTCCACAGAGAGGTTGTTCAGCCAGGGGCTCGGTGGCAGTGGTAATTATCTTTCTCAATTGCTGTAATCTGCCCTTCATTTTAAATCTCTGATGAAGCAACAGATTTCTAAGAGTTATTTAGGGCTCTTTGAATAGAGTAGCCTATATATAGTGGGTAAGTTAACTGGTAATGTTATTGTTATTATTATTACTGTGGAGAAGATTTCAACGTAAAAATGTTTATAGAGCCAAGGTTTATACAGTCTGATTTCACATTGCACCACCTACACTAGAATACTCCACTGAATAGAAGAACACAGTAATTCATAGATACGCTGAATCCTGAGGTTTGAATAGCAACCCTAATGGCTCCCTCAGAGCCAAGCCAGTTCCAGAGCAAATATATAGCTCACATTTCATCTCCCAGATGAGACAGGGAAAGGCCAGTAAGAACATTCCTCATAAGCAAAAAGGTTTAAGACTTGAATATAGACTTTTAAAACTTGCATATATTTTAGATTATTGGTACTTGGCTGCTCTGTAATGAAAGCTATGGTCAATAAATATCTCTGGGCAAGAGAAGGATGATCTTTGATATACCCAACAGCTGGGAAGAATATCTCATCATAGGATGCTATCTGGGATATCATCAGTTCTTCATTTTTACTCTTCATCATCCACTTTTTGAATACCATTCTGATCCTTTCTGCCCCAAGTGCCACTGGTAACAGTAACAGAAATATCACAAATTTCCTTTTTTTTTTTTTTTTTTTTTTTCCTTCAAAATTTTAACTGCAGCAACGAGATCAGCTTGTATCCATCATGATTTACTTTAACATCTTCAAAGTATTCATTTTTAAACAGAGGCTATGACAACTGTGACAACTATAGACAACATATAGCCTTTAATCAAAATAATGAGAAAATAATGCATACATCTGCTGAATAACATTTCTTGCTAGCATTACGAACTGACGCACCACTTCATTACAGAATTAGCTGATGTAGGTCCATGTATTACATCCTTTGCTTATGAAAGTGACGGAATAAACTTTGGACCAATTCTGCAAGACAGCAACAACCTCCAGATTGCCTGGGAACAAGTCTTCATCTGGTTATACAAAGTTGTAGGGCCTGGTCCAGTGTTTTGAAAATAAAGTATTTTTTAAACCTTTCATTATTCAATCAAGCTTATTTACTTCAGAATGATTATCTACTTATTTAAATCTTGTGAATACAATCATTATTCTTCAAGCAATTAAAAAAAAAAAAAAAAAAAAAAAAAAAAGCAGGTAAACTATCTGGTTCCTGTAAATAATACATTAATTAAATTTTCTTCACACAAAATAATTGTGAACAGTAATGCTGCATTATAAAACAATTCCTAATAAAAATGTTCTAATTATAATTCCAAAGCTCATATTGTTTTTGAAACTTGTGTTGGCTTTTAGATAGATTATAATAAAAGCAAATTACTGTATGTTTTAATAACATAGTTGTCAAATAAAGCCATAATGCTCAAATGATGACTAACCACAGTGTATAATTCCCCATAAAAGCTAATTGATAATTGATTTTCTTAAATAGTGAAAGAATTCATCATGATTAACACTATTACAATGAAATCCAAAGGAATTAGAAAAGATTTATCTCCAACTGAACATTTCTGCAAATATTAGAACTACTGAAGAAAATAACAAAGTAGGTTAAGAAACACAGCACCCTCCTCCCGACTTCACAGGCAGAATATGAATTGCACAAGTGCACTGAGGGCTTGTTGCTTTCTGCAGGTGCACCATGGTTTACACTCACCGTAACAGCGTGATGCATTGTTCCCAGTCCTCCAGCTCTGCCAGCACGCCCTGCTCTGGATCATCCTCTTTCTGTCTGCAAATCCTTGCCCAGATTTGCTCTCAGAAAGAACATTTTCCAGAATGAAGAAAACAGTAACAAGTAACAAGAAGATGTCACAAGTAACAGTAACAAGATGAAAACAAGAAGAGCTATGCAGATCATTTTGAAAGCTAGTTGGCAAGAGGGATGCACGGATGAGAAGGGCACGTGGTGCCCCAGAGCAGCCCCATGCAGCAGGCGCACGGCCTCGGGGGCACGGCAAAAAGCCATGGGGCTGTGCGAGGGGCAAGTGGGCCAGGCCTCAAAACACAGCAAGGTTGCGTGCAATGGACGCAAGCGAGGGAGACAGGGAAAGGCCCCTGCTGCCCTGAAAAGTGGATAATTGGAGCAAAAATCTTTCCATGCCATACTAAATATAAAACAGCAAAGCCAGTGAGCATGATTACTGTGTATCAGCTTGTGCAATAAACTTTAAGCAGCAATTAAAATATAAAGACACCTCCCTTGCCCTCGAGAATTTTCGATGTGCAGCTCCCCAGTGCCGGGGTGAAGGGTGATTCACATCCTCTGCTAAACCTCAGCAGGGTTCTCATGAGAAACTTCAAAAAGTTGTCACTGTGGGCTGTGTCAGAAGGGACAAGTGATAAAAAAGGTGAAAGGCTGCTGCTGTAGGAGCGCATCAGTCACGCGTACTCAAGGCAATTCTGCACAGCCCGAGGGCAGGAGGGTACCTGGCTTCAGAGCTGCTCAAGCTTCTTCTTACTACCAGAAAAGCCACCGGTGTCATTTGGACAGTTCCTCCTCAGTTCCAATACTCAGATCTTTCCCAGCATTTAAGTACAAATCTTTTGCTTTGAACTTTTTACAGTGTGCATTTCATTCCCAGCTATTGTAATATCAACTTCTACAGTACTAGACTTTTTCCTTTTCTGATTAAAATTAAAAATAAATTAGAAAGGATGTTGCTTGTATTATTATTATTTTTTTTTTTTTTTTTAAGAAAAAGGCAAATGAGGTTGCTCCAGTGCTTTAATGAGAACATGGAAATGGCAAGCTGAGTCAGATAAATTAGCAGTTTTGATAAAGATCTCTCAGTTTAGTGCAACCACACAAAATGAATGAGGAATTTGAAGTCAGGTAACAGGCCCTACATAATTCACCCACATTTACCATAGTTGTACTGTGTAGAGGAGAAATAAACTAGTTTTAAAGTGACATTTGTTTTCCTTGCACACACATCCAGATACAATAACATCAGGTCAGTATAAGAGAAAAACATTAGTTTGTTTAGGTTTTGATACTTTACATACTTAACACATTGTTAAGCATCCTAATACTGTAGAGAAGGTCTAGGAAATTCTGTCATTTATCTAGACCCAGCAGAAGCTCCCCTACACAGAAAGAGTGTTACTACAGAATAAATACTACTCCCCCAGCCTTCATTTTTTTCTCCTATCCATTACAAAACTGCTGTGGAATTATTGATGATTTCCTCAGCAGTTAATGGGAATGGCCAAAGTTTGCATTTAATGCCTCCAGCTTACAGATGGCAACTCAGGAATTTAACACCCTATTTTTCATCTGCCTTTATGTAACTAAACTGACTCTGGCAATTAGTCTAATTTGGTCCCTGAGTACTTGATACCCTTCCTCATTCAGCAAGCATAGCAGCACACACCCATTAAAGTCCTCTTCCTGAGCCTGTGGCATCATCCTGCCTATTCATTCCTCTGCTGATTTTCTTTTTTCCCCTGTGAAGAAAATTCTTGATCCCATCTCAAAGTGCTTACAGAGTTTTCTTTCTCTCCTGCTTTCATCCTCCTCCACTCCTATCACATGCATTCCCTTCCAGACCCTTTTTCAGTGCTGCCTCCTCAGGGCTGTGTCACAAAGACAGAGCAAGAAGGGGAGAGCTGGCAAGACCATATTTAGGAGCTTTGGTCTGTTGCTAGATTTTCCTCTGAAGCAAGCACTTATTCATCTAAATTGGAAATTACACATGAACATACCAGCTTTAACAAATTCCTAAAAATATGGAGGATCAGCTGGCGTTTCTGAATATAAAGCTGGGAGTGTTGGATGTCTGCAAACCTGGTACTAGAAAGCTAAGTTGCTCTGAGAACTTGGTTTAAGCTGCAAATATTAGACATCCATCATCACAAAGCTGGGAGCCTTGAATGAAAACTTCGAGTTATAGTTTGGTTCCCAGCACAATGGTTTGGGCTTCCTGGCTCCAGCAGATTGCATTGGAACACAGAACTAAAACACCTCTGGCCAAGCTGGCAGAGCCTAGAAGCTCTATTCTACATTAGTATGTGCAAACACAGCAGCCAACAAACTCTGTATGTAAATGAAACTGACTCAAAAAAGACAATTTCATTTCAAAAATAAAATTAAAAAATCATAAAAAAAACTAATAAAGTTAAAGAATGCAGTTATTCAACAAAACCTATCTCAACATGCAATTTTGAGATAAGGGGCTAAAATGTAACAGAATGCACACCATTGCCTATTCAAAAGCCAGACTGATAGGGATCCAAACAACCCACAGAAGACTAATAATCCATTTATTGTCCAGGGACAGTTAGAACTGTCAGATCCCTTGGGAAAAAAAATGTGTAGGACTTTGTACAACATATGTAACCTTAAAACCATAATCCTATTTACTATTTTCCATAGAACAAGAGCATGAGAGTATTTGCTTACATGAAAAGCTACGTGTATCTTTGTGAGCTATGCACAAGTGGGTATTGACAGTCAGGCTTCTAGACCTCCTCTCCCTGAACAGCTCCTGGGAACTGTCTTTGGTATGAAAAGTACCAAATAATCCACGTTGATTTCTCTTTTTTGTGTGTACTTTTGCATCTTTCAATGCACCCAAGGAGAACAATCCCTGCTTTAGATCTAAGATTTATGACAAATACTGGGTAGTGCTTAAAAAATGAAGCAAAACCAAAACAACACAATACAGAAATTGTTTGTCAGAAGACAGTAGTGAAGGGAGCTGTTTATTAGGCTTAGTTAGAAGAAAGCCAGACACTGAATAAGACTCCCATCCATTTAGAATAATGATAGCTATTTAATACTATCATTCCTCATATTTCAAATAAATTATATATGAAATTGGGAGAATAATGTTTTTCTTTATTTGGTAAAAGAGAAAAGGTGCAATGTGTAACAGTATTTCCTAGTGTAGGACCGAGGGGCTTGGATAGCCTTCCTGCACCCCGTTAGTGGAACCAACACACTGAGCTTGCTAGAAGTGCGGTGTGATAACCCACAGACAGAACTGGAATACCCCAGATTCCCGTTAACCTGGGTGCCAGTTTCAGCCCATGTGTGCGTGTCTGTGCATGCTCATGCATACACACATTAGAGAAGCGAGTCATTTACCCCAAGCAATGCTCATGCGGCTCTCATACCGAGAGATAAATATGGATGCAAATAGAAATTTCTCGTTTGTGGACATGGTTGCATACAGAGGAGAAAATCAGACCCGCTATGTCACGTGAATCACGCATGTGACAGTCCACACTCACACTTCCACATTTAGATTTTGTTTTCATTGTTCCCTGTAGGTTTTTTTCTGTCTATAATTAGAGTTAATCACATTTCAAAGTACCAAGATAATTATCTCCATGTCAAATTAGCTGTTTTCAAATGAAAGACTATTTCTGCTTAATTTTTCCGATCTTGAAAGCAAAGCAGTGATCCCCAGATCTTTTATGTCATTTCTTTATGAACATTGGGTTACGATAAGCTACTTTCTGAACCACTGCTTGAATGCAATTTATTTTACATAGCTTTGCATAACAAAATAGCATTTTAGATAACTTATTCAAAGGGCAGATACTAATTCTCTGAAGACTTCATTAAATCACTCTTTTCATGTTAAATTAATGTGCCAAGTTAATTTTGGAATAAACAAACCAAGATATTTAATTGCTTTGTGATAAATACATACTACTTATAATTTTTCCATGTAGCTTTGCATTCTAGAAATCCATGTATTTCTTTATGCCTCTAGAGAGATTTGACTGGTATATGCAAAAAGATGCATTAAATGAACCGGTATCTCTGTGTGCTTATCAGACCTAGCTTCCTCTTTGATAGTCATTTTGTATCCCGTATTTTCCTAAAGTATGAATAAATGACAGGAGGGGCTTTCATGGGAAATGTCAGTTCTAAACACATTAACGGAAAAAAACTGAAGAATAATGATCAGCTCTTTGCCAATGGGAACTAAGGTTATAAATTGCAACTGCATGAGATCAAGACAGACAAAACTCTGAACCGAACCCTGATTTGTTCTACCTTAGATTTCACAAGGGCACTGCTCCTTTCTGCCCCCTTAACTAAATGTAAAGGTACACTCCAAAACTGCATCACACAAAATACAATTAGCGGGAAACTAGTTCAACTGATTTTTGAATTCAAGTTTCAGAAAATGGTCACCTTTACACGCACAAAGTCAAACCAAAACATAACAGAACCCCTGTTCCCAGTTTTTTGGGTTCCTAAGACACTCTATGTGGTTACTTCATGACTGAAGTGCTCCTTTGAATATTTAGCACCAGATAAGAAAAAACAAGCCTTCCTAAGACTGTGCTTAGAAAGATAAATATGCACTGCTAAACAGTAACTAATGCAGCACCTTTAATAAGCGGGAAATTTCCAAGAGCTTTACTTGTACAAAACAAGCTGGTAGTCCAGCAATAGTTATTTACTAAGACTTATCAGAGGAAGTTTTGACTTGAGACTGAAGAACCATACTGTAGTGATGGCTGCACTTTGACAGCCATCACTATAATTATTTCTGTAACAATATGGTTGGATGCATATTTTACTTTATTTCTTGGTAATATTTCATGTTATTTTTAAAGGATAAAAAAATACATTGAAAGACTAATATTTCACGCTGATTTATGTGAGCACAATGTTGGAATTAAGGCTCTTTGATCTTTTATTCTGATAGGGTTGTAAAACATTCTTGGGACTTATTTCAATCTTTTTCTGTCTTTTAAAGAAAATTAGACTCATGCTCAGCTAGAATAAATTATTTCATTTCTTTAGCTACCAGTGAATAACAATCTTCTCATTTAGGGTAGTTTTTCAGCTTGTACATCAAAATGTGGAAGGAACACCCAAGTTGAACTGTCATACCGATATTGATAGCATGTCTTTAATTAGAAAATGAATTATTTCATAGTTTTGGAGCTGACATATTTCTTGTATAGCCTCTATAAGAAACAAGGGTGAGACTTATATTTATGGAATAATTTTTCAGGCTTTGGAAAGAAACTGATGCTGATCAGTTGCTAGACTGATTCTTAGTGGATACAAGGTCGAGGAGAGCTTCCCTTCCTTGTATATCCATACCATATGATCATACCACAGCATTTATTGTCAGTTAGAGCAGCTCCAGCCCAGGTGTGGATAGGTACAAGGCACCTGTGTAGGAGCACAAGGAGGAAGGAAGCCAGAATCTCATCATCCTCCTGAGATTTATGATGTCCTTGTTCTTGCATTCTACCAGCTTCCTAGTAGCTAATATACTAAAACCATCCATTTTACTTTGCTTTTCTATATGACTCTCATGCTCTACGGATGCTTACTGCACTAAAATATGCAGGGAACACCTACCTGATGGACCAGAGACTTACTGAAGCATGATCTACATGCTTTGTTTGGAGCATTTTCAAGTATATTAAAAAGAGCAATGAGTTTCATGACTAATTGACTTACGTTAATAAAATAAAGCATTCTATATAAGTTGCATCTGTGAATGTTCAGTGAATTTTGTTAAAGGACAGGAAAAGAATGGAGTAAAGACATTTCATTTCTTAATAGGATACACAAAGTAGTTTAGTTTTTAAGCTCTTTCAGGAACAAATATAATCAGCATTACCACAGATAGCAATCCCTTTTGAAAAAGAATGAAAACATTAAGCACAGATGCGAGCCTTTAAATCCAAGAGTACTAGAGCTCACCCCATCCCAGCAGTCAGTACCCAGCATTCAGTATCATCTGGACATTGCTGAAAGTGAAGTACCTGCTTATGTGCTTCATTGACTCAGGCTGAAACACTATGCATGGGGAGATCCCAGCTGATACCAACTGGCTTTTTACACAAATATTTGTACTTCTACACACACACACACAAAAATCAAAATATTTATTTCTCTATTGGTAGAAATGTGTGTATACATGCTTAAAATCTGGGGATTTTATGAAAAAGCAAAACCAGCTTGCTCTCCATCTTCCACATGAAAGAACGCACATAAAGCAAACCGTGTACTCTAAGTGGAGAGCACCTATGGGAGTGCAGCTTATTCAGATGAATCCTTAAAGGGTTAGGCCCCCAGTCCATTTTCAATGCTTTAAAATTCTTTTTTTCTCTTTATGATAAAAAGTCATTGTTTCTCTGAATGAAAAGGAAGAGGGGAGAGAAGATGGTCAAAGCAAGAGCAGGAAAGTATACATGCTAATATGTGAACAGGTCCTGATCAGCATCCAATTGTGAACACAGGCATTTCTGAATGGGATGAAAATTTGATGATAGGTTGCATGTGCAATTGAGCAACACAAATACCTTATTCTCAGCTGCACTAAGGGCCAAGGCTGCACTTCTGAAAATAATTATTTTTTCTGAATACACAATTTTGAGGGTCATTGCCCATAAATTGCTGAAAATGCTCTCTCTGGGAATCTAGACTTATTTGTTTGGCCATGAGTTTCTATTTCACATTGCAAGATAAGGCCTATTTGCTGTTATTGCCCATCACAATGTAATCAGCTTCTGTTATTATCATCGGTTTATTCATTCTTCTGTAGCATTCTGTGCTGTGCTCAAGTTCAATCAGAAGAGATTTACTGTAGGAATGACTTGTTTGTTGATTTGCTTGCTGCCCCTCCCTCCTCCTGGATGGGGCGTGCATGAAGGTGTGTAGGTGCACTACAACATCTTGATGGTCTCCTAATCCTAAACTGATGTCGCTTCTGGAAAAGTCTTCAAAGTGATGCTGAGCTGTAGTATCTAATTCTCCTTTTGCAGGGTAGGATTAATTTCTAGCAGTTTCCGTCTCTTCACATGAACAGAAATTGTTTCTACGTACGATAAACAAAGCAAGGAAATGAGGGCACTGCTGCCTACACTTGGGAAATGCTGCTGAAGGCAGCAGGCTGGGGCCAAAGAGAAACTAAATTCTCCTGCAAGCAGTTGTCCTGCGGAGAAGGTAGCCATGAGACAGCCTGGCTGAGGAAATGGAATCTTCTGCTGTATATAAGTTTTTTTTAAAATAAAATAAAATAAAATAAACCTTCTTTCTTACATTTTCAGCTGCCCAGGCACTTTTTGCTATTACCAGAAGCGCTTCAGGGGTTTGCTAATGCATTGGAAGCACCTTTCTGATAAGCCAATGTAAATAGGTACAGCAATAAATCAATAAGCATTATGCTACTCTATGATGTGAAAGGGGATCATTTCATTATGCTGATAAAAAATTAAAAAAAAAAATCAATGCACATTATAATACTCTATGAAGGTGCATTTCTATGCATGGAGCATCTTAGGTATATTATACCATTATAGGAAAAGGAAATAATTACAGTATATGCTACTCACCAAAAGCAATCAGTATTTCATGACAACTGTCAAGATAGGCTTATTAGAGTAGGCTGAATTAGAAGACAATATGCCTTATGAGGAAGATGGAAGCATTATTAAAACATAATGCACATGCAGAGCGATGCATGCATTACACAGAGACAAGCTAATGCGTCCCAGGTGAATTTGTTTTAAACAGAGCTTTACTTATTTAATTTCCATGTGCAATGCTCTAACCAAGAAAGCATTTCCTTCTGTATCATTTTAAATAACTCCTTTCTCCTGCCTCATTCATTTGGTAGTCCCCATTTAACACCCTATTTGCCTTCACAAAAACAACAACTAATTGCATTAATCAAAAATTAATTGCATCAATTAACTGATGTTTTGTTTTAAAATTTCTACAGTAAAATTAAAACTGTGCTTGAAAATTTGGACCAACAGTTTAATAGACCCACTTTTCTTTATTTATTTGGTACACTTGTTCAATAAAATCAGCCTCTCCCTTTAATTAAACACACTTTATACTTTTATCGTCATTGCATAAAGTCCAAAAGACACAACAGGGAATACGTTATTGAGCCATTACACACTTCCTAAATGACTGAAAGCACTTACTTTCACCTCAAATGTCACAGTGCTCTAAAGGAGGTGAATATGATGATAATTATTAATATTAGCAATCAGTTGGCATTGCGCTGTCACACTGGCAGCCTCCCAGTGATTGTGACCAGCTCTGGACCCAGCCCACCATACCCTGAAGCCCAAACCCTGCTGGCAGATGGAGCCCTGCAGCCCCCCTGCAGCCCTGTGCCGCTGTTTCTCTCCAACAACATGGGCAGAGGCTGGATGTTGGCAAGATCCAGCACCAGAGACAGGCCTTGGCTCTGGAGAGTCCATAATCTTGAGTAAATGAAGTACTAGGGGAAGCTGTGCTGCAGGTTTTGTGCCTGATTCAACCAGACTGAGCACTGGAATGCAGAAATACACCTCACGCAAACTGTTCTTGCCAGCTCCCTAAAATATACAAGGTCCAGAATGGGTTTGCTCAACACTGAGAAAGGCTCTTCCAAACTAACATGAAAACAAGCAGGATACTTGGAAAAGACAAAGGATGGAGAACATGATCCAGATTTTAAGACACCTAAATCCTCAAGGCTCAAAAATCCTACACAGGGTCTAGCTAAACCACAATGATTCTCCAAGAAATATTTCAGCATAAGTTTCATGCTGTACGCAAGCCCTGTGCTGCACAGGACAGCACTGCAGGCTCGCTGTAGTCCATCTTGTTGCAGTACAGCAACTGCTTTATTTTCATCATCTGAAACAGTGCTTCCAAGGCCTTGTCTTCTCTATTGCTTCTTCCTACACCAAAGTCTGGACACTGTCAATATTTCCCTAATAGTCTCTGTATTTGGGGTGTTTAACCAACATTCTTACAGAATCTTTGCTTTTCTTTCCCTACCAAATTCTGCATTTCCTTTGGCTGTAGTATATGTGAGTGGTTTCCTGTTTGTTTTTCCTCTGTACCTCTTCAAGTTGTCCATTAAACTGTTCATTTTCACCACTTCCCCCATCTGCCACTTGTTTTCCAAGTGAAGAACCCACTTCCCATCTCATCCCTCTCTGTTCCTTTTACTTACACACAAATAATGTAGATGCCTGGACAAGTGCAAGAAAACAGCATTTTCCCAGTCACATCATTAGTGTATGGGCTGACTGGGAAATATGACATAAGTGAAAGGAAGGGAAATGATTTCATTCAAATTCTTAGGACTTGGTTTTGGTTAAAAAGAGAATCTCTGAACATGTCTGTATCAATTATGATTCAATATCCTTTGCAATCATTTAAAATTCCATCCAATTAAGTTAGTTTTTGCAATATGCCTCAAAAAACTTCCTATGTGCAAAATTTCCCTCTATTTATGTTCCCTGGTTCTAAATGCTGCTGCTGTATTGATTACTATAATTCAGCTCTAATTGCACTTTTACAAAGCAGAATGAATAGATTACAGCTGAGCTAGGAGGAAGCCAAACATCAATTATTAGTACAACAGAGCTGGCCTTTACCATGTCTGTATTATTTACCTTGGGGACTTTAGGAACCTGCTGAACAATATTTATTCTTGTAAATTAACCACTTCAAAATATTTGTTTCCATTAAGAAATCCAACCAAACTAATAAAATATAGTTCCAGCAAATGCAAACAGGCCCTCCGTGTCTGTAATGACATATGAAAAGCCAACACACCTTCTCAGGAGGCGCAGAGTTGGTATTTCAGAGAGCAGCCTGTATATCCCTCCCCATGAGGGAATGCAGCGGGTTGATCTCCGGACTGGCTTGCAGCACAGGTTCTTTGGATTCTGCTTCAGTCATTGCTATTATTGCTAGGATTCTTTTTGCCTCAACAGAGATCCAACAAGTGAGATCTTGTGGACTGTTTCAGTAAGGAGAAAAAGGTAGTGGTAAAGCTGCTATATCCTCAGTGCAATTTTTCTTTTTTACAAGGCAATTACACTGTGACCGGTCTCCCAGCCCCATTCTGACCAGCACAGTACCCATACCCCCCTCCCCCCTTATTGCTGGCTCTCTCCCTGGTCCCACTGCCTGCCTGTGCATCCTCCACTTCTCGGCTGCATTTCCATTAACAGCAGGTAATTCTGACACAGTTTATACTCTAAACTTATGGCCTAGGGCTCTGGTCAATGATTTGGCTATATCAACTTTCTTTCATCTCTATATTGCTAAGCAAAGAAGAAATTAAATGATTCTTCTGCCCTTTCTCTCTTCTCTCTGGATGTCTCACCTGCCCAAAGAACAAAGCCGTCCCTGCTCTAGCATCACTTGCAGACCCTGCGTGCTGCAGAGTCCGCCTGGCCAGAGCCGCGGGGCTGTCGGCTTTGCAGCTGCATGCACAGGCCCTTCAGAGTGCATTTCACAACTCCATATGCGGATGCCATCACCCACGATCTCCCTTCAGTATTTCATCACTGCTTGGAAGGCAGCTCACAGGGTGCGCAGACAGAGTCTGTGCTTGTTCTGCAGGGAAATTTCCTTCAGTGAATAAATGCTATGCTTAAAAGTGATTGTTTCTGGAATAAAAACATTCACCAAAACTAATTCTGTAAATTTCCACTGTCTCATAACCAAGAACTCACTGTACAATAATTAATTAGTTAGCCATTTGCAGCTAGAGCTGGAGGCATTCATCATCTTTCCAAAAGCATGCATATCACCATCTGTAACATCCACTCAGTATTTTGGCTCTGAATATGAGGTAACACATTTAACACACTGGTTGCTGTTAGTAATTTGTTACAGAACCATAAAATGTGAATTCTGTTGTGCTGCTCCTCTGAGAGCACAATCCCAGCATTTGCCACTACGGTATGGTCTCTCATCAAAAAGCCTGGAGGGAATCCAATGAAATCTGTGTGCAGTATTCAACTGCTATCCTACTGCCAGAGTATTAATCCAGCTCTTTTCTCTATCTGATTTGAGGAAATCACCCCCATTCTACCCATCAGGCATGTTTTACGTTCTCCTGCAATATATATATTTGTATTTCTTTCAGTTATTTGGAAATAGGACTGGTGCAGAAGTAGCCTAGTAACTGTGCATCTGTGATAAAAATTAGGACTAGATCCTACCTGAGAAAGAAGACACCAGAGTGCTCCTCATCCTTCGATTTACCCAGGAACAGATTAGAAACCCTCTAAGCAACACGGTCCTTGATTATGAGGAAACTAAGCGAGGAGAAGCATGGAAGACTGACAGCTCTGGCTTGATGAGATCCCTCTCCCCAGACATGCTGTCCTGCATAGGGGTGCTGGCACCCCAAGCCGTTCAGCTCTCCTGTGGGGAGGACAGTCAGGCAAGAAATCAGAGATCACCAGGCACTTGCCAGCTACTCACCCCCAACCTCTAAACATGCTAGAGATGTGGAGCTGAAGAGACTCTTATCTCATTTCAAAGCAAACTCAAGACACAAACTCGTAAGGCAGGCCACACTGGCTTGCCTGTACACCAGCCCCCCTGTCTAACTGGAATACTGTGCAACGCTAAGTGAGGCGGTATCATCTGTACATTTCACTGTACAGCTACTGCTGCCACCCAAATAAAAAAATATATCAGGTTTATTTGAGAAGATCTGCTTGAAAAACATAAGGTAAAAACCGCCTATGATCAAACAACAACGAGATCAGCAAGCTAGATTTTTCTCTGCCAGATCTGTGTGTTCACATGTGTGTTTTTCTTGCTTCTCCCTTGTCACATGAGAAATCAGTGACTTGATCTGGATATAACCTTTCAGTGCATTTTTCCTTCTTCTGATTTTTTTCCTGTAAGCCTTGAGGTATTAGATAAATATATCTGTTTAGTGAAAAGTTTCTTTAAGAAATGGAAATGAAATCCATTTGGATAGGAAAAAAAAATGAAATCCTTACTCTAGAAGTCTTTTAGGTGTTTAGGTGTTGAGGGAAATACACTGTACAAACAGAGCTTTTAAAGACGGCTATGAATATTCATTCCCTCACATGAGGGAATCCACCCTTATCGCAATATACAAGTAGCAGCCTGTTATATCTTGAACAGACATAATGATATTAATGGCAAGTTTCTCCTCCCAAATTCAGTCCTCACATGAATATTTATCCACATTCAAATAGGAATGTCTCTCATGTTAGAAAAAAAAGTCGTGAACTTTAATAGCAATTTCAGACAATTTGATAGATTTGTATTTCTTCAAGTAAACAGCTTTGTATTAGCATATGAATGTTATCTGTCCTTTAAATTTGTCAGACAGTTACTGACCATTTTTTTGCATTTTTAATAGGTTACTCATGAGTTTTTTCATTAAATGGTTTTGATCTAGTGTTAGCTTTGATGTCAGCTTGAGAAAGAATTTTGCTTGTTTGCATATCAGTGAGCTAGAAGTTACCTAGGAACACTTTATCCCAGTCTAAATTGAAAAAAAAAAAAAAAAAGCCTTACACAGCTAGGCTTGCTTCTCTGTTATAACACAAGTACCTGAGGAAAACAAATTAAGTAGCATGAAGGGTATGAAGATATTACAACCAGTATTGCATGTAGCATTGTCTTCACTCTTCCTAACTGCAGTAGAGCTTTTTGAAAATCGGGGTCCATTTTGCAAAAAATGTTGGCACGTAGGGATTTTTCAGAATCTCAGGGGAACTTAAACTATGCATATAATGTGGACTAACGTACAGGGATGAGGAGAGAACCCATTGATAGTTACAAAATGAGATACATTTTTACATCTTTGTTAACTTTTATGCATGTCTGACAATAACAATGCATGCCTGACACCAGGAGAATGGACAATTTTTTTCCCAAGTGGCTCATAGAGAAGACGTTGAGCATGATGATTGCTAAGGTCACTAATGGATTTCTAGCAGCAAAAGAGATTTTGCTCTTACAGATTGCTGTTTCAAGTTTATATGGAGACTACTCCTAAAAAAGGGAAAATACAGGGGATGAAAAGATCCTTCCATCCCAATTTATTTATTTATTTATTTATTTATTTATTTTGACCTTGGTTGACTAACCTAGAAAGCAGCAAATAAGCATGGCTTTGATAGGAGAATATCTTTTATCAGGAACTGAAGATAGGATCACACAGGTCATCCATCTTTAATCTAGTGTTCACTCTTGGATTATAATGAAGTATATACTTTGACATGCTTGAGAAAACACCTCTTTTATTCAGTATTTCCATCAGTTTAAAAAATAATTCCTACTTCTCAGGCTGTATGTTATTAGATAACACACACTTCCTGTGCTACATTGCTTCAAATCTCAGTCTAAGAAGTTAATGAAAGTGACTCCTTCCCACAACAAGAAATCCCACCTAGTAGATCTAAGTGAACAGATGCTTCAGAAGGTTGACAGCAATTAGATAATCCACCCTGATATACAAAGGGATTTGCATGCATTTGTTTTTACACCTACTGTGACAGATGTAGCCCCAAAGCTTTCTTGGATTAACTTGATTACTTGTCATATGTTTATCATCTACTAGTGGCTGAGATGAATTTCAGAGTAAAATAGAGTAGCAAGGAACTTGCTACATCAGTGTGAAACTGTTCACAACTGCTTCAATTCCTGATCTACAGAGGACAAATGGGAATTGCCATGTGGGTCAAGCTGATGGTCCATTTCATCCCTTTTCTTGCAGTGCCCTAGAAAGGAAAATAAGGCTGTACAGACAGAAGTGGGGGGTGACCATTTAGAGACACTATCCCACCCATCAACAGAGAGGCTGCTTCCCACTAAGTGTAAGAGTTTACACCTCTTCCAGAAGGATATCTAGGGTTGAATTGTGTTGGTAACAATTGTAACTTTGGCTAAGAGCCAACTGTAGTCCCTTTTGAAGACTTTCATGTTTGCCAGCTTCCCCTTCCACTCAATATTCCATCACTTTATTTTCAGCGCTAGTCTCAAAATTGGTCTAGAGGTTAATCTTCCAGAATGTAGATCAGACAGCTGCTTACTGTGAATTTTTGGTGGTTACTTAGCTGTTCCTGTACTGTCCTTAAAATCAGTATAATTCGAGGCAAGAACTTAATAGAAATGCTTGCTGTTTTCCCAGTTAGCTGTATGCATGTACATTGCCTGTTGGGAGATCCAGAGTGAATTCAGCTCTCATAGCTGTCACCAGGCTGCTCTAATTTTATCTTAGCAAACTGTTGCTGCTCTCCAATACACATTGATAGTAGGAGGAACGATGCAGCTAAAAGCTTAAGTCTTCTATGGTGATTTTAATTAAGAGTGTGTCACCATCTGAATTATTATTACTGTTACTTTAGGAATTAAATTTCAATATAAATTATTAATAAAGAAGTCTGGCAATCACGATGTCAGCCAAAGTGCCTGAAACAGGTTTAGCTTACATTATGCCTTTTGGGCCACTGGGGACAAAGAAATTCAGAGATCGCTTCCATTTGAAAGAGAAACTGTGACAATGCCAAATACTTCCATAATTAACTGCTAGTTAGCTATGGAGATGATAGCTGCCCTGTCCTGCCTCTCAAGGCCATGGCCTTCCCCATGGCACTCCAGTGGGTCCTTTCCTGGGGTCCACGCCTGCTCCACCACTGGGCCTCCAGCTCACCCAGCTCCCCTCGGTTTGTGCCGTCTCTTACATATGGACCTTAGCGCAATGCAATCCAGAAAAAGCCCCACACTACCTGTGTATGCCACAAATACATTTGCTTGAATTATAAATAGTGCCTGTTCTGAGGCTGAGTAACAAAGGCATAGCTAGTTAACGTTAAAAAACAGCCCAGTTATTAACCGTTTTAATGGGGAAAAAAGCACGTACACTCCAGCTATAACTGGGTGTTTATCAAACTGTGAGAAAATCAGACAAATGCCAAAGAAGAGTCTCCAGTCAAAGCCTTCACCAAGACGCACACAGAGGGATGCAGAACATGGCGGGGGGGGGGGGGGGGGGCCGCCAGTTTTGACTGGCATCTGCTTACGGGCCAGGGCTCCCGACAGCCATCTCACAGCATTCTTCCAGCTCTGCTATGGGGATACAAGTAGAAGGAAGCTGCCATTCCCAATGAGAATGGCACAAAGGCCCACTGCCGTGACTTCAGCAAACAGGCTGGATGCACACCGTGTGGAGAGCTGAAGCGCTGCCCGCTCCCAGCCTGTGGTGCACCAGGCGAGTCAACTTCCAATGTCAGCATCCCTGCTGGCCTTCAACGCACTTGAAGGATTGGCTTTTCTTCTTCTGGATTTTAGGGAATTATAAGCTATAGTACTAGGAAGAACTGGGTCACAGCTGTACCTGATAACTACTTGTGTGACTCACTGATAACAGCAGCAGCCCCAGACTCCACCTAATGCACCACTGTCAAAGTGAAGTAATGCAACACGCAGAACTGGATTGTGATCCTTAAGCTCCCCCTGCCTGCATCTACAGGCGTGTGACAGTGCTCACTTGGCTAAAAATAAATAATATATATATATTTTTTTTAAGAAAAAAAAAATGGAAAAGGGAATTATTTCCTACTTGATTCAGATGTTCCTGATATGTCTGGGCTGAGATTCCTCTCTCTTTTTACACTCTGTTTTTTCCTCTGTTATTCAATTAACAAAGGCATGGATCTTGCCAGATGAAATGCAGATATAGCTATTTTTTCAGCAGACAGATGCGATGTTTTTACTGTACCCCAAAGGCCAACCAAAACTACAGCAGAGAACAATTGAGCATAAAATAAAATTCAAACTAAATAAGAGAGAAATAATCTTGGCAGCAGCTTGAGCAGAGGTGAGTGACTAAGAAAAATGTGGAAGCGTACATATGTTTTGGAGAACTGAAGATTTGTTTTTCATATGTAGATCCTGGTTATCTTTTTTTTGCTAAGTGGTACTTAATTATACAACTTTTCTAATCCTGACTGTGAATTTTTAAAGCCCGTGCAGGATAAGTCCTTAAAAGCAGCAGTTTAAGTTAGAGGATTTAATTCCCAGTTGTCACCAATGCAGCCTTTAGAAGACAGAAAGTTCTCAGGTGAAAAAAAATGTCACTGATTTAGGATAGGGCCATGGTTTCCCTTCTGCATACAAAAATCAAATAATTCATATAATTTGTTTCTAATTGCTGTAACATGTCAGGATATAGGAAGCATTAGAGTGAGCTGATTTCTTGATAAAGAAAAACACAAGTATAAAAGAGTGCAATCTTACTGTATTTTCCACCAAGAAAAGAACTGTTTTGTTTAAACAATTTATTATTATTTTTATATGTTTATCAAGACTTCACCTTAGATCATTTATTGTCTGAAAAGCAATCCATTAACATTTCAGACATCTGGGGCCTGGCTTGCCTTGCTTGTGTTTCATTCCCAACCCACCAGCATTGTGTGGTGCTTGGAGAGCACATAGGATAGCTTTGTACAGGTGATGTCATTTTTCTCTGGAGTGGGTCTGCACAGTTCACACTCATCACCACCATCACCATCAATTCACATCTCTCTCTAAAAAAAAAAAATCTTTCTGGCAAGAAAAGCTTAAAGCACGTTTAGAAAAAAATTGAGCGAGTCTTCACCTTTCAGAGCCGGGTGTCCTCCACTCGGTCTGATTAACTGGGTTGGCAGCCACTCTGCCGGAAAGCAACATGCACAGCATAATGCAGTGCTCCTGCACAACTTTATCTTAACATAAATCATGAGATTGTTTACAGACACTCAGGAAGTGATACACACTCTTAGTCTTCAGTTCAGACTCTTTCAAATGAGCATTAAAATAATGGCAGTTTTCTCTCTGCAGACAGATCCAGGTGTCGCCGAGCCCCAACCTGCGTGCAGTTCAGCCCGATGTCAAGGACCTTCACTGAGTCTCTTACATGCAAAGTGGGGCCAAGACCTTGTACTTCCATCAGCTATGTTTTCCAAGGCAGTACCTCAGCATGCAGCTCCTGATGTATATCACTGCTTAATGCTGTTCTTTCAAAATCCCTCTCAAACCACATCATATGTTGGGCCAATTTTCTACTTCACTTCTGTGCTTCAACAAGGGACAGCGACACTTGAAAGGCAGTTGAAATGTCTCCTTTAGGTATGCTGTGTACTATGCAACATAGCATCCTGAGTAAATTAGCTTTCATAGTCTCACTTTTAAAATGTAAACAAAATAATTCCAGTGAGATGGGGAAGATGCTAAAACTTATCCAAATTAATATTTAGCTTACATATATGGTAAAATATCCTAATTATCGGGGATTTAGATGAGAACCTTATGAGAAGCAGATGTGAAAAGGAAGATACTGCTCAAGGCCAACGGATGAGGGAAGGACGAACAACTCGTTAGGGAAGGATGAACAACTTGTTAGCAGGAAACAAGGCAAAGATAAGCAAAAAAGGCCTAAATACTGTCCAACAGAAGGTCAAAGTCCAGAAAGGTAAAAAGTTTAACCTCCTCTTCTTCGTTGCCTTCATCCTGAAAGACCCCTGCCCACAACCACCAGGCTACATTGCATGGGCACAACCGGGAGGAGCTAAGGGCAAGGAGTATGGAATGAGTACTTGGAAGAGGTCCGCCTCTTCGGGGAAAATAATGAATATGTATTAGAGCTCATGTAATATGTAACACTATTCATGTATAAAACTGTGAGAGATGACCAGGCAGGTGCGCACTTTTTGAGGGAAGCTATTCCCAGTGCGCCCAGTGCACTGCAATAAAGTGTACCTACTTTACAACCCTATGGTTGTGGAGTCTGTTCCACATGTCACCAGGATGCAGGATTTCTACTTGGGTCTGTATGGCCTAGTTTATGCTTTCTGACAAAACTTTTTTTTTTTTTTTTAAATAAGAAAACTTCAATGTAGCAATTCTTTGAACTGTCCTATTCCTTGCTTTCTATCTAACTCCAAAGACTTGGAAATCTAAGCAGCACCAGAATAGTCCACACACTGAAACATGCACTGTCTCTTTCCTCAGGCATAAAGAAAAGTTACTCACGACAGGCATACCCATTTGATCATTAGCTGAAAATATTCAGAACACAGATCCATAAGAGACGATGCATTATGCTAGGGCTGAGGGCTGTCGTATTTTATGCAACTCGCATCTTTAGTGAATCAAGATTATTACGTCCACTAATCGAAGTCTGAAAGGGGAATCAAAGAAGAGAACTAGGCTTTAAATTTTCTCATTATAAAAAAATTCAACGGTTTTATTCTGGACCCAGAACCCCACCAAAGCTATAAGCTATTCAGAGGGATTTATCCAGTACAGGACTCTGCTACACATCTGAGTTACATACTTCATTCCTTGAGTTTCAGAGTTTTCTGAAATTCAAGTTTTGTTACACAAGGACAGTACAGCTTAGGTAAAATAGGAACCAGGGCTGGATATGGCCACGGTATGAATGCTTGGCAGCCACATGGGCTTTCTCCATCCCAAACCAGTAGTGCACAGCCTGCAGGACACACTGGGGGCTGTGCCTGAAGTTCCCTGGTACTTGAGTCACAAGCTAGCTCCTGTAACCGTGGGACTACCTACACGTTTCATAAAAATATCCATAGGCTACTTTCCTTTGGGAATTCACTTTTATTCCCCTGCCCTGTGCACTCTCCACACCCTCTAGCCACCCCCTGGTAAGCTGGCAACCCCTTCGGAGGGAAAGAAAGCTGTGGCAATCATGTCTCTTTAACAACACTTAACAACACTGCATAAATACTTGGAAAAATATGGAAGAAGTGTTTACAGTAGCTGCATATCATAAGAGAGATTTATAGGCCTATTAAAAAATTATTAGGCTTTACTTCTTCTTCAGTGACAAAGCTGCTTTCATAAACTGCTCTCGACAGCTTCATACCCAGAGTCTGCAGGATGTTTACTTTCACATTTTCAAAATGCCATATTTCTTTCACCATTAATTTTTTTGTTTTGCTGTTTAAAACAGCAGTTCCCTAAATCTTCTGATCTACCAATTCAGTTTAAAAATATGTATGTTACCCTGGAAACGCTTTCAAATGGACAGCACGTCTGCAGGGACTGTTGTAAGTAACGTGGTAAAATGTTATTAAGTACTTCAATAACAAAAATATACATCACAGATCAAAGCATGCAAGCTGAGCATTGATTCCAGTTTCAAATTCTGATACACATCAATTGGACTCAGGGACCTTTTTCACCATGGGGAAGTCTTTGCCTCTGAACCTGGCAAACAGGGATGCAAGTCAACAAAAGATCAGATATCTCCACATTGCCAGCTCTCAGCCTCTCACACTCCGATCAACCAAGGGTTAAGTACTGACTTTCATAATCCTGACGGCCAGGTTGTTTGTAAGTTCATATTAAAACCCTTCTTCCTTCTCTTAACATCTGCATACCAATTCCCAGTGAGTACAAGGACGAGTCTGTAGGTCTCTCTGCTTACTACAGCATCACAATCATGTATTTGGCCTCAGTTGATTAAACTGATAATAAAACCATTTGCAAATGTACTTTGTGTTAGATTTCAGAAAGTATGAATCACGGCTGCTGTAATACATGAGCCACAGATGATACAGCTGGACAACAACAGTTAAATTCAGGAGCGATTACATAACTTCATTTTAATTTGCTCCAAATTGAAATGAGGAAAAAAGATCAAAATTCACAGATTTTTGAGCTGAAGTGGTAGGCTTAAATCATCCTACTCCCCCAGTTTCATTTGGGTTTGCCTGGGAGTAATTCACATCAAAACCTGCCCAGCATAAAGGGGCTTTCTTCTACTGACAAAGGCAGTTCTTTGTGTGAAACAGACTTTTCAATGTCATTTTGTTTGCTGTTCAAAATGAGCTATGTCTATCTGGAACGTATTGCTTGCTTCCATAAATGATAACGAATCACAATACAGTTGCCAAAAGAAAGATTATTTCTAAGGAGGATACCAAAGCTCTGTATTTGCTGTCAAGGCACTTGCCAAGACTTCTGACTATCACATCCATCACGTCTTCAGTGTTGGATAGGTACTCTGGGTTACAGACAGCAGTTACAGTCAGACCATGTTAATGAATTAAACACAAGGCTGTACAGGAGCATTCATCATAATTTACATGAGAAAACATGCAAAGTCTCAAGATAAGGAAAAAATGGTTTATTCAGGTTAATCCTAGTTAAACCACATACATTTTTTCAACATATCCCAAAGCTATTAAAAAAAAAAAAAAAAAAAAGATGAATGTGACCTGAATAGAAGACTGATTTCAAACCTAGCTGAACCCACTCACAGGAAGAGGTTGCAAAATTGCACACGAGCAAGCAAGAGACAAAATGATTTTAAGTTTTCCGTCAGATTTTCACCTGTGATCTACAGCCCCCACTGCGCAATCCAATCCACTGAGACTATTTGGCAATGCCAGCAAATCATCACTCACCTAGAAAGTAATTAAAATTCAGTGCTACCACTAGCATTATCTGCTGTTTGCTATTAGCTAAAACAGGAAAGATGCTGCAGAAAGAAATGCTGCAATACTCCAAAGCACTCAAGTTTGGAAGTAGAATGGCAATGATTTTCAAGATACTTTGCTATTAAACAACTGGGTGTGACCAATTTCTTCATTTTTATGGAGCTGAATACTACCTAAAATTGAATGAAGCAGGGCATCACTCTTTATTGCAGCATATATTGTTTCCAACTCTAACCCAGTGGAAGAAAACTATCAGGCTGAGATTGGATAATGTGCATCCAGCTTCATGAGACGAGTTCTGTATTTCCTCTAACATCCCTAGAAATGTTCTCTTATGTGTCAGGTATAAAAGAACTTTTTTTTTTTTTTTTTTTTTTTTTTGTTATGCAATCAGGTCTGGAGCCCAAGGGATGAGTGTAATTAATCCCAGTAGTATTAATTACTCCATGAGGAGACATGGAGTTTCTCACATGCATGTTCTACAATATTTAACCCCACAATTTTTTTATTATTATTATAAGCACTGTAGACATAAAAGCATGGAACCTATACTATGCTGGGTCCTAGGAAGTGCGCCATACACAATGAGATCATAGCTATGAAATAGAGAGAAGCATGCTTACTGGGTGCCAAAATGCATACAAGGCAGGTTAATTAGAAAAAGCAATACCCAAATCTTAGGCATTCACAACACAATTTTGAGAACTGTTAAAAGTCCTCCCAGAATACTGCCTGGAATTTTACAGAATGTGGAAAATCATACAGGGAGAACAAATTACCTTGATGTAAGGAATCAATCACTAAGTTCAAAAGTAAAGCATAGACACATTAAAGCTAAGCAGATAACACAAAAGGACAGCAAAGTGATACTGCATGCTGAAATTGTCCTAATGCATGGACGTTAAGAGTGCACAACATGAAAACATCAGCTAAAGCTTTCCAGCAGCTTTAGATACATTCAGTTTTATTTTTCTCCTTACCTGGAATGCATACTCAGTTAATGCCCACTTTTTAATATACATGTACCAATTTCTTTTCACCGTACTCGCTGGACCTTCCAATACAAAGCTCACACGTAATGGCACAAGTGCTGTTTCTCTCAGCCAGCTAACAGTAAAAGAGAAGCAACAACTTTTGAGATCTCAGTATTTTCAGAAGTATGAGCAGTGTCCTCACATTTTTAGATACCAGCAGTAGTGAGCAAATGATCTTGAACAATAATGACCTGTGGTCAGAGCTAAGTAGATAATAGAATTAAACATTCCATTTCACTTGAGAAGGAAGGTCTCCCTGTGGGTCCCTAGGAAGAAGAAATAATGGAAAAACAAACCATAACAGCCACACAAGCAGTAACACAGACTGCAGATAAAGACTGCACGAAAGTGCAGAACAGAAGACCAGAAAGGCTTTACTATTTTTCCCATGTTGCGGTCAGCATGTTGTATACAACATGTATATTTCAGATAGGTCTACACAAACTTCATACTTACATGGCTTTGGGCTAGCATTTAAATAAGTTAAGAAATATAAATTGTTTTTAAAAAATAATATAAAAATCTAAAACAAGCCCAAATGCAATGAGATCTTGCAGATGGCACACAACTGCTCTGCACCTGGATAACATCACTACCAATGTCCAAGTTGTAGGAAGTATCCACAGCACTTTACATGAAAAGGACAAGAGTGAAACAGGAAAACACATCCTTTTGTTTCTTTAAGCACTGTGGGTTTCCACCTCCTTTTTATCCTAAATGTTTTATTTTTTGACTTATTTTTACAATCTCCTCTCATCTGAGGCAAGTGCTTATGACCTAATACTGGGCTTTGAGAGTAGTTTGTTTCCCCTTCTATTTGCCATGATTTTGTGCTCTTTAATTACAACAGCAATTATACTCATAAAGGAAAAAAAGTGTCAGATATATTATAATGTTCCTTTTTCATTTTGAAAAAGTGTTCTTTGCAAAATATGGTATCAGATTAATATAGATATGTATCCCTAATAAATTACAATAGGTAATTAGACCACGGACACCTTGAAGAGCGGTGCGATTATTTTTGCATTGTCTGCAGCTAGTAGTTAAGCAGATAAGCTATTCCAAGACAAGTCTATTAAGATTGTGGCTTTATCTGAGTCCAGAGATACCCTCTTTCCCTCTAAGTTGCATACAATTCAAAACCTGACAGATACGTGTGTTAGAACCTTTTTCATAATTTGAGTAATGAAAACTAAATTCATTATAAAGGCAGCCAAGTGAGATTTGTATCAGCATTTTAAAGTAACTTCTGAATACATTAAAAGATGTCACTTACTTATACCCCAGAGCTCTGAAAAATTAGCAAATATGTAAACTTCCTTAATTATTCCATCTTCCAGCCAAATATCATCAGTGCACTGAATGTTTACTGGATCCAGTTCAGTCACTTTAAGCTTACTTCATAATTCCACACTTTGGTAAATGGACAGTGCAGAAAGGGTATTTATGGCTATGCCAAAAGCTCAGCTCAAACACTTCATCAGCCCCACACAGGAGCAGGTGTGGCAGGAGGTTTGCATCGTGTGCCCAGAGCAACCCACACATACTCCAGTTCTCTCTGTATTCCTCCCACGTCACCTGACTCTGCTTCAACCTCTTGCAGGCTACCTCTCTGTGTTTATTTTTGTTTTGTTTTGTTTTCCAGGAGCTCCTTGTTCATCCATGCAGACTCCGGCATGGATTCACATCTGGACCAACTCATGGTTGTGGCAGCCAAGGCTGCCCCCAGCCAGTTCTTTTGTGTTGGTAGATACCAGGTCCAGCACAGAGCTTCCTTTCACTGGTTCCTTGACCACCTGTGTTAGGAAGTTACCACTGATACACTCCAAAACCCTCCTGGATGCAGGTGCCCTGCTGCTTTGCCCTTCCAGCAGATACTGAGATGGTCAAAGTACACCATGAAGACCAGGGGCTGGAAACATGAGGCTTCTTCCAGCTGTCTGAAGAAGGTTTCATGTTATATCTCCTTCCTGATCAGTTGAGATGTAGCTTGCAACCACCACAATGTTACCCTTGTCAGTCTGCCCCAACAGCTCCCAGCTGGCTCACCACCTTCCCCTTACAGAGCACCCTGCACTCCCGCTGCTCTCCTTCATACAGGACAGCTTCCTTTCCTGCCCTCCTGCCCTAAATTCTGTATCCATCCTTTCCAGCAAAAATTACACAAACTGTCTAAACTGAAATAGGAATCTAAACCCATGGGATCTCGCAAGTTATAATCACGGAAAACTGTTTGAAGAGTTAAAAAAAAAAATCCAAATCTTAACTAATGACTGATAGAGCCTCACACTAACCTTGAGAGGTAGTTATGGGAGTACAAAGGAAATTAGAGCAGCTGAACCAGTCACTGGGGCATTATGTAAATAAAGTTAGCTGAGTAGCATGTGAAAGAAAAAGTAAACTCACCCTTTGAATACATTTAAGTAAGGCCTTTTAGTATCAATAGGACCACAAAAGCAAAAGTGTTAACCATGGCAGCGCACAGCGGGAATGCTGAACATGTAGTTCATGCAGACTTGTGAATATTCATGATTTGCAAGTGAAAAGAAAGGGAAAAGGAGGATCAAGAAAAAAGGACTGCCACTATTACTTACCAGTCACTCATTCCACTTCTTGTACCCTGCAGCCCCCAAGCTATTACAGCAGTTTAGTCATGCCTCCCTGAGCTCCCGAGTACTTAAGCATTACACTAGTAGCGCACTACCCTCATCGCTTACTTTGTTTTTAAAGATAACTCCCCTTTCCACATGTATTCAGCTGACTCCCATGCTCTCTCCTAATGAGCTGTGTAGAAATACATACATTTATCCTAATTAGAGGGCTAGGAAAAGAACATAAGCATTTCCCATGCATTAATTATAGATACTGTTTTTGCAGATCCTATCCAATTTCCAATTGTGCGAATACTCATACAGCAAATTCACAAGTCCCATCATTGTCTTTTTAATCTGATTTCCCAAGCAGCAGTGAGCTCAGAATGACAGAGGGGAACGCAAAGCCCCCCTGCCTTCCTTAGCGAGTGACTTGCAGGCAAGCCAGTATGAAAGAGAAACAGGAAGAAACATTGCCTCTTGGAAGAGCTCTTGCCAGTCTGTGTTCTGGTGGGAGCACTGACGATTAAATGCCAGCTCCCATACCCATGGGAGAAGCAAGGCAAAAAATACTGCCAGCAGTTGCCCACCCAGCGAGCAGCCTCAGAAACAACTTGCAAGGTGGGTGAAGGGAGCTGAAAACGCACCTTCTGATGGAGCAGTGAAGGTAAGCCACGGTACTCACTCCCACTGTGGCAGCTCCTGGTAGGGACTGTGTGTTTCACTTGCTCCAAACCTAACAAATATGTCCAAATATTCTGCAGTGTAAAAGTCCTGTGAAGACTAACTCTCCCCATATGGCAATGGTGTATGGTTTGCACTTCCCTCTGGGAAACCCAGATTGCTCAGGGAACTGAGCCTTCCAGCTAGCCCTGGGTGAAATTTGCAATTCCCACTGCACAGAAAGTTTTGAAACGAACCAGCTTGGGGACATATCTTACAAAATTAAAATTCTAAACAACAAATTACTTTCTGTATGAAATAGGGACATCCTAAATATTTTGTTCTGATGTTGCATTCCTCTCCTTTTATATTGTAAATTGTATCACATAATATATGTAGTAATATTTTAAAAATACAAATAAAGCCTAGAGCTTGTCAAAAATCCCTAAAAATATATAAAAAAAAAAAATCAGCACTTTTTTAGATCATTTTGGTATCAAAGAAAGGGCATTTTCTAATTACAAACAAACAAACAAACAAACAAAAAACCACTTTATCAAGAGTTTTTTTTAACACATTCTTTCTCCAACACTGAAGGCAAGCATACCACTAGGCTATACAACATATCTCCCAGTGCTGGTTCTTACACACAAAGCAGAAGCCACCATGCAGACCTGCCATACAACCAGCTACATTGCCTACTGGTACTTCTTTTGGAATAGATGATTATTCTTGCCCTAACTAGACCAAGAAGCACCCCCTTCTGAAAATGAAAAATTATTTTTCATCGAGTTTTATTTCGTGTACTAGACAGAGCACAGCAGTAAATATCTCACACACAGAGATGGAATGAGGAATGGTGATGCTGTGAGTTGTTTATGTAGAGCTCATCTGCTATGCCTTGCCGAGCAGCAGCTTTAAACAATGATTTCAAAATTCAATTTGAAATTATCGAATTACCATCAAAGTCAGTTTTCTTGGGTACGCAGGAATCATGGATACACACCAGGAAGGCATCCAGCAGGGAGGACTCAGATCATACACCATTAATTATTTTTCCTGCCAGCTTACTGCCAGCCTGGCTCAACCCAACAGCCCAGGTCTCCATGTAGCTGCTCAAGCCACTGAGTTGGCCCCACTGGGGCCACTGGTCGAAGAACCTGAAGAACTGGTCAAAGAACCCTGAGCCTCTTTGAGCAGCAATGGTGACTTAAAGACTTCATGCAACTCTGGCCTTAAATGACAGCAAAAGCATGGCTGAAGTCAAGGCAAGGGGTGTGCAGGGGCTGTGACAAGGCCATGGGCTGTGGCACCTGCCCCATGCCCGGGCCACCGGCCCTCCTGTCCCCAGCAGCCCCATGGCTGGCATTGCTCTCACACAACTGTCCACAGCAACAAGAAAATCACCCTTCTGCTGAATTGAAGCCCTTCCAGTACAACGTAACATCACTCTTATTGATTTATCTATTTAAAGTAATGTCAGGGTTTTGTCATTAATATTTGATTGGTATTTTTAAACCCTTACAAGAATTGCACAGACCATAAAAATGTGTTACCGTAAAGCACCGTCGGCAGAACAGCATTATCCCAAACCACAGGGGATGTTGGTTGGCGCTGTCTTCCACATCTTAAAGCTCTCACAAGGTGTCAAGATGCCATTATGTCATTGCTAGGACTTCTGAACACACAAGGATTTAAAAATAAGATTAAATAAAAAGACAAGTGGCAGAACAAAACAAAAAATAAAACTTGATTTACAAATAATCATAGATAAAAGAACATACGTTCTCAGTGAAAATAAATTAAACATAACGTGTATTGAGAATTTACACATTTTAGCTGTCTGGTAAGCAGACAGAGGAGAAAGGAATTATATAGATGAATCAATGATATATTTAATGAAAATCAAATATTTTGAGGACTTAAAAATCCCAAGAAGTCTCAGATATCATTCATTTTTATTCTACCAAGGCAACAAAGGGAAGTAAAAGTTGTCTTTGAGCTATTTTTAAAACTACCAGCATCTAGCTGAAAGAGAAATATGTTTGGAAAACACGTCTGGGAACGTTTCATTGCTCTCTTACTAGAGCTCCATTTCTCTTCAGATACAACTGCCCAGATTTTTCTTTAACCATTCAATGTGTGTTACTAATAAGTTTTAGCCGAGACTTCAAGTGACTGGATTAGTTATAGTGCAACTCAAAGCAACTTGAGTTGAAGTACAACATTTAAAGACGTTGTCCCCAGTTTTCTGTGGATACAGTGGACATCCAAGATGCTTGATTTCCTTCTCACAGACTTCTTCCTGGCTGTATGTCCCCACTGGTCATTCAGAAAATAATTCTTAAAGGTCACAACTAATGTCACACCAAAAGAATTTTTATTCCCACTTCATTTTGCTCTGCAGTCACTGCTCTCACTGGTCTTGAACAAACATATGCAGGAGAACTATGTTCTTAGGTCAAGCCTTGCCCCTAACACCTGGGAAGAAAAAAGCTCTGTGCAGTTTGGAAGCAGTCTATCAATACCTTTAGCTATGACAGTGCCCCGTGCAGCACTGGAAGAGAAATCAGCTTTCATCCTTCTTAACAAATTATAAAGGCAGCCACTGTACACTTAAAAGGTAAATATGAATGAAATCAAGAGGGAAGGTCTTTGGGCATTGACACGCTCAGCACATTTCCAACGTCTTTTCAAAATTCTCTTTGAATACTTACACAGAGCAATTTAAATATACAAGGTTAAAAACCCAGCTTCCCAAGTTGTAAGACTAGAGAATGGAGCTGATGACAAGATCCAAACTAAATGTAACTCAAAGAAATAGGAAAAGAGAAGAAAAAGAGGTAAAAAGAAGATAAATATATGCTTCATATACAACACTTAAATTTTAGAATTTACTACAGTGAAAGATTTTCACATAAAAATCTACTGTTATAAATGAAAATCCTGTCTATGCGTGTTTCTTCAAATTCCAGAGAGCAGTGCAATAGATCTTAGGGTACCTTAAAAGGTGTGCATTACCCCAAATGTATTTAGTATTCTGAAAATATACCTCACAACGAGAGCAATGGTGCTTTTGGAATCAAGGAGAAAATTTATGAAGAAATCTCATCAATGAATTTATTCAAGACCTTAATACATTCACAGAATTAAAAAGCATTGGTTTTTCAAAGTGCAAAATAAGTTTAAAACAGTTCCAGGAGAATAACACAGCTCAGAAAGCTTATTAGCATCCTATCCACGCTAACGACCTGCAGGCAAATTCAAGCTGCCAGCAGTAACTGCCCGAAAAATTGGCAAATGAGCCCAGATGCCTTTGATGGGAAAACATCTCCCTTAGTGTGACATCTGATGCCTCAAACTGCTATCCAAGAAAGATATATTTGATAGAGTAAAAGGTGTTCAAACATTCACCAATGTTATTAAAAGCATATCTGTAACTACTTGGTATAAAAACACCAGCTTTTACTTATAGGGCAGGAATCGTTTTTGCATTACCTTCAGCTAGAGGTGTAGCACTACCTAGGATGTAAGTAGCCTGACTCCAACGCGTGACCCAGTGCAGTAACTCCAGGAGGCTGAAATTTTTCACTGAGGGTATTTGCCTGTCTTTTTAGAAAGTTTCAGATACAAGTTTTTGAAAATTACTTTCTGAAGTGAACTTAGGAAAAAAAAAGGCATAATTTATGGCAAAAAAACACAGCTTTCTGTTGAGATGCTCTAGTGTACCTTCAATTTTTGCTATAAGCGATATCCCAATTTCTGGCGGTTCATTTGTCACTCAGAAATTATCCAAAACATGGCCCGATTATAAGCCTCTGATTCCTTAGATGTACCTTCACAGCAGTGATTAGTGTACTTTTTAGAGCTAAATAATCCCGTCATACCCCAGAGCCCAGAGCACTTTCTCTGCAGTTCCTGCCGTGGCTCCTGAGGGGTAAGGTGGCTGGGGAGGCCAGAGGAGGGGACTCCATGAAGCCTCCTGACAGTCCCCAGCTGTGAGATGGGGACAAAGAGTACCCCCGGGTTGTGTGGGGCAGTCTGTCCGCATGAGCCAGAGGGATGAGGAGAGCAGAGGAGAGGGGCTGGCAGCGCTGCGTAGGGCTGGGTGGTTGCTGTGGTTTGGTCCAGGAGCCAGACACTGCGCTGATCCTGCTGGGAGCTGCGCTGCCACCACTGGACTGCTATCATAGCCCACCCACAACTCGGTGTCTTCATCTACAAATACAGGATGCTAGCAGGTGCTTCCACTGCTGTTACCATGCATTTCACATGCAATTTTAGCTCTTGGGAAGAGCTACCATCAATATAAATCAGACGACACTTCTAAGAGCAGACTTCCAGACAACACATGACAATAGAGCATATGGCACAGGTCTGGCACAGGTACATGATATACTTAATCCACTCAGAAGGAAATGCCAATGAAACCTAAAGAAATGTTTTCAAGTATGAATATAATTATTAACTTCCTTGTCATTTAGGATTCAGCATTAGAAAGTTATTTTGTTTTAAATGTTTTTACATCATAAAAGTATTGTTGTGCTCTTTAAAAGAGGGAAAGAATAAACATTTCTGCCCCACTCATTTCTTTACTGAAAGGTGCTGTAGAAAATTTCTATTTATCTCATACAAGAACGTTATTTTCTCTGTCATTCATTCAGTGACATGCCCTTGAAGTCTTAACAGTATAGAGAAGACTACTAAATGTGTCAGAGATGTCAACAACAGCACCAAAAATGGTAGGAAAATAACCACCCTCTGCCTTTAAGTGGTGATGAAACCACTAAAAGCCTTCTAGAAGTATTCTCCAGTCAATTTCTAGTCTCACGACATAACAGAAAATCCAAAACTTACAATGGAGAGAACACAGGCAGCTATAGATGCCCACTCAAACACAAAGACTAAAGAACTGTCATGCTTATGCTTTAACAAGGTCCAACAAAACAACTTTCTCTCCCAAATTCTGGCTCTTCAACAGACATTCCCCCCACCAAGGTAGGATTGTGGGGTTCCCGGAAAAAAGCCAAAGTTTTGGTCTACAACCTGAAGCCAGCATTTTATCATGTGTGGAGGCCAGAACACAAGCAACCTAACATCATCAAAGCACAGCCTAACACTCAGCACTCCCAGGCTGCCAGTCCTGAGCTGCCGTAGTGGTGCTAACAACAAGTGATACAGACAGCATGCTTTACTAAAACAAATAAATCAAGGCATCACTCAGCACCTGCAAACAGTCAATTAAAGTTTATTATTTTTTATTTTTTTTAATTCATATGAAGAGTTTGTATGAAGTGATTGCAGAATTTACAGACATTCAATTACAATCGAAAGTCTAAATGTTACACTATGCTTTCATGGCACTCTCTAGGGACCAGCACAAGTTCAGTTCCATTAAGGCTGGATATGCTATCCAAGTTTAATTATGGTCTTACGTTTTATTTAGGCATATACTTTCACACGGTTACTGTGTGCGGTGGAAATGTAAACAAGTATACTGTGTAGACATCCTGTCATCGGCATGAAGAGCAGGATACCAACTCTGCTGTTTGATTTCTTGTTTCTGCTTAGGCATCTTGTTTCTGTTCTCCACCACAGTATTTCATAGCTGAATCCCCTTTAAATAGTTCACTCCTACTTGGTTTATTTAAATGGACAACCCCATAACCAACAGAAGTCAGACAGCAGAAATTTTTTGGTTCATATGGTCAGCTCTCCAGGGACAGGCTGTGTACAGGGCAAGTACCAGCATAACCCAGTACAACATGTTCTGTGTTACAGTCCTGTGCTTCTGTTCATGTGGAAAGTGGTGAGTGCAACTGCAGCTTTCCACAGTTACTGTGCATACAAGTAAATTTGTGCTTTACCACATATGGTCCTTTTTTTTTTCTTCTTCTTTTTTGTCTGCCCAGCTCTATTGATATAAAATGCTTAGTCTCCAGTTTTATCTTCTGAAGGTTGCACAAAATACTGCCCAGTACTTCCTACAAGTCTGGAATTTTCTAACATATTTTTAAAGGGACCCCAGTGCCACATACAGCAGTCTACCAATATATATATGGTTGAAAAGCCATAAATTATCTACTGAAATTTTCCCCAAAGATGCTTACTGAAAATACAAGAGAATCAGGAAGATTTGCACTTACTGTATTTTCTAAATCAATGCTACAACTTGAGCGCTAACTTATGAAAATCTGATATAGAAACAAAACACTATATTAAGAAGTGAATTATCATCAGGGTTTAGAGCAGGACTACAGGAATTTAAGGCCAACTAATTGAGCCCCAAGTAGATCACTCTGCAAGTACTCCTGAAATATGCAACAGATCCTGCCCCTTGAATAATGAACGAGGGTTGGCAGAAGTACTGAAACCATTGCCAAGTTTATAAATTCTTGTCTCTCACTGAGGTTACAAAGTACACAGCTCCCAAATGACAAGCCGCATACCCTTGGGTGCGATAAAATTTCCCATAAAAGAGAAAAGTAGTTGTGATAGCTTGAATCATTTCTCCAGTTCAGGGTCAAACCCACTCTCCCCCCAGATATCCACAGTGTGTGCAATGTCAATGGGAACTTGCACATGCATCCTGGAGTGGAACTGAGTTTTAACCAATATAAAAAACACCATATTATTGTCTATTATCATAAAGCCTGAGCCTGCTATTATATCCACAATACAAATCAGAATTAGCTCATTTGAAGGCAGAGGAACCAAACCTCCAAATGCCATGAACAGAATTAGGTCCTCCAACCTAGGCTCTCTACCATGTGGGTAGAGATGAAGGACTAAGAGTATGTATCTGAGAAAAAAAAAAAAAAAAAAAAAAAAAAAAAAAGTTGTCAGCCTCAAGAATTATGCTACCAAGAAAACCATGTTAACAAACACATGAAATAATTTTCTATAACAATCTATTCAGGAGAGAATGGGAGGAAGAAAAGATAGACACATTTACAGTGCTATGTTTCTTCAAGGCCAGAAAAATGCAAAATTAAGCAGGAGAGGTTCTTTGTAGTTAGCATGAAAGGCAGCATCTGCCAGAAAAGATGTTCCCTGGGAGACGAGCAGTGGAAGTGCCTTTTGACAATTCTGATCAAGAAGTGTTCTGGTTAGTATTCACGATGGCCACGATGATAAATTATATGAATAATTGTGGTTCTTTGTCAAGACTTGGATAGTATCTGCCTACAATGCATCAGTATCAGTGCACTCTTAATTACTGAGTAAAGGACAGATAGAACAGCACAAAACTTTTCTACATATCCTTTATGCTTAGAAAATGACAAGTTCATGTAAATTATGGCATACATTACAAAAGCAAACACTGCGCTTCTTTTCATTATCACTCTCTATACATGTGTAGCATTCTGAAGAGCTCTTGGGAGAGGGTTGTTAAACAAGATTCATCAGGCAGACTCATCAAACAGAAGCTACAGGATCTGAGATGATAAAGGTCTGAAGACTGAACTTTTAATTGTACACATGGATAACTATCTTACAGTAGTTATCCAGAACATGCAGAAAAATTTAGATTCATAGATATAGAGTCTACGTGCAGATAATGGATAGAGAAGAAGTTTGGGGAAGTAATAGGATGGCATGGAGACATCAACTTGTTCTGTGAGCTGTTTCCCTGCTTTTCTCAAGATTAAGGCTTCTGTCCATCTAGATTGATGAAGAGTGGAGTGCAGAAAGTCCTCCATATAAAGAGGAAGCAGAATTTTCTTCTCATTAATTCTCATCTGCTTTTACATATCTATCTAGTCATGTCATCCAGAACTGTGCTTTTGCTGTGGGACATGGTCACCTTAAGATCATCTGTCATTTTACTGAGCATTTTCCCCAGTCATCTCAGGAGAGAACACAGGATTTTAGACTGTTCTCCAGTGGCACATAGTCTGGCTTTTGGTCTTTTACCAGAAGTTTTAGGTTTATTCTAGAGCTGCCAGGTGCTTTGTGGGTGACAGTGTACAGTAAGATCTAGAGTAGGTATTGTGTGCACTCTTGAAAGCTAAGGCTCTTTTGTGCATTTCCAGTCAAGAACCAAATCAGATTATATAAATCCTGTGCTCCTCTACTCTGGATTTTTACCATTATAGATTTTTGCATCTTGGTTTGTTTTGTTCCCTACAGCCTGGTAGGTTTGCCTCAGAGAAAGACTATTTCCAAGGAATTCTAGGTGATGCTCTCTGTTTTAAATCATTTACCAGATTTGCTGCCTCTGAAAATCATTTTACTCTAATGTATGCTGCATCTGAATAGCATGTCACATTAATACATGCTTCCCAAGATTCTTAATATTATGCATGCTCATTTGCTCATTGCTTTATTGTTTTTATAAGAAAACCCAAATTAATGATCAACATATTTGATGTAATAGCCCAGATGCTTGGTACAGAAGTTTGAAAAATAGGAGATGAAGCAAGAAAAAAAAAAAAAAAAAAAAGGTAGTCCTGAAACTGCTATATTATGATATTATATCTGTGGTGCATTTCTACAATAAGAACTGTTGCACAGTGACTGATACAATAAACTATTGGGGTGGAAAATTGCTATTGAAAACATATAATCAACCTTCTGAACTCTATAAACCCAAGGAAATGTGATACGCAATTCTGCTTCCTCAGGTCATGTATGACTAGTCGGTTTAGTTGTCACCCTTGGAAAATGGAGGTGAACAAATTGCAGACAACCACTCTTAGAGGATAGTTTGTTTTGCATTTCATCATCTAATACATGTAGCATAAACTCTCTGGGCTTGTCATGTTAAGGGGTGTAGCTGATTAACCGTTATGGGTCCGCTCGGCAGCAGGGCACTGAACTATCACAGTCACAGATCCACCAGTACCATGCTAACCAATATGGGTCTGGTCAGATTCAGAGCCCTGAACTACCGCGGTCACGGATTCACCAATAACGTATCACGCCCTTACTCTCGTCGCGTTCGATGAGAACTCTCACGGCTAGGAACAATGCAGTTAGGTGCAGTTTATTACAGCAACAGGTACACAGGTTCTTTAGATTGCTGGCGATAGCTACTGTCTGCAAAAGCAAGCTAGCATGTGTGAAATACACAGGTGTGCGGCCTGGAAATTACCGCGTTAAAAGGCACAAAGACTCTATAGAGATTTCTAAGTTCCGCAGAGACACACAGCATAACCAAATGTTCAGAGCTCACCCAAAGGTGTCCCAATGGGGGGGGGGGAGAGGCTCAGCCCGTCAACTGATCCCAGGGGTCAGGAGGTCCTCGGGATGGTGCATTCCCTCGGGATGGTATCTTCCCCAACATCTCCTCTCTCTTAGGCCAATTTATATTATTTTCTATCTTTTAGGTGGAGCTTGAGTGACTCTAGTCAAGCATATCTTAGTTATGAGTGGTGAAAAGTTTTCTGTCTCCGTTTAAAAGTACAGGCTCCAAGAAATTCAGAGCGCGTGCTCAGTGAGGGGTGGTCACACCTTGGAGGCGCATAGCTTTTGGGATAGAGATGTGTTTTGGTATTATAATGATATTATAATAGGCAAAAGTACACTAGAGTACAGATGTTTATCAAAACATGACAGGTCGTTGGCTCAGGGTAGCAAAAAGTGCGGCTTATCGGTCTCGGCGTGCACAAGAACAATCGAGTCCCCGCCTGGTCACAGAGCCTAGCCACGACGTTTCCACTCCGCTCTATGCTCCGTGCTGTTCCTTAGAGCCAGCACACCAAGTTCCCCCAGTGAGACAGCATCTAAGGTTGGAAACCTAAGGAACACTCAGGTAATGCAGCTACGCCCTACCCTGAAAGCCTCTTCAGTGCTGTACATTTTCTTTAAAATGTGAATGTTAGTTTTATTTTCCTAGTTACTTTAGGTAATTGCACCACAGGGCTCCAAGTCTTTTGCAAGTATGCAGACAGTGCAATGATACGGGAACTGCAGATCCGGGTAATTCTCAATCACTCCAGATGTTTACATATTAAATGAATATATTTTGGCTGAATATGAGCCAGCAGTGTGCTCAGGCGGCCAAGAAGGCCAACAGCATCCTGGCTTGTATAAGGAACAGCGTGGCCAGCAGGTCCAGGGAAGTGATTGTCCCCCTGTACTTGGCTCTGGTGAGGCAGCATCTTGAGTATTGTGTTCGGTTCTGGGCCCCTCACTACAAGAAGGACATGGAGGTGCTTGAGCGAGTCCAGAGAAGGGCTACAAAGCAGGTGAGGGGTCTGGAGAACAAGTCTTATGAGGAGCAGCTGAGGGAGCTGGGACTATTTAGCCTGGAGAAGAGGAGGCTCAGGGGCGACCTTACCGCACTCCACAGGTACTTTAAAGGAGGCTGTAGCGGGGTGGGTGTTGGTCTATTCTTCCACGTGCCTGGTGACAGGACGAGGGGAATGGGCTCAAGTTGCGCCAGGAGAGGTTTAGGTTGGAGATTAGGAAGAACTTCTTTAGGGAAAGGGTTGTTAGGCAATGGAATAGGCTGCCCAGGGAAGTGGTTGAGTCACCATCCCTGGAGGTCTTTAAAAGATGTTTAGATGTAGAGCTTAGGGATATGGTTTAGTGGAGGGCTTGTTAGCATTAGGTCAGAGGTTGGACTTGGTGATCTTAGAGGTCTCTTCCAACCTAGATGACTCTGTGATTCTCCGATTCTGTGAATATAGAAAGATTAAACGCACTCACACATTTCAAAAAAATAAAAAATAAAGAAGTTTGCCTTTTGATTCCTTTGACTTGATATTCTTTGATCTGTATTGCTTCTGTTTAATGACAGCCTGTGATGTTGTATTGCATATGAACTATTAAAACACCTTGTCCTCACTAGAGGTTGAGGTGCTTTCCCCTTTGTACGCACACTCTGCCAAGGAATTCCTCTGCATCCAAGGTTAAATCATAAAAGGCAATTCATTATTTGGCATAGATAGGAAAGAGAACTAATAACATATATAATTTACTGATCTCTAAGATATTGTCCCTCAGTAATGGATCTAAACCCTTGCCATTAAAAGGCATTCATCTTCGATATACTTCCATTGGTAAAACCCATGAACTAACTATTGATTATAATTTGATGTTTGAATACATTTGTGCAATGATTAAATCTACCTTTATCATTTTAGAAGACCATCAGGTTAAAATTCCTCTTTTAATGCCAAAGTACTAACATTGACTTGAGATATGATTCCTAGCAGGGTTCCTAAACTGCCTTCTTCAGCAATTAAAATTGATTGAAAATATTGATCGAACAGTATAGTGGTTTGGGTTTTACTTTTTTATTAGAGTCTCCCAATGCCACCAGTAGATACTGAATCTGGCCACAGCAGAGGAACTGGCTTACCAAGGTGAGCACACTTGCCCACTGTAACACCTTTGCCTTTTTCAAGCACTAATTACTTCAGAAGGGAATGACTGTGCCAGCATTATCAGAGTATTGAGTTAGCTTCTTGAGATGTCAAAGGTTTTTGGAGAAATGTTATTGACCCACAGGCAGACAAAGAACAAAGAAGAACCAGACTGTATCTCAGGAGTTTCATCTGACCTTCTAATCTATAACAAACTAAAATAAGCATTTACACTTCAGATCTTTATAGCTCTTGCTATTAATTTAGGAATACTGGGATCACCAGATCAATAGCGGTTGGTAACTTTGTACTACCAACTTAAAGAAGGTAGCTGTTCATAGAGTATGGATTTCTGGGTCTAATCTTTACCTTTAGGTAGTCCCACGCTGAGAAGAGACACAATTCAGTTTTAACCTACATCCAACTACTCTTAATTCTAACCTCGGCTTCTTTAAAGTATTACACTTGGTAGCAAATCTGGAAACTAACTTGTGATGAAGATTCTTGGCAAAAACCTCTTTCATTTGTGCTAAGGCTATTTTACTGCTATCAAAACCTTGCATTATCTCAACCAACCACAACTTGCTGAGTTGAAAAAGCCTTTTTATCTAAAGATAGAGGTATACTCTGTGTGACAGGTTTCTGGATCCCTAGAGGTAGAATAAAAAGATCCTATAAAGATAAGTATTTTAAGATAGCAAGGTGGCTCATTCTGTAACTCAACATTAAAGGGTGTTCCCAACTTAAAGGGCATGAGTTAAAAAAACCTGTTCACTGCCTTCTGATCCAAACTCCCCACTAAGTATTCAGCCTCCTGATTTTCTACAGCATAACTTTCTGGCCAAATTGTCTGCTGCTTCTTAAGCTCAACAACAGCTCTGCTGAGCAATTAGAACATTGTTGTCTAGACACAGGGCTAGACAGTCGTAACTGTGAGCCTTACGTACACATTTCCAGATTTTACTCTTCCTTTCATTCACGTATTGTAACATCTCTCCATGATGGCATAATCTGTGGGGAAATGGCTCTCCAGACCATACCACACACTGACATGACTGAACCAGACAGGATTTGTTCAGATTCTACTCAGATTTTCTTCCAAGCTCTACAGACCATAACTTCAAAATGCATCATGCAGAAGGATTGCATATAAAAGATTTATGCCAATGCATGAAATTATCAGAACTTACTTCTCAATAGTTTCATAATAAAATAAAAATGTTCTGGACTTTTTCTAATTTATTTAAGGGAAAACTGTGAATTAAAACCATGAATTTTAATTACTTTTGAGAAAGTGAGATGCATGTAAAATGAAGATGAAAAGAACCTCACCAACTCTATTACAGTTTGGATGAGGACATCAGGACTAGGAAACGTGTTACTTTTCTGAAAAGTCTTCTTATTTCTCTAATGGGGTATATACAACTTTCTATTTATATTACTGCTACATCTTAATGGGCAAACGTAGGAGACAGTAGAACAAAATTCAGTCTTTTCATGCTGCCAGGATGATTACAAGGACTAATATATATCCACTTCTCAGATGGTTCACAGCAGAGGGAAATGGAAACATGACATTGCTGTATTGTCCTGGGGTTATCAGAGGGGCACCCTAACAGAGGGTCCGTGAGGTCCCACCAGTGCAGAAGGGTTGCAAACCCAACAGCCCATGCTTGGGTCCATGAAAGGATCTCTGTGCATTTACTGCTTTCCTGACATGAGTCCTGCTACAGGCCTGTGAGGACAGGATGCTCTCAAACATCAAGGAAACAGCAAAGCAGTCAGCAGATAGTAGAGCTTTATGGTAAATTTGATCATGCTATCTGATAAAAATCTGTTTGTTATTATGCCTGAGCAACATACTAAGCCCAGAAAAGCTCCCTCCTCTGAATTAAATTGATATAGAGGTGAATGGACAAATGAGACTAAGTAATAAAATGCATCATCCTCTCAGGTTATCAGCTGGGCTTCATAATACTATGGCATCATGGGTCATGATTACTTTTTTTTTTTTTTTTTTTTTTTTTTTAATTCCGAGTATATAACTAGTTCTTTCAGCCATATTTTATCTTGAAAGTTTGTCCATAAAACTAGGTTTAAATATACTTTTCATAGATGAAAGGTTACATGAATTTGTTAAAGCAGACAGCAGTACTTCATATCCTATCTCCTCTGCCATAGATCATGTTAGTGTCTATACTGACTAGCTAGATAGGACACTAGGAGGTCTATATTTCGCTCATGACGACTGCAGATTGCTGTAAGTGATTTGTAGAATGGTACATGAATGAAGTATGCAATGTTTCACTAGCAATCAGCTTTGAGTATACAAATGCAATTTCAAGCAAAGTATACATTTTAGAAATGGTTAGGAAGTACAACCAGGAATTAAAATTCAGCACACAACATCTCCTATATCATCCTAAATTAAGTGTTCTATTTAGTACATGTGTAAAATCAATTAATTTTTAAGCAGTCATTTTAAAATTAAATAGTTTTTAAACATTTAGCCCAAATCTTACTAAAAGTGATATTCCAACCATTCTCAAAGGCTGCTTGATTTGAATTATGTGTTTTCAAACAAAATGCAGGCCATAAAATCACTAGCCATTAAAGCGTTTACTGATGTTGGGCTCACGTAAGAATAAAAGAGGGTACCCCAGAGAAGTGTACTGGGGAGGAAAAAAAAAAAAATCTTAGAAATCACTGCCTGAGAATGGTAGATCCCACAGAAAGCAGCAGACAAGCAGATAGTGAGACTAATATGATTCCTGCAATCCAGATGTGGCAAGGTATCGGACCATGACTGTATGTATGCATGGAAAACAACCTCCCTACAATCTTTGAGGAGCCCAGTGTAACCTGTAGGAAGGTGCCTATGTGAATCACCCATTTTAGAAAAACAGCCAGCAAAACTTATCAGCACATATAAATGCTGAAATCACTCTATTTTACAGCTGCATAATACTAGAATTGCTTTCTGAATAAAAAATATAGAATAGAATATAGTATAGAATAATTTCTCATTAATTACACAGTGGTAGCTATTGTACATGCAACAACGAAAAATCCATATACTTTTTCAAAATCTTTATCACACGGCATACAAGGTTTGTATTTAGGAACTCCTGCCTTTGATTATTGCCATTGACGCCGTCCAGAGAGACAACCAGAAACTCTTAAAAACAAACAAACAAAAAAATGGTAACCATGGCCTAGCACATGGTCCCAAAAACATAGAAAGAAATACTGTTTTTAGTTGACAGGTAGAAATTGATTTGGTGGGTTTATCTCATTCTCCATTTTTAAGAAAGACAGCTGAGAAGGAAAGAAAGAATGTGGGACACAGTGAAAATGGCCAACAGCCTTGCCAAATTCATACTTGCAGTACCAGGTCCCCTTTCCCTACAATTTTAAAAGTATGTCAGTGTTGATTCTCCTCACTGAAACAGGGAGTCTACATAAGCACAAAGAAGAACTGCTCACTGGAAAACAGACTGCCTGGCTTTATGAACCATTAATGGTAGGTTGAACCATGCTGAGAGCGCCTGTGTGATCAGAAAGTTGAATTATACCAGCTAAATTCTGAATAGAAACAATACAGATCAATTTGGATTTCAGAGTGAATATTTGTAGGACAGAAGGAAGCAAATCAGTTTAAATTCACTGATTATTTGGAGGACATTGGTAAATTCCAGGGACAAACAATGACCCAATACAGATAAACAGGAATGGTTCAAGAATTTTTGAATTTTGACTAAATTCTTCCCTTGACATTAACACAAGTATTTAACTCAATGAGACATGTATTTGTATCTAACAAAACAAACTGACCTTGAAGTAGCAAAAGTTCCAAGAGAAGGTGAGCATGTAGCAACCTAATAGCACTCATATGCCAGCTTACATGATCAAGAGAATAACTTACTGCATGGAAAAGCTTCAAACAAATTTTCAAAGGGATGCTTTACCTTGGGCAAACATTACCTGGCAGGATAGTGATCGTGGTGAGAAAACAAAGGATGGAAGTCAGCTAGAAGCCTTAGAAAAGACCACAAGTCATCAAAACCTTGTCCCAGCGTGCCTAACACAGAAGCCTACACAGAACTATGCCTCTGCCAGACGCCCCCCATGGCAAGAAGTGTGCTGGGACAATTTACTGTCGATTCGAGGTACAGAGGAAATGCCTGGGGATGCTTCAGTTTATCATAACATGTTACCCCCAAATGAGCTTACAACTGAGTGTGGGGGAGACCTTCAAAAGACTGGAATAGTTGCAGCAAGCTGAGCTGAAAGCTCATGTAGCTGAAAGCTACATGCTTTGGCAAGGAGCAAAAAAACAAAGGTAACTGGCGGCAAGGTATTATTACAGATTGCATTTGACCAACTGAAATTATAATGATGATCAAAGATGCCAGTCATATGCAATCCTCTAAAGCACTCCTCCATGCAGATCATCTCATAGGCGTCATTGGAAACTCTAGTGGATGTCAGGACATTTTTTTCTTGCTGAACATACAGATTATGTTATGCCTACTATAGGCCAAATCCCATTTTTCCAGGGATTTTTCTATTCAGAAATAAATATTTGGGAAAATATTTTGCTGTTGTTTGGTTTTTAAGTGAGAACTTCATGGGATGTATTAATCTTGGTTGTTGTGCTGGTGAGTGACTTCTGGAATATTTGAAATAATGTAAAATCATGGTTATTAAAGCAACAAGAAAAGAAAGGAAAATGGCAGAAGGATGTTACACCAAAACCTGCGACACAGGTAAACGTGCAACGTGTTGATAAGCAAGGCTAGCATTTGAAGCCGGCCTCTCAACAATAGAGCTTATAATATATGTGCTACAAACTACTTCTTCTCTAGAAGACAAACTGAGTTTTGCTTAAAATACTTTTTTTTTTTTCAAGTTATTGAGCTTTAGTTATATTTCTGCCTGTCAGAAGTTAGAATTAATTTTTATAGAACAGCTATTTCAAGGTGGTATGGCAGGAACACTTTTGTCCTGCGAGTGCTGTGGTTTAGCTGATCCCATGGGACACGCAGCCCGTGAAGGCACAAGCACAAATTCAGCGACTCAACTCACCATGACCAGCATGGGAATAAGGCTGATGGAGCTGCAGGGCCACCCTCCCTAAGCCCAGGGCTCCGTGCCACAAAACCACCGGGCACAGCAGAGGCAGCAAGAGCATTCATGCTGCTGGCACATCCCATGCCGGCCACCACGTCCCTTCCATCTCTGGGCACCTGCTCGCAGCTCCCGTGCTTCGGCTGCTGCCAAAGAGATGCTCTAAATTTTTCTAAATCACTTCTGATTTTTAGCTGTGGCAGATCACCTGTGGAGTTAATACGGCACTTCTAAAAACCTGTCATTTTGATTTGATATTATATGCCTCCACGGAGTTTTTCAAACAAAGCAAGCCAGGGAAGCCCTGCTGGAGGATGCGGCGAGGTGTGCACCCCGTGGAGCAGGTTGGCCAGTGCTGCCCCTGCTGTGTCGGGGCAGACGTTTGCCACTGACGGAGTGCCTGCAGAAACAGCTCTGTGAATTGCAGCTTTTTAAAACCAGGAATCTCTACTCACCACAAAGACATTGTAATAGGACAAAAGCTATTTTCTATTTGCAGTACCATCTTTTCTATAGCATATGGCTTATGCAGCACTGAGTACATGCCATTTGCTGTCGATCTGCACCAGTAAAAGCCATTTCAATATTGTAAGGGTTGTTTTATTATATGTTTGAATTGGTGTAACGTATGGTTTAGAAGGAAATTATTTTCAATTGAGGGCAAAAAGGCAACTGAAGGCATAGCTACATTTAATGCACATGTTGCATAGACTAAACATTTTTGTCCTCATAATCATGCAGCAATTTAGTTTAAGACAAACTTCTCAGGTAGGGTGATCTTAATCATGTCTTCCTGCAGCATAAAGATTAGTTTTGTTCTGTAGTCTCTCAGAAGCAGTACATAAGAACAACCCAGTGTGGATTTAAATTAACTGGAGCTGAATTCCATTGATGATAATCTGTGTTTTTTAATTATTTTTGTCTCCTCTCAAATGAACTCTGTAGGTTTTCCACCCCATTGTAATAATTTTCTTAAAATTATATTTTAATAAGCCTAGTGGCATAGCAGCAGTGCATAAAGCTGCTATGCAAAATGCTCTAGTTCCAAATACACCCTTGGGTTTTTATTAATGGCATTTACAACTTGAGGTTTTACATTTCAATGGAGAGTAAGAAAATACATTCTCTACGCCTTTTTTTCCCCTCCATAATCTGAAGCCTCCAGAACTCTGACCCTGCCACGTATGCAGGAGATAACTGCAGCTTTAGCAGCTTGAAATCTCAATATTCTGGACCGCAGCCACTTCTCAAAGCAAAAGTATAGGCAACAGCCACTCTTGTCAGACACCACAAGAATACATCATTTAAACAAATGCATCTCAGTAGGGCATCCATGTGCCAACCCTGAAAACATGCTTAAGGACTATGTAGGCATATCTCAGCTAAATTGTACCAACCTACGACTGCTACCAGGAGTTAAAACAGCAAGGTAGGTCATTTTGCTATCTAGCAAGCTGGCTGCCAGCTGGTTTTCCTGGCCCATCCCAAGCAGGTATTCAGAGACCTCGGGACAGGAGGTGAGAAGCCGGGAAGGCTGTGCTGGGCCACGCTGCAACCACAGCTCCAGCACCACGCAAAGCCATTTGGTTGTTTGAGAGAAACAGTTTTATAAAGAGACCCTGAAAATCCCAAACATCTAAAGGTATGTTAAATCTAAGGAGATCTTAAGCCGTTTGGTTATTCCTGGTTGTGCCTCGTATAGGCTCAGTTGGCTCCTGACTGCAAGAGAGATTCAGTTCACACTGAAACACGGCTGAGAAATGTCAGAGCTGACCCCACACTGAATACTGTGAGCATGCAAAAGGGACAATCACATTTTAAATCCTGCCTGGTGCATAAATCCTGTCACTGGAGGGGGAACAATGACAAGGTGATACTGTAACAATGGTGCCTCTGTTACACAGACAATAATTCAGGAATTATTAGTAATAAAAGCCTCTCCTAAAACTCATCTACAGCCCATCCCAGAAACAACGTGAGGATTCTCAAAATCTTTAACCAACCAGTCTTCATCCACGTTTTTTTCCTCAAGATATGTTGCTTTTCCTAAGGAAATCGATTACACATATTGTAAATATTGTAAAAACCTCAGGGGCAAATTTTGATCTCATTTACCCTAACTTAGATCCAGTGTAACTTCACTGTGGCAATTCAAAAGGACCAAAATTAGTCTGCAAGTTTTTGGAGAAAAATGAATCTAACTAGGTGTGGAAACTATCCCATAAACCAAATTTTCTTTGGAAATAAAAATGGTACTCTTGCCTGCCTATTTTGCAGGCAATAATAATAAAAAATTCATCATCTATAGAGCATGATTTTTTTGTAATGAATTATAGCTTTTTAACATATATTGCACATTTATATATATGTATATTATCTTTAAATTTTAAACCTAATTTGCATTTAAAAATATGACACTGCAATTTGATTTTCCCAGATGTAACCCTCTTATTAATCCTAGCAACTACCCAGGTTTTTTACATTTCTATTGTCGCTGTTTAAAGTTGAGAAGAGCCTTCTAATTGATCTAAATTACATATTCAAATTAGCCATTTATGAGCTCACATTAACATACCACACACTCATTTTATTTAATTTGGTCCCCCAAATGTCACCAAAGTAAATTTTTTAATGTATTAATTAGTACAAATTCACAACTCCTGGAACCATAATAAATTCCTCTGTCTGCAATTTTCCCCCAGTACAACTTCTATGGTTCTCAAGGTTTAAAATGTGCAAAATATTCCTCTCCCACGCCTTCCCAAAGTAACCTATAGCCAATACAGCATTCTGCAGCCACAAGTCTTGCTTCCCTAGGTTGTTTAACATTTACTTACACAAAAGCACTTCTGTTTTCTATCTAACAAGAAGGAAGAAATTAGAAAAACCCTCTGGCATTCTCTGTGTAGGGGTGATAATGCCTCAATACATGTTGGTTTTGTTTGTGTGTGTGTTGAATGTTTTCTTCACATTTAGAATGTTGCAAACATTAAAAAGAAAGCTACATTAAAAAAAAAAAAAAAGTCTTATTTCTGGTTCAAATATATAATTTAGAGACTTTGTTTTCTCATTTTCTAGTTTACCTACAATAGGAGGGGTCACTCACAACTCCCTGCCTTTTCAGAGCGCCTCTTTTCCCTTGACTGAACACATGGGAGATTTCCTTTGCCGGAGGAGAATGCAGGCGACTCTCCCTTACCCCAGCTACTTCACACCTAACTTGACAGCATACAAAGTAAAAATAGTTTCATGCAAGACTAGATATCCATGTCTATGTACTTTTAAAAGTTTTAAACTTAAAAGTCTTAAAAGGTCCCTTGCAACCTGAACCATTCTACGATTCTAATTCAATTTCAAGATTTGAGACTGAGTTTTCACACCATATCTCAAGTCCATTATTATTTTACCCTGAAAATTGACAGTTTCTCCAGACTTGACCGATATACTTTGTTCAGCAGTTGGCTTAGCTGAGTGATGGCCTCATCCGTAGCTCTCTACTTGCAGGGATGAATCAGCTGTGTTTTCCTCCTTAGTTGTTCATCTGCAGAACTTCAGTACACTTCTCTTCACTAAAAAGTTCAACTGTTTGTAAAATAAAACCTATCATTTTCCCCATTGCTTACTACCACTTGCAGAGCACACAGTACAGATCAACTTTTTTCTACTGACTGTAATCCCCTGTACTTCCAAAATTAGAAATCTTAGGCTTTTTATTCTTTAGCTGAAACATCTATAAATGTTAATCACTCCAGCTGGTAACGTAGACATGGCAAAGGTGTGCAGGTGTGCAATCTCAGCTGTGGATGAATTTGCCTACAGATGGAACTGGTCAGAATCCTTGGTTTATAGCAAATCTCAATGCTGCAAAATTTGGTCATAGCCCAATTTAGGACTTTTTTTTTTTTTTTTTTAAGCTTAATTCATACAAGCAAATACTGTATGTTTCGTGCTTTAGGGAGGCCAAAAGTTGAGAGTTTTCAAGCCATAATGTTTCTTAGATTCATCAGCTGCTGAAAATGCTGATCCAGCCCACATTGCTAATCCTTTACCAAGGAGCTTGTTCAATTCAGATGTTCTCAGTAACAAATCCTGTGGCCCCAGTTACCCTCTTTCTTGTTAGATAAGTGTCTGGGAAAAAAAAAATAAATAAAAAAAAAATGTTAAGGTTTTCTACATTTATCTGGTAATTCTGGAACTTCTGCTCCTCAAGTCCTCAGGGCATGGCCCTATCTGAAATTCACTATGAGGCAGTGTCTAGTTTATAAAGAGAGGTTATTGAAGTAACTGCTGTTGTTCCCAAACCTGGCAGAACACTGGCCAGGTGCAGACTGCTTGCCATAGTGAATTTGCTACCACAGGGTGTTGTACATTCACAGCTACTTGCCTGGGAAATGCTGGACAAGTACCTGGTAAGATTGTCCTGCTGCATCGCACTTTGTAGTATGTAGGCTGGACCTGCCCTGGCAGAGTTTCTGATGCATTTGTTTCTTAAAACAGAAATTATTACACAGATGTAACTGCAGACAACAAAAGAAGCAACCAATATCTTCCCTTCCCTTCCTGTGCTACAGCTCTTCTCCTGACAGCATTTAGAGTTCAGTAAATGAGTAAATATGCTCTTAAAGAACATAATCATGGAGAAAAAACTGTTTTCCCTCAATGCAAGAAAAAAGTATTAATTAACCCAGAAGGGGGCAAAAATAGCAAAAAATAAATAAATAAATAAAAAATCTGTTAATGATGTGTTAGCACCAATTCAGTAATCCTTTAACAGCCTTCTTCAGAAGATCTGCTTATAACATGAAATTCTTCCAACAAATCCACATACAAATAGTACGTTGACTCCTAAATTTCCCATTTTTTGTATCAAAGAAAGTACAAACAACTTTGGTAAACTTGTATACCTTTAAAATACATTTTAGTTCAAGGAAAGCTTTTCAAGCTCTCATCAAATATCTTGAGTTTTACAGCAGAATAAGAAATATAAGCCAACCATAACAAATTTCCAGGTTTCTGCTACCACTGGATTATAACAAAGAAAATCACAGTTCTGCTGAAGCAAAGTATATGTGTTTGGTAACACAGCGGAGGGAAAATGTGGAATATAAAGCCCACAATGCCACAAGTCCAGAAAAATCAATGAAGAAACTGCAATACAGAGTGATATAAACACCAGTGGATGTTTCTGAAGTAAAAAGGTAGAAAGTTATTGTTTATAAAAGCATCTCGGGTGGAAGAATATATTTCTGTCCCCACTTCAGGATTATATTCAAGCTCTAATTTTATTTTACTTTATTGGGGGTGAGGGGTTGCTTTCTTTCTGAAGAATCTTACTCTAGGGACCAACTGTCAGTCCCAAGATTAGCCATCTTGAATTCAGAAAAACTTCTTCAAGACAGCATTGGGCATAACTTTTACAAGAAACTTTTGAGAAGAATAAATAAATAAATAAATAAATAAATAAACTTGCTGAAATGTAGACACTACCACAGTGGAGATTGCCTGCATACAATGCTTGATTTTACATTGTTCATGGCTTAAAAATTTTGTGTGTGTGTGTACGTGTGTGTGTGTGTCTTTCATTACTTACACAGCGTATGCTGCAAAGCTGCTAGAATCACATAATCATTAAGGTTGGAGAAGACCTTTGAGATCATCTGGTCCAACCATCAAATGAAACATTAGGTAAAAATAAATCCATCAGAAAAACTGTGCATAAGAAATACTATCAAATATAAAGCCATCGGGTTGACATCTATCTTTGGTGAGCACTTGGTTACCACTGTTCGATTGTTTTGTGCCGGAATGCTTTAACTACATTAAAGCCCCTTTGTAGACTCCTGCTCTGCTCACTAGCAAGGCCTATCCCCAGAGCAGTTCGGAAAGACTGAATATGCATAATCCCTATGCATAAACCACTTTCTCACCATTGAAGAGTAGCAATCCTTTTTCAGAACATTAACTGAGCATGCTGAGAAGATGAATTTCTGTGCCATTACAACACACGCTGTACCATTTTCACTATAAACACAGGTCTTCATTCACCACTCTTAACAACTTTAATAAAATTGAAAATGTCTTAAAAAGAAAACCTAGCTCAAAATGAAGCTACCCAGAAAAGTCTACCTTCAAATTTCATTAGCGAGTTTACATTAAGCTATTTATAAGCTCGTTATTCCCAACCTAAAGAGCAATTAGGAGATTGCACTACTGTGGCAGGTATTGCACTGTGAGCCTCCAGGCACTTACGTACACATGGATATACAAGCAGCAGTGCAAATATACCCGTGCAGTATAAATGCACGATATATTCAAAGTAGAACAATACATTTTGGAATTTAGCTGGGCAACAAAAGCCTGTTCAACCTTGAACCTAAGCAGGTAGGTAACAGGCATTAATCTGCAGTAGCAAAGCTAACAATGATAATAAAATGATACGCATCTGACAGTCATTTTATTTCTTATTGCAGTCCCTGTTTAAAATTACCACCACCACGCACCCCCAAAGCTAAATTACTTGAAGATCTTTCTCCTTAGCCTACTGTTGGATCTGATATTGCTGTGCAGCATTATGAGATTCACCTGCTGCTTGGGCCTGGCAGACATGGGGGCCCAGGGCCCATTTGCTCCTTACTGCCGCACCGAGCCCACAGCCGGCTCGCTTCGCGTTTCCTGACAGTCTTGGCTTTACTTAACAAGAACTCCACATCTGAGCAAGGGGCTGACTTTGAATCTGGATATACAAAAGTTCAGAGAGATGTTACATGGCACTACAGAGGAGATGTGCAAGGACAGAAAGAGCACATGTCTGGTATTTCAAAATCCAAAGGAATTAGTTTTCCCCTCCATGCATGAAGGCTGCATCTGACTCCAAACAGGTACCACACAGCCAATCTGCGGTTGTTTAAAGGAAAATTTACTTTTAGTCAGACACCTAGGAAGAAAAGTATTTTCACAGTATCGGATGTTACCAGAAGGTGTGTTTTGTTTTTCTCATTTCACAAAGCAATCCAGTATGTGTTGTTTATCAATCCAATTATTCCAAAAGCACCCTACAGTAAATCTGGAAAACAAGCTTTGAATAGCAAATAAGCTAAAAATCAGCAGATCTGAACTTTTTTAAAGCCAAAACCTCAAAAACTGAAATTAAATCAACTTATTACACAAATTGCCACAAGGTCTAAATCTCCTTCTGCTATAAAGGGCCTGTGTGAGAAACTAGGTTGTTTAATTTGGTATTTTGACTGAATATTATTTTTTTAAAATATATACCTATAAAAAATTTGAAAACCTCCCATCTCATTTTATTAGTTTGCTGTTCCAATACTTAAGTGTGTATTAAGCATACTTTGCTTGTTATTTACTACAATGACATATAGCCAAATTGATTTACAATAAACCACTTCCTATCCTAATCCCCCAAACTTGGCAAAAACCCAGAACCGAGTCCAACTCTCCTCCTTCATGGATCGGTTTCAAGCTCGAGTAATGAAGTCGTGCCTGATTTATGCCGACAGCTCTGAGCATGCAGAACAGTTGCATCAGTTTATCTAAAGACATTGTCAAATTAAGAAAAGCAGCTTCTGCAAACTCTCACATGTTCTCTTATTCTTGCTCTGGTTCACATGAGCCCAGTCCATGGGAATTAGTAATTTATGTGTGATTTGTCCTATAAACAACAGAGAGCCATATAAAAAATCCATAGCTATTGCCATAAATAAACACAACTTTGTCAATTAGATACTGCACTTGAGCTAATTAAGAGAGCTTTATTTAATCGGGTGAAGTGCTGCAGTGCTTCCAGGACTTGAGCTGGCATCCTGGTTCTGCACCAGTTTTGCAGGGTTGCTGTGCAAAACCCCCACAAAGGGGCGACAGCAGGATGGATTTAGGGGGGCTGTGTGCTTCCCTCCCCTCTGATTATTTCCCCCCCCCAGCCTCTGCATCCACTCTTCACTTCTTCTGACAGACACCTGGGGGGTTGTGAGCTGGTTCAGGTAACCAGTTATGGCTGAAAATAACCTTCTCAAAAAGAAGTTCTTTTGAGTTGTGCAGTTGCTGAGGGAGGCAGAATGCGTTAGCTGGGCTGGGTAGAAAGACAAACGACACTAAGCTTTTTGGAAGTACAGTGCACTTCTCAGAAAACCAGATGCAGCGCAGCTCTCGCTGCACAAAAAGCCTTTGTACGAGCTGGAGAATCTAGCCCTCTGTTTGCCTCGGGAGCTGAACAGCGATTCTGTCCTTTGGATGTATTAAACAAAAAAGGGAGGGAGGAAAAAAACAAAAGGGCCTTAATGGCTTATATACAAAACACACTTTTATCCTGATTGGTTTGATTTCATATCACTGCTTTTGATTTATACAAGGTGATTTTTTCCATTCTCATCATGTGTCCTCTTCAGTCATAGATTTAATTAAGATTAGGAAAATGAAAAGGTACTGAGAATTAGTCAGATTTTTGAGACAACATCTGTAACAATTATTCATTCAGGACTAGCCGGAAAAGATTATACATATAATACATTTTGAGGAGACTGAATACATACCCCACAGTAATTTCTAATTTATGGAGTACAGTGTAATTTTGTGCTAGACAAGTGTCCAATGTGATTAATAATTCATTTTTGTAGAATCTTATAGGTCCCTCTTCTGGGCATAGTTTATGGAAGATATAGGTCTGCAGAAGTCTTTGGATCAGCTGGCTAAGGCATCCTAAGACATAAAATACCCTTCACCTTTTCTCCTAATGGAAACTCTTAACCCCAGTTTAAGATCACCATTAACCCCTCATTAGATAAATCAATTAGAAAGAACAAAAGATGGCAAATGTTTGCAACAGTGCTCAATTAGGGCTGTAATAATTCCACATTATAATTCACTTTGATGGGGTTTTAAGTAAAGGGGGGAAGACTCTGAACCTGTGATCATTCAGCAAAATTGTCCTTGTCGATCCTTTCAGAGCCGGGTTTGTGGCACAGCCTTTCCCTACCCTGCAGGGCCGCAGCGTGCCGGTGCTTCCAGAAGTGGTGCTCAGTTTGGGGGGGCTCAGGCTGGGAGAGGAATGGGCAGCAATGGGAACTGGGAGTGAGGTTCAAGGCTGATTCTCACAGCGACATATCCACAACACGGAGCAGAACATATTAACTCGGTGGAGGAGCACACCAAAAAATTTGAGAATAGCTTTGTTTCCTGTCTTGCAGCCCATAAGAAACAGCTCCTCTCCGCTTTCTCCCCCACCGGGAAGGATACGGCTTTTCCTGCAAAGTGCTAAACACTCTGCGGCCATTCCCACAAAGCCTTCAAAGCATGCAAGCAGCCTGTTCTATCTAAGCTCTAACCTAGTAGAAAGAAACTCACTTATATTCTCCCCATTTTCTATCACCTTTTCCAAGGTGATCACAACAGTGTCAGAGACCAGCTGCTGTGACAGATCCTTTAACCCCTGGCATTTCGTATACTCTCCTGTGTCCCAAAGGAGCTAGCACATGGAACTGAAAGCTACTGAACATAAGATCAAGCACAGCCATGAAAGAGGAACAGGAAAGCCACCACAAATTCACATTGAAAGGAGGAACTGAAGAAAAACGCACAGAAGACAAACCTAGGGCAGTGACAAAGCCACAAGGCATAGTGTTCTTTTGCAGAGCCCCTTCGGCCACTGCCACAGGCCTTTCCTCTGATTTCAGCAGCACCTTCCAGGCTCCCACCAAGTTTTGCAGGTGGCCGTGTGTGTTTGCATGCATGCAGGCCAGCAAGAGAGATTCTTAGTCATCTCATCCTCACTTGTACTGGAACAACATCACAGCATATCCCTGGAGGATCGTGCTCCCACAGAGACTTCCATCTGTCTACAAGGAGCTGTACCACTCGAAAGCAGCAGTCCTCTACTGCTCGGGTGAACATGGCTACAAACAGAGCAGCTGAAAAGGTCACTTAACTTGTTAAAATCCAACAAGGAAGACTTTGGGGGTAAACTAACTGAACGACTGAAGATTGAAAATTAAAATTCAATGGTCTATGAAGTTTAACGAGAATACAGTAATTAATTGTACTGGTCATCCTGTTGAAGGCCTAAGATAATGACAACTGATAAATATGCTTGAGTGGGTACACAGATACATATAAAAACATGACAGAGAAGTGAAACACAAAGGTGAAAAGAAAAATATAAATCTCCACAGCTTTTAAAAACACTTTCAGAAAGATTTATTGCAAAATCTGTATCAATTATGCATCCAAATGACTCAGAAGCATGTTATTGTACAATGGTGCATCTTACTGCTATTTCCCTGCTCTGCTCTTCCTTCCATGCTCATAACTGAAGAGAACATAAAGTGAATTAAAATTCACAGCACACGTTTGAGATACTGAGTAATCTGAGTTGCAAAACCACAAGTGAGTCATGAAAGATATCCCAAAACACTTGACGGCTGACTAAAAAACCCTAACCTCCAGCCAACACAGATTTGTTAACATGGGTTTTTAAGCACCATGATACCACATGTGCATTACTAGCAGGTTAGAGACATTTAAATCCTTCTTAAAGTACCAAACTGAATTACCCGCAGGAAAAATTATTATTTAATCAGAGCAGGCTGCTTAGCCATACATTTAAATCACAAAAATCAAGGTCTCGCAGTAACATTTCATAAACAAATGGGAACTGCATTCAGCAAACTGCCGTGTGGAGGAATGCTTGTGCACACCGTGAGCCAAACAGAGCAGGCCTCCTGCTCAGGTCAGCACCGTGGTGTTCTCCTAGGAAACAGCTGTTCACACAAGTAATTTAAGCCTTTGTACTCTCAACCTAGAATGCCCTGGAAGAATTTTCAAGACTTGAACTACAAGGCTTTGCAATCTTCATAGAGTAGGGTAGAACAGTTCAGTTGGAAGGGACCTTCCTGTCTGACCACTTAAGGTCTAACCAAAAGTTAAAGCATCTTATTGCGGGCATTGTGTAAATGCCTCTTGAGCAGTGACAGGCACGGGGCATTAACCCACCTTGCTAGGAAGCCTGTTCCCCTTTTTGACCACTCTCATGGTACAGACATTTTCCTGAACGCCCAGTCTGAGCCTCCCCTGGCGCAGCTCGGTGTTGTTCCCACATGCCCTGCCATCAGCATCTGGGTTTAATGCACCCCAAAATGCTGTTTGCCCTCCTGGCTGCCAGGGCACGCTGCTGGCTCCTGCTGAGCTGCACCAGCACCTCCAGAGCCCTCCCTGCTCAGTGCTCCCCAACCACTCACCTCCGAGGCTGGGTCTGTGTCCAGCTTTGCTCTGTCCCACGTGCAGAACCCAGCCCCTTCATGCCATCGCTCCCTGCCTGATGCCCCAGTGTGGCCAGACCCCTCCACAAGGTGATCTCCCCAGAGTCACCAGCACCTCCCAGTTTAGTGTCGCCAGGAAACTTGTTGGGGATGAACTCCGCTCCTGCATCCAGATCATTGCTAAAAATGATCTCGTACTCAAGGAATATTCTTGTATACAAGGCTAGGAGAATATTCCTTACTGTGAGTAACATCAGTAACATCTTCACAATGAGAAATTTCAAACTGAAAAATTACAAATCTTGTGTGGAGGAAATTATTTGGTATATTCTTCTCTGCAACATTCCTGTGAGGCACAACAGAGTCACGCACCTGGTTTACAGATGGGAATGCAGGTCCAACACCAAATAAATAAATAAATAAAATTCAGACAGCCCTTTAAATTAGAGGGACAAACTTGGATACTTTTGAGAACTGCATCAGTGTCTGTCCATACCGTAATATGCCTAAATATCTTCTCTATTTGGAACATAAGTAATAGCTCCCAAGTCTCCCAGGAAGCCAGCAGCTGAGGAAGGAGTCTGGGTCATTTCTCCAAATGAAGACACTGCTCCAAGGCAATAGCTACATCTTGACAAACAGCAAAAAGCAGGTCCATCAAGTAGCAAATTAAATCTGGAGCCTTAAGGATTGTAACAAAACTAAGCGCCCTGTGGCTGCAGGGCAGAACTGAATTCATAACACGTGTTGAATAATAAAATAACAGAAAAAAATATTTTGGGTTATCTTTTTTAAAAGACTGTTCCACCCACCCCCCCAAATATTGCAAATACAAATTGTAAATATTAAGTATATTTTCACCTCAACTTAATCTACTAACTAAACAGTCTGAAGACATGTTAATGGGTAAGAAATAATTATTCTAGGGTTCACAAGTAACAGCTCTATATGAAAGACTGCATCCTACACAAAAACAAGCCTCTGCATCCCTGGGAAGATTATTTCTCTGTATTGTGGTGCTATGTAGTGCTAAATCCCCCACAGCGATGTTAATAAATACACTGCTGTTAATACTGCAGAAAAGCGTTACACCTTCAGATATTAAAATGTGCCAGTTTGCTAAGATAACAGGGGTTCTGTACTCTCCAAAGGGGAGAGAAAAGTAAAAATTAAATTTAGACATGAAATGGAAACATACAAAAAAATCTGGACAAAAGAGCGATTTTTATGAGCAGATGGATGAACAAAAATGAAGGAACAAGCAGAGACTGCAGATACCTGATGCTGTCTTCTGAGTAACCTTAGGAGCCTTCCAGATTTCTCCTGCAACTGGGAATATAATTAGAGAAAATGACTCACAAATATTTAGGTGAGTTAAGAGCCAAGACTGATGTTCACAGACTTCTCTGTTTGCTTCTCATGCACATTTGCCTGACAATTTGTTTGCAGTGAACAGTTCGATCTGGTGAAGTATTTTGTACACAGAAGGAGACAGATTACGAGAGTAAAGTGACAGGCGGCTCAATAAAGACACTAATCAAGAGGAGACAAGCTCATCAGTGGGCAGATGTATTAATTATTTATTTTTTAAAACATTTTTGTGATGTAATTCATACCTCCTCTTGAAGGGACAGATCCTGAGCTTGCTGAAAACTCCACTTATGTAAGCAGAGATGTATCTGTGAGATTCGTCTCTTGTTCAGCATTTTGACCCACGTTTTTTTCCAAGCTCCCATGTTGCTCAGTAATCTCTCAGAGCCAAGGAGGCTGACAGATCCCAATTTGCCACCTGACACCAACTTATCAGCACTGAACAAAATAGGCCAAACAAGTAGTTGTATGCTGCTTAGCTTATACCAGCACCTCTGAAACATCTCCTACATCTGTCCTGCATGATATTGCCTTATAACCAGACCTCTTAGGCGGGGTACTGGAAATTTATTTTTGTAATGATGGAGCCAAGGACTACAGATACATTATATTCCATTGCTCCCTCCCCCCAAAAGGACTCTGATATTTGGAGAATTAATATGATGTTGAGCATCAGAGTCAATGAGAAAGTCACACAACAGCAAATTCCTCAAGAGGTCTGTATTTCTATTTCTGTTTCAGCTTTTAATCTCTTAGGAATCCCCTCCTCAATTCTCCCGGACAGCTCACATCCACTTTGCTTCCAGATGAAATTGCTGTGATTATTTCCGGGCAATGCCCACCACCAAGCCCCTGTTCTTCACCACGCCTTCCTCTATGCAGCCACATTCTCCGCTGGCTGCAAGCAGCTCTCCAAAGCCTTTCCCAGGCTGAGGCGTGTACGCTGTGCCCTGCCAGCTCCCAGCGCTGCCCAGGTACAACAGCAGAGAACTCACAGGAGTGAATGAAGCACCAAGTGAAGCTTAACAACCAACAGGTCATTTGCCCATTTCATTTTCCTTTTAGTCATTGTCACAAACTCATCTGGGACTTACTCACCGCTCTCAGTTCAAATTGGTTCTTGGTCAAGTTCTATGAAATCATCTCATGCTTGCAAACTTTATTGCCAATGCCATGTTTTTTGAAAGAGTAACACTATAAATGCCACTTCGTTTTGGAGTGATCATCTTTACTATTCATCTGCTTTCATGGCAGAAGGTCTTTCTGCAGCATACTGCTGCCAAGATGCCCTTTTATAAAGCTTTGTGACCACATGTTCTTGTCCAGTAAAAACAACTTTTCTCAAATTTTCCACACCTCTCCTTCTGTACACAATACTTTACACATCCAGCCTACAGTTTCAGAGGAAATACTTCTCTGTATTCCACTTAAATGGAATATTTGGTCATCCTCTGAGCAAGTCCTTTGATGCATCCTTAGCTTATATTTTGGCTAAAGGCCCAGATTCAGAGCAAAGCCTTACAGGCTTATCGTAGCAAAAGCAACAGGAAAATACAAAGCGTTGTGTGCATGTAACAGCCCACACAGCTGGGTATGGGCACCCTGGGCTATTTACTACTATGGAAGTTTCAGAAACAGCTCTCCCAGGGCAGACCAGGACCAGGCGGCTGTTACCACGCCCCCAGGAGGGAGGCAGCCAAGGTTACGTACTGAGGCAAGTAAGTTGTTAACAAATGTTGCGTTCTAGCACAACGTTTATTGTAATATTTAATACTTTAAAAGATGCTTGATATCATATTTGTATCATATTTACTAAACCTGTAAAGAGGAGACCAACAGAATATTAATAAGAAAAAAGTGTATCACTAATGGGTACAGGAGCTGGGGGACGTGGTACGTACAACAGTGAGGCATGGCACACTAAGGGCGACGACATTAGGCAGTACGGGCTTCGGCCCCTGGCCAACTGTATAACCATGCACACAATTTTGCTAAAAGAGCAGGACTCTCCTAATTCTGAACAACATGTCTATGCAAAAATAAAATAAATAAATAAATGCATGTTTTTACAGCATTGTGTATACTAGATAGAGAGGAAAAATGGAACAGAGCTATTAAAAGCTTCCTTGGAACCACTGTAAATAACCACTTTCACTTTGGGCTTAAAATTTCTCTAGCTCTGCTATCAAAAAGTGATTTATCTTGTTTCATTTTTCACATTATCTGAAAATAGGTTATTCCCACTAGCATTGCACTAAGAAACATTTGTCACAGTTGTAAGCGGACGTAGCCTGGTTAATTTCTGGATTCAGAAACCAAGATGAATAGCCTCTTTCACCCTGCAAACACCCCTCAACATCAGTCAAGCCCTTTCTTTTGAATTGAAACAATATTTTGAAATAAGACAGGTACCTCCTCCCTGTTTTTCTATTCCTAGTCTGATGTTACATATTTAGGATGAAGTGTGCCGCTGAATTTTCTACTATTGATGATGTAAATATGTAGAAAAGTAAAGTAACTGGTATTGTAAAGCATTGAAGCAAGGAGAGGGGGGAAGTACTAAAACACAGAAGCACCTAGTCAGAATATTCAACTTACAAATTTATCCAAATAATAAATGCTTAGAAATGGTTGACTACAAATGCTACTTCTCCTTTTTAGACGATTCACTTCCCAGTGCACAGAGACATATTCTTAGGCCTGTCTTGTGTTCTTAGATTGCCAACTTGATCTAAGAACAGCGCCTTTCCCAAATGTTACTGGGTCTCCTTTCAGCTGGAGTCACTTACATGTATCACACACTGGTGAAAAAAAGGCATTATGTGTACAATACAAATATTAAATTAAGGCAAGAAGGACAGACAGGCTTGGAGACCTTACAGCTAACAAAAAATTCTGCTAAGCAGTGTTTTAAAAAAAGCTGAAAAACGCTTAGTAATTCACTAATCTGCTGAGTGCCAAACCTTCCTTCAGCACTGAGAAACTGAAAACTGGATAGGATAGTAAGAAGTGATTAAAATAAGCCTTTCTAAGGCTCAACCTACTACTAATTGGTCACGACCATCCTGCAGAACTTCATTTGTGACACCACTAGAACAGAAATTATAATGCTAGTTTAATAACCTGAAAGAACTTTGCTACTAAAAGAGTGAATCATTTCTTTAATATTAAACAGTACATTTACTCTGTAAATGATGAACCAGTATTTCAGCAGAATGCACAGTGTTAGCCAGCCAAGACTTTTCCTTATTAAAAAAGAACAGAAATCAGTGTGAGCTGAATTCCACAGTCCTTTCTCCTACAAAGCTCTCTTTGAGGTCAATGGAAAATTTGTCTATTAAAGGATGCTGATCTCTGATCTCTGGAATCACATAGCACAAATCATATTTGGTTTTGAAAATAACCTCCCCTACTAGGTCTGGGAAGATTTCAAAACTGGAGAAACAGGACATCCTTTTTTCTCTTATTCTCTCCTTAATTTCACAACATCTGAAAGGTTACAACTTTGAATAGGGTGGCAAGTCATCTCAGCTTCCTCATTTGCTAGCCGTTATTGTTTATCACCTACTCATTCCTTTTAGTATGTATGAGAAGTAACAAAGACCATGAATCTATTTAATCTAGAGAGAACGAAGCAGCATTTATCATTAGGCACATCAAGCACAGTAAAAAGGAATACTGTCAATATGTTTAATGTGCTTTTCCAAACTAGAGTGGCTGTTGGTAATGACGAACAAGGAGAGAATGCAAACTGAATACCTTGCTTTTATTATTCAGGTAATGTCTAAAACTAAAGGGAGCAAAGCTCAAAGGAAGCAACCAAATAAACAAAAAACAAACCCAACACACACACTGATATGGTGGTGGTATTGACAGAGATCTAGTGGTCAGTATTCCCACAAAATTATATTTTTTCTGCTATGTTTCAGTACAGAGTGAACCCAATAGTACAGATTGTCACCTGTATGTTGGAAGGCAGAACCTGGCTGACAAACTTTCAAACATTCCAGACAGCTGTATCTCACTGTATTTGCAGTGCCCAGTGCAGTAATAAATCTAGGAATGATGCCATTGAGACAGGCTGTCCGCAGCTCCTGTAGCTGACAGCAAGGCCAGTTCACTTCCACAGCAACCTCAGCCACATCTTCCCATTACTTCTTCATCAGTTTTTCCACTGTCAGCACCCTCGTGGATAGCCTCAAGGACACAATTACATACTGCTCAATACACCGAAGGCGAGAGTAAACATAGGCATGACTCTGACGGCATTTTACAAGATAAAGATCTCATGCATTGAGTAAATCCTACTGACCTCAATAAAACCTATTTTAGGAGGTTTGGAGGAGGCTCAGATTATTTTTAAACAGAAAGGAACAGCAGCTGAAGCTGAGGAGCTGGGCTAGGAGATTTTGGGAAAAAGGTATGCCTCAGAAGAAAAGTAGTATTGACAAGTTTAAGAATGATCCATCACTCAGCATGTGATTCTGCCATGGCATTGAACATACTTTGAAGCTGCTGAACATACTTATTGGGCTTTCATAGGACTCTAAATTCAAATTTCATTCTTATGAGGAGCACATTCAAAACCGTTCCTTTGAAACTCCAGTTATGCTTCCTGATATCCTTTGCCTACTGGTTTTCTACATCTATGAAAACAGCAGAATCAGTAACAGTATTGCATAGCTACCAATCTTTACCTGGCCACAACCATATTCAGACAACTGTACATTCTTTGCTCAGAAACATTAAACTTACCTCAGATCAAACAGATATTCTATTTTTACATTCAACTCATGTCTTGGGTCTTTTTTTTTCTGTCCGTATCTTTTAGTTTTAAGTCAGTCCCTCACTTTATAGCTTTAATTTTATAGCTTTGGAAAACTTTCCTGTGGTCTCAAACTAACTACTTCCATTCAGCTCAAAATAATACCTTTTACTTAACGTGATATGATAGAGCAATTTAACAACTCGTTCTCTTCAAACAGTTAGTTATAGACGATTAATCTTAGTCCTATTAGGTCTGAAGAGTCCCTGAGCTCACAAGTCTATCCTTTCTAGACACCTAAACTAGGACTGGGAATACATGAAATAAATGCCTGAAATGAGATGAAGGCTGCCCAGAACACTTTATACTTCAATCAAATTTGAGAAGCTCGATTTAGGGTAAGAGAAAGATTAAGTACAGACAAAGTCACAGTGGTCTCATGTCTTGCCTGGAGATCCCTTCTGAGCGATCAGATTGGGACTGGCAGTGCTGGCATGAAATGTCAGTCACGTTAGAGCAAAATAATGGACATGCCTTGTGCCCATGTGCTTTTTTCCATAGGTCTCCACTCATGGAGCTGTAGTTTCCCTGAGGCTCCCATTACCTTTCAGTCTGCTCTGGTAAACATGCCTGTCCTGGAGAAAGAACTGCTTCCTTGCAAGCTACTAATAGTATTTTATGGGACTTCCTTGCAGGACAATAAAAAAAATTTACAGAGGAAAATGATTTTTACCAACTGGTAATGATAACTATCTGAAAGCAGCCTTCTGTTTGTACTCATTCTTATTAGAGCTTAAAAAAATAATCACAAAACAAAAAACACTCACGCTCAGAGCAGCTCTAATTGTATCTGCAGCTTTAGGAGACTGCACCAACTGGTAGTAACATGGGGGCCTAGAAAAATGCAAACTATTAATATTTAAAACAACACAAATCTCAGCCTTTTAAAACAGCAGTGTGAAACACATTTTAAAACTATCCTACAACAGTGGTAGCTCAGAGTTTGGTCATTTCTTGCATGTTGTTTGCTGCAGTACAAGTTGCTCATTAGTGTTCTGTGGAAGTGCTGTCTGGCAAACTAACCTCATTGCACCAGACCTCAGGCCCAAGCAGTAGTAAAGCCTTGTCCATGCAATCCCTTTCCTGCTATCTTCAGTTCTTAGGGCCCTCCTGCAGAACAGCGTCCTGGGCCTTAGGGACTGCCAGGCATGTATAATGTTCCAGCATTACTCTCACTTTGTCCCAAGGTAAGTCACAGTAAGCTGTCTTCTCTAAGGCTTTCCCTCGCATCCATCTCCTGTCTCTGCCAGAAACTCTGCTAGATGAAACTTCCTGCACAATCCATCACTAATGCTTCAAAAGAACAACAGAGGTTAGCGCTGATCTAAAAACATTTTGTTCTACAGAAATACAGGTGCTGCAGTGTTAGGAACAAGCCTGAACTGTAGCCTACACAGTAACGTACAACATGACAGCCTTGCCCAACAGACTACACAACTCTGATTTCTTACACCCTTGTTACTTTGACAGGGCCCCTGTGTGGGGCTGCCAGCTCATCTGGGCTGCAGAATGGCTTTGCAGTATGTACAAAGGGAGACCAAATGAACACAAAGAACTTTTTCACTCAAGGTAAGGGAAGAAGTGAATCTGCCTGTTCAAATCTGGAGTATTTTACAGGTAACAAGTCTCCAACTTGCTTTGTCCTGCTTCCTCCAGCAATTCTCTGCAAAGATATTACTCTCTTGCATCTCAACGCATAGCTGTAATTTTACATCACAGAAGTAAAAAGCTCCCATGTTCTGTTAGGTAGAATGGTCCACCAGAGGTGACCATCAATGCCTCTCTCTTTCTGTCTTGAATTTCATTTTGTCCACAAAAACCCACTGCTCTCACGTTAGGGAATGCCCTTAGAAAATACAATAGACTCAGCCTTGGTGACGTTCCCTTGACAGGAATATTGTACCAATTTCCTTTCCTCAGATACCTACATTTGATCTTGACAGATTCAGACCAGCACGCATGGATGGCATCAATCCTGTCCCATTCAGGGCACTCCACTGCACATGCAGCCCTGACAGAAGGACAGCGAGCAGCTGAGCCACAGGACACAGTGCTTGCCGACTTACCCACAGGCAGAACTTTGGAAGAAGAGGACAGCCTTTGCTGCAAGCATTGACAAAAATTCAAAAGTAAATTATTTTTTAAGATGCATTCCTGACCTTTACTTCTTCCTCCATATGACCATTTGAGACCTTGAGCAAAAATACTTGGAAAAAACAAACTTTAACTAAAGTATTCCCTAAATGTCAATGTCTAACAATAGCATCACTTAGAATTCTTTGGGGAAAATTATTGCATAGAAAATAGCAGGAAGATACACAAATGCGGTATCATGTGACTTATCCTCTCTACACAATGTTTTGAGGAATGACAATGGAATGAATAGTGAGAATAACTATTTTTTTTCCCCCCTGGAAGAAAAGTATAAATAATTTTAGATAAATCTTGTGTGTTTTTTTTTTCTTCTGCATCTGACAGCATTTTGACCTGACTGCATCTTCCAGATGCTGAAGATGAAAAGCTGTTTCTTTCCATGAACAAGAAAACATAGACTTGTCTTTTGAATTGGAATAATCTGTGATAATATAGGTGTAGATATATATTAAAAAAAAAGGCTAGCTTAAGACTCCAATTCCTTCCTGAGGGCTCAGGAAAACACTCTCAGAAAATGTAGTATGCACATTTTCAAAGCAGGTTAGCCAGGACAGAATTTAGAGTATTGTCCATATTATTTCCTTATACAAGGCTCTTTAGGTCAAAATGAAGGTCCTGCTCTCTATAGTTATATATGATCATGAGCTGACTGGATTTCTCTTAAATAGGGACCTGAGTTCTTACTTGTTAAAGTGTGTGTGTACTGCCTCAGAGTGAAAAGTTTGTTATAGCAATTTGCATCTTGCAGCAGACTGCAGTATAGAAAGTATGCTCCAGTTTTCATCCTCAGTGGGGAAGGATTTTTTTTTTTCTTTCAAAACACTTGTGCAACCTGTTTTCTTTTTAAATAGTATTGAATCAGCCCAACATTTGACAACAGCTGAAAGGTTTAAGGGTGAGATTGAGGTTTAACAGCAGATGTGTAGCCCAGTTTTATGTTTTCAGCAGTAACATTTTAAGTACTGTGCTATACAACCACTACATTGCTTTCCTTATTGCCACCTGATACGGACCCTTTAACAGCAGCAAGGAGGGATGAATGCTACAGCAACAGCAAGCCACAGAGAAGGTATCACTTGTGGCTCTTCCTCCAAGATCTTTTCAAACCCCTAGCTGGGCACCAAGCTCACTCTCACTCATTTGCACAACAGTTTTCCAACATTTCTGAATCACCTACATTCAACATAGGCAGAACACACCTCAAATAACATACATTATCATCTATTTTTTTTTGCACTACCCAAACTGTGGGGGGAAAAAAAAGTCAAAAACTTGGGGAAGAAAAGCAGCAAAATCTTTCATAGTTAATGCTTTCCTCTTCAAATTGTCTAATTGCAATTATGTCAATAAACCAATACCTTGCATTCATGGTCTCCAAGTCAGCTGAGAGATCTGCTGATGTGTCTGACTGCATCTCAACTGGATCGCCTATATGAACATAAGAGAAATAGATCGGTTTATTTTGGGTATTTCAGAAGATATTCAACAGCATGCTTTGCTTGCTGGCAGGGAAGTTTCATCTGCTGTAAACTCTCATAGCCATTGGTAGCTAGCTACAGCACTGCAAAGTGCTGAGTACCAAGGACTGGATGCCCAGCTGTGCTGTCTCATGCACCTGTACACTTCCTTGTGAAATTCACAATATATGCAATTTAAAGCCTAAGTGATGAATACTGAATACAGTTTAAAATTATACTACTTATATGTGATATAAATACATTAACTCAGTCAGCCTGAGTATAAACAACTCTTGCAAACAAATATTTCTATGTTGCAAAAAGCACTGCCCAGCTAAAGTAATTTATCCATTTGTTGATCCTTATTTTAAACATTGAGCCCAACTCTGGGGATTTGTGCTTGCCATCATTTCCTACTCCTTCAGCCTCTTCTATAAAGCTTATTTTATTGACAATGTGAGCAAGGAGTTACCTTCACTTTAATAACCACTTTCAACTATAAAAAAAATGTGCATCTTATGTCTCAGGTAAGACAACTTTTGTTCTGTATTGTATGTGGTGAACTCTCAATTACGGTTAGGAGAAGTGCCGGAGAGCCACTCAAGTGGTTCCGCACCAGACTGGCACAGTACCAACAGCACTGGGGCTTTTGCTGAGCAGAAGTAGCCATGCAACTTTGGTACTTCAGAAATTATTACATTTATGTTAACTTCAATTATATGTTAAATGTATAAAAATTCATATTAGGTAACCTAACAGAAAAGAAAGGAAGTATTGCTGTGCTGCACAAGGCACGTTAGACTTTGTCATTCATAAAGTTTCTTCGTATGTCTAACTACATATGGAAATAAATTCCGTTGGAGTCAATGACACGCTTCATGGATTAGTTGTTCAAACAACTAGATTTACACTAAAATCAGGAAGAAGGAGACTTAAATGGGTGTATTCAAAACTCAGAAGCTTTAAACTCTTTGTCAAGAATGATTTGGGTGTTTAGGAACCTGATTTTGGAAACCTATTTGCTTCCCACGACCTACCAAGATGAGGTGTTTTTTAAAATGGAACTCTGTCAGTTGATGTTTTTGACAATGCTACTCTCAGACTCCCTTCAGTGTCTTATCCCTCTTTGCCTTTTAGAAATTTCACAACCTTACAACCCGAGGAAAGAACAGAGACTTTGGCAATTGATAAAATATTCACGAAACATTATGACAACAACGTATAAAACCAACTAACTACCCCAGGATTGTCAGGCAAGTGGCCTATAAATCATGCACGCATCTTGTTGCATCTGTTCAACAGACATGAAAAGTAATAAATTGCTCAAAGAATAGTTAGCAAATTCTAACAGGACTGTAAAAGTAAAGGCATTATTTTCACTGCCAGTGATTTAAATACAAGTTAAATTATTTTAGACTAAAAATCAATTAATCTCAGATCTTATTTAGGAAAAAAAAAAAGTTTGTCAGCAGGATCATAAAGGCACATCTGCTTGGCTGAATATTCCTGCCTTCACCAGCAACTAAACACCTGCAGAACGTGGAGCTCCAAAGGGAAGCTCCTCATTTCTTTGGCTGCTGAATATTACTTGTAACCTCCCCGGGTACATTCACACCTCGCGGCAACTCTCCCACGTACAGAATGCTATTTACTTCCTGCAAATGACTGGTCAGACTTTAAAATCCAGCTTTTCACAGGATCTGTTGATGCTAGCCAAAGCTGCCAGCAGTTCCAAATTGTCCTAGCTCTAACAAGTGTCAGCCTTCACTGGGTGTGGGGCTGGCATACCGGACAGGCTGGCAGTCCTTGCCACCTCGCATCATTCATCTCAGAGCAGGTAGCGCACACCTGAAGTCTAAACAGGCAATGAGAAACAGGCCTCTGCCAACAACTCTATAAACAGGCTTTCAGTCTCTCATTCCTTAGAAACATTAAGATCTAATAAAGCATACTTGCAAATACTGATGAAATAATGAAACAGAAAATGGTAAAAGAGCTTCTTGAACAGCTACCACATTATCATCTGCCATATAAAACCAGAGTCAGCAATGGAAAAAAACGTAAGCATGCCCCAGTCAGGATTCAGTGTGAGTGAAGAAAACAAGGCAGGATAGGTATATATTAAAAAGAAAACACATTACAGTTGAGTGGACTACAGATTTTGTGACCTCTATCTTTTATGTTATAAATAACAAAACCCAATAATGTACTACATGGTTAATTAAAAATACACTGTCCACAATGAACAAAAAACAACAACATGCTACAGCCTATTAAATGAAATGATGATTCTGAATTGTAATTGCTTTATAGACCACTGAATTAGAAAGTGGAGAGAAAAGACTCATCACAGATGATATTTGAGATCATTAGTAAAATTTAATAATTACAGAGTTTTACCTCTGAAAGCTATGGCTATTTATTTATATACACTTTGTGCATATACACTTTTTTTTCATACACTAAATTATTAAGAACAACCATCATCAGCCCCACTCCCACATAAGCCTGCTGGGAATACTTTATGTGCTCTTAACCACCTTAATGAGCTGAATGTAATCCTGTGGGGTCTCATTCAGGAAAGCATATGACTCTGTCTTAAGTCCCACTGGGACAAGCCCTCAGCTGATATACATCGTGTTTATGGAGCTCCAGCACCCACGTCAGTGGAACTTAAATACCTTCTCAGTAGATTATTGACCAAGGTTATTAAAAACAAATTAAAAGAAATGTCCCTGAAGCTGTCATGTAGCATTGACAACACAGAAATGAATATTTGTAAGCAGAATTTCAATGTAATTATTTTTATGCAATATGAACATTTAATGTCATATGTTAATGGTACTGTCCACCAAATAGTACAGAAGCAAGAATTTTCAGTCCAAGCTAACACAGCATTTCCTAAAATATCATTAATGGTCCTTGTGGTTGCGCAGTCATTTAGTTGGTGATTTCATTTTGTTGCCAAAACCATTAGGACAATATAAAATTGGTTTCAGAAAAGTACCTTACTTAATTACATAGTAATCTAAAACAAACCAAAAAGAGTATATTTGATTTATTCTAATTGTTTATAGATACTATTTGTATCTTGTCTGAGGCAACCACAGGATTTTATAGGAATAGTAGTAAACAGGAAAGCAAGATCTGCAAACCCTGTAAGTAATTTTCTAATAATTCACTTGCAGCTTCTATTGCCAAGAGCCAATCCAGGTTTTACGCGTGGTTCTGCCCATGTTGACATCAACCATTATCCCTAGGTGCCACGTAAGGGTCACAGCAATTTGTGAACAAGAGGAAGCTACAGTTTCACCCCAGCATTTACCAGCTGGTCTGTACAAACTTCTCACACCAGCCAAGGGTGCAGAATCCAGTCCAAGCCTTTCTTAAGGCAGGACATCCTTCTCAGCTGGTGGCACTGTTTCTTGCTGCAGTCTACTCCATTTTGTTTGCCTTCTTGCTATGCCTTTCGGACCATAAGTTCCTTGGTACACAATTTTCACATATTCTGTTTTCAAACTGCATAGAGAAATGGGGCTTAACCTTTTTGTGATCACAGTGCAAATGTTAAATAAATCATAAAAGCAGGCATACTGCATTACAAACTGGATTTGTTCTCCATTTCACAATATTGAAATATTGTGAAACATAAAATATATTAAAACATATTTAGAAAATATAAATAAATATATTGTGAAATATAGAAACATAGTGATTTTTTGAAAGAAACTACCTTTAGGTTTTGCACTTATATGGAACCTACTACAGTGGGTTCCTGGGATAAAATTGGGGTTCCTATGCTCACACCTGAAACATTTAATGATTTCCACTGACTTCTGCCCCTGTTCCAGATTGCTTCCAGAATCTTGCTTTTGAACATTAACGTGTACAGATACCAGTTCAAACAACATAAGATAGTTGATTGCATCTTAAGCTTTTAAATCTCACCAGGCAGAACCAGCTATATTTCTTGTAGCTGCATTTCCTGTGAAACATGAAGCCTTTCTTTTTTCATAGGCTCTTATCAAAAGGTTTATTCCTATCATAGACAAGACCAAGTGGATCTAAAATGATACTGTAAGCACTGCAGTATATACATTACAGGTCACGTTTGACATATTCATTTCTAATGCATCATATATCGCTGGTGGATAGCTCATAGTTTCTTTCTCTAGTGTTCAGTTTCAGGCAAACAAATTTCTGCCTTAGGCACTTTGCTAAACTGGAAGCAGCTCCAGCATGCCCCCATCTATAACTGCCATAAAACATTTTGTAACATCTTTCTCAGAAGGATGGTTTAGTAGAAAGATTTACGGAGCGCCTAGCTGTCTCTTTTGCTTCCCAAAAATAACTATCCCCCATCCAGCACATATTATGCTGATACTGCCAAAGACAGTCAAAGTCAAGATTTTTTTGGGGGGAGGAGTGGTAGTGTTGTTTTTGTTGTTTGGTTTGTATTTTTAATGTTTTAAGTTACATTAATAACTGGGGAATGTGAGATACTTGAGGAGCTCTGAATTAAACCAAGCAATTGTAACTCTGAGCTGCACCATAGCTGCTGCTACTGCTCACATCCCTCAGGGACGTAGCTTTCTCTGCTGATGCTTACTGCAACCACTTCAGTGGCTTTAGTGGAAGGAAAACAGCAAAGAAGACTTAGGACTGCCTATTTAGGTGTGCCCTTCATGGTCCAGCTTCTATTACAGGAAGATGATTTTTCCAAATAAATTAGAGCAGAAGTGGGAAGATTCACACAGCTTTACATATATGGCAATGGATAGAGGACAGCTAATATCCACAGAGGTAGTGCCGCTCCTCTGTGCAGGGGTTAGCTCCTGGTTTAGGTTCTGTGTTTGTAGGCCAGGAGAAAACACCAGAGGTGACTCCAAGCCCTAGACAGTTTCCTTTGCTTCCCTTCTGCATTACTGCCTGGGCTGGAGATACTCCCTTGGCACGGTAGGCTGAGGCACAGGGAACTTGCATCATCCCGCTCCGTTCCACTCAGCTGTACTTGGAAAGCATGAGATTAGCAGCTGCCTCAGAGACCTTTTCTGCTTTTTCCTCTTCTACAGATGGGCACACTTGGTTCTTTAGATAGAAATCATAGCAACATTTTATAGGGAAGGTGGGCAATTGCAAATAAACACTTGTCAAGTGTGGGCTGGCATGAGCGCACAATGGCAGTAAGAAATAAAGGCGGGTACAGAGAGAAATTAAGGGCATAGCTTTCTCATGCATTATCTGATCAGAATATGTATCTGAACAGTGTATATTTTCATGCAGACTACTTACAAATACATTCTGGTCCCTATAAGCTAGTATTTCCCCATTTGCGCTATGTATTTTTAGCTACATGTGAGCACATATATTTAATACAACTAGATCTTTAAACAGGAGATCCATGACCTGGCCACCTGTCTTTCCTCCAGGAGGCTCTCTCTGACATTTTAGCAGAAAAGAAGCAAGGTATGAAGCTATTACTGTATGCCTAGCTATTACTGTATGGCTTGGCTGCCAGGCTGTATCTTTGTAAACCATCAGTGTGTGATACTTGGTGCTCTATACACAGGCATTTGTACCACTGCATGGTGAAGATTTTGTTTTCTTCCAAGCCTTCTGGAAATTCTTTATTTTCACTTCAGTCATGACTTTCCAACCAAGTTTTAGAAAATGGCAACAACAGATTCCAGTTCCACACACTCCCCATTCTTCTTAAACTCAAGGTCTCCTGAAGGCATGGTATAAGTAACCAGTTTGGGATCAGAAATTATATTCATTGGCCACTGTACATTTGTATGAGCATACTGGCATTTTCCTAATTTTACCTGCAGCCAGTTTCCACTTTATTCCTGTAGACAGTAATGTTCACTTTCCTCCTCAAATCCTCAAAGCATGTTTGAACTGGCTTTTTTTCCCCAGAGTTTTTAAGAAGTGCAAATAATCTTATGTCTGGCCAATGCCAGCCATTGATCAGCACTGATTTAGCAAGTATGAAGTAAACTTGGAACAACTTTGTATCTCTGTGGCAGACAAAGGTCAGAATTTCTGTTATAATCCTCATTATTTACTACAATTAAATGAATTTGTTAATACTGCCAAAGCTCAAGTTGTTTAACATAACTAATTAAGCAAGTAACAGACTTCTATCCACTGGCAAAACATTGTTTCTCAGGCTGCTTCTGTTTTACATTAGTTAACTGTTTCTACAGCAGACTTCTAGGAAGTACAAGCAAAGCAGAGGAATTACAGAATCTAGCAGCATCTGAAGCATCTGTCAGTGGAGGTAGAAATGCAGCACACAGTGGGGATGTGTACCTGAAGCCCAGGTAGTATTTTTCTTTTGCACAAGGAGGAAAATACAAGTTACTCTTGGTATGATAACAAGACATCATTTTGAAATGCTGACTATCTTCTGCTAAGACACAGAAAGAACAAAATGGTTGGAGCAGAGGAGGTAAAATGCAATCTGTGCTGCCCTCTCCTATTATTTTTGGCATGCAGCTGTTCCCGTTTATAACTCCAAAAGGTGTCTAATTCCCTATAATTTCAAATGGTTTTTATTGCATAGAGGAAGGGAGAGAAGTCACTTTGTTGTTTTGATGTTATAGATCAGTTAGAAGAGGAAAGCCTCAATACCCCTGCAGCTGAATGACATCCCAAGGCCCACAGACTGCTGAAACCAAGCCCTGAGGCCAGACACTGCCTTCCTCCCTGCTCTGTGCTGAGGGACACGAGGCAGACGAGACATAACCGGGTGCCTGCAGCACTGCAGCTCAGGGAGGCACAGCTGAGGGCATGTGGAGGAGCCGGGGCAGCTGCTGCTTGTGGCAGGGCTCCAGCCAGCTGGGCAGATTTGGGCAGGCTGAACAAGCCCACCGCAGCTGCCTGCCCCCTGGACAGGGCGAACTGGCAGAGCTGCTGGCAAGAGACACTGCTTGCTGAACAGTGTGATGAAGAATTTCATGTATGGGTTTTGGAAATACTAGTCCAGGTTCAAAAAACAGACTGTAAAGTCTTCAGGCCAGGGACCATCTGTCTGTTCTGTATTTAGCAAGGGGGGGTGTCTTTTTTTTTTCACCAAGTTGTTGGGCACTGCTGCAATAAAGTGAGGTTGGTAAACACAAAGATCCTACTTTGAGGAATTGAAGCCTGAGGAACAGAATGGATGACAATTTTACCTGCAGAGAGAGGGCACAGCAAAGACTAGCTCGCAGCAACGCAGGGGACTTCTCTATGCAGCATGTTGTATGTTCCCAAATCAAATACACTGGCTATTGCTTTAACACCCTACTCACTGGCAAGCATCCTTCAGGACTGCACCACAGTTTAGGGTAATTTCTTCTTTTACGCTATGAAAATGGAGAAGGTGAAAACAACAGCAATAGCCCTCCAACCCCACCAAAGTATAAATGGAGGCATTTAACTTAAATACAAAACAAGAAGTGTGACTTCTGCACCAAACCCATCAACTCAGCCTTCCTTCAGACCTTGCCTATAATAAATGGTTGGATTAGTTGGGAGATCAGGGAAGTTAGAAATGAATCATTCAAATGAGAAAAATCATTAAGTTTTAATTACAGCAGGGTTTTGCAGAATATGCATTGGAGCTGGTAGTTTTTCATTGATATGGCAATGAAGGTTCCATACAGCATAGCTAGGACTTTCCCACTAATTAATTAGGTGTAATTCCAGGAACTGTCTACGAAATATGTTTCCCCAAAGTATCCTTTGGTTCTCCAAATGGAGCCATAGTTCTATTTTGCTGACCCTGGGAATCACATAGGGCCTTAAGCACTCAAAGTGCTGAGTGATAAGCACCCAATACATTATATTTGTGAAGACTGCTACTGGTAGTTCCTATTCATACCTTCCCTTGAGGTTCTACAAATATTCCAAGCCATCCTCTCTCCTTTCCAAGATTTGTTAGAGCCTCCTCCTTCATTTGAAGGTTACTGGCTTACTCCTTTCCCAGGAACATCTTCTATCAGCTCATGGCTGAAAGTCACAGACATTTCACCCCCTCGTCCACCTTACCTTGCAGAGAAGGGCTGTGAACAAAAAATAGATGGAAGAGCACCAAAGCCTGTGGGGGTGATCATGTGGTTCATTTTGTCTTCTGAAAAATCACAGTTGGCTCTCTGGACAGAGACCAGGAATAAAGGGCACCTGTAGATGGCATCCTGTCCTCAAGTGCTCACGCGTACATGGAGGATTGTGACAGAACAACAGCGCTAAGCAGCGTTGCCTCCAGTGCCTTCCCTGAGCAAGGCGCCCTGCCCGGCCAACACGGGGCTACGACTGGATTGTACAGAACAGCCTCACAAGCTGTCCAAGACTGATCAAACCAAACCAAACATACCACTATGTTCCGAGTCCCACCTCTGCAGATTAGTTACCTCCATTCACAGCCTGTACTCCTCCATTTACTTAGGCATCTCTAGCATAGTTATATGGAAACTGGCAGCCCTTATTTCAATAAACTCCTAAGACCCTCCTCTGCCCATGCTGTAAACTGTGGCACTATCCTTATAGCTGCTGACTACAAGCAAGGCCCTGACAGCACCGGGCAGCCTGGTGATGATCCCTTTGGACTGAAGGGGGACTGAACCTTCATCCTGGCTCAATTCCCTATCACCAAGCTGCTCAACCGGCTGTTTTCCATCATGTCCTACAATGGCACAAGCTAACTAAGTGTGCACTGCAAATACCTACAAAGCTGTACTCATGCAAAGGGAGATACCTGACCTGTGAATTCTGCCCAACAAATTGTCATTGTCAATAAAGCAATCTGAGGCCTGTCCCCAAATCCTTAGGTACCTAAAACATGCATCTGATTTTTCATTAAAAAGGAAACTAAACAACTCCAAATACAGCAACTGAGCAATGGTTCAACATGCTACATTTGGAATATACAACATTCTTATGTGTTCTTACCATTTTTGTGAATCTAGCCCATAGGATTATTAGCATATGGTCCTCAGTATCTGGATGTTCAAAGAGTAAATGTGTTTATGAAGAACAGGCTGTTACACAATCTTCTGACAAAGAAGCATCTCTTTTATTTTTATTTTTGGTACCAGTCTTCTCTGAAGATTTTGATATAAGAAAGGAGAGAAGGAAGATTTCAGTTTTATCCTGAAGTGGCTTAAGAATGATTGCTCTGGTCTCTCACTGTATGAGAACTTTTAACATTTTAGCTGGACAATTAGACACACTGCACTAAATGATAATCCTCTAAAATCATGAGACGGGAAAGGAAAGGACAGCAAACCTACCATTTATCTTCTGCTGGCACATCACATTACTGGGAACAGTAAAAAAAAATCCTAGCTAAGCACACAGTAATATCAGATCTCTGAAAGTCTGATTTGCATTGAACTCTCCTCCACACCTCACCTTTTGCCAGAAATATGGGGGGGGGAGGGCTGGGAATAGTTTTCAACCAGGGTAAGAAATGGGCTAGGGGTAGGCCTATGCAGTGCGTGAAGAGTTGGCCTGTGCTTTAGCATGTGTTTGCAAGCTTTGTGATATTGTTCAGGGCAATAGTTATTTGGCAGCTGCTTGTCTAGTTTTGGCCTCCGGCAAATTCTCACCTGGGGCACTGATTAGGGGCTAGAAATTGCGCAATAGACAGTAGTCTTCCAGAAGCATATTTTGGAGCAGTAGCAAGTGGCCCCTTGGTGGTCATTTGCCTTGGGTTAAGAATTGGATTAGGGTTTAGGCTATGGCTGTGTATATCTTATAGATCAGAGTGACAGTACAGGTTTTGAAAGGCTCAGGAAAAGATTTTGGTAAAGCCTCATCATAAAAAGAAAGGCTTCTAACACCTGACTTTTATTACTTGTTAAGGTTTAAAATTGCAAGCCCTTCTTAGGCTGGGGAGAAGCATAACCATACTAAAAGTTGCAGATTCCTTGTGTTTCTTAAAACAGGATATTAGTGAACAAATTTATAATGAGATTAGAACTTAAAATTATTTTAAAAATTTGTTTCAATACCACCACGGAAAATTATCTTCTCCATGCAATTTCTACAGATATACTACATACTACAGATATAAAACTACAGATATACTGTGATTATTTATTTCCCCCAATATTATAAATGAACCTGTTAAGAAGATTCTGGCTTCCAGCTGTTAGGGCAAAGGAATAAAATAAAATGGATGGAAGAACATCCCATTAATCTAAGTCGTCTAAAACAGCCCCCTGCCTGGCTGAAGGCACCTCCCTCCTGCGTGCAGCCCCACATGCAGCATTCTGTAAATTGGTTCATGGCAATTTCTAAAAAAGGAGTGGACGTTAGATGTCAGTTAACTGACAGCTAGCAAATGGCCCACCTCTTGCCTCAGTTAATATGAAAACTGTCAAATTAGGCAAGGGAAGAGATCAACTTCTATTTACTGAAGGCAAGAAACTAGAGAAGAGAAGATAGAAACTAGAGGAAACTAATTGATTAGTGTCTGATATATGAGGGTGTTTTATAAATGTGTTTGAAGTTACCAGTGTAGGACAGGTAAGCTTATTGTTCACAAAAAGTATGGGGCTCAGTAATGGCACTTTCCTGTGCTTCCACATGTCACTAGGAGTAGCAATTGAAGGAATAAAGCCCGGATTTTACTTATTCGAAAATCTTCCTTATTTTTTTGTTTGTTTGTTTTTTGAAAGACTAATCTGTTTTAACTACGTAATCCATTTAAAAAATAGGCTCTGGACACAAATTAACAGTTTTTTTCCCCAAATACATGGCTGGTCAAGAGCAATGACACTATAACATATGGGAGTTCAGCCAGCTTCTCTGCTTCAAATGCATCAACATTTTTTGAGGATATCTTAATCTTGTCAAAACAATCAAGCAGCTAATTCAATTCGAGCAAGGCTTCTGATATACAGTGGGTAACATTCTCAGCTGGTGTGGATTTGTATTGTTTCAGTGCAGTGGTTTTGCTGCAGCTGAAGTCTAAACTCAGCGTGTTTAATAGAAGAAGAGAAAATTCAAACACTGTTTCCAGCTAGCTGTCTTGCAGGACCTCAAATGATAGAAAATCAATTCATCCCTGGGCAAAACCCGCTCCTGTGAGCTGCCATCCTGTTTTGTTTCAAGTGAAAATAATATTGATGTTGATAACACCCACTAGGTTGACATAATCTAATAGTCAGTTTGTTGCTAGTCAGAAATGTCACCTTAGCAAATAAAATGCCTTAAACCACCGCCTGGCAAAACCGTAACAAACTGCTGGAGACCATTAATTCAAATTTAAGGCCTAGCATTACCGGTTGACAAGACTGACTGGCTGAGGAAAAGCACCACAAATACAATTCCCTCATTCCAATCACTCATCTTACATATATATAAATAAAAATCAAGTTATTTACACTTCTGCTAATAGACACAGTCCAAGCCTTAGAACACCACTTATCTGGAACTGAGGATCTCGCTAACAATTCTTCCCTCCTGTAAATATATTTTCTCTGTATACACACTCTTTATATAAACACATCATATAAAGAATGTAAATGTGTGCTTTACTAGATCCACTGTCCCAAATTGTTCCTGCATGAAAAGGATGAGCTGCAGGACAGCACCCATCTCCAGCCCAGAGCTGGTTTTGGCCAAGGGATGCAGGTGGGCAGCAGCAGTGCCCCGGCAGACGCTGCTGCCCTTGAAGGAGGGCTACGCTAGGGCAGCAGGCAGCCTCAGGCTACAGTCACTTACCCTAATGCTTCGAGCTAAACACCAGCCCCGCAGGAACCAATCCATGCTCACAACAGGCATCCCAACATCAAGGGCTGGGTGGACGGACCCCTGTAGGCAACAGCAGCCCTGTCTACCCAGTCTGAAACTATCCCCGCGTCTCTTTTCAGCCCCTGGGTCACAGTGGGCAGTTCTGCCAGCCCCGGTCGTACTGAAAACATCTTCTGGGTCTGATCAATGAACTGCACCAACCACTGCATGTGCCGGGACTCCCATGGTAAATGCATCCTTTTCCCTTTCTTGTTTCCCCTAACTAACCAACTCCAACTTATGTAGCTGAGCCCAGTTATCATCCCCAACTGCAAGGTGCCGGTGACAGAGCGCCTGGGTCACCACAGCCTCACAGCATGTGGAATTGCAACGAAGCAGCATGCAATGCCTTCTGTCCTCCTGCAGCAAGCAAGAACACAAATTTACACAAATACAGTCGGGAGCTACCTTAATGACACCTAAGATCTGCAGACAAATGGGATGTATTCACTTGACACAGTACCTTGAGTATGCTGGCCATATCATCAGCTTTCAGATTATAAACAGATACATATATAAATATATACGCACCCACCCCAAAAAGTGTCTTGGAAAACACTTGGAAAATTGTTTTTTCCTTTGGTTCAATAGCACCACAAGTGCCCTTTATGAAGCAATTCCACTTGAGATATGGCAGCAGGAAATTAACGCTAAATTAACACTAAAATTGACCCAGCAAAGCTTAGTCTATTACAAAACTGTACACATGTGAAACACTTCCTTAGAGTTCAGTCAGGACCCCTTTGTGGTGTCCCACCCACTCGCTGCAAATAGATACAGATGCTCTAGCAAACATTATGAGCTGTTAGATCACCTTAAAAACTTGGAGGCCTGTTTTTACACAATTTAGGGGAAAAAAAAATGACCCACAATATGTATTAAATATGAGTAAAATGTTAGGAGTATAGCTACAGATTGAAATACCAATTCCCTAAAAGAAAAAGCAAAACATCAGAAGCAGTGATCACAAGAATCCTGGTAAGCCAATATTTTTCTTTGCTTTTACTTTACTTAAGGTTAAAGTGAAAAATAACAATCTACTTCCTCAATAACACAACTGTAAATTTTCAATTAGGCATCAGCTTTACCACTTGTTTTATTTAAGCATTGGTCCAAGCATCATCAAAACACTGATCATTCTCATGATTGCTGGGAATGTCAAAAGTTATTTCAAAACCAGACAGTCCTGAAGTGCTGCTGATTTAGTTAGCCAACAAAATCACATTCAGCAATGTATGTATACCTTCGGCTGTACCCTTAAGTCAGCAGTTTGCAGGGCTAGGGACATGTTCCAAATAAATCCTTTTACTCTGTGCAAACCGCTGGATCAAACTGATCACATATTGCAACTTCTTCAAACATGAAAATAAAATGCCGTAACAGACATTATCTGTGCAGAATCTCCAGCAGGAGAAGAGGAAGGAGATTTCACAGGACTGAAAGGATTATTTGCACAACAAAGTGATGTCTGATAATCACTTTTGTATATAAAAAGATCAAGTTTTGCAATGGCCAAAATGCTTTGGTAACACAACATTAAGAAGCACCTCACCAACTGTTGTATGGCAGCCACTCTACCATAGAAAGTGCAAGTTGAGCAGAATAGCAGCTGGTGAGGCTGCTGAAAATCTGGAACTAGTTTAGCAAATGTGTTGGCAGTTCTTCCTACAGACCAGAAGTTTTAAGGAAAAGATTGCATTGCATACTTCATTTCCTTTAACCATAACAACCAAGTCAACTGATTAACTTCATTTCACTGCCTGCACTGTACCCTATTGCTCTGCACAGCCAGGTTCAGGAGCTCACGGGCTGGAGCAAAGACAAAGACACAAACCCAAGGAATAAACAGACCCCAGCTGCAGTGCTCACAGTGCATTTCAGCTCCTGTGCTGCACAGAGTGATCCCCTGAACAGATGACACCCGTACAGCCTGCAAGCTATAAGCTACAAGCAATTGTACTGAAATCTTGAGAGTTATATGGGTAGAAAAAATCCTGTTTTAAATGAACAATGCAAGCAAATTCAAGCCCATGTTACAGAGGAGCATCCTAAAACAATTCACATTGCTGCATCCTTGGCAAACATTTTTTTTCTCCCCTCTTCAGTATGCTAGGAAAAAAAAAAAAAAAAAAAGTCTGTCCAAAGTGTGATTTTCCCCAGTGGTGCTGAAGGTATCTATTAGATGGGCTGATCCAGGAAAACAGAGGAAGAAGTTCCAGGATTTAACATAATGTTCAGAAAGAGACAAATATGTGCTTTCTTTGGTAGGGCTTGGAAACATGTAATGGAAATTGTCAGCTTATAATAATAGATATTGGCACTTAGAAGAAATCACACTGAAAGAAAAACATGAAATAGATCTACTGGGTATAATTTACAAATAAACAAACAAGCAAGCCCCACTATTTTTATAATCATGTTTCTGAATATTGATTTTCTTTCATGAAAAATTTGCCAGGATATAGAAATCCAGCCAGACTCTTAGGAAATGTTCAATTGTTTTCAATCCAATGTTTGAAGTCTTCTTCCAGTTGCCTATTCACATAAGAATAACAGTTTCATAATGAAAATCAGTTTATACTCTGTAAGGCTTAATGTGTACCAGTTCATAAAACTTCTTAAATATTTCCCACATCATTGTCACACACTGCTTTTTACTTTCCCAAAAGAAAAAAAAAAAAAACAATATACTTTAGGACTAAATGGATGTGGAAATTCTAGCTGGTCACTGCATATGCAAACAAGACTGACGTTTCCAGCAGACCCAACTTTGCTCATACGCACAATACAGGTGTGTAAGCATTTCTGCCCAGCAAACAAGCCTCCATGCCTACAGGTGGAGGGCACAGAACTGCACACTACAACAGGGCAACCATTCAGTCATTCACATGTGCAAACACTGCTTGTGGCGATCTAAAATGAAAAGCTGAGTTATTTGCCTCTTTATCTGTGAGATTCAGCTTCTAAAATCACATTGAATTTGGCCCCATATGTGCACCAAAGATGATCAACCACAGAAATAAAGCTTTAAAACAGCGTTGCCTTGGCTATGAGTAGAGGGCACAGCCGCAGTTAACAAATGAATTTAGCTCCCTCTTTGGAAGCGACATTGAAAAGGTGACAATGCCAGAAAGACCAGATATCCTCCAGTCCTGTGATTTGCCATTTGTGCTCACATCCTGGTCAATGTAACCACGTGAAACACGGCACTCAAACACAGGGCAATGCACTGTTATTCCAAAAGATGCAAGAATAGTTAAGTAAATACTAACAGTCAGTTTGTCTTCTCACCTAATTCTTACCAAAGATACCTTCATTTGATATTCTGGAACTGTATCTTATTCTCTAGTTAAGAGGGATCTGATAAAACTGAAATTCAACAGATAAAATACTGTAATCTCCTTAGGAAAATAAAATATGCCTCTGTCCCCCCTTTTTAATTATTATATTTTGCCCTTATAGGTCTTTGCATGCTTTGAATATTTTTTGCATGATCAGAAGATGATGGCATTTATGAAATACTGTGCATCTTTTCAGCTTTGAAAAACTACTGTGCTCATGTTCCTCAGCTTCCCATTTTAATTGTGACTTTTTCCATACTAAATACAACTAAGCAATCTCTTGAGACAAGCAGTCTTTCAAATGTCACTACAACACAGTACAAGAGATGCCCGTAAGTTTTATCACAGAACACAGTGATTCCGTTTTGAAACTCTAGTGACCACTGAAGTTGTTTCCCCTCCTTATCCTCCATCAGTTTACATCAAATAACCAGTTTCTGAAAATAAGCTCATGTCCATTCTTCTGATAGCAGACTTGGTGATCCCAGGGGCTCCTACATCCTGTATGTGATTTGCAGTTAACAGAGTGCGCTATTACTTGCACTCTGTTCCTGCCAGTAATTGTAGAAAGTGGTGAACACTGGTGGTGAAGTGGAGAAAAGCTTTCCTCAGTGCTTTTGGTGAGATCAGAAGTCTATAGGGTAAGACACTGGCTCTTGTTTGGTGAGATTCTAACGTGCAGAGTAACTTTGTGAAACCTTGAGGGTTAAATAGAGCAGATTTCATTTCTGTATAGAGTCCTTGTCTCATCTGATGATCCCATTCAATGATTTTACTGTAAAGCACCATGAGAAGCAGTTAGCAAAATGAAATGGAAGATGACTACGACAGCCTAATTAAATGAAAACTACATAATTCAAAGCAGCTCCTAATAACAGTAATTCTTATAAAGAGTGACTTGCTGCATTCAGGTATTTTTGTACTAATCACTTGTGTTGACCACTCTTACTATGGTGATCCAGCAGAGGCTAGTAGGTTGTTAGGAATGCCATACAGATCCTTTGAAAGACTGTTACAGGGCTAAAACACATACACGGTCAGAGTTCTTTGTTTTCGTAAGTGTAACAATACCTATATTCTTAAAAATCAGATTATCTATTGATACATTTCTGCCATAAGAACTTTCAGCATCATACTTACTCCTGACTTTAAGCAGCTCCTAACTGAAGAGTACAAACTGAAGAAAGTTCTTATCTGCTCCAATTATTTCAAAACTAAATTTACTGAGCAGGATAACATTCTTTAATAGTTTATCCTACAATAAGTAAAATTATTTTATCAATAGGAATGTTATGCTTTTTCCAAATTAACTTTTCACTAGCCATTTTTTCATCCAATGCTACCAGGTGGACCACTGAGCAGTTCTTCACTAGTGGAGTTACCACTTGCAGTGAATGAAGTGTCACTTTCCTCTACACAGCGGTGCTGGAAATGCTCATACTGAAAGCTTTTGGGCAAACTTTCACTTCTGATATTCTATTCCATTTCCTGAGAGGATGTGAGACTTTTTCACCCTTGCAAAAAAGTGCAGAGGGCACGGTGGAATTCTGCGTGGCCATGAGACTCAAAGCACCAGTCAAGCACACAGGCGTTCCTGTTTTTTTCTTGATTTGAACATAAGCAGTCTCTTCCCAATGTTAGATATGCACATATTCTTTTTTTGGTGCATGTCATCAAAAAGTACTAAAAAGGTTAAAAGGCTTGTAGGTGTCCTAATAATGCAAGATCTTGATACTGCTTCCTACTTATTTTTCTGTACCCTCACCAAATGTTGCTCTCAAGAAACAGACATCTTCATGTTGCTTTATAGCATCTGTAAAGCTGCATATTAAAGTATTGTGGTCTGCAAAATACTTACATTTCAGGCTAAAGAAAAGTTCTTAGACAGACAGACAGACAGTAAAATCATTCATACTGAAAATGACAAATTACCACTAGTCTTGGATGCTTCCAATACGGTTAGGTACCAAAACGTGAGGTTTAAAAATAAACTCAGTTCAATGATTCATCCTTCTACTTCTCAGTACTTTATAGAATAGATGCAACACGATTATTCTCAAAGTACCCAAAACAATGTCACTGTATGCCCCTGATATTAGTCAAAATCTTTCTTATTGACATTACTATAAATGCCTGAGGAGGAAATTCTAGCAATTAAGAAAATAGAATAGAGGAAAGTAGTCATCTCTGCCAGTGCCCTTCACTGTACAGCATAATTACATAAAAAACCACAATTTGATACAAATTCAAAACTTTTGGATTTCATTCAAGAGAGAACAACTGTGGAAGCAATGAAGATGCTTCTGGCACACTTTCAAGCCTGAGCAATCTGCTGCTTCAAGTAGAATGTGTAACATCAGCATTAATAGATTGTAGGGTAGATAATCATTTTCCCAGTCTCAGCAGCCACGAAAACTGCCTGCAGTTCTAGTCAACAGCCTTTGCGTGGCTCACCATAAGGGTTTGTGGGTGACCCCTTTTCAAGATTACAGACTGACTTGAGTCTTTAAGCCTACTAAGAGCATAGAATAGTCTCCAGTACATTATAGCAATTTTTCAATATTTTAAGATTGTGCTCTGACTATATTTCTTCCTACGTGACAGCCATGTTAAACTCTCAATTTAAAGACAGCAAGGTTAAAAAAAAAAAAAAAAAAAAAAAAGGATGGAAGAAGGGACAAGAGCCACCCCAATTATGTGTTTATATATGTAGATGTACTTTGGGATGGGTTGGAATAAACCAAAGCAGCCTTTGCACTGCAAAGTAAGAGAGAAAGCTGCGTGGTCCACAAGAACCAGAGGGACTGACAGAAGAATCAGCAGAAAGGAAACAAACTGTGGAAACAGACCCTCTACACAAACATTATTATTATTATTTAACACCTTTTTTTCTTGTCAAATGTACGTGCCATTATCATGTTTCTGCCATAATATGTGCACTCACATATGTTTTCTGCTTTAACCTTAGATTAAAACATAACTTCATGTAGCATCGGATGCTATATAGACCAGGCAGAAAAGAAACTGATACTGATGATGGTTCCTCTAAGGAAGGGCTAAAAACTGTCTGAAAGATAACTTTAACGCTCCTGACAAACTCTCACTTTTAAGTAAAAACAAATCTTAAGAGACAACTCTCCAGACTGACTGCAGGATCACCTTTTGAGCTCCAGCCAGAAGCAGAATTGCAAATACATTAATTCTCTGCATCAGGAATATTCATTGGAATAAGGACAAAAAGGATGAGCATGATTTCACCCCAGAAGCCAGTGGGAGTTTTGCCAGTAATTTCTTTGAAACTGCTAGGGGCAGAAAGAAAATCAAAAATATCAAAGGTCTTACAACCTATACTTCTTGCAATTCATTCCTAGTAAGATATCAGCAGCTAATTGTTCATAGCATTGACACTGCTGGTTATCACAGTATCATGGCTGTGCAAAACTTAACACAATACTATCTCAAGCCTTCTCATTGTGCTTACTCAGCAGCAACAACCATGCCAGAAAAACACTGGATGATTTCCCATTCTTCACCATGGGAATTTCTACTTTTGATTCTTAATCTGAATAATTCAAGTAGTTCCCTTTGGATTAGTGTCACACTTCTCTTTTACAGAACTGATGCTACACTTCTGCATTTGCTGCTTCCAGCATTTGAGGCTGGTGATACCCATCTATGTTCAGATCATCTCTCTTATGCTATTCATTTCCATGAGTTCAAAATTAAAAGAAATGCTGGAATACCATGGAATGAAAGCAGAAAATCAATCCCTAGTTAGGCACAGGTATAACAGAACTCTGCCCCAATTTATTTATCAAAGTTGTTACCACACTACCTAAATTCCTTTACACTGCTTTTTCCCCTAGGTTAGACAAGCCTTGTCCTTCTATTTCTTCTACCTCCAACAAAACAGTGGCACTGATTTGGAACTGACAGGCTGATTTCTGAAAAAAAAAAATAAATAAATAAATAAATAAAGCAAATGCAGAAAAAGTGCTTTTAAAGCATTGGCTTAATCTTGTCCCTAGTGGCCAATATGGTAATTCTACTTTCTAGACAAGCTATGATATGAATTTCATTGACTGTGTTGTATCTATCAAGAAAACAAAGTTTATATTGATGGAAGTTTTTCTTTGAGCTCTGTAACAAATTGACTTAGATTGTCCCATCTAGCAATTGTATTATTTGTAGGCATCCTCTATTTGGCAAGAGGGCAGCAAAAAATAAACGAACAGATGTCCCAGAAAGTTTTAAAGTAAAACCAATAGATAATATGAACACATTTTTTTTCTGATGGACTTAGTTTTAATACTCATATTTGCTAGAAATGATTGAATATCAGACAATTAAGCTGAATCAAATACATAGTTCCCCAACTATTTCTTGGGCATAGAAAATTTGATTAAGCACCTTTTTCCTGTTATCTCTCCTACAGTGATCCGAAGGTTGCCGTTTTCCCTGAGCTGTTCATTAGGGGTTGTTTACTGATACACAAGGGCTCACTTCCAACACAGAAAGCAAAACTACCCAAATTCATTCTTGATCCTTTTGCAATATTATCTCCAGCATCTGCATACCTGGCACAGAGTGTCAGTAGAGGAGATACAGTCTGGAGGGACTGATACCATTCCATTTGCCTGTGAAGAGCAAAGCCCCAGCTGAGAAGATACATGGACATGAAACATAATTTGTGAAAGGTAAAGCAAAGATATTAGAACCTCAAAAGGTGACTGAATTGTTTTTCTTCAGTTCAGTCCTATTTACAGAGCTGGGCCTGAATGATTCAGCTGTATATTTCTTCACCTAGTCTTACTGTAAACAAAGAGGATGTTTTCCTATCCTATTTTAACTGGAACCCAAAATATTACTTTCAGTGGTAATGCAAAGCAAGCAAAGGTAGTGACAGCAGAATTAATTGTTCTGTGTTCTCCACAGACAAATTTCCAGAATTTTGCATTTTAGTCCTTTCAACTTGATTTTTTCATAATTTTTGTGTATTTTATTCTCTCCGATGAATGTATTTTCTAGTTTCTTCTTCTCTCATCATGAGAAAGGCTACTTTATTCTGCAGCTTTATCCCCAACAAAATGATCTTGAGTCGAAAGAGCAAACAAAGGAGTTCAGAATGACTTCCTTATACCAGCAAAATATAAGCTTGTATCTTTGCATGTTCCTTAATAAATGCTTTAATTAACCAAAAATTATGCACGAATAAGTTTAAGAACAGATATTACCATTATTACTGAGACAATCTCAGGAAAACTGAGATTATATATATATATATAATATGTATATACACACATATATCCTAAACACTATATCAGAGATTTATATTTTCCAGTCCCTCTTTTGTTACAGAAAGAGTGATGGAAAAGAACAGCCTGCTCTTTGGTATATCTGAACTCTTGAGTTTCCTGCCTTCAGCTTTTTAACACATCTTTGCTATGGAGATCATGAAAGCAATAGGGAAAATACCAACCATGTTTCCAGATAAAACCTTTGTATTTTCCAACAAGAAGCAGTGAAGTTCAAAATTAATTCTTAATTAAATTTTAGGCTATGTTGAGAGAGGTCAAGTATACCATTACCATTACGAACATCAGTGGTTTTGTTCAGCTAGAAAGCTACAAATCTTTTTCAGTCATCTTTACTTGCATTTTGCAAGCTATTAATGAATCATTTTGTCATGTGTAGAGTATTATCCATCTGAGGACCATTATTTAATGAAAAGACATTAAAATGTGCTTTCATTACAGACATGGTGATTATTATAAATCCTTATTTTCAGGTTTTAGCATAGAAACTCACTTTAGCAGATACAGTTTATTAAAACATGCAGCAGCCAAAGGTCTGTCTAGAACTAAGAAGTGTAATCATATAATGAAAGTACCGGAATATGAGTAAAATAAAGTCCATTTTCAGATCCTTTAGATAATTTTGCATCACATGAGATGCGTGCCATACCTTAAAAGCTCTCACATATTAAAGACAGTTTGTACTTAAAGAATCATTTTTCTTTAGGGGTATCCATTTTTTTCAGTGAGCTAGTGAAAGAACTCTTCATTGTCTCTTTGGATTCCTCAACAATCACTTGAAGAGACCAACTTGACCAATACATGTAAGAGGTGGCTGCAAGTAGTGCCTCTTTCCTTCTTCAAAATCTTAGGCTCACTTGCAGTGCCCACAGCTCCTGTCTCAGTCTTCACCAATGTATGTAATCCCACAACACCTCCAGAGATGAAAGTATTATGCTATTGATGGGGCAGTGAAGCACTGACTTTAGGAAAAATTCCTAAATTAAAATCCCAAATTAATTTTAAATCCATTGCCCTGTGACTAAAATCACAACTCTGGGGCTGCCTGTGTGGGGATGAGTGCCTGTAAGCAGAATTGTTTTCTGGGGACAAGAAACTATGGATCGAGGGAGAGAACTCTGGCTATTCCTCTGAAGAAAGCTTTCAAACTCTCAGGCTTCCTTCACAGCTGCTTCCCCTCTCCACCGTGTTCTCACAAGCAGTGCAGTACTAAATTGCCACCTTGACCTGGCTGCAGATATGGGCCATATGTTGGCAATGCTACTCATATTCTGCCTTTGCGGGTCATCTTTAAAAGGTGTGTAAAACTGTACTGAAATTGAGTGTTAAAACTTAGTAGTATTTGAAGTATTTTTATATTCATTAGGACGCTGACCACTAGATCCTCTAGGGTACCTTCCTAAGTTATGTAGGTTCCTAAATTATGTAGGAAGAAAATTATATACTTTCACAAAGCATAATTGTTTTTTAGGACTTCTGTGTGATTTCCTTTGAAATCACTGCAAAGAGCACAAGCTGGCTACTGAAACTAGCAGCCATTTCATTTTTTTCTGCACCTGTCTAAAATACAGGAACAGCAATACTAATTATCTCATTCAGAGGGCGCAGAAATCTCAATCAATTTAATACTTATTTTCACAGAATCACAGAATCACAGAATTTATAGGTTGGAAGAGACCTCAAGATCATCGAGTCCAACCTCTAACCTAACCCTAACAGTCCCCACTAAACCATATCCCTAAGCTCTACATCTAAACGTCTTTTAAAGACTTCCAGGGATGGTGACTCCACCACCTCCCTGGGCAGCCTGTTCCAGTGCCTAATAACCCTTTCAGTAAAGAAGTTCTTCCTAACATCTAACCTAAAAATCCCCTGGCGCAACTTAAGCCCATTCCCCCTCATCCTGTCACCAGGCACGTGGGAGAACAGACCAACCCCCACCTCGCTACAGCCTCCTTTGAGGTATCTGTAGAGAGCGATAAGGTCGCCCCTGAGCCTCCTCTTCTCCAGGCTGAACAAGCCCAGCTCCTTCAGCCGCTCCTCGTAGGACTTGTTCTCCAGGCCCCTCACCAGCTTCGTCGCCCTTCTCTGGACCCGCTCAAGCACCTCCATGTCCTTCTTGTAGCGAGGGGCCCAAAACTGAACACAATACTCGAGGTGCGGCCTCACCAGAGCCGAGTACAGGGGGACAATCACTTCCCTAGCCCTGCTGGTCACACTGTTTCTGATACAATCCAGGATGCCGTTGGCCTTCTTGGCCACCTGGGCACACTGCTGGCTCATATTCAGCCGACTGTCCACCATCACTCCCAGGTCCTTCTCTGCCTGGCAGCTCTCCAACCACTCATCTCCCAGCCTGTAGCTCTGCTTGGGGTTATTGCGCCCCAGGTGCAGGACCCGGCACTTGGCCTTGTTGAACTTCATGCAGTTGACCTCAGCCCATCGGTGCAGCCTATCCAGATCCTCCTGCAGAGCCTTCCTACCCTCGAGCAGATCGACACATGCACCTAACTTGGTGTCATCTGCAAACTCACTGAGGGTGCACTCAATGCCCTCGTCCAGATCATTGATGAAGATATTAAAGAGGACCTGCCCCAGCACCGAACCCTGGGGGACGCCACTAGTGACTGGCCTCCAACTGGACTTGACTCCATTTACCACGACTCTTTGGGCCCGGCTATCCAGCCAGTTTCTAACCCAACGAAGCGTGCGCCAGTCCAAGCCAAGAGCAGCCAGTTTCTTGAGGAGAATGCTGTGGGAGACGGTGTCAAAAGCCTTGCTGAAGTCAAGGTAGACCACATCCACAGCCTTTCCCTCATCCACCCAGCGCGTCACTTTGTCATAGAAGGAGATCAGGTTCGTCAAGCAGGATCTGCCTTCCATAAACCCATGCTGACTGGGCCTGATCGCCTGCTTGCCCTTCAAGTGCCGCCTGATGACTCTCAAGAGGATCTGCTCCATGAGCTTCCCTGGCACTGAGGTCAAACTGACAGGCCTATAGTTCCCCAGGTCTGCCCTCCGGCCCTTCTTGTAGATGGGCGTCACATTTGCTAGCCGCCAGTCAGCTGGGACCTCCCCCGATAGCCAGGACTGCTGATAAATGATGGATAGGGGCTTGGCCAGCTCCTCTGCCAGTTCTCTCAGTACCCTTGGGTGGATCCCATCCGGCCCCATCGACTTGCGCACATCCAAGTGCCGTAGCAGGTCACCAACCAGTTCTTCATGGATGGTGAGGGCCTCATCCTGCTCCCCATCCCCTTCTACCAGCTCAGGGTACTGGGTATCCAGAGAACAACCGGTATTGCCGCTAAAGACTGAGGCAAAATTTTGAAACTTTGAAATATATGTTTCAAAAACATAGAGCAGCCACTAATTTCTACATTACCTAAATTATTCCCTGGATCCAGATACATCCTTCCAGCACTTTGACCTTTCTCTACCCTATGCAATAACCCCAAAAGCAAAGGAGTTGTACATATGCTGCTACTCAGACAGTGTGACGTGACTTGAAAACCTAATCCCACCTACAACTGAGGTTAAACACTGGCTGATATACAGTGAAAACTTCAGCTAAAAGGTACTGCAGAAATACCTTCTAATTAGTAAAATGGAAAAGTCCATCAAAATAGTAATTAGATAGAACAGCAAACAGTCAGGTGCTTTAGCTTATAGCTATCATATCTACAAAAATACAATTTGTATGCTTCTGTCTCTTTCTTGGCATTCCACAATCTCAGAAGTTTTCCTCTTACTGGGCATGATGCTTTGTTTTTATGTATTTATTGTAATGTAATAAGAAAGTATTTGACTAAAAGTGAGCTGATTCCTTTTCTAGCAATCAGTAGGGTGACTCCCATACTAAAAATTGTTCTTCAACATGATCCAAAACAACATCCTACAAAGCATTCAGTATTTACCCAAGTTTGTAAAGTTTGTAACAAACAAACAAACAAGCATAACTCACTTCCATTATCTTTTGAAGTGATATACAAAACTATGCCAAAATACGTATGCTTACTACAGTACTTGAAACAATTCTATTTACACATAGTTTTTTTTTCCTATTGGGCAAACTGTAGCTTATATAGGATATGCTTCGAGTGTGGTTTTTTTCCACCTCCTCTGAGACTTCAGATTAGATTAGTATTTGCCAAGGTAATCAAAAACACTGACAAATTAGAAATGCAATTATCCCAGTGGAAGAATTGTAAAACATTATAGTAAAAATCTGCCTTCCATTTTCCTCAGAACATGTACAGCAGAATAATCATTGAGTTTCTAGCTCAATCCTCTGGTATTCGTGAATTTGTTAATATGTGAAGGTATTTAGACTCTTTTAAGAGAACAGTAAGGATGTATGACTACAGCAGAGATCACAAATCAGGAATTGGATGTGTTGCATGAAATGTGAATTAGAATGTTTGTTTTGAAAAGATCAACTTGTTTTATTCAACCAAGAGCCATGGAAGTCTGTGCATACAACCACTGAGCATTTAAGATAAAACAAACAACAACAACAAAAAAAGAAATCTCACTCAGAAGAAAGAGATACAAAAATCAAACCAATCAGTAATACTAGGTTAGTTTAGGGCCACTGTAGTATCTGGACTGCAGGCACCACACAAGCCAGTTGAATCCTGTCATTATTTCAGATCTGTAAGAAGGTCTGTAAGTACAGAAGTTGCCCATGCAAATTTATTTTGATGCACAGATAAAAGTGGAAAATGATGTGTGGTTGTTCTTATATATAAACTACACAAAAAATATGACTCCATCTGCTTGCCATGAAGAGAAGACTTACTTGTTCTGAGACCTAAAAATATCTTATTTGCACAGCAAAGTATTCTCAGTCTCTGGAATGAAACATTTTAAATTGTTTTATCTACTTTATAAAAAAATCAGGTACTGACTTTTAACTATTCCCATGTCCTTCTCCCCATCCTAATTTTGCTCTTCTTATGGACACAAAACATCACAGAGAACCAATACATTCAAAACATTTCATCTGAAACAAACCTTTGTAGAATCAGTCACAAAATCACAAAAAACACAGTCACAAAAATGAAGTAAAGAGAAATCCCTGACTGGTCTCACCTAACAGCTCACAGTCATGCACATTCAGAACTGACTGCTCAGTTTTCTGTTTGTGTGCTTGGTCTCTGTGAGACAGAGATTGCCTGTGAGGAGCAGCAGTCACCGGAGCATGGAGCTGCACATCTCAGATACTTCATGGTCTCCCACACGGTCTGGGCAGTCCCAGGAAGAAGTGGGCTGGAGGGATAAGCAGTCCTTTTGGGTTGATTCAGCTATTTCTTTCCCTGGAAATATTCTTTAATGGTTTAAGGAAAAATAGTGACCTACATTTTTAGTTCCTCTGGCTTATGAATCTAGCTTTAAAATGTTTCTGTTTAAACTGTTCAATAAATTCACAAACAGTTTGAGGGAATTGAAACTATGTTTGATAATAAAGTATTATCTGGGAGGAAAACAAAGCAAAACAAAAACCTGCCAGCAATAAGCCTGAGAATCTATTTCAAAATTATCTTTTGTCTGTTTTGCTTCCTTTTGGGAGTTGCCATCATGTATAAACCCTGTTACAATTGAATTCAATGCCAGTGGTAGCAAACACTAGGAGATGCTATTAACTGCTGGAGATCAGTTGTTAGATACTCGCACACCAACACACACCCTTATGGAAAGATAGTCCTTGAGAGAAAAGTTGATAAATCTACAATTTCAAAGTGTTAGGGATTTCCAATCAAACACAATGTAGATTTGACCCGTCTTACTTTAAGGAAACAAGCCCATCATCATTTATCTGACAGCTTCATGTATTTATCAAAGAATTTATCTCACTACATTCAAACAGAACCAAAACTAGATGAAAAGACAGACCATGGCTTCCTTCTGCTTCAAACATATCCCATCTATTGGCATTTTTTGCCCCCAAAATAGCCAATGCAAGTTCACTGAAATCTTACTGCTGATTATAACAGCCATTGTTATGGCTCTTGGTAGGAGAACAAGGCTTTTTAATTTAAAAAACTTACTGCTAGTATATCTTACTTCCACAGAAACAGCCATTTTTCCGTCATGTTTTCAGAGACCGTGACCAGTCACAGGAAGAAACACAGTATCACCATCCTGATAGGAATAGTACAATCAAACCCTTTTCTCTATACAGAGTCTCTAACAAATACATTTAGCTAAAGAAAAAAATCAGCCAACTGTAATGAATTTTTATCACACAGCAGCTGTTCAAATAAAGCAAAGCAAATTTGGCTTAATAGCTACTTGATGAGCATACACTGACCTACCAGAGACCAAAGCAAAAACGTATAGCAGTGTTGTGCATTCTGTCATGCAGTAAGGTCCTGAATACATTAGACTTTTTCTTTTTAAATAATAATAACAATATTTCCCTTTCAGTCCTGCTAAACTATGCTGGACGTTTAGATAATTATCATAACAGTATACACGGTTTTGTCAGCTTAAAGAATTGATCTGATGACATATGGGCACTTTGGTCTGTGCTCATAACTGGAACACTACAGCTTTAGTAAGAGAAACTCTGTTAAAACTCAGTTTCTAAGAGTAAAATTAAAAGATTTGGGGGTATACTATTTTACCTTGTAGGCATTGATCTAAATGTAAAATATCCAGACTACTCTTTTCTGTCGAGTTATGGCAATCCTTTTGTACAAGATGACACAAAGAAGCTCACGTAACATCAGGAGAACAAAGCTCCTGATGAAGTAATTTCCTAGCAAAGTATCGCTGATGAAAAAGCAGTCACCCTCTGAATTACTCTCTCACACAATGGATACAAAACTTCTGTAGCAAAAGCAGAAACTGGACTGAGTATATTTTCAGCCCGTTTATGTGGCTCTAAATCTGATATTTTAGTATAGTCACTTTTTTTTCTTTTTTTTTTCTTAAAGAAAAATCCTTCTAACCTCTGTTCATAGGAGTGTTGCAAGACTTCACATTTCAGCAGGTCAGATCCGTAACGTGCTGTGAGGTCAAAGACTCATTAGAACTAGGAGCAAATGGCAATCTGGCTCTTCTCTGCTAGACCATTACGTGTGGCCGCAATCAAATACCGTAAAAGACATCTTATCATCTCATCTACTGAGCTACAGATGAACTTCGAACACTCACCTGTGGAGCCATGGGAAAGGCACCTGCCTTTAATTTCTCAGTTTCCCCTGCACAAAGGCTGACCTGCAGTAGGTGGCCCTAGCAGCCCCAGCTAGCTTGAGTGATCTCAGGCCAGCCTCAGTTTACCTTTCAGCTCCAAGGACCAGTCCCTCGGACATATTCTAAGGAACTCTTTGCCTGATTACGAGGGGAACCACATTTTTCCTATAGTGGGAAGGACTCACTATCACATCCCATGGTTTCCCTCTTAACACACCCTGGCATTCTGCAACACTTAACAGAAAAACATGAAAATTGGAGTGATTGCTCAGTCAGTGTGGGCTATACTGCACCAATATCACCTCCTGTGTCTCTAGTTCTGAAAGTGGATACCTCTCCCGTTGCTCTTCTCACTTCAGAGTTCATTGCATAACCCTATCACTCTCCTGGAGTTCTCCCCGTGCCTTCAACTTTCCACCCTCTCCTTTATTTTTAAATGGAGAACACCCCTCCTTTCTCCCAGCTGATATGATAACTGAATAGGGCTGATTGAACATGGTTATGTCCCTACTGTGTTTTATTAGGGACTCACAAAACATAAGGACACAGTGATTTGTGCTATTAATATGGAGAAAAACAGTGGAACACCCTCTTCCTTTGAGAAGCAAATTGAGAGTTTTCAGCTGGAAGCTCTTGTAATTTCAATGCATTCCTTATCTGCCTTTGTCCACAGTTGCTGACGAGAACTCAACTATTGCATCCATCCCAGCAAATTACAGGACTTTAATCAAGTGGCTGTGTGATATGTTTGGTGACAGCAGATTTAGTTACCCTGCTGTGATAAAGAGTTGATCAATGTACTATTATTCTTTCCTTTATTGGCTTTTCTTTCTTCCCAGCAAGCATAATGCTACAGTATCACAGACAAAATTTCCTACACTTGAGAACTTGCCCCCCATTTCTAAATCCAAAGGCAGTATTTTCTGCTTCAGCATCAAAGGCATTTGTTACATCTTAAAATTCATTATTTTTTTGTAGTCCTTTTATTTGCACAAAACTGAATTGTTACTGCACAGAACTTTGCATATTGGCCACCATTATTTGGAGATTTTTAATTTTTTTTAAGCAGCTGAAAACGATCTTCCAGAAAAGAGGGAACCAAAATATCCTTCTAGTCTTTTGTCCCACTGCTTTTCAGCAGTGATCAGTCTGGTTCTTACTCTAAGATCGAGCCGACCTCTTGTGCTTCAAACAGCCATTGTACCATCTTTCCCAGCAAAACTGGGGTTAGGTTGGGCTTACTGCAGGTTACAGCTATCCAAAAATCAAGCTTCTACCAGCCTTCTATGTCAGCCTCAGGTACAAACACTTTACAAGTTGTTGCACAGATACTTATTGGTAATTACTAGCTTTCATTAGGGGTGTTGTGTTGGTTTTTTGCTTGTTTGTTTTTAACTTTAAGGACTTAAGAGAATGAACACGTTTTTTTCCATTTCTGCCAAAACACAAAATCTCCTTGAACAGAAAATTCATCACCATGGACATTGCATTAGGTCACCAGTGTTTAGGTGTCAGGGAGCCTTTGCTGTAGTCAACACAAACTTATAGTCATGTTGTCAAAAACATTCATTCTAGAAATTGAATAGCAATATTTTTCTGTAATTGGAGATCATTTGAAAGGAATATAGAATGAGATAAGATATCCAGAGGCACCAGATACCTGTGTATATGTGAAGTATGACTTTCTTGGAACCATTTAACATCTCTTGGACCTATTTAACATCTCTGCTTTTGGCTTTGGATTTACTGTGTAGAACATGTCACTAGCCCTTGATGCTTTTGTTCATATTTTGTCAGCTACATAAAACAATATGACTTCTGTTCAGTGACCAGCTCAAATACAGTTTTGGTGAGCTTGTATAAACATGTTCAAAAATACATTTTCTACATACTTTTCTTTTTGAAAAATATTTCATAGAAGTTGAAGATTTTGGCTTAAAAATGCCTCTCACGATGTTCAGTGATGCTACTAGCAAGTCACTTTGTTCTACATTCCACTTAGGAAATACTCTCTTTAGCTATAAAATGCCATCAGATATCCAAGAGCACAAGAAGACAGGACAGCATTTCCTGGGTTGTTAGTTGTGGGGGAGGTTGTTGAAGGTCTCCTATCCCAATTCACGTGGGGTAATTACACGTGTGCAACCCTTTGGAGTAAAAGGGCAGATTTCAAATTAAAGATGAGTCTGTGCCATCTGCAGAGCTTGCCCTGCTATTCAGTGTGCTATTACATATAAAAAAAAAATGTGTATTAAATTTAACTTTACATTTAAAACATAATTGAAGGATCAGAAAAGCAAAACTCCCCTTCAAGCTTTTTGCTTTTACTGTCATTATCTGTCTTACTAAGCAATTTCTTTATCATGATGTCATTTCTTGTAAGGTAGTAATTGCAAAAAATGCAGAAATCATTCATCTACAGTAGAAGTTTGGAATGGGCACTTAACATTGGAACCTACCTTTACATTTTGATTATAAAAGAAAATGGCCCATATGGCACAAATATCTTCAAGTGAAATGGGAGTTCATGAATTTATAGCAAGTGTGATAAGGGTAAAAAGATCTCAAGAGGAAATGCTGTGATAATGGTCTTTTAATAGACCTGAGAGAAGAAATAGATAACTCTTACCACAGCTGAGCAAATAAAGACACAAATCAATGAGAAAAGTTGCCAGTTAAACAGAAAAGAATCCAGAACAAAGCTCATATAATAAAGTGATCTGCCTTCAAGTGTAAGTTAAAAAGCAAAATTCTCTTAGTGAGACAAACGTATGAACACTAAAGAAAAATAAGAAAGAAGACATCTGCATTAGCGGATGTTAAGAGCTTTTAATTTGCTTAATGACTGAAAGTGCAGAGTACAGTTCACACAAGCAGCTTGGATGAAATATATACATAATACATATTTTAAATCAATGTAATGTTCTTTACCTACTATGAAATGGCTTCAGTGTATGCAAAATTCAAATCTGTGTTCATCAGGGTATTAAAATATCCATTTCTTAAGGAGATAACCTGTGGTTTCAATTACTAAGTGGTAAAAATACTTCTGAACTCATGGTCTGTGTTATTGGTTCTGGAGCCACACATTTTAATTTTCTGGTGCAGGCCTACTCTAGGGAAAGAAATGAACTTCTGAATGGATTCAACTGTAAGGACTAAAACTTCATTTTTAATTAGCTTGAAAGCCTACAAACTGCTACTCAGAGTTCTCAGTTCTTTTCTCCAATAGCTTTAACGCAGACCACCTGTTTCTATATTATCAGCAATTTTGAACCCTTCTTCCTGTGCATCATCTTTAGCACTCAGCGGTTGAAGTCAATGCACTTCAGTGGCAAATGTAAGATCTTTGTAAGTTGACTCCTACAGTCAAACATACTTTTAAAATACAGTCTGGATACTGGGGTACTATTTAATGAAATTGCTATATCTGAAACAGAGCAAACAACATCATTGTTTTCTCTGACATTAGTTTGACTTCATAAGTACATTACCAGTCGTGCCATACACACAAGTAGAGTGAAAACATAATACCATCGATCAAAAGAATTTTATCACTCGCTTGTGTTAAATTGCTAATGCAAACACTTCTTGAAGGCATGAGTACACCATAAGTACCAAAAGCTCAAACACAATGCACTACACCCCAAAATCCCAAAACAAGTGTTCAAACAAATCATTCTAATGTGAGCATTCATAAAGTATTTCTCTGTTTAAATTCATAGAATGTGTGCAAAATGTGCATTTTTTTCTGTAATGAATCTCTAGAAGACAACACACTAGCTGATGTATGCATACACCTACTGCAGATATCTACTCCAATGTTCTCTGCACTGCACTGATGTTCTCTTATGTTCTATAAAAATATTTTCCTTTGAAAGCTTTGATTGTCAAAGATAAAATCCTCATCTTCCAGTAAGGTGAGGCAGAAACTTGAACATTCTGCTGTGGAATTTGGACTTGTTTTGTTGCATTAAAAAAAAAAAAAAAAAAAAAAAAAAAAAAAAAAGCCTCTATTTTTATTATTCTCTTTTCTATATTACTTATGCAATAGTAGGCAATGGCTTTGCCATACACACAAAATAGGTGGGAAGACTTCAGAGACCAGACAGAGCTGTACCTAGTCATCTGTCACAAGAAGGCAGGTAAAAATCCCAGTCAGGTTAGCCACTTTAACTTCTCTTTCGCTGTAGCAGAATGGGAGCAGGAGGGCACTAGAGACTGTCTAGGACTAGGTGGGGCTCCTGGAGAAAGGAAACAGCATAGACCTTTCCTTTATCAAATTCTGTTGTTTGTTGTTGTTTTGATTTGGTTTGGTTTTTCCTCTAAGCAGCATTACATTCAACAAACCACATCATAAGAGAAAATGCAAGACTTATCCACGTTTTAAATCAGTATTGCTGTGGCCAGGTTTATCACACAGCACACACTACAAATGAACTTAAGTAAGATGCCATTGGGTACATGCAAATGTAAATTAAACCAATGAATACAATTGAATTAACAGCTGCTCCCTGCCTCTACATACATAAAAAGGTAACTGATTTTGTTTAATAAATTATTCATTTTCAATTATTTTCTTGCATCCAACGGGTCAGGAGCATGGTATTGTTTGCGATTGTGTCTTGACTTGTGTTTTGTTTTCCACCTTCCTAACCTTTCTCTTCCCATTTTTCTCAACAGCCACACTATACAATGCCAAAGCAGATTTATGAACTTTTGGATAGAAGGGTGAAAAAAGTGAAGTTTTCTGTTCCATGATCAACACAAACCGCAGGTCCTGAAACAATAAAGCCCAATAAGAGAATCTCTGAAATGAAATGCAGCTGCAATATAATGGCCAGGAAAAGGAATTAAGAGTTATTGCAGAAAAATCCCTAAAAGCCCTCATCAGAATGAGACACAGCACCAGTGAGGAAGCCCTTTGGATTACACTAGCAGTTGCAGCTGAACCAGATGAATACAAAAATTATATTATTTTTTTTTTAACTAGGATTTCACCAAAATACCGCGGTGTTGCTAATCAGAAGATGATAATCTTTTCTCAATTATCTACGAAGTAAAATCATACTGCTCAAGCTTGCTGCCAGGTTTGCAGGGCCTTGCACCAGCAGGAGGTTGCTCTGGGGGCAGCCCTGGGCACGCCACCAGTGCCAGCCAGAGACCTGCAGCAGCACGCAGAGCCCCACTGCAGCCTTCTCCTGGCAGCAAAACCTGCTGGGAACATCGTAACGCGCTTGGCGTGAGTCTGATCCTGCCTGTTTCCAATGAAAAACTCGCCAAATGTGTCAGCTTCTAAATGTGTCTTTAACCCCAGTGTTTCAGTGCTCGATGGAATTTGGCTTTGCTCTCTGCCCTTCCCATGAAACCCAACTCCGTGCACACACTGCGTGCCGTGCCAGAACCAAGCCTGGTGCTGAGCCGCATCTCCAGGCTGCCTAGGTAGAGTTTTGAACCATGTTACACCAGAGCCACAAAATACCTACAGTTTTAGGGAAGACAGCTGGAGATGACAGATTAACCTAAACAAAAGCAAGCTTTCATCTGAACTGCTGAAATCAAAACTCAGTTACAGATCTAATGATTCATAATGTTTTGGGGGCAACATTTTCAGCATTATCTGACAAGAAACACAGAAGCATAGAAGACACTTCTGAAGCACCCATTAACCTTTCTTTTTGCTCAAGAAAGCATGTTCGCTTGTTGGTTAAAGCTCTCTTTCTACACCCTGTATTTGGACAAAATTTGCACTTTGGGCATTTTCCTATTCTGCAGTACCACCTAGTGACACTGCTCTGCATGGGAACTGAGCCTCACTGCAGTGCCTCTTTTTGATGGTGCAATTATTGGACCAAAGCTCCAAAATCCCACTTTAACCATGTCTTGCCTGGAACCCTTAGGATGCCTCTAAAAGAAAATGTATGATTAGAAGATGCAGACTGGAATCAAAATACATTCCTGAGCCCAACACAAGGCACAGTCTGCCTGCTTACTGGCTGAGTGGATAAGAGAAGATTTCAGTTAACCTATAGGTATGAAATACGGCACTGTGAAAACAGCTTTAAAATCAAACACCCTGATTAGTAAGGTCCTTATGTTAATCTGCTGCCCTACCTATCAGATAACTCTGTAACAGTATCTTAACAGGGCTGGGGCAAATTAAAAAATAAATCTAATAAGCTGTGTCATTGATGAAGGTAGCTGCTTCCCTGGTTCCCGGATCTCAGCATAATGGGCCCTCAGAGAAACTCTGGGGAAATCTACACAGGGAGAAAATATTTCTAAGCACATCTTAATATTCTCTTGTGTAATTAATACAAATAATCTTATCAAAGTGTTAAAATAGTGACTATTATATTGTTAAAAGTCTGTATTTGTTAAAAACACTTCAGATATTGTACCTACAGAGCAAAATAAATGCTTGATTTGTAGACTGCCTTATCTCAGCTTTACTGGGGAGATTGTGACAGACAAAGATAATGAGTTTTTGCAATGTCACAAAAGGTAAATAAAACCTTAAAGTAAAAAAATCCTTTCTTACAAAAAGTTTTCATACAATTTTGCACAAAAGAAACTCATCAATCTGGATTTAACAAAAGTTGTTGTTTTTTTTTTTTTTTCCCAAAGCCATTACTCTTAACTCATCTCCCAAACAAAACCAGAATTTTTCATTTGTCTATTACTAATTACAATACCAAATACTACCAAAGGAAAAAGAGACAAATGCAAACACACACACACACAAAATCATTGAACAGATTTTGAACCTGCTGTATTCACTCAGGATACAGACCATGTAGCTTAAAGACTTATTTTACACTATAAGGGTTCATGTGTTTAAAATTGTATTTTATTTTCTATCGCTAATGCAGAGACAGTTTCAGTTCAGCATGTAGCTCAATGACATACACAATGATCTGTAAGGAATACTTGAATGCCAGCTGATAAACAGCAAGCCAGAGCATGGACAAGACTTGATACTGTCTGTCTTATCACAGAGCAATAACATACATCTCCCTTTCATCTGCATGCTTTTTGAAAATGCACCACTTTTTTTGTAAGGCTATAGCATAAAACTTCCAGGATGTTTTATCTAATAAAGGATCAGAATAAAAGATCTTATTCAGACCCTGAATGAGAAGTCTCAATAAATGTATGTCCACAATTCAGATGTTACATCAGGTCCAAAACTATGACATTGTCAGAAATTCTTAGTATTGCATCACATTCAACAGTAGCACCATCTAGTGATGCTACGTGGGTTTCACAGTGAAGCCATACTGTAAAACAGTTTCACATCAACTCCACAAAGTGTGTGCTTTAATGCGTTGCATGCAGCTCACACTGATTGCTTGAGAGCAGTTAAGCCAACAGGTTCAGCTATATGTAGAAAAAATAAATAAATAAATAAATAAATAAATAAATAAATAAATAAAAAACAATACCTCCAGAGCAGTGAAAAAGAAGTCCAGTGGAAGAACTTATTCATAATTCCCCTTGGCCTTGCCAAAAATAGCATCTGCAACATTAGCTGAAAAAAGATACTTGGAATTCATATACTTAAGATGTAGATTGGCCAAACCAAGAGAAACCTGCTTTGTCACAATATTTAATTCAAATTTGGACTTTCTGCTATGCTCTTATGTGGTTCAATTTGCCAGATTCTTCACAACCTGCTTCAGATGATAAAGACCACCTTTATAGAAATAAACTTTACTTTCATATTTAAATAGGTCTTTACTAAAAATAAATGCTAAAAATTACTCCCATTTTCTTTATTCTGAAAAAAAAACCAGAAGGTTCAAATACCCCTCTCTTCCCCCACCTCTGAAGTACTACATGCCCTCAGACAGAAACAAGTATCTGTAAGTGCTATCACATCAAGAGATGGTACTTTCTTTGTGCTGTTTACTTTTCCTGTGCAACTAAAAGAGATGCAAAAACCCAGTGGGATGAAGCTTTATTTAGACACTGTACAAGATATGCTTAGAAATAAATCCCCCCACCATCTCTCTTAATGGCTTCTTAGGAAACCTCCCAAAAGCACACCCATATTGGTCTTCCAGATTTACAGAGTCACTGCTTACTCAGACAGGTACAACCTGTGCCATGCACAGCATCAGCACCTGCATTCTTACTTGCCTTTCACATGGGAGTGCTAATCCCAGCCTCACTCTTGTATCCAGCTGCCAAAATATTTTGGGAGCATCTCCCCCCTCCAAATCCATTTGAGACGGTTTAGGACAAATACACTAGGTTAGAGCAGATAAACAACCAGATAACATCCCTCTTAAAGACATGGCTTTTGAGAGAGGTGCTAAGAATACATAGGAATGACTTGCGAGGTAACAACAAAGTCCAGAAAAGCTGAGTTTTGGTTAGAGAAATAACCAGAATCGAAGAGTAGTGCACAGTACATTGCTCTAACTCTCCTGCTCACAAAACCCACTACACAAACTAAGACAAGCATAAAAAGGATAGCTCAAATAAACTCACCAGAAAATAAGTCATATTATAATTTTGTTCTTTCTACTTTTATCCTTCGGGAATGTCTTAGTACATTTTATAAACTCTGGAAAGAAAGAACTGATGGCAGGCTTAAAACACTTTGTAGGCGGAATGAGATAAACTTAATTACATTTAAACTCCTTATAAAAGGGCTGAAATTACTAGAAATGCTGACCACACACTGATACATCCACACTAATAGGCTCCGTTAATTTTCATCCCAAGTGAAAAATAACAAACATATTCAAAGTACTTTTTAATTATGTACTGCCATATTGCTTCCTACTGTAGATTAGAGAAACAACAGCCAAGTGTCTCTAAATTAGTTGTTTTAGTGTAAACACAGAACGGCAGCAACATAATCACTAATTAATCCTCAGGAATCATTAAAAAAATAAAGAAATAAGAGCAATTTCTAGAGAGAAAAGGCTCTTTCTCTTTCTCTCTCTTATACAGGCTCTTCCCTTCGAGAGGAGACTGGCAAAGCCATCAACATTGGGCTACAACAGACACTTGGTTTCCACTTTGTGCCACTGAAATTATAACCACCTTGTGTCTTACATCAGCTCCACGGACTGAGCAGTCAGGCAGGAAAGCCTACTGTGGAGATGGAGTAAGGTGATTTAAAAGCTACTATTTTCCTTTTCTCAGCATTCAGAAGGGATCCATCACCAGAAGACAGGATATTTAGCTTTGTGTTATGCGACTTTGAGCTCTTTCCACCACCTTCAAGCTGGGAGAGGACCCACGCACTCACTCTCGCTTCCCATGATGTCTAGCTGTGCTCTGGTGGTCCAGCTGCAGAACGAGATGCTGCATCTCCCCACACTGTGCAGGACCAGCTCCCTCCCTGTCCATCAGCGGGACCAGTGATATGATGACCTCCACGAGCACCACATCGAGTATCGCAGCCCTTTCTGTCCAACATTCAATTGCAAGGATTATCACAAACAGGTTGAAATAAACGTAATGGTCTAACGAATAGATCACCAGCAATGCTACAACCTAGAACATAAGAGTTCTGAGAGAACATAAGAGTTCTGAGTTTTGAGAAGGCTGGTTTACCACACAGGGTGTCCACTAGCTAAAAAGAACAGATTTTTTTTTTTTTTCTTTTTCTATGCTTGACATGACTTCCTTAATGGAACAGTATGTCCCTCCTGCAGGAGTCCATGGGATTCTATGGGGCAGAGGCAGTTTTGAAGATTGGAGGTGCCTGTGTAAAGATTGTAATTGCTTACACATCCTGTAGGTTTGCACTTCAAGAACTGTTTGTAGATCAGGTCTCCAGTATCAAGTTAAAATAATGTCTTAACAGAACTAAACTTCAATACAACTTGGAAAGAATATGAAGGGACAACATGATTCCCAGGAGCAGAGAACTGCTAGAACAAATTTTCCATTGTTGAACCTCTTTCCCACTCCACCTGCAAATATCCCAGATGTATGTAATTGCCACAAGTGACAAGCCTGAGCTTTTATCGCCCTATGATTTTTTCCAGCACTCCTGCACTGTGATTGCCCAGCAGCTGCCCCCAGGTCAGGGGACAGCAGTGGCACACCACCTGCAGCACACAGACCTCCACACCGCATTTGGCTCCTCGCACCATAGCTTTTTGCCGTCACCAGATGCTGTCAGGTGAACACAAGCCAATACAAGCACTAAGGAGCTCAAATCCACTCTAGTGCTCTCACCCCACTGCCAGTCCAAATGACAATAATTCTCTCACATTCAGGCATGGGCAGAGAGTAATCCAAAAAGGGGAGATAACGGCTTATTTAAGCTAAGGCACTTTTCCTCTTCATTAGGTTTCCCGGAGTGGACAAATGGTGCAGAGGATGCTTTAAGCCTGGAGAGGATAGGAGGGGAGTGGAAAAAAAGGTTGAAGAATTGCCACAAAGGTTCCTTTTCTCCAGGGAAGAAGCTGTTGAATAATGAATTTAATGGGGAGACGACACCACCCAAATGTTCAGTGGAGATCTGAAAAACATTTTAATGAATAAAATATTAGCACTAGAAAGTACATTTATAGTCTCCTATAAGAGAACTTGTAAGCAATCCATAAACAAACTATGGCAACAAAAAGGCAATGTACTTGTAAATATTCATGACATTTTCCATTCTACTTTATTTTCATCTTAAAATTGCTCAAGGCCCAATTCAATTTTTGAAGACAGTTGCATTAAAATGAAAAGAAGCAAAGGTACAAAGGTCAATCTCACTATGCACAATCCTTCTTAATTATGAATTTCTGATATGATGATTCTTTTTATGAAGGCAATGCCAAAATTAATTAGAATCCATACACTTTAATCCAGTGCAAGAAATTAATTCCTTGTACAAGAACCTTTGGGACTGCCACTATCTCTAGAATTTTTCATTTATTGTATTTTATTTTTTGAACTGAGGCAGGTATTTCCATCTCATTGTATCTGCAAAAGATGACAGGAAATGCAGGCCATTGTAATGAATTAGTTTTCCAGGGAAGAGGCAGGTAGCCTGTGGATCACTGCAGGTGTAAGCTTGCAGCATAACTATGTAGAAAAATACATTTAAATTCCTGTTTCAGACCAAGTGCCCCAAAACAGAATATTGCTCTGGCTGGCAACAGTCACACTCTACCAGAGAACAGAATACCAACTGTGTCAACTACACGGCATCTTATATACTCCCTAGATATTATAACCTTAGTCATTTTAACACAGATTTATTTGAATCACTATCTTTTGCAATTTGCATAGCGAGTCTTTTCTCGTGATAGTGCTTTTCCATTGAACATTATAATTCCATTGTATTCAGCGCACTGATAATCTCATGTTAGAAATGACTCAATTTATCATCTACTGTTGCCTCCAGTTATTTGCAAAGAAGAATGCTAGTGGTGTTCAGTAATTCTGTTTCATATTTAGCGTTTTATTTCACAATGAGAAATACTATATTGTACCCCATCAGACAGCCACCTTGGGGACAGGGCATTTAAGGAAAATTACCATTCCCCAAGTTTGAACCACTTTTACTTTGGAAACGCTTCCACAATTTTCAGTTTGCAAGGGAGAAATGGGAATGACATGAGGTGCACTGCTACCCTCCCTGTTTCCCAAATGGAAGAGCCACAGGTTTCTCAAGAGGTGTCCCAGGCTGTGACAATCCAGCACCTGCATTGGGCCAAGGATACAGGCAGCAGCACAACGTGGTTGCACCACGGTCAGTGCAAACTGGTTGTGTACAAATGGAGCTCTTAAGTGCTCATAACAGCAAAAGCTTCACGTTGGCTGGTCTGTCAATATGTTTGGGCTTATGTTATGACAATGAGGCGTCAGAACTTTAATTCCTCGTATATTCTCTGAGAGTTAGCCAAGTGAGCTACTTTGACCTTTCCCATGTCCTGCACTTTGACTCAGTGGTGAAAGCTATTTGTAGCCATCAGGCACAGAGGAGAGCTGCAGTGTGAGCAATGCACACACACAAAGTACCTCCGAAGGGGACGGCTGATCAAAGATCTCAGGAGGAATTTCCTGGCAGCTACAAGCGTCCTCTTGGATATCCAGTAGGGAAGAAAAGAACAGCTCCAAACACACCAAACCAAGTAACCTACAGATAACCTACCTAACCAGTAACCTACCCAAAAGAATTTTAGCCACCAGATACCATTTTAGAGGTCTTGGTCATAGGCAAAGCAGCACTGCTTTATCAGCTACATTTACACTGGGATCGTTTACCCAAGGGTAGTTCCATTGATTATAGTGACAGCAGAGCCTACAGTTACAGTCCTCATGTTAGATGCTGAAGTTGAAAGAGCTTTGTCTTAACAGCCCAAAAGCCATCACTGCCCCAGCCATTTGCCACTGTTCAGACAGAAAAGACAAACATAACAAACAAAACACAACACCTTTACTGATGGGGAAAAACAGGATGGGGAAATGCTATAGGTCAGCTCAGGCCATATTGTTCTGCTCCCAACAGCAACCTTCACTGACAGGCCATCAGCCATTGCCAGGCTCCCACATAAACAGTTCTGAAAATTGTTTTAAAAACAAAGTATAACAAAACCAAACAAACTGACCGTGGCACTACTGGTACGTATATAATGTTTGCAGGAAGAGCTACTATTAGATGTTGGCAAACTTCAAGAAAAGCATGAGAAGGAAGTGTGTGTATTTATTGCTGTGAGTTTGATTTACTTTAATAAACAGAAAAAATCTGGATTGACCTACTGAGTTGCACAATCCAATCCTCTCACTTTTATTTTTGCTTTTCATCATGCAAAGGGGATAAAAAAGAAAAATTTAACAAAAGCACTTTCTGAAGGAAAAAAAAAAAAAAAAAAGTATTTTTATCAAACATTTCATTTTTTGCATACCAAATCTCAAAAAAGAGAAAGTTGATCCAAATACTAGGTTGAAAGATCATGCACTTGTTTTATGTACATACACCCATGCAATGCTTTCCATTTTTGTACAGTTATATGCTGTGAGCAAACTGTTTAACAGGCAGCTCAGCTCTTCTCTTCAGCAATGGCAATCCCAATGGCCATTAAAGGCAGGAGAATATCTGATACTGCCATCCTATCTAAACAACGCAGCTTGAAAGAATTAAATTGCTTAGTGTATTTCAAGCCTGCAGTAATGAAAATAGAAGCATACCAAGGCACATCAGGGACATTGTTTACACTGCTTTTTAGGCATTAATACATTTTTTGATAATGCATGTTTCTGAATTATTCCATTACAAACATGGATGAAAAGTGCTGGCAGCTCCAAGACATTTCAAAGCCATGTTCTTCTTTTTTTTTTCTCCCTCTTTTTTAAAAATATAAGCCTCAAAGTAATAAATGCTTCCAGGGAAGAATGCAAATTAAGTGATGAATATATCATTAATTTAATCATAAGACTTACATTTCTAATAGAACCTGGATACTTTGTGAAGATTTGTGAGTTTGGGTTTTTGTTGTTGTTTGGTTGGTTGGTTTTTGTGTGAGGGTTGTTTTTGTGTTGTATTTTTTTTTAGTTGGTGTTTTTTTTTTTTGTTTAAGACTTTAAAGCTTGCTCTTTTACAAGTGTTTGTCTCTTTATACTGTCTTGCCTCAACACGAATGTATATCCTACCAGATCAAATGACAGAACTTCACTGGTTCCTAACCAAACACCATGCCCCAAACAAGCATGGGTCAGGTGTGCTCTGTCTCACCTACAAATAAAAGGCCTTTACGTGGAAACCTGTGGCTCCAAATCTTTAATACTCCTCATAAGCCACTAAAAGCAGATTTATTCAGCTACTTCAAGAGATTACTCAGCCCACAATACTGAACCACCCATGGCTATATGACATTATATTGTTATTTTAATTGTAGATACTATTATTCTTGTTCTTGGGAGAAAGGCACAATTCAAGATTTTGTCGAAGTTTGAATTGTGAAATTGAAATTTTCCCTTTTCGGACAGAGTTGTGAATCTGCACGTGACATCTGTTTTGGCAAGTTTTATCATCCCTTGCAAAAGATATATATATATTTTTTTAAAGAGGGATTTTCATTGCATTTAACAATTTTGATGTATTGCATGCTTTGTCAGTTTGTTCTCTATCTATTGATATTTAATTTCAGTGTTTTATTAGAAGGAACTCTTCCAGAAAGACCATTACAAAACACAGGAATTAAATTTCTAGAACATCACAACTGATTTTAGTGTAAAAGTTGTAATCCATTTCATTTCCACTCAGTATTATTCTGTTTTCTTCATTGTTGTGGTTTAACCCAGCCGGCAGCTAAACACCACACAGCCATTGGCTCACTCTCTGCCCTCCCTCCCTCTCTGGGATGGGGGGAGAGAAACGGGAAAGTGAAGCCTGTGGGTTGAGATAAAGACAGTTTATTAAGATAGAAAATAATAATAATAATAATAATAATAATAATAATAATAATATGTACAAACAAGTGATGCACAATGCAATTGCTCACCACCTGCTGACCGATGCCCAGCCTATCCCCCAGCAGCCGGCCCCCCACCCTGGCCAGCCACCCCTCTATATTGTTCAGCATGACCCCAGATGGTATGGAACCCAACTTTGGCCAGTTGGGGTCAGCTGTCCTGGGTCTGTCCCCTCCCAGCTCCTGCTGCCCCCCCAGCCTGCCCGCTGGCAGCACAGAGCGAGGAGGTGAAAAGTCCTTGGCTTGGCGTAAGCATTGCTCTGTAGCAATTAAAACATCAGCATGTTATCAGCACTCTTCTCATCCTAATCCAACACACAGCACCCTACCAGCTACTGGGAGGAAAATTAACTCTGTCCTAACTGAAACCAGTAAAAAAAAAATATTTTTAGAAAAACTGAGAACTTCAACTATTATTTACTTTTGATTTAAAACAACAACAACAACAACAACAAAAAAAACACATGTAATAGCCTTTTTGTTTGTTTTCTCCAAGGTTAGAATATTCCTAGGCAGGTTCAAAGGGTGAGACAATCAGCCACATTTAGCTGCTGTGGTGACATGGCCCCAGCGCCATTCCAGGAGTTTCACAGCCCCAGTCATTGGAAGGATCTAACCCACATTTTTTTATATACCTATGTTTCACTGCCAGCTGGTGTCACCATCCACCTTAAATTTATACCAGCTTACTTCATACTTATCTTGATATTCAGCAAGTCATAGGAGAAAAAGGTTAATATTTAGAAATAAAGAGCATTGACGCTGCATTGTCTATACTTTTTCTGACTGGCCTTGTTTTCATTTTAAGGTGATCATGATACAGAACATTCGCTAAAAAGAATCAATTTAACCTTTTTTGCTGCCTTTGTACAGAATTATTTGAGCTTCTTTTGTACATTATTGGTAACAACAGATATCCCCACATAAAATGGATTTACTCTTCTGTGGAGAAAAAAATCACTTTGGGCATAGAACTATCTATTGCTTGTACTTGGAACCACACTTTTCTACTTCAGGACAGGTTTACTATGTGCTCTGAGCATTGCTAACTTATTTTTGTGCAACAGAGCTATAAAGAAATCATTAGTTAGGAAGAAAGATAAATATAGAGAAAGTTTTTTGTTGGTTTCACCCCAGCTCACCAGAACACTCCAGTGAGCATGACAAGATGAATTTCCTCCTAGGATATTTAAAGCTGGTTGATGAAATCCTTAAAGCCAGTTCTGAGAACTCGGGAGAGATGGCTACGGTATAAAAGATTGCACCTAAAGAATGGCCAGTGCAGTGTGCCTATGGAAGAGGAAGAACTAAATAATTACAGAGCAGCACCAGAACAAATAGTCACTGAATTTCACTGCATAGAAACCAATAACAGAGCCAAGGAGCAGCAAGCAGGATTTATCACAAAGACATATCAAGTTAATCTAATCTCCTTCTGTAGACAAGTAACAGGCTTTATAAAAAAGAAAATAGCAATAATGTTTTATCTACAACTTGACAAAAGAAGCATTAAGCCATAGGGGAATTACAGCATCAGAACGCCCTCTGAAGAAATGCAGTATACAACACCTATGTACACGACCAGCGTTTTAGTGAAGATATCAGCAATTTCCTGCCAAAGATATTCACATTAAATAGTGAACAATGTAATAGAAAAATGCAAAAAGTTGAATGCAGAGTACAGGGAAATGGCCTGCAAGGAATGACACAGGTCAAAGATCCTGCTTCAGAGATGAGCATGGGTCTTGAAGGTCCTTTCCCAGCCCTGCAATACCAGGACCTCACGTTCTCTTCCCTGCTGTCTCTATTTCCTGACATCTTTTTCTCCTCCAGTAGCTTCTTTTCATGTTTAACATCGGTTTCACCACATTTGTGAATTAACTTGTCATATTAGTAAACAATTTTCTAGAAGACCACTAATACTTTAAAACTGATCTACTGCCTTCATTTATATCTCACCACAGACTTAAACCTAACACCCACTGAGTTTCTAGCCTTCTGAAATCTCAGATATGGTACAGCTAGAAAGTCCAGCCTGATGGGAGGAAGTTCCCACATACTTTGCCCAATAAGGCAGTGTAGCAGCAATCCAAATGATTCTGTTGCTTTTTCTCCACTTCTGATAGTAGCAGCGACAAGAAAGCAGAAAAGTTGCTGTAAGTGTCTGGGGATTGAGTGAAACTGTCCTGGCCTCTCAGCATCCAACCTTTGTCACATGAAGAGACTGTAAAACTGAAGGTTCTAACATGGGGAAAAGCAAAGCAGAGCATCAGCAGTAAAGAATATAGATAAACACTGAAGAGTAACAAGCAGAAAAATTTAGATTTCAATTATAGCTTACTGGAGCTACATGTGATAATTTCACGTTTTCCAGATATCTTTCTCCATGATCATTTTTTCTGTGCTCTGCTAGTTTCTATTTAGAGCCACATATACACTTCTACTTAAGGTCACTTTCAGAGTCTGAGTGTAAATCTATTAATCTATTAATTTTTTTTTTTTAAAAAAAAAAAAAAAAAAAGTTTAACAGCCATAAACACAGACACAGTGGTATTATGCCTGGATAATGTCAAAGGATAGTTAGCATCAATTAGCACTTTATAATGAAGAAATAAAAGCACCATAAAAATTAGAATGTATATAAAATGAAAAATTAAGGTCTGGGATATCAAAACTCCCATCAGCTATAAATGGACTTCTACCTGTGACTCACTAATCACTTGAGAATACCTACTAATTAAGGTGGCATAACCCAAAATTATTGAAGCAGTCCAGCAATTACAAAGAAGCATTTTTCTTTGTTTTAATAGGTGTCTTCAGCTATTCCAGCATCTCAAGAAGCTGAGATCACAAAAGGACTGCAATTCAGGCACCTACAATGCTATATAAAATATTTCGAGGCAGTTTCCCTGAAGCCCACTGAAGCCAACAGATCAGAGGAAAGATTATAGCACACGGGTAATCCATAGATGCCAACTTCTTAAGGCTAATAAAAAGCATCTAAATGGAAGAAAAGATAGAAGGAAGAGCAGGGAAAGGAAGACTGACCAAAAAACCAAGATCAAGTCCTGCCTGAATTGGGCAGCCTCATCTGTGACCTCCAAAGGTTCTTACAACATGAAGTTCCCTGCTTTCACTGAAAGTAATAAACCATTTTATTGAAAAAGATCATATAACTCTGGGGATATACAGGAAAATCCAAATGAAGATGAGTAATGAAATGCCTCTTCTTGAAGAGGTCTCTGTTTTAAAATAATTTCTCAATGAGTTATTAATATATATTTTTTCTTTTAGATCAGATGTCAGTCATTTACTTATACTATATTAGCACCCCAAAACCATACTGCAATGGTTCTCAATTCTGCTGTGGTGTGTCCCTACAGCATAGAGAGGGGCAAAAAGTTTCAGGACCCTAGACAAAAAAAAAGAAAAGGGGGGTGGGGGGAGGACTGTTGCAATCCTCAGATTAAAAACATATGAGAAAATCTACAAACACATGAAGTATCCATTCCCAAAATGTTATGATAGCATAAGTAGGAAAACGAAGAGGAAAAAATCCAGAAGATTCAAAAGATTAGCAGGGACTGAAAAAAAAAATGGTAAAGGATCTGCCTAAGAGAACTGTTCTGTTCCAAAAGAGCAGCTGTAGACTGAAGGATTTCTCCTTCCTGATGCTAAAGTACATCAGAATTTTTTCCCCCTGCACTTAAGTTAATTCAGTCTCTAATTCTCTTTGATGATTTTCTGAATTTCTATAGAAAGAACCCTATAATTTTAGGAATGCTGTAGTGGCTTTCCAAAATGAGGTCTTTCTCTTCCCAGTAATGAAATGAAGATTGTCATTGTGCTTATCTGTAATAGAAATGAATATCTTGACTTTATTACAAACAAATACAGGAACAGACTGATGCAGTTGCTTGCACACAAACAAATGAGATCAATTTTTATCCTACTTGAGGGACAATATGATTTCACTAGCCAGTGAGAAGATTAAATTGTTTTTAAAAAAGTGCAAACTCAAATACATAGTGAAGATAAATGTGTGCTATTTGCTAGCACATAAGCATGCTAAGCCTGAATGCAATAATTTCCAGTCAACTTTTAAGTGAATAAAATTAAGAAGCATTTGTGCAGAAAACAACTCAAACTTCAGACAATTGTAGTCTCCCATCTTCTTCTTTAAAAGTTCGTATTGAGAATCAATTGTTATGATATCTTATCTTTGAACAGCTGACTGGCTTACATACAGAGTTAAGAAAGCATTTTTTTTTTTTAATTTTCACCCTCACATCATTAATAGCGTTTAAAGATGTTCCTAAAGATTTTCTTTGCCACAGCCAACCTCTCACTCCACAACAGGATTATCTCTAATAATACTTAGGAAAAAAAATCCAACATATACGCAATGTATAACAAAAAAAATAACAAATAATTTTTTTTAAAAATCATGAGTTAGGTACACACATCTCCATCTTAACAGATGAAAAGATACCATGACTTCATTAGATGAGAAATACAACCAGCATTTAGGAGATATCCCGTTTCTTTTGATCCTATTTTAAAGATAGCGAGAGTTCAAAACACAGCATACCCTTTCCTGGCTGCAGACTCAGCCTCAATTCCTCTACATTATCCAGAATCCAGGTAGGTAAAAGTATTAAGTAGACTGAGCATTAACTACTAAATGAAACAGGTGCCAAGGAGAAGCCAACCACATATTGGTATCCACACTGCTTTTAAATATTCAGGATATTAACAAAGCACAAGAACAACTTGGTGGATTCCTACTGTTCAGGATGTACAACTGGATTAACATGATATTTTGTTTAAAACACAGTGAAGTAAGAATCAATCTTTCTAACCTTTCCTACATGAGTAGCCATAGATGAGACACACAACTGAGGTTCAAAGGAACAGGCTAGAATTTTCCTTCAAACTTACTCCTACAGTTAAGACTGGTCAACAGTTGTATCTTGCATTTTAATGGTGCTTTTTAAGCCCTTTGTCATATTTGGAAGGCCCTACAGTCTGTTTAGGCTGAGTTACAAATCCCTGGTCTGCCAGCTCCAAAAGGTGCTTGCCTCACGGCCGTTCAGTCCATGCCTTGCTCATGAGTCTCCGTCCACAGCTCACCTGAGAGGGCTGCTCTTGCGCTCTCCCATCTCACCGGACCTGGCTTACTGCTTTCCTCCAGCTTGTCTGTTAAAATTGCAGCAGCACTCCTTCCAGACAGCTTCTGTTTTCCTGTTTAGGAAGAAGCTAAAAAACCTGTCCTGAACATCCAGGCCACTTAAACAGCTTGCTGTGCACTGCCAGCCCAGGCAGTGAGCTCTGCCATACACAGTAATATTGGGCATCATCATCTAATTGAGAGCAAATGAGTAATTGCTGCTGGCTCTCCTGCTGCTTCTGGAGCTAGGCAAGCCCTTCTGATACTCTTTTACTCTGTACCTGTGTCTCCCAACAGAGGAAGGTGCCCTCCGGGGCTCACCGGGAACAGTTCAACCCCCCATGAGCCATAGCTGAACCTGCAAGAACAGCCACACCGGTAGGCGAGACCACCGGGATGTGAAGGACAGCCACATTTAACCAGCCAGATGGGTCATTGTTCCCCCCTCCTCTCTTACAGAACTTCCTGACAACTAAACTGCTTCCTCACCCCACTCCCCCATAAAGAGACCTTGAGCACTTGTGGAGATGAGAAAGTGAGCAACCGAGCCTGCAGCGTGCGTCTGTGCCCTAACAGCACCTGCCCTCTCCTGCAGGCTTGTACCTTTCCATGTTTTAAGACCAAGGAAATGAAAAATGACAAGCTGTAAGAAATTGATTCCAAAAGGGCATTTTGAAGCCACAAAAATACAAGTCTGGTTATCTGAATTCATCTGAAGTTAGATTATAAGGACCTATGGCTATCAGAAATAGCTCCTATGGGGGAAAAAAAAGCAACACACAAGGAAGCTCTTGGCTACAAACAGCTCCTCAACTATCAAGCAAAACAAGCAGTTTTGTATCTTGGAGAAAGATGGAAAGAACTTGAGATAGCTTCTTTAACTGCTGTTTTTCTCCTAGACAGGCATCAGACTGGGAATTGTTCACAGTAGTGTTCCTCAGCATTATGTTCCACATTGAAATATTAAGCTGAACATTATTACTGGTAAATTTCCTATTTCATTCCATATTAATTATGCCTCCTTTTGGTTAGATTTTTTGTCACTATTTTTAGTCTAAATAACCACATTTGTGGTAGTAAGAAGCACTTAATGTCCTGATGTGGCTGAAACTCTTTTCAATCTAAATTGCTAACCCATGCACTGGTGTCAAATTGAAATCAATTCCTGTAGCACTTCACTGTCCTCCAGGCAATCTGGAATTCCTTTGCATTAAACCAAAGTTTCGGTTATTTTGTTGGTGTGGGGTTTTTGTGTTGTTTTTGTGATTTTTTTTTTTATGCTCTGCTTTTCAAATACTGTTCTTTGTGCTGAGCATGCTGGGCTCTCTTGCCATGCTTCTATTTCTCCTTTCCTCTCTACTTAACCTGCTCTCTGACTTTGACTAACTGCCCCCTGGAATGCTTGGAGGGTGTAGTTGCATCAAGATGTCAGAAACATCACAAAAGGAGAGAGACCACACCGAAGGGCAGTTATTTGCTCCTTGAGAGACTAAAGCTCTTGACACTTTAATTCAGATGATCAGGGGATGACATGGTTAACCAAGTAAGTGTTGCTTCTGGTTTAATTATTTTTGTATTCATAAGATTTATATGATACATATCAGACCTTTTCCTGAAAGCACATTCAGTTCATAATTCTAATAAAAAAAAAAAAAAAAAACTTGTCAGACTTCTGAAGGTTGCTGTGTTTGTATTCATGGACAATTCATGGCATAGCCCATTTTCTGGAAACCTTGCCAAATCTAAGCACAATAAAGAACAAAAACAGATTTTTAATTTAAATCAAAAATGCTTTTTATATCATTTGTCCAGATAATTTTCCTTGTGTATTGTAGTAGCTTTTCTAGAAGTGTTTAGAATAAACAAATTTGTTCTGTGTGCTTAAAAGGGTCAGAAGAATGATGTAGTCTCTGTATTTTTAGTTTCTTGTGTCTTAATGTAAAAGTGTTTCATCCCCTTGAGATCCATGAAGGAGAGCCACAGCAAAACAAATGAGTCTTGGATACTTTGGCCTTGGTAGATTGAGACTCAGACCTTTTGCACTGTAATTTGTTATAGTTTCCAAGGTACAGCTGGTAGAGATTATCACATGCACAACTTTGCACTCATCCAGTCGGTTCAAAGTGCATACACAATGACAGCCTACTTCCTGGTGCTGGCTCAGTGGCAGTAAGAGACAACACAGCACCACAATCCAGGAGACTTGAACTCTAGCTCTGTCCCTTGTCTGTGAGGAAACAGGAACACAGAAAATGCTTACCAAGGAAGCAATATGGACCGTCACTTGCCATGCAGCCTTTGACTCTTCATCACGCTTTTCACAATCTTCAAAGCTCTCTCCAGCAGCCAAGCAATACATTTAGAGGCTGTGTTCACTCGAGATAAATTCAAGTAATGCTGGATGTGACCACGCAGCGACCTGAATTAGAACAGCAGTGCTTCTTTTCAGTGTCAGTATTCTCCTCAGTGCATGCTACTTATTTTTCCTCTCAGCAATCTGTATTTATTTCCTAACCTCACAGATTTACAGTGAAGATTAATAGGAAAATGACCACATTAAACCTGAACAGAATTGGCTGAATACTTCATTGTTTTAAGCCAGCTGCATTATATTTTTAAGCGACTGATAAATTTAATCTCTATAAATACACATGTCATGATAAAGTCACAGTCTAGTGCATTACAAAGCACTTTCTAGCCTGTGAGGGACAAAGACGATTAAAATCAAGTTAGTGAGATGAATAATGACAGTGTCATTTTCGCTAATGCACTAGACAAAACCTTTCTGTCTATATATAAGTCTTAAGGAACCCCTATCAGCACAGTGTGATTCACTTTATAATCGCTAATGACTAACGGGAACTCCAAAATCAGATCTGTGCTTCTATCTTTGTCAAAATAAAATGGTGTCAGTTATCTGAAATACACATCAGGAACATTAGGCCTTTACTGCACTGATTCATAGCTCTGTGGCATTTAATGAAAGCACTATGCTTACACACTCAAAATAAATACACTTTGCTCCTGATTTTCTTTACATTTTTTTGCCTTTATTCCAGTGCATCACACTCCTTGGTGGAGATAAACTGCGCAGAACCTATGCAGATAAACTACATGGCAAGAAACCTGATACCATGTATATTTATTCACATCTACAGTTGATACCTCCAGCCCACATACACTACCAGCACGCTGCTGGAAAAGCACTCCGGCCTCCTCTTCCACCTCCTAGCTACATATACATCTGTATGTATATACATGTACATACAGATCTCTCTCTCTCTCTCTCTATATATATATATATAAAATACACAGACACACTCAAGAATCAGCTTTGTTTTCAAATTAATGCTAGGTCTCTTTTGTATAATCTCACCTTATTTTTGTCATTTTCTTTTATGCTTTCAAATGGTGTACCTTTGAAAGTAAGGTCTTAAGTGCTCTGCTTCAGTGTCTTCTGGTCTCTGCCGCTGGAAGAATCTTATTGTGCTTTCAGGGAAATACCAGAACAAACACCACTGAGAAACGGAATGATACTTTAGTTACGACCAGTCAGTCTCAGTACACAACCAAACCTGGAGAACAGCTCTAATGGAGTCACAAAGCAGACTTCCAACAGAAGAAACAAAAAAGGAACAGTCTCAAAAAATATGTGTTTGGTTATAAAGGGATCTTCTGAAGAAGCTACTTAAGGAAGGAAGGTTCAAAATGCTGAAGGCCAACACCAATAATGAGCACAAGCATGTTAAACTGCAACAAGTCACCATATGATTCCTCAAAATTTTTGATCAAAAGCCATTGAAGACTGGGAATCCTTAGCTTGGAATTTACCTTGCCAGATAATACACTTGATCTGTAAAGTTGGTTTCTTCCTATCCTCTTACCCTCTCCTATGATTTTCATGCAGATTCCACTTACAAAAGGTGTAAAATTGACTTCTGTATTTTTTTTTTCCAGATCTCTTACTCTTGAGATTTTTTTGTTTCAGGCTGTCAGATCAGCAGAATAGGTTCCCCAAATAAAATTTGTCCTTGTTCCAGTTAGGACAGAGTTAATTTTCCTCCCAGTAGCTGGTAGGGTGCTATGTGTTGGATTAGGATGAGAAGAGTGCTGATAACATGCTGATGTTTTAATTGTTGCAGTGCAATGCCAAGGACTAAGCCAAGGACTTTTCAGCTCCTCGCTCTGTCCTGCCAGCGGGCAGGCTGGGGGTGCAGCAGGAGCTGGGAGGGGACAGACCCAGGACAGCTGACCCCAACTGGCCAAAGTTGGGTTCCATACCATCTGGGGTCATGCTGAACAATATAGAGGGGTGGCTGGCCGGGGTGGGGGGCCGGCTGCTGGGGGATAGGCTGGGCATCGGTCAGTAGGTGGTGAGCAATTGCATTGTGCATCACTTGTTTGTACATATTATTATTATTATTATTATTATTATTATTATTATTATTATTTTCTATCTTAATAAACTGTCTTTATCTCAACCCACAGGCTTCACTTTCCCGTTTCTCTTCCCCCATCCCAGAGAGGGAGGGAGGGCAGAGAGTGAGCCAATGGCTGTGTGGTGTTTAGCTGCCAGCCGGGTTAAACCATAACAAATTCAATTATGCTGTACAGGTTATTAAAACCAAAATACTGCAGGTTTCATTTTCCACACACAAACCTGTAGAGATTCAAACCACAGAAAATATTTCACTGTATCTTGCTGTCTTCACCAACTCTCCCCCACCCTTGTCATTAAAACTTTGCTTTAAGCCATGTCCCTCAAACAAAACACCTGAAATAATCAAAATACTTTTAAATGTATGTTGTATCTGCTTTTGTTGTTATCCTAATGACTTTGGCAAGAAGTATACTACATTTTTAAAAATAAATTTGACTTGAAGCTTCCTGTTTTAACCTTGATATCCTAAGGCAACATCACCAGCTTCCAGGATGCTCTAACTGGATAAAATAGGTTTAAAGATCAACCCTTAAAGCACAAGTGATGTCAGACAAAAGAAAAGTAGTCTGTAAAAAACAACTCTTACAACTTTCAAATGTTCACAGTAGCTGAGGCTATTTTGAGGCAAAATTTATATCAGTAGCTTCCTTCTCAAAAAACCCTAGACATTGACCATCATCTGGCTGAAGGCTAAACCCCCGGGCAAGCACACTGTAGAGGTGATCATGTTGTTAGTGGCTTCCTTTCCACCTGCAGGTCCTTCCACAGACCATCTGCAGTCTGGAAGTCCTAAGGTTTTGAAAATGGTTCTCTGAGTTGTTCAATTTTGCATGTACAAGCACATAATGGTCTTTCTTAGTAACCCCCACAGTGTAAAAACACTGACCATTGCTCGCTTACCTACAATACATGGCAGTTATTTCAGTTCTGCTGTCACTGTGGCAGGGAGGAGGGGTAAAGCACCAACTGTAACTTAGAAACAGAAGCAGCAGCAAAGATGCCTCAAATTTTTCAGAAAGTAAGTTTTATCACCTTTCATTCTTACTGGGATCATATCCTCCTCTGATGCCTTTGTAAAGTAAAAACCTGCAGAATTATTAGAAATGCCTACTTTCCCATGGAAAGACAGACTTTCCCCAGCCATACACAATTAGTCAGTTATCCTGTGGCCCAGACAGAAGCTGTGTATTTCAGAGCGAGTGAAAGAAAGGTATCCTCCTTTAGCATGCGCGTTAGGAATGGTTAAAAGCTTTCACGGGGAGAATTTTTAGCACCAATTAGACAGATGTAAATTGACATCATCCTGCTAATTAAATCTTCGTAAGCCTTGCACGGTTTAGACTTAGTTTGTCGAGTTAACATTTTAACAGGTTACACCACAAATCATAAGGTGCTGCTTATAAAACAACAAACTTTGTCCCCTCTGTGCTTGCCAGACCATTATCATTATTATTATAACCAGTAATCCCCCACAAATGGAAGAATACTAGCTCACAGCACCTGAAAGCTTGGATCCTTGACCTTGGATCACTGGAAGAAAATCTCTGTGTACATCTTTCTCCCCTCTACCTTTTCTCTTTCTCATTTTCAAATAAAATAAAAATAAAAAACCTGTCTCTTTTCTTCCAGAAGCCCAGAATCTCTGGGCTCTACTAAACCACAGGCCCATCTGGAGGGGCTGGGATTTCATCCAGAACATTTAGAAAGTGAACTGGATAGGTGAAGGCAGCCTCAACTCATTGTCAAAGGCAGCAGCAGAGTGGAGAGGACCCTACATTGATGAAAACTACAGCTGCACAGCTGGAGTCATGGTGATGGTAACAGTGCAGTTAATGGCAAGTTACCTCTGAGTGCTTGATGCTACCCTGTAATCTCATGAGAATCCAAAATATTAGCCAGATTCTCCATTACTTTGTGCTTACTCTACCAATTTATTACTCATTAAAACACTATTAATCTAAGCTTAGTGGCATATCATGTTCAGTTTCCCCAGGCTTAAGCAGTTATGCAGACTGCAACAATAGCAGCCATAGCATGCATCTTAGAAATCCCTATTACTGCATTAACGATCTACTGTTAAGATCAAATCAATTTACCACTTTCAGAAGTTGAGACTTGTGAAGCATTGATCACTTCCACTGCCTACTATACATTGCAATAATGTATCCTATACTCAGGCCTTAGAGTAAAGGGCAGGTCCTCTTGCTACTTCATCATCTCTACAGCTATAGATTTTGCCATTATTGTATTTGCCTTGTGTTACACTGGACTAAGATCGTATTTTTGATTTATAGTAGCAGACACGCAATTTATTTTGCTGTTTATTTTTTGTACTTGTTTAGGTGGGAGTAAAATATAGCAGCAGATACTTGCCTAAGTCACTAATATCTTCTATTAAGTGGTATATATCTTTCTTTAAAGAACAAAGACATCTAACAATTTGAACGCAAGGAAGCGGTGTGAACTGCAGAAAATGGCAGCATCACAGCACCACGTGCTAGCGGTGATGAGTTGCAGTATTATACACCCAAAAAGATACTGAGCGCTGGGTTTCCTCAGGGCAAATGTCCTGCCTCTCAGAAATGAATTAGGCCTGTTAAAGCAAAGACCAAACAGTTACCCAAGTACACAAGGGCAGACCAGAAGTCATTCTGACAGTAAGTTTAAAACCAGGGTTGGTGTTAAATCCAATACTGTCATCACACCCCAGGTTTCCCTGTTTCCCATCACGTGGAGGAGGGAGTAATGGGTTGGTTTTGTTTCTATTTCTATGTTTGCAGAATGAGAGCCCAAGCAGATGCACAATTTCAAGCCTCGCCTGGGAAACACCAGAGAGACTGGCCTTGCAGTAATTAATAGCAGGATCACACAAGATGCCCAGAGGCTGCTGTCCTGTTTGGACTATGGCAAAGAAGTACCGCATGCTTCTAAACCAGATGAGAATGGGATGTTTTTTTCTAATTCTACAGATTATCACAGGGTGCTAGATAACAGAGGATAAGGTGCTTGTGCTTCCCCTTACTAAACTACTTATGTAGCTCCAAAGGACCACAGAGACCACAGTCCAGAATAAGCTACTGGATTTGTTGCAAGAAAACCTAGTCAGGACTTTTATCTACAGAAAATATCCACATTTGCTATTCTATAACATTTTTCCTTCTAGCCAGAACAGCACTGTTGCCATCTCTATCAGTTTTCCTTCTTTTAAACAGCTTCCACAAAGCATTCCACTGCAGAGTTCCCTATGTCTGGAAGCTTCAGGAACTGCCCTCATAGTGTATCTGCATCCTGCCCCACCAGATAATCTCTCAGCTACTGCTGTGATCAGCTGCAATACTAGATCTGTCAGATGGAAATACCTCACTAGAAGCCCCCACTTGTAGTCATAATGCATAGGCCATACTTCAAAACTACTTTTCAGAAGATACTGTTTTAAAAGAAAACACAGAAACATTAAGTGACAGGAGGGGAAAAAAAAAAAAAAAAAAAAAAAAAAAAAAAAAAATAAAAAA
>CM021741.1:2171787-2220721 GCA_011075105.1 Heteronetta atricapilla
AAAAAAAAAAAAAAAAAAAAAAAAAAAAAAAAAAAAAAAAAAAAAAAAAAAAAAAAAAAAAAAAAAAAAAAAAAAAAAAAAAAAAAAAAAAAAAAAAAAGTTAATGAAATACCTCTAAAAAAGCACTACTAAGTTCAGTATTTGTACTGAAGTACAACCTTCTTGTTCTATAGATGTACACTCTAACACTTGCTGATGCAAATGAAAGGACTGCATTGAACAAGCAGAAAACTACCACAGCAGAACACATGGCATAGCACCGTAGGAAGAAAAAAAGACAAAACAATGCTCAGGATTATTGCATTGAAAGGCTACAAAAATCTTTCTTTAAAAAAATTATTACATATACTTGAAAGTGATTCCTGCCTGTCTTACATCTTCAGTCTATGAGGGGGAAAACAGTATTTGATCAAATCCTTGAAAAAAATAGAAAACAACAACAACAATTTTTTAAAAAAATATGTGCACGCCATTCGAAGTGATGTAGAGAGAGTGTGACTGATAAACACACTGGGCTATGCGTGTTCAGAGCCACTAGATCACACAAGTCCTTATGTTCTCACTTGGTTCATGTGTTCAGAACAGACAGTTCATTTTCAAAGGATCACAGGCACTCAACGTAAAAGCCTGGGACTTCAAAACTGTGTATTTTTTTGTTGTTAAAGTTTCCTCCAGTGAAAACGATTCCCCTGGAGACTTGCTTAAATGAGAACAGTACACATGGGAGCATGGCTGCACAGAGCTCTCACGTTAGCAGTTGAGCTCTGTTAACTCCCACTTTAGTCAACAAAGAACTAGAAACAGTACTGTCCGGGTAGAAAAGTCTCTACAGCTAAAACTCAAGTTAGGGACAGCATTCTAGTCAGTTCTGCGGTGAGAACATATTTATTTACCTGTCCCCTCAAAACCAAGTGCCCTTTTTTCTGCCATATGAGGTTGAGTGTTTCCTTGTCATTGTAATACCTCTGAGAGAAGGCAGCAGACAAATCTCCAGTTTGTGTCCCCTTGAGGATGAGGAAAGCCCGTTTCCACCTCAAGCACATTAATTGAGGCTTAGAGGCCAAAGATACCCATCATAAGCAAAATTTGTTCAACACAGCCTACCCTTACAGGTAGAACTAGGAATTTGCTAGCACAGCTGAGGGTTGTTTTTCAGTTTACAATGAATTTATTTAATGGATCTGGTGTTTTGAAAAACAAATCCAAGCCAAATACAGTCATGACAAAAAGTAACACCACTTACACTAACCTAAGCACAGGCTAAAAACATTTCCTGATTGGTGGTACCACCATCTTCTATCTTCACTCAACGTAAGCCTACAGAATTGTCACCATAACATTAGGGAACACTGAACAGTGCTAGGTAAATACCTAAACAAAAAATGAGGTAAATTCCCCAGCTCTTAGAGACACTCGCAGCATCTTTGCCACACCTTGCAGCACAGCCTGCTCACCCAGTGCCCCGCACCCCAAACCCTGCTAACTTGCTTACCCTTTCCCGTTAAAATCTCCGTGTCCCACAGGTGCTGCTGGTCTCTAGTGACCAGGGAAGCAGGTCCAGCTGCTCCTCCAGGCAGGCAGGCTGCTCCTCCAGCCCCAGCATGGGGACCTGCTTCTTTCCCAGCCTCAGCAGCAACTGCTCTCCACTTCACTGGCCCGTTCAAAGGCTGGGGTCAGAGCACACAGCAGCTCTTACAGGAGCACAGTGTATTTAGGCTCTGAGACAGCATAAGCTTGACTTTAACGTGACATTTCATACTCCCAGATTTCCACTGATGGTACGAGCAACTTCTCTCTTGGGGACCAGCAGGCACCGGGAGCATCCTGCACGTCTTGGTGCTCTGAACTGCTGCACTGAAGCAGTGCAGCTTCAAAGCAGACACTCATTTCAGTCACGGTCATTTTAAAACCTCTATTAGCTTCTTTTAACCTTTGAACAGTTGCCTTGGCTGGAGCTCTCAGATAGAATAACTCTGAAAGAGCTCTAAGAGGTAACCCCTACCTTTTTCCCATTTCTGAAGTGACCCCACTGGCCCCTTCCCTTTAAACTTTTTCTGTATTTCTTGAGCAGTAATGCAGAAACAGAAATACTGCCCTTCATCACGCAGGCAGATCACCAAAGGTACAAAGGAGCTGGTGGAGGAGTTAAGGGTAGTTTTACAAGTTTCTCTGCTATAACTCTAGTTTATTCATTAAAATATTGCACTTACTTCAGTAAGGCTTTTGACACCGTTTCCCACAGCATTCTCCTCAAGAAACTGGCTGCTGTTGGCTTGGACTGGCGCACGCTTCGTTGGGTTAGAAACTGTCTGGATAGCCGGGCCCAAAGAGTCGTGGTAAATGGAGTCAAGTCCAGTTGGAGGCCAGTCACCAGTGGCGTTCCCCAGGGCTCAGTGCCGGGGCCGGTCCTCTTTAATATCTTCATTGATGATCTGGATGAGGGCATTGAGTGCACCCTCAGTAAGTTTGCAGATGACACCAAGTTAGGTACGTGTGTCGATCTGCTCGAGGGTAGGAAGGCTCTGCAGGGGGATCTGGATAGGCTGCACCGATGGGCTGAGGTCAACTGCATGAAGTTCAACAAGGCCAAGTGCCGGGTCCTGCACCTGGGGCGCAATAACCCCAAGCAGAGCTACAGGCTGGGAGATGAGTGGTTGGAGAGCTGCCAGGCAGAGAAGGACCTGGGAGTGATGGTGGACAGTCGGCTGAATATGAGCCAGCAGTGTGCCCAGGTGGCCAAGAAGGCCAACAGCATCCTGGCTTGTATAAGAAGCAGTGTGACCAGCAGGGCTAGGGAGGTGATCATCCCCCTGTACTCGGCTCTGGTGAAGCTGCACCTCGAGTATTGTGTTCAGTTTTGGGTCCCTCGCTACAAGAAGGACATGGAGGTGCTTGAGCGGGTCCAGAGAAGGGCGACGAAGCTGGTGAGGGGTCTGGAGAACAAGTCCTATGAGGAGCGGCTGAGGGAGCTGGGCTTGTTCAGCCTGGAGAAAAGAAGGCTCAGGTGACCTTATCGCTCTCTACAGGTACCTCAAAGGAGGCTGTAGGGAGGTGTAGGGATGAGGGGGAATGGACTTAAGTTGCGCCAGGGGAGTCTTAGGTTGGATGTTAGGAAGAACTTCTTTACTGAAAGGGTTGTTAGACATTGGAACGGGCTGCCCAGGGAAGTGGTGGAGTCACCATCCCTGGAGGTCTTTAAAAGACGTTTAGATGTAGAGCTTAGGGATATGGTTTAGTGGGGACTGTTAGTGTTAGGTCAGAGGTTGGACTCAATGATCTTGAGGTCTCTTCCAACCTAGAAATTCTGTGATTCTGTGATTCTGTGAAGATGCTTTTACTCAAGAAGACCAAATCATTAACTCTGTTTGTAATAAGGAAATGTGCCTCATGGATATTTGGTCCTACTGCCTTCATTCCCAAGTCTCCTCTCTCAGAATCTGATCTGCAAAGATTCGCATATGGAAAATTAACCACATTCAGGACTGAGCAGAACTGAAGCCCAGAATTATGTGCGACTTTGTCCTTTGCTTCATGAATTCTCAAGTGAAATTTCTCAGGGATCTGGGGACAAACCTTGCCTAGTTTTCTCTGGCAATATTTACTTAGAACATTTTAGCTCCCACAGTTCACTAAAAATTACTTTATTATCATTTTTTTGTGTCACTAAGCAATGTTTTCTGACTTTTTGTGGGAAGGCTTATAGGGGATTGTCATAATTTTTTGAACACTGAAGAAATACTCATGATAATTCAGTGTTTATATTGATGACAATGTTAATTCTTATATGAACAATGCAGCCTTGACATAATGCTGCCAAGATCCTTAATTTGAATCTGAAAATAATATTTAAAGGTCAGGTAGAATAAAGATATAAAAATCTATTCTGTATCAAATGGTAAATAGCACAGGAAAACAAGAATGGAGTCTATAGACTACACTTCATTAAACCAAGCTCGTAATTCTTTTTCAACTACATTGACACAATCTGTGGTTCATTTGATATGGAATCCAGCTACTGTAGCATTACTCACAGAGTAGCCCTGCTTCACAGTGGGGTTTTCATTTGAATTTATTTTCAAGAGTAACTCGGCTGTGTTATATTGGATGTCAGAAAGAAAGCTTTTTTTGGAAGTAATGAGAAATCCTTGCTGGAAATCTGATGATCCTGATTGCATTTATAATCTAAAAAATTCCCCCAAACATTCATACATAAAACTTAAATAGTGCAGGAATTTACTGGCACCAGGACTGCAAGCTTAAATGTCTAACTGATTTCAATAATCATTTTTTCCTCCTCTGGAAAACAAGAGGAGGAAAAATTGGAAAACAATTTTAACAAACTCTTTGTTATATCAACAAATCCACAAAAGTGATCTTTTTCATTTGTTGCCGCAATTCATCATCTTCAAAAACATGAAGTCACACAAAAGCAAATATGTGGTTAAACAGATATAGTGCCAAAATTACCACACGAAGCCCAGAGCATGGCCCAAGGCTCATTCACAGAGTGCAGAGCATAGAAAGGACAGGTGAGAAAACTTCATGTCCTGCCTTGCTGTGCAGCAATGCAAAAGCACTGCTCTTCCTAGGCCCAAAGTAGGGCACTGCTCCCAGCCTTGCCTGCAAGCCCAAAGGTGACCTGGATGTCTTCTTTCTGCAGTGCCCCACTTGGTTTCGCTCTCCCTGGAGTGGGAGGTGCACAGCCCAAGGCTTTGACTACAGAATTAGGTGTTCCTCACCCTGAGCATACTTCTCTCCAGGAGCCCCAGCCACCAGCAGTCCAAAGTTTTCAGTTAATCTTTACAGGCATATGCAGTAGTGAAAATGCACAAGATACCTTCAGTTTCTTAAGTTCTTAAGGAAAGAAAAGTGGCAGCAGGTAACAGTGTAACTGCACCTGAAGCCCACCCTTCCCCTTGGATGTTATCAAACGATCTTTTCACAGCAAACTGGTTCACCTCTATCTACAGCAGCCAGTTCTCCAAATGCTTTTCTTCGATAAGAAAATCATCTGGATTTAATGATATTCCTGTTATTAGCCTTGTATAATACCTTGCATGAATTTCTAGCCTTTTTTGCAGGTAAAAAAAGGTGACAGATGGCTAAAAAGCTACAGGTCAGCACAAGTACGTGGGGTTCATCATCTCGCATTGAACTATCAGATTACATGCAGCCATACTCCCCTAAATATCCCACTTCAGTATAGAAAGGTTTTACTTCCTACTCTACAGGCAAACCAATGAGAAGGGGAATAACACTACCAACCACAGTACAGACTGTAATTACCTTCCCTTCAAGTAATTCCAACATGTTTCCTCTTAAGTCACCTCAAATCATTAGGTATCAGAATGCAAATACCTAAAACCAAGCTCTACATATTTCAACTGAAGGAAAAACTATCTGTCTGATTGCATCCTTCAAACTACTTCAGTGAATCTGGAAGTTAATAACTAACTTCTGTCTTCTCAAATACTGCTCAATACTTGTAAACCTTTCTCTTATTTCAATAAATGATCAAGGAAAAATCTAAAGCACCTTTTAAATTTGAAATTGAAATCTTATAATTCATAGTTAGCTTTCTGCTCTGCAGTGATCTGTCTCTGCCAGAAATACAGCTGACACATTGCTATGTACAGTGCTCCTGCACAGCTTTCAGAATGAATCACCAATATTCTGACCCATGTGTTTGGATATGATGCAGTATGATGCAGGATTAGTTAGGACAATGGATAATTATATTATCAGTCCATTTATCAGTTGTGGTATTTCCTGTGAATGCAATTATAATCTCTTCTTTTTAATAGAAATGAGATTTCCAATTCAATGCACGCTTGCCCAGTAGGAAAAGGAAAGGCAAAATAATAATAATAATAATAATAATTTTTGTGAGTGTTCTGCTCAGCAGAAATGAACACACTGCTTGCTGCCCAAACACTTCTTAATGAGACTCAGCTCATACATGGCATGAAAAAATGTGGCAACTTTTTAAAGGAAGATTATAATTTTGTTCTCCCAACTTTGAAAAAAAACGGTTGATGGGCTGACTCAAGGTGGCTAAAATATTTTTCTGCCATGATGTGTTGAAATGGTTTCTTAATATGTTGGTTCTGACATTAAGATATCATAATTATGAAATTTCTATTTATGTGCAACCAGAATGAATTGTTTTACAGCTTCCTTTTCTCCAAGTCAACCTCATTTGTATTTTCATTTCCTAGAGTTAATTGATTATCATGGAATAAATGCATTGTACTGAAAACTATTAAATCACTGACTTAATGGGATCAGAATGTGTTTTTTCCTCTCTTTTTGGATAAAGTTTTACCTTCCTAAGCATTTTAAAACTAATGTATCAGGCTCTAAATATTTTATGGTCTGTATTAAGCACTGTTTGGGGTTCGTGTCCCTTTAGACTCCAACATAGTACATTATACTACACAAAGTAATTTGCCCAGAGTAATGAGTTCTGAACTAGCTTCATGAAGACCAGTATTGAATTGTTGCTGCTGCAGGCAAGCATTTGATTCGATGTATAGTGGGGAAGGGGCTGGCGTGTTTCTGCTTATCCTATTTGTCTTGGAACTAGCAAAGGCATGAATACTTTTTAACTAACGGGGGTACTAGCTGCATGGCCCATAGAAACCAATCCAGATTTACAGCTCAGAGTACACAAACCCATCTTTTTAAATACTCAATATCAATGTGGCTATATAGTGTAATCTAGCAGATAATTAGACCAAAAAAAAAAAAATCAAGGAAAATTGATGCAATGTAAAGGAAATAGAAAAATCTATGCATTTCAAGCAACCAACACCCTTAAATTGAAATCAGAGCTAACTGAATAAAAGCTGGAAAATTAATTCAGATAATATCCATGTTTTATTAACCTCATGTCTCTATGCTCCTATGGTATTTACTTATACCAATCCCATTTACCAAGGTAATTTTTATTTTATGATGAGTGTTATTTTTCCACGTGCATAGCAGTCTAGCTTTTTCAGCTGCTCATATTTAGATGTGCATAAGACATACTAGGCTGAAAAAGTTCGGAATTTACTGAGCATGGAGATACTTTCAGTATCCAAGAAAATTATAAATAGCCGCACGGAAAAAAAAAAAAAAAAAAAAAAAAAAAAAAAAAAGCTATCCTCCAATGTATTAAATTTTTTTGAGGGTTCCCTTATGTACAGAATGAATTGAAACCATCTCCGAGTACAGTAGTACTGACAGTGGAATTGGCTGGTAATTCATGCTCTGCTTAGGGGTAAGAACAAACTCATTTGTGAAACTCCAGAGAGGTGAGACTGAAACCCTCAAAACCTTGACCCGAAACATGCTTCCCCCATGTTAGCACTGAGAAGGGACAGAGGAAAAGTCATTGCACTCATGTCCTCTGTGAAAGGCTTTGATAAGATGCAACAGACAAAAGGAAGATAGTTATTTCTGTTATCTTAATTTCCTACAAGTTTGCAGAAAGAATTCCAGATTTCTAACTTCTCCCAAGGCTGTGGGGCACTACAAGCATGTCTAGGAAGAGCTTTTAATTCTGCCCTGTAAGCACAATGTAGAAAACCATTTTGGAAAAAAAAAAAAGTGGGGGGAAGGAGTAAATAAAAAGACTATTAAGTTATCTCTGCATGCTCCCTGCTGCCTTTAACAATTCAGCTAAAACAGTTGTATTGCTGGTAGAGAATGTTTCCATTTCAGCAGTGGTTGTTATGTGAATATTGTCCTGCGCTCCGCTTTCCTCCCAGACCAGCCACCCATTTCTAGGCACACCCAGGAGCCCTTTGACCCCGCTGGCCATGCCAAATGGCCCATTGTCTTTGTCTGTGGCCACAATCTAATTTAATGGGCAGGAACCTTTCATAGGAGGAGAGAGGTGACACTAGTATAAAAGTTTCCAGTTACTGGAAATAATATTAGCATTTTACAGCTCTGGTGTAGCACCAGATATAGTATGAATGAGATAAAAACTGTGTCCTGACTTTGGTCTAACTGTGCAGCTATGTGAGCCACTTTCTCATCCTGCCTGTGATCGAAAATGCTTCAGTGTGTGCTTGTTGGATGCATGCCTTACCATGCCTCCTGCTGTGTCCTTTTTTTCTAATCTGAAATATAGTAGGCCAAGGTTTACTGACCAGCTACACTGTACTATGCATCTAGAACAATTTGTTATTAGTTGAAGCAATGACAGCAAATCAAACAATGCTAACACCAGATTTCTGGGCAGCTTCAAGGGTACATGCCCCTATTGTTCTCACTTTCCCACATCTGTTAAACCACTTCACTTTAAATTACTTTCAATATCAAAAACTGAACTTTTTTCAAAGCATGTGATAAGCTTTCACTGCAAGTAAAGCACGCTGCTGTTATTATTTTTTAACAGAAATTAGATACTTAATTTCCTGTACACCATTCTGATAATGTAACCCATCTAGACCAAGTATAGAATTATTTAGAAAACAAACATTTTTTGAAGATGAACTAGTAGCTGCAGGCTTAATGCAAGCTGTAAAACAGAAAGACCATGAAACACTTATGGTAAAGGGATAGTAATATATAGAGCCATCATCTTGATTCTTACATCAAAGATTTGCAGTTAAAATCCTGAAAAGTTCTATGCTTGTTGATAGCAAAATAATAAGTTTCTTAATCATTACAATTTTTCAAATTAATCTCCAACCTCTCAGGACTAAAGCCTCGCATGTGACATTATATGCTATCAGACTACTCATGTAATTTTCAGTTTTGATATAACTGAAACATGGGATCAAAATATTAATTAATTCTCTCATTTTGTCTTTCAGAATTGTCCATAGTTCCCTCATCTGAGCTCAGACCACTCTCAGGGCCTGACTCTGGGCAATTTCTCCTAGCCTCAGATCAGTAACAAAGGGATGATGAGATTGCAGAAGCTATAAAATAAAGGCAAATTCAGTGAGGGTTTGCTGCTAAATAAGAAATTCCCAATGAAGAATTCAGCAGTGTCAGGCTGTTCTCCTTGCCTGCGTGACTGATGTCTCCTAAAGCTGGAAACCTCTACTTTGCCACAGCACACACAGAACAGTCCCTCAAACATTAGCAAGTCAAATAAGAGGGGAGCAGCATGGCAACTAAAGACATCCTCATCTTTTTGAATAACAGGGGCATTCAATAAACTGTTGGGACTATTATGCAGAGGAAGGCTGTTTCAAAGAAAGAGAAAAGAAAAATTAATGTTTTTCTTAGAGTATCACGAGTTGGAAGGGGCCCACAAGGATCATTGAGTCCAAGTCCTGCATTACACTGCACTGTCAAATTAAACTTTAAAAAATCTGTAAATCTATTGTGACTTCATTTAAATGTGACTATATATAATCTGCTCAAAAGCATTTCCAGTTTTATGACCACAATGATTTATTGACTATACAGTAAGATACATTAAATAGCTCCTGTAATACTTTGGTATAGATATTTTGCTGTACGAGTCATCAGTTAACCTTCCCAAAAAACAGATTTACAATACTTCAGTATGCAACACCATTCATCTCTCTCTCTAAATTCTAACTGTTCTGAAAGAACTGGGGAGCTGTTAAGTCTTCCTTTTTAAAAAATATCTCTTTGCATTCAGTTCCAAACCCTAAATTGTTTTTCTCTCTAATTTAGCATCAAGAACATTGAATTGTAAGTGTAAGCCATGATAGGCTGAGAGCAAGCCTTCTTTTCACTGGCTAAGAAGGGTAAAGCTGTTGAGCTATCACATCTGGAGAAACAGACTCACTGTGCTTTCCTTACCATGGAGCAGAACTATAGACTCTGAGGGTATCTGGAAAGACTTTCATCAAAAGCATGAAAAAATAGTATTTGCATTTTGATTTTTTATTTTTAGAAAACCAAATAGATCCCAATACATTAGCCTGTCTGAAACAAAATAAGAATGACCTTAGGAGGAGACAAAACCACAGCAAAAACAAGGCTCTCTCAGGTACAATATTAAAGTTTCTGTGAGAAACAAGGTGGAAGTTACTCAGAGGAAGATGCTTCCCCATGCATCTTCCCCTTGGTCCAATTTTTAGTGAGTCTTAAATTTTATTTATTTATTTATGTTTAGCATGCTGCAGAAACACATCAGCCCAAACAAAGGTGCAGTTCATTGGAGCTCACAGACTGGTCTAAGAAAGACTGAAGCACAGGTAAAGAGAATCCAAGCCCTTCAAATGTGTGCTGTGTATGCTAGTTGTGCTGGGTAAAGGAATAAAAGGAAGGAGCTGTTGCTGTATCACTCCAATCAGTTTGTGAGACATATCTATCTGGGGGCAAAACAACTTGCTTGAATAAAACTTCATTAAGCCTAACAGACTAAGAGGTCTACACATATAAATAAATGAAAGTAAATAAAGAGTCTACAGCTTAGAAATCCAGAGTTTCTCACTGTATAAGCATGTAAACCTTCCTCAGCAAAATGTCAAAGGCAGCCAGGTCTATCATCTTAAAGATGCATTAAGGAAAGACAGAGACTTAAATTACCATTTACCCCGAAACAGAGAAGACAAATACTCTGTACCCCACAAGGCAGGAGCATCTCAGCTAACTATAACTAAGTGCCGCACACAACCTCACCAGGCAGCAGTGCTCTGCACAGGCTGAATCACACGAGCAGCTCTTCCACGTGTCCACTCGTTACCCCCACACTGTCTCGGGTATCTCTGCAGGGCAGGGTGACGCAGCCTGTCCATCAGACCTCTCTGTACTGTCCCACCAGATGCTGTACTGTGACATCAGTGCCCCGGGTGCCAGCAGTGACAGAGGAAGGGTGTAATAAATGACCTTTTCTGACTCGCCTTAACCTGGGTCATAATCAGATTCACACGGAGGGCTGCAGCATCCGTGACCTGCTGCACAGTGCTGCAGGGCCCTTCTCCAAGCACATCCTGACTTGCTCTGGAAAGAGAGTTTTTTAGGGGAGACAGAGTATGGTTCAGGCCAAGATGTCCTAAAAGGTCTCCTCTGAAAGACGAAGAACTGAAACCAAAATGACCCATCTGACTACAAAAAATATTGTAAAAATAAAAAGGCATTGTAAATTATTACTATTTTAAACATCCTATGATTTTTTTCAGCCAACCTAATTTTAAGTCCTAACTCTATTTGCTGAGTGTAGCTGACAATGGCAATTAAATAGGAATAAAAACAGGGCAGAATTCAGTTCACCCTGACAAATGCAGAACATTAGGGCTTTCTGGGGCTCAAAAGTCATCAAGCCTGGAAATATATTATGTTTGCATGCACGGACCAATCTAGTCTACAGAGAGTTTTGCTAAAATTCAGAAGCAGATTATGAGATGAAAGCCATTTGTTCAATGAAATTAAAAAGCAAACAAACTAAATCTCAGCGCCAATGCCAGATTTCTACTCTTCAGTTACCAGCACTTGTTCTGTCTTGATGGTAGTGTTCCTAGATCCATCTGGATTCCAGACAGCATTTCGTACGCTGAAACAATGTATGCCTTATTGTTGCTGAATTTATGTAGTGTAATTACTTGTTACTCCATTCATGAATCTTGCTTTACTGTCATATACTTCAGGCCTACCCAAGTGCTGGAACAGCAAGCACTACAAGGAAAAATGGCCAAGATGTGCTAGTCCAAAACTACCACTTGCTGTGACTGAAGACATCTTCGCTACTCGTTTATCTGTTTAATGTACTCTCTTCTATCCTGACTGGCTATTTATTTGCATTGAGCAGACTGAAGTAATTAATGGAATGAGAATATATGGCAGTGAAGCCTCTACGGAAGGGAAGAGGGAGAAATTCATTGTGGATATTATATGTCTGAAAAGGGAAAATAAGGCAGGTACATTATTTTTATACATATTTCTCATATATTGCTTCTGGTCACATTGGTTATGTAAATGTTCTTTGGTATAAGTATGCCTCTAAAGAGAGTGCTGGGAATCTTGTGCTGGTAGCTGTATTATGTAAGCGTACTGTCAGATAGAGTGACTCAGGAAGTAGCTCTTAGTTGGGGAAGACAAAAAAAGAATTAATTTATAATTTTAGTGCAGGAATTCTTCTCTGGAGGCATAACACAGTGCTTAAAAAATGAGAATCACTGCCTAGAGGTATCTTTTACCAAGAAAGAGCTCTAGTCTAAAATTGCAATGCCAGAAACACTGCCCTAAAGAAAGTTACAAGACGATGATGAAAGACTGAAATTAATTTCTGCAACATAAGAAAAATTCTACCATGCCTCTGAATGGATGCCATTATAAATCTAGGAACCTTGGTGCCCTAAAGACAGATCCTACTGCAGCACCACATACTAACAATGCAGTGGTGCAAATCTGGATGTGACAGTAGAAATACAGTATTCTGGTAATGAGGATTTCTTCCGCTGAAGGCTAATGAAGATCTGTACCATTTAACAATGATCACTACAAGCCTCATCACTGCTGTTTTGAAGATTGTTCTGTTTCACAGATGGCCTAGTAACAGGAGCACTTCAACACCTAGCACTTCATTCTGTAAAGAAAGGCAGACTTTGAGATGGTTCATCAAGACATGTCATCTTTTCTTTACAGCAACTTTAGAATACCATTCATCCTGAAGGACATTATGAAAGGCTAACTTGCTACTAGTTACATTTGAGACTCCTCTACTAGAAGGCTTTCCTCTAGAAATGATGAATGCACAGGTCATGATGATTTACACCAGAAGTCAGCTGAGGAAGCTACTTTGATATCAGAACTAATGGCATCATTCCTTTTCTAAATTGAGATGCTATCTGCAGAAAGGTTTGACCGGAAGCAAGAACTTCATCATTTTACCACATGACATCAATAAGTCACACTCCTTTATCGACCATCAACAGGCTCACAGAATTGAAGAGAGTATTGTAGGACAAAAGTTAGTCTTTAAACAGACTCCAGTTAAGTGACTCAGTATTAGAAATATACATTAGAAACATACAGCAATCATGTAATGGGAATAAAATCAATGCCATTCTTGTGCACCTTGACGGTATGTCCAAAAACCTGTCTGCTCTATCAATATCAGTTGATCAAGAAAAAATAAATATTATCGCTTTTCCCAACCTTATCCTTTCACATTAGTTCTATGAATAAACTGGAATTAAATTTTAACACTATGGTCAGTTATGATCTGAGGTTAACAGGGTTGTCATGTGCAGTTCTGAAACTGGGGGACTGATCACAGGATGACTCCGTGTGTGTTACTGTGGATGACTGGAATGAAAAAACTCAAGAGGTTATACTCAATATATATATATATATATACATAGACTCAAGATTATATCAAAAGGAGTTATCAAAATCAAGAGGATACTAACATTATGCCTCAGAGACTGATCTTGGAATTTATGACGCAAAATTAGAAATCACTGCCAAACCTGAAGACCGTGGGATGAAATTTAAGACTATATGGTGTAATCTTTTGTAGCTTTTTTTTTATTATTATTCAAGCAAAGGTGAATGTGATATTAGAATGGACAAAGTGAAACATTAGGCTCAGGGGAATATTAACACTATGAAATGAGAACACAGGAGAGACCTTATTTCACATGTTGCTACTTTGAATAGTTCTGATTATCCTTGTTTAACATGGATGTAAATGAAACAAAAATATGAAGAAGGGTTACTGTTGGAAGTATTTGTCTTATGAAGGGAAACTAGAAGAGATTGGCTTTGCTTAGCCTGCCTAGATAGAAACTCAGGGATTGACATGAACACTATGATGATCTCCTAGCTAAATGCTGAGCCATGAATGACAGTTGTCTGAAAAGGCAGAAACACTTCTCAGACACAAATTAGCTTGACACATCTGCATGTGGGCAAATCTGTCCAGGCCAGTATGGAGCAACACTTCCATTTTGACCTTGTTGTGTATTTGACCCAAGTAACTCCCTAGTGTACATTTTATTTACATGTTTATATTCTTTACTTTTTAGTTCATTTAAAGAACTCTGATAAAATTAAAAACAAAAATGTATAGGATACTAGGGATTAGTGGCAGTGTAATTAATGAGAAACTATCAAATAGATATGGTAATTACAATGCTCTCAGGGACAAGGTGTTTAATGGGACAATTCAAAGTACAGCCAGGGTATTTAATACCTTGGAACTCATTTTACATCTGCTTTATTAGAAATGAAATGTGAATACTTAAGCATTGGTCTTGCTTTCATTGTTCAGGAAATAGAGCTTATAATTATCTCCATAATGCAGGAACGTATTGAAATATTTTGCTTTATATGTATAGCAACAGTGTTTGGCTCACAATGCAAATCCTGCAGGAGCCTAAAGTATAGGAAGATCAAAAAGAAAACTGTAAAATTATACAACTACAATGTAGTGAAGTGTTCTTGTGTGCTTAAAAATAAATATCTTTCCTGTCAAAGGAAAAAAAAAATTTAAAAAAAGGAAAAAAAAAAAAAAAAAAAAACTATGAACAAACTGCCTCTTCAGTTTCAGGGAAACCAGCAGTCCTTGCCAGAAGAATAAATCAGACAGTAGGAGACAAAAACTATTATAGATTCACTGTGTGAAAAAGCGACCTCACTGAAATTGGCTTGAGCATTGTGGATGAATGCCCAATGGCTCGAAACAGATCTAGTTTAGTCAACCTTATCCTCTTCAACACAAGGTATTATGAAACATATAACCTATAAGGTCAGCACTACAAGGTCAAAAGAATATGTTTTCATGTCCTATGTACCTTACTTTTAAATGCAAACCGAATAAGAGAGAAATAAGGTAACATGTCATTTGTTGAGCAGCTAGAGACAATTATACAAGAGAAGCTGGGAAAAAAAAAAAAAAAAAAAAAAAAAAAAAAAAAAGAGATAATAGCTGAAATCACGCAACCATGGATTCGTGCCCCAAGTACTGCACACTGTATTTTAGCTCCTGAAGCTACGTTTAAGCCTGGTCTGCCTATTAGAGTATTTTGAAATAACAGAAGTCATCACAGATGACTGTGTACAATATCATAAAATCACCCGTACCATTTCAGTTCCTCTCCCCTCTTATCTGCTGGACTGGCACTGCAAATCAGGCATGACTAAATTAGCTAAAGACTAATGGACTAGATGCCCAGATACAGCTGTGTGCCTGGAGAAGCTAAAGTTTGCAGAGGAAATTCTTGTCCTATTCACCAGTAGTATCTGCATCCTTATGTTGAAACTAGTACTACAACCAACCCAAACTAATGTATTTCTCCTTTAGTAAGGAGTTAACAATGTCCCTGCCTACTGAGCCACAGCTCTGTATACCATTTAGATTACCAACTGCCTTAAGAAAAAAGGAAAACAGAAAAGGTAAAGCGAAAGAAAAGCCATTAATGGTATTCCAACTATCTATTCCAACTATCTAAGAAAGAGCTGTGGGGAAAAAAAAACGCCATTGTGCTGAGGAAAGGAAAGGAGAGAAAACAAGTTACTTCAATCACAGTGTGCCAAGTTTAATGACAAGGACAAAATGCTGTATAACGGAAGACATACTGTTTGGGAGAAAACTTGGCTCTGTCCTGCCAGAAATCTGCTCACCTTTTGACATAATGGAACCTTCCTTGACAGCTGCAAGGTCCTCACACTAAAAATTCCCACATTTGGAGATGCTGGAGGCATCTAACAAACATTCCTGTTAAAAGTATTATTGGAGTAGTCTCACCTGGCAAAACATGGCTTTGACAACACCATATAAAGCATGGCTAGAACAGTAATTTCCTTTTTTTTTTTTCAGTTTTCTTCTAACTTTGGCAGGTATGTGCAAAAGATTGCAGAGAAGTGCCAGATGAAGGTTCAGGCCCAGGGACTGGACATGAAACAAAAGTTGTGAAGGATGCAGAGAATCACTGCCCTGTGCTGGGCCTCAGAGACATACTGCATAAAGATGCACACATTAAATGACATGCATATAGACATTGCTTTTCCCAGGCTATTGTGTCCTTTCCAGGTGCTGAGCAGCTCATGTTACTTTACATCTTTTAGAAGAACTGCTGCACAAGTGCAGTTAAAATATGCATTTTCTTGTTCTGCAACACCCAGTTCTGTACTGCTTGTGCTATGAGTCTACTCAGATTCATTCAGTGTGGCAGAATCACTTTGACAATGCATGATTTATTTGCAAAGAATGGTCCCTTTGTTCAATCCTTCAAAATCTTCAGGCATCCCTGCTTCAAATTATGTTTGTGATCTCAGATTTACCAGATACAAAGCTTGTTCATTAAATTTAGTCAGAGTAGGTTTATGCTACTTTCCTTTGTCTTTCTTTCTGTCTGTCTGTCTTCCTTCATGCTAGGATTTCTTTCTACAAGGAGAAATGTGGCTTTGAAGGGTAAGGACAGCACATGGGGAAACATGGACAGCACAAAAAAGCTGAACATACTTCAGTGAATTTTTATGTGCCAGTGTTACCTACATGACTTTCCTGGAATTCTAAGTTAAGGCCACCTCCAGGACTTGTCACTGCCTGTTATGAAGAAAAAGACAATATGAACCGTAACACAGGAGAACACAAAAACTCTAAAAAGAAAACAATTTAGCAGGAATTCAGTGTGCCATCCTCTAAAATTTACCATTGTTGATTTCAGTGAGGCCAGACATGCACACTACCCTCAGGCTTGACAATCTGTCAGAAAACAGTGCTAGTCTCCCATGCCATTTTACATTTGTATATGAAATAAATCATGAAATGTTTTTTCAGGCCTGAAAATGCTATTCATGCTCTAAAGCTTCCAAAAGAAGAGGATGAGTCCATTAATGATTTTCCTGGGAAAATGCAAATGGATATGTACTGCATGGACATTCAGGAAAAAACTGTATTCCAAAAACATTTAACCACATAGGAAATTCTCCTGCATTGGGCTCCTGGTATAAAATCAAAAGCCTGACTTCTCAGCTCTTGTGGTACTTTTCATCTTCAAAACAGCTTGTAAGAACTACGTAGTCCTCACAGCACCACAGTGAGGTGCATGCCTGTTATCTCCACGGCTCAATGAAATTGAGTTGCCTCACTCTGAGGTCTGACTCACAGTCAATTATGAAACTGTAAGCCCTGGCTCTTGGTGCCTCCTTCCCGCTGGCAAGAGCATGCTTCTGTCCTGGTTGAACTTGGCTGTTTAAAATGACTTAGAACTTTGGAAAATACTACTCAGTGACAATATAAATAGGTTGCTTTCAAGAGTTAAGAAGAAGAGCAAGAGGAGAAAAAAAATTAATATGCACTACCCCTAGATATGAAGGAAATAAATTCATGGACACAAACACATATTTGAGCGTGACAGGAGCAGAGCTGTGAAAATATTTTGCCTTCATTCTCAGTGATCAAAAATATTTGGAAACACTTGTACCTACCGACACGAAAGAAAGCAGCTGCTCCTAAGCCAAATGCAGAAATCTGTGCATAAAGCATGAAAGGAAATGTTTTGATGTCAGCACAAAACCATTTCCTAAAAACAAGTTCTATACATTTCCATGTAGACAAAATGGCGATTCTTCATCTGAAATGCTGTGTACACAATTCCCTTATATGTAGTTATGAAAGGCCAAAACATTTACTTAAGTAAAATATTTACCATAGTTTTATGTTCTTTATGATTATAAAGTCACCTGCTGTTACATAGCATACCCTTCATTAGATAATGTTACATGCTAATACACTAATGCTATTTATTCCATTATATAGCATTACATGCTAATACATTAGATCTACTAATGAACAGAAAATAACAAACCGAAAATATCTTCAGAATCACTTTTTTTTCAGTCTGATAATTTATGCATTTTCTAGATAGCTTTTCCAGTCCACTTCAAACTAACATCTTCACTAACTTTTCTGAAATTATTAACTTCCTCGGTTAGCCAAAAGTTACATTTATTATCACAAATGCTTTCACAGGTGCAGTTGAAGGGTTACATGGGGTACAACACTGCATATGGACAGCCCACTTCAGTTCTCTGATGGTAACACTTCCTCAGCAGGAAAAAAAAAAAAAAAAAAAAAAAAAAAGACAATACAATATTATTCTCAATTCTTGTGCATTTCAAAAAAATGCTATGTTGAAAAATGATCTTGAGGTCAAAACAACTCATGGAAGAGTGGATCAGCAGTGAAAGAGGAAAAGATAAACAAAACAAAAACAACAACAACAAAAAGAAGGAATATAAAAGAGGAAATCGAATATTAAGTAAATAAAAAACAAAGAAAGAAAGGGAAATGGGAAAATTTGAGAAATATAGAGCAAGAAAGCAAGGTATGAATAGAGCAGAAACAAACAAAATGACTCACAAATAAGCAGAAGGCCAGTGAAATAATAAAGTAAAGCCATAAAACATTTGGATATCATATCCAAAAAGACCCATGCTGTATCAGATGAATACTGTGGGTTTAAATCCAGTAGCTGCGGCTTCAGAAATGCCAGGAATGATGTAACCTACTTCTTTCTATCCCATTCTCTTTCCTATGGCCTGGTTCCTGCTCCCTACCCTCCACCGTGACTGTAAGCCTTGAAATCCAGTCTGCATTCCTCTCCTTTTTACCCCAGTTTCTGGTCTTGCTTCCTTCATGCTAGGATTTCATTACAAGACACTTGGGATTCTCACTCAGTGCTGTGATCTATCTTGTTGCCCATCAAGTATTCAGGTTTCTATTCTAATCTGCCCTTTCCTTCACCAGTAGGTTGCTGCCCGTTTCTCATTGCTTGCCATTCCTTCACACTTGGCTCAGGCCATTCTCTCCTATTTCCTACAGACTATCAGCAGAGGACAGACTCTGCCCATGATATGTCACAGATAATATTGCTGTTTGTACATTGTTAATAAAAAAATGTACCATGGTCTCCCAAAATACTGTAATTGTGCTACTTTACAGTAGCAATACAGTGCTACTTACATGGATTGTAACTAGGACATCAATCTGAAGCAGCCTCTTCTTCAACTACTTTCTTAAGCTAGGGATCTATCATTTCTACTTTATCTTTCTTCTCTCATACCTTGGAGCCTTAGTTCTGGAAAACTTCTGAAAGGACTTATTTTAAATTCAAAATACTTCTCAAAATGGAACTTCCTTTGGCTGATCAACTTGCAGTGTTTGTATGCAACAATACAGGAAAACTGTTATCAAAAACAACAAAAAAAAACCACAACTTACATCCAGCAATAATCACACAAAACAGAAATAAGATTTTGTTGCAAGAGACAAATATAAGACTAAGTATCACCTCCTGCATCCACCAGTCATTCAAATGCAAGCCATAAGATGCCACATTAGGAGTCACAGAAGTATCAGCATCCCCTCCTGCATGCATGACTCCCTGCAAATACACAGGCAATGCAGACATGCCTATCATCTGTACACAGTCCCTAGAGGATCCAGGAGTCTGGATCTGCACACCAAAAGCAGGTTTATCAGACTTTGTGCTTTGCAACCAATGAATCTTGTGTTGGATTGATTAAAATTGTAATTGTACAATCTCTGTGATCTAAAGAACAAGGAATCATTTTTCACAGTGAAACACTTAACAATTGGACAGACTCAAACTGTCTGCCTCATGGCAGTTGTAGCTGTTCTTTACACTGTCACATAAATCAAGGGCATGCATTTTGACCCCCCTAAACATAATGCAGCCAAATAAGAAGAGATATGACAAAAAGAGTGTTGCTGGCTGAATTTAAAACACCTTCTCAGACAGAAAAACAATAGTCCATAAAAACAAAAATAAAAAGAAAGAAACAAACAAAGATACATTTTCAGAAAAACATCTAATTGTCAATATCAGCAATAAAATAAATTAAAAAAAAAATCACACAAACTGGTTTGCTTAAACTGTATCGATATTCCATTTTTAATGCTACGTATAAAGGGGAAGAGTGGGGAAATAGAAAAAGCCGAGCAAAATTATTAGGTTAATTTAAAAATCATTACGAAGGAAGGAAAATAATGAGCTAGATTACTTGCACTTCTTTGTTTCCATAAAAGTCTGTCATAATAAGAACTGAAAACCCTTGCTGTCCATGTCTATCAAGGTTTTCAGGAGATCAAAATCACAGCAGTTTTAAAGAGTTTAGGGTCTGGTTTGTCATCCATTGTGGTTAAGCAGTACACCACCTAAAGCATAAACCATGTATGTAAAGGAGCTGAGCAATTCCAAAACTTCTGGTAGAGCTCGTCAGAAGTTCTACTATAGCTTCTGGGTTAAGTAACAGGCAAGAGCTGGGTGTCAATTTACTCTGCTAGTGCCCAGTAAAATTATCCACTTTAGTAGAACTGAAAACATTTATTTTTGGATAGCCCCCGTCATAAAGAAAATAAATAAATAAATACAGCCACATGAAAGAGAAAAAAAAAAAAATCAGACCCCCAGGAAACATATAAAACATATATACATGTTTCTAGCAGTCAGAATGTTTCCTTAAGAGACTGCTCAGACAGCTACTTAGATGTCCTATGTTCTCACACTGTAAAGGACCAGGAAAGAGTACACTCCAACTATGCTTCTCATACAGCAGACACCTAGGATTTTCTGAGGTAATTGAAATTTATCAGACATCCAGAAAGTCATGGTTGATAAGGACCTGAAGTCAGAGCAGAGTTCAGAGACAGAGCTTGGAGAGAATGATGCTCCGAGGGGACTGTTATTGCCCAAGACTTAAATCCAGTTGTTCAAACTCATCATGTTACATAGTTAATGCGTTATCTCAATATCACATTATTGATTCTGTGCTCTAAACTGCAATTCAAAAAGCTGCACAGAGACTAGAGACACACCAGTGACACCTATGGAATGCAGCTTAGATGCCCCCCAGAGCACACCTGCTATGACACAGATCATGCTAAGACTCCAAACCCACTTTGTGCTACAAACTACATTAAAACAATGAAGTTAGCGTAAGGGCAAACAAAATAAGGAACTTATTTAAATTTATTGATAACTCAATGCATCTACAGATTTCAAATTCACAGAAATTGCTAATAACTACAACCTCTATTGCTGTCTTCATTGCTGCCTACAGACAAAGTCACTGCCGTCTAGCCAGCTTGTTCACATTCTGTGGGAATCACCTGCACTAGGTATCTCAGTCTTTGATTCTGTGTCACCCTTAGCAAAGTCAGTTGCATAGTTCCTCATCTCTCTTGAAGCAGTAAGAGAGCAAATATTTTTTGCTAACTATAATTAATGTATTTACAACAGGTAGCACCACAGTTGGATTCAGTTAGTGACAGTACAAACATTTCCCAAAGAAAAGTAGAGTGGCTGTATTTAATCACTTACCCTATTTCATATTATTTGTTTAAATTTAGACACAAATGAGTGCCAGCTCTGAGTATTTTGCACACCTTGGTAAATTAAAAGCACATTCACAGATATTTGACTATTCAGAAGCACAAAACTCAGACTTAACAAATGATTTTAATCTAATCTGCAATCTAAGGTCACAAAATATACCTTTTACCCACCCATAAGAATTTCAGCAGGCACATGATGCGTGCAATTACCTGCCTGTGGCTAAATTAGAGTAGCCCAAGCTATCCAGGAACTTAGTGAGAGAAACCCACACACAATTTCTGCCTAAGAGCCTATGGGGACTATCCGCTAACATGTGCCAGACCTCAGGCTGTAATACGTCAGTTCTCAAGGTCAACATATTTTAGACTATTCAGAAATTGTAAGGGATAAGATCATCACGGCCCACAGCATCCCAGCATGGTCCTTTGTCTTAGGAAGGCTGCAGAACCACAGCTTTTATTTGAGAAGATGTATCAGGATGACAAATCAGGCTCAGAGCAAAATCAAGACTTTAAACTTGACCTTGACACCAACTGATTCTGAAGTATTAAAAAAAAAAAAAAAAAAAAAAAAAAAAGTGTTCAAAAGCCTCTCCTATGGTGGAAACTGTTTTCTGCATCTGAACCCAAGTGGTTTGAAGATACAGTGATACAGTTCATTTTTTCATTTCTCTTGGGAGCCCCTCCACGCAGTGGAAGATCAGAGCTACTGCTTTGCTAAATCACTGAATCAATGTCAAGGTCATGTGTTTATGTGATAATCTCTGATAGGCTGTAAAAAAACATTCTTGAGATAAATGCATCACCATGACTAGAATTTGTACCTTTTTATCACAGATGATAGCTACTTCCAGAAGAAAAGGCATGCCTAGCTTTCTAAAAATCTATATTAGTGATTTCTTTTTTTTTACTTTGAAGCCTCCTCTTTTTAAATTACTGTGTATTAGGATTAGAACTGTCCTGTTTGGGTGGATGCTGAAGAAATCTCATGGCACTTACTGGTAGCTTTCTCTTCCAAGACATGAAGTCACCCTTGTTGTAAGTGCCTATTCCTATGTCAGTCAGGAGGGGTGGACAAGGGCGACTCTCAAGGGCTGGCTGTCCTATAGGTTACCATAAGATAAGGACATGCTGTAATTACAAAATAAAGCAACTGGCTGTGAAAGATTATAGCCAGACAAACTGGCTTTTTTTTTTTTTTTCCTCTTATAAATATGTAGGAGCAGTTCTGTTTCCATTTACTGTTTCAGCTAATGGCCATAGAGTTTTGCCAATATGCTGTGTCAGGCATGTCAGTGCTCCTTTGACTTTCCTAACCAGGTTTTTCCTAGTGATACGTACCAGAAGTATACTAACAAACAATTAAACAAATCCTAGATCTTTTATCATCAGTTGCCATTTGAAGAGTTTCCTGAGAACAGACTCTCATGACAAAATGTTTAACATACAAACTGTTAAAGCTGAATGATCAGTAATTAAGCATACATAAATGAACCACTAGAAAAAGCTGCTCAGAGTTTGTTGCAGCCTTCAGCTCTGACGTTCACTGCTGACCTTTCTGATGCTTGCTGCAGTCAACTTCTAGCTATACTTCTACCTCCTCTTTCTGAGAGGAGCGTAAGAACAGACAGGTCATTGTCAACTTTAAGACAATAAAAAAATCTAGTTTAATAGCAGAGGAAAAATACAACACTGATAAATTCCGTCTAACACTCTCCTTTCCTGCATAGTCCTGGAAGGTTTCAGTAAGAGTGAAGCCCTGGGGAACACATGCCTCCAAACTTGCAGAACACTGATTCTGTTAGCAAATCATCACCAGTGTCCCCATCTAGTAAAAAGCTTTTTATGCAGCAGCAAGAGGACAATTCTCTAAAGTTTAGAAGAGTCAGTCCTGGACAGGGTGTTATCCCAGAATGTCCCTCAGTTATCCACACAGGTCCAGCCCTGCAAGCCCCATCCTCTGGAACTCTGTGGTACAGATAAGAAATGTGAACCCCTCCCCCCGCGCCCAGAGGAAGGCAAGCAAGTCCTAAACTGTTGGCTAGAATTTGCAAAAAGAAAAAAAAACACAAAGCACTCTATAGTATTGATCACTTGGCTGAGTGTCCAAGAAGTTGATTTGTGCTCAGTCTTCCCCAATGTATGCTAAAATACTGTACAATAACAACAGAGAGACAGCAGAGGTCTGATGGCCCAGCTATCTGAGAGCCATTTAATTCTGCACCTAACTCAGCGCTCTTCAAACGAGCTGAGCCGCAGTGGCTAAGCCCTTAGCAGAAAGCAGTTGTCTGAACACTTGTTTTTTGTGGAGCTCCCATCTGGAACTCAGTAATGTTTTTCTTTAGCAAGCTTGTTCAAAGTATGCTTACAGATAGACAAACACATGGATGCATCTGTTGTGTGTGCCTCCCTGCCCTGAAGGCCCAGCCCTGGCGCCACACACATCCTCTGTGCGAAGAGGCCGGGGCTGCCTCAGGCCCACCACAGCTGGTTCCAGAAGGTTCCGGGGGGTTCCAGATGGTTCTGTGGCACTGCGGCAGGGCACAGCTGAGCCAGTCAGGAGTTGGGGAGGTGGCCACCGCTGCCTGCCTGTGAGGGGAACAGTGAGGAGTGGCCCCACAAGGCACGGAAGATCCAAACAAGACCCTGCAATAAGAAGTATGAAGAAACAGTCATCTTTTATTTAAAGTGGGAAAACAGATCTCCTTTGACATGGAGCGGTCACTCTCAGTTCCCTGCCTTCCTGTTCAGACATATTTCAATTTCTGTTAGCCATGACTGGCGAAGGAGCACCTATGGGGGGCTAACACTAAACAAAATGTTAAAACAAGCAGTGCCAGACAGCACACCTCAGAGATATGGGAGAAGCAGAGAAAATATTATTGGGAAAGCCCAGAAGAGGTCACACCAAATCACACAAATGAAGGCATATGCCCGTAAACGTGCATGGGGGTACCATGGTCTCACTGCTTCCTGACAAAACAGCATTCTTGTGCATGTTGCAGGGAGTCACTTTTCTCATGTGTATTCCCAATTTTGACTTAAAGATTTCTATGGAACTTGGTCCTCTCTTTAGAGGTAAAAAAAAATGGAAAAAAAAAAAAAAAAAAAAAAGAACCAACTACCCACCTTTTTGTGGAGCAATGGGTATGGCCTGATCTGGAATGATAACCTTCATAATAGCCTCTTGGCATGCTGCCTTACAACAAAACTGATTAAACTATTGATTTTCCCATGACTTTATGATAAGGTTCTGTAGAATTGACAGAAACTACTGTATGCTGAGGGAAGTTAGGTCTTTATTTTCAGCTCTCATATCTTCAGGCTCCTCTCTTAATTAGACCATAAACTCATAAATGGCTTCATTTTCTTCGTATGGTGCAGTGATTAAAAGGTCTCTCAAATAATTTTGTGTGCCTGATGCAGTACTTCGAGACTTGCAATTTTCCAACTAAACAAATCAATTTTGGAGAGACTTATTTACCTACATAGCTTGGAAATTTGTCTTTTCTGTCTGTTTTCCTGAGAGGGAAAAAAAATTCCAGTAGTTCATGCCCACAACTTTTAAAAGTCTATTTTCCATTCAAATAAAAACCATGGATAGCTTGAGTTTATTCTGAGTGTGCCAATGTAAGCCAGGTGCCTTTAGAGTTCCAATGAATAAAAGCATTTTCCAAACCTTAATATGTTCCTGCAGCTGTTCACATTTGAAGAGATTCAAAACAACACTGCAATAAAAATAAGGGTGGAAAACCAGAATCTTTAAAAGAGAATGGTTTTGTCAAACTGATTCTAAAAGTGCTGAAATAAATTTTCTTAAATGGACTGGCCAGTTATTTGCTTTTCTATTTCAAAAGCTCAGAGGAAAGCTTTCTGTCTCAGTGGGGACAGCACAATAAACCTCTAAAAAAAAAAAAATAAAAGTATGCTATTCACACATCAGAAACAAAGGAGTTGAATTAGAACGAAAGTAAAATCTCATTTTTCAACATTCTAGTTCAAGGTAAAAAGTTGAGAATGTTTCTAGAATTTGGGACAGAAATGGAGTAAAAGTAATGTGATATCTTCAATTCCCTCACAACCTAAGAACTTCTGTATTCATGACATAGCTTTTATGGTTTAAAACTTTTTCATAGGTACAAAAAGACTTTTTTTTTTTTTTTTTGCCGTTAACATAAACTAAACTTATTGACTTCAAAAATGAAATGAAACAAAAAGCCTAGGCTTTGTGCTCAGTGGAAGTAGCACAGGCTCTAGAGGCCATAGTATTTCAAGGATCAGGTTTTGCTATTCTGGATCAGGGCTGGCAGTATTTCATTGAAAACCACAATTGCCACATCCCATTAATGGCAACAGCTTTATTCTTTTGGAGTGCAATATTCTATTTTTAATCCTGCATATAAAGGGGTACATGATATTTTTTCTTGGGTAACGCAAAGCAATGACTGGGTGTTGGTGTTGACATTTTCACAGTACTAAAACTGCTCATTGTCAAAACTGCATGTTTTTTATGAATCAGAGATGTAGTAGCAAGCCAGGTGCTTCCAAAATACATACATACTTCCAAAAAGCTAGAAAGATACTAGAGAAAAAGCAGCGCTGGAAAGAATGTACTAGTTACTGCATAAAAGCAAATTTGTAGCTTAATTCATGTGTGTATTTCTATCCTAAAACAATTAACTCCAAGAGGTGAGGAGGGAGAAGAGTGGCATCATGAAATATTACACACACACCAACACCACATACTTAGAAAGGTATCTGAGATGTGCAAAGCATGGGTTTTAGTTACATAGACTACCATAATTATTGTCTAAGTACTAGAATTTGACTGTTACACCTTAGATGTCAAGGATAAGAGTTAATTTGTACAAAGTAGATAAATGAGGTGGAAACTAATCAGAATAGGGTTTGTTTATCTGTTCTTTGATGATATATTATACTGAAACAATAAGACGGTAACTGTGCGTTCTATCTGGCTGAGAATAACTTCCAACATCATTTCTCATTTCTACGTATCAGATCAGAAAGCACGTCCCAGTCTTTGAAGTTCAGCAAAATTCAAAAGCACTAATCAAGTCCAGCTGGTAGAATGGGATTTTAACAAGAGAAGTAACAACAGTAACTTCCACTATGTCAGTAATATGTTACTACTCTCAACTGACTTGTATGCAAGTCATCTCCCACCTCCTCTGAGCTTCATGGTCACAGTTACCAGATCATATTCAAATTGTATTTATTTATTTATATTGTACTGGGCAACTCCAAATGTGTATGTGGTTTTAATTCTTCTTTTTTTCTTTAATATGTGAAAATACTCATTGTCTTTTGTTAGTACAGTGTTACAACGCAATAAAACAATTATTTCAGGACACACATAGCATCATTCTTTGATTTAGAAGTCTATATGGATAAACATGCCCTTAACAATCCACTACAACCTGCATGCTTGGTGGCGGATGGGAGGATGGTGAGGGTTTTTAAAAGAAATTTTTGTCTTATGCTGAAAATCCGGAGGTTTACCAAGGAGCTGATGTACTTCAGCAGAAAACAGCTTCCAGATCAAAGACAGCTAAGCAGATTATATAGTTCACAACTTCAGTTTACATGTCCAAAGACAAGAACCTTTCCTTCTCTCCCTTCTGATAAACACTGATGTGAAAGCGTGTTATGCTTGCTTTTTGTAAAACTAACCACAGCAGATCTACCTTTGCCCTCTGAAGGCCAAGAGCTCTGGAACAGGAGCAATGCAACAGAATATCCCGTGCTTAAATTTTTTTTCCCCCACTTATAAAACAGTGCTGTTTTGTTTCACTTAAAGATGCCAATTACAAGCTGCCTATTAAAAAAAAAAAAAAAAAAAGTACAGGCTGGCAGAAGTTGATGAGAAGCTACTATTACAGTAGATTTATCAACAGAGAAAACGGGGAAATAAATGAAGGGGGGAAGAAGTCTATTTAAACAAGTCAAAAAGACTAGATAGAAAAAAATAAAGTTTATGTTATGATGAGTGATAGGAACTAGATTTACCAGAATTTATAAACCATACATACAATCTTTCACAAATACATAAATGCAAGTAGAGGTCTAATACAATCCTATTTCCTTCTCTGCCACCTCACTTTTATAAATCTTAAAAGCAGTGATAGCCAAGTAAAAATAATGCATTAGTTCAGGAATCTTAAAAAAAAAAAAAAAAAAAAAAAAAAAAAAAAAAAGCTGATTTTTTTTTCAGTAATATTCATATGGTCTCCCAGCATGCTCTATGTCCTTTCATAAAACATACATAAATTTTCACAGCAGCATATTAGAGTTCCCCCCATGACAGTAAACAGCTGTTTCTGGAGCAAGTCACATGAGCAGCCATAAGCAGCCATGGATTCAACCTGGGTTTTCAGAAAGACACAGAAAATCACTAAAATGTCTCATCAAAAGAAAGAAGTATTATGCTGGTAGCCAAAGTTCAATTTTGTGGGTTCTTGCAAAATCAAAATTGCTGAGAAAATCAGATAGCCTGTAAATGTTTGCTTGAGAATACAATGTAGTCAATGCATAGGATCTGAATGCTGTCAAGATTCATCTACACTGTGTGAACTGAGATTTTTCGTACATGCTACAACCCTAAATTGAATAGAGTTTACATCTTAGTTTGAGCAAAGGGTGTATGTGTATTTTAGAAAATCTGATTTTTAGAAGCAGATCATATGCCAAAAATGAGGAATACAGACTCAGCTACTGACATAAAAATTCTTCTAGAGGCAACGACAGATACACATAGGTTTATGAAGAAGTTACACAAATGTTGAACTTCTAAAAATGCAATTCTGTTTCTTATTTTGCTGGAGTTTTTATTTTTTTATGTGCAGCATGGTGAGCTTCCCTCAAAAAAACAGAAGAAAAGAACGACAGACCAGGCATACCTCATAGCAGTGATGCTGATTAATAGGAATGCTGTTTCCAGTCAATTTTAGCCTAAGTGGCAAGTTCTTCAGACTGTCTGAGTCATTCACAAATAATCCAAAGTGTCAGATGGGGAGGGGTTCTCTCTTTCAAGACTAGAGCTATATAATGAAAATGCTGACAGCCTTTTAATTGACAGCGGCACAAGTGGGTGCTACTATAATAAATCTCTTTCCTAAACACAGATAAATCAAAAAAAACTAATTAGGAGCTTCATCAAAACTATCTAGGAACAAAGCTGGCCAAAAAGATTATGTGGTACTCCAACAGAGTTTAAAATAATGACAGTCATTTGGCTGTACTGAAGCACCCCAAACTCGTAGCCAAATCGGAATGCACTACAATATTCTGCTGACATAGAAAGTTACTGTGAACACTGCATCACAGTCAACATACATACACATTATAGTTGTACTTTTTTACTTATTTTTATTTTATTTCAACATCAAATGCATTAAGATAGGGTAAATGAAAGGCATGGAACCCTGCAACAATTCAATGATGATTATACAACTTTAAAAGATCTTTTCAGTCTACACTTTGTAAAATCAAAAAAATAGACATTGAACATTGGTGATCTGGCAAAAGAATAGTTCTGGTATCTATTTTCATTTTTCTCTTCCTCTAGTAGGAATGATACACTGCAGGATCATATAACAAGGCAGTTGATTCAGACAGCAATTACAAACTAACAGGGAACAGCAGATCAATGGTTCAGCAAAAGCCCAAATGTGGAGATATATCAGTGTAAAATATTTGAATAAGTCTGAAGATAGTAACTATAAAATATCATAGCATGTTTGACAGCATACTAGAAATGTGGAAAAATATCCATCTTAGAAATTTACCTTTGTATATGCAATTCAGAAAGGATTTTTTTTCTGACAGAGATGCAGTATTATCAGTAGAATTCTATATGCACGCTATGTAGTGTTTTAAAGCTCTGACACTCATACCATTAGATGGTAACATATGTTTCCAGAGTTGAGTAAACCAATCTAAAATACTGCCAAAACCATATTATTTCAAGTTTATTTAAAAAGCTGTTGTTCATGTTAAGTGATGGAAAACAATTACAAGTATCTTCCAGTCTTCCATTAATATCATGAACATAAAATGACTGCATACTGCTTGCACATTTGAAACAGAATAAATCACATTTTTAAAAGAATAACAAAGAACAGAGTCAGAAAAACTATATAGTTAGATAAATAAAATATTACAACAGGGCTTCTGCAACATGGAGATAAAACATCAATGAGGAGATTTCCAAAACACTGAAGAAATTATGTTGTCAATGGGAGCGGAGTGTCAGCTTGCCCTTGCTGACTTTGAAAGCCTTGCATATATCACTGGGTAATCACTGCGGTAAGAAAACGTTTATTATTGTCTAAGTAGCTGTAGAAATGTATATGGAAAATACACTAAGAAAACCTTGCTGATCTGATAATACAAGTCCAACAAAGCCCAGGAAAAGCAACACCAACACATTGTGTGGATCTGGCAAGTTCAGTGAAATGTCTGTTTCTTGCCATTCAATGTGCTGCAAGAACTGCTAGCACTTCCAAACTTTCTTACCTTGTTTCTAAATGCACATATTCTAAAATGTTACTTTTTATCTCTGGACTAAGGCTGAACTCTAACTCTTCATACAGCAAGCAAGCAAAAGAAAAAGTGAAACCTGGTATGATTTTTTTGCCTGGTGATTTTTTAATTTTATTTTTATTTTTTTGAGGCTGAAAAGGTACAATCTTAACTGATATGAGAATATGTCAGTTTCTCCAATGAAACCAGGAGAATGATGAAGCAGTATATAGAGTACACAAGAAAGTTACTTTCAGTTTGGCATTTGTGCTCAATGTTTACACAAGAGCAGAATATTGCCAGAGATGAGTTTGGTTTTGTGAAATTAAATCACAAAGCAATATATGCCAGGTCCACATCATGAGTTACAGATACATTTGAGCACTGGTCAGGCAAAATAAACTCACTTTCAATATGAGTTTCCTTTTCAAACTTTTTCCAGGGTACCATGGGAGTAACATCTAAGAATAAGAGGTAATTAAGGTCCTAAAAGCTGCTATAACAGCAGCTACTAAGTGATAGAACAGTTGCTATATTGTAAGGAAAATAGATTTTGATATTTTTGTTTTGTTTTGTTTTCTAGGATGATATGTAGACAAAGGAAGATATTAATTCCTTACAAGAATACATGAAAACTTACCAAAATTTTGAATGCCTGGATAATAACTAATGCCAGTACACACACCATCAAAATCCAGCCTAAGAAAACAGTAATGTTCTCAGTAAACTTCTCAGTAATCACAAACTAATTATAAATTTCTACTACTAGATTCCTCTCTTCCTAGAGAAGATGCTGTGGTCATCACCTAAGTCTAGCGTACAGGTAAAATGGAAATCGTTATAACCTGGGCTCACATAGTTTCTGTGATTCTAGGGCTGATGTCCTGCAACATGAAGGACAAAAAGCTGAGATGAAAGCAACCCATACCAGAATATTTATTCCATTTCACTTCCTGTTTTTCCCTTTGTTGGGCTCAAAAAGTATTTCAAACTAGTAAATAGGATGAGAAAAGCTGCAAAATAGCATGAGAAAAACAGGATGAGAATAGAGAATAGCATGCGAAATAGGATGAGAAAAGCTGCAAAAACTAGCAAATGAGAACACAGGTAGAAAAGGGGGGTAAAAAGAAAAAAAAAAAAAAAGAAAGAAAGAAAAGATGAAATAAAGAGATGAAATCCAGAAAAATTAAAAGAAATAAATTAACATGAAGGAGTCCTTGAGAATAAATATGAACAGATGATAAAACAAAGCAATGAAACCTTGATTCCAAAAGAATACCAGAAGAAAACATGAGGTGTCCTGTGGCTAGTGGCTAGAGCTTATGTAATAGGAAGACTTGTTCCTCTGAAAAAGATAATTACCACCATGAATGAGAATTCCTTTGTTTAATTTTAACATCTCTTTGTCCTATACTAAGTAGTTCCCCAATACTCTGAACTCAAAACTCAGTTTCTTCCCAACATCTGAAAAACAGTTTTTAGAAATAATTTTTGAAGCTTTGAGAATTATTTTTTTCTTAGTTTGATGCAAGAAAGTTCTTGGCACATTAAATTACTTGATGTCTCTAGAGAAAAGAACCTACTAAAGCCAAAGCACTGGTGTGTACATTGCTGCACTAAAAATTGATGTTCTGGACTCAAACTAAGATATTCTTTTGTGGTCTGGGAACTTGGAAAATAATAACATATTCTGATAACCTACTTTTAAAAGGACATGGCAGTGATGACCAATATAACCTCTGAGATTTCAAAGTTTAGGGAAAGATAATATCCATTGCACTATTTTCATACTATAGATAGTGATTCCTCTCCCCTGTAGCTCCTGCGTCTCAGTAGTGGGAGAAAATCCTAAAAGTAAAATACAGCAGAAAATTCTGACTGTGAGAACTTCAGACCCAGGTACTGTTACATTACCTTGTCTGACGGCTAAATGAAGAGCATAACACAACCCAGAGCTTACAAATATTTCTAGTTTACATCCTAAATTATATCCTGTAAGAAGGAAACTCTTACTTGTTTTTCAGTGATTCCCACTGTTCTTTGTATTATTGCAAGCCTATATGAACACCATTTTATCTACGATCCTTCAGGAACTTTTATCAAATTAATACATAACAGTTTCTAAAGAAAGGGGAAACACTGAGATCTGATTCTTAGCTTAAAACTAAACTCACAATGGTGAGTATTTCAAGCATGAATTCCAAGAGTAAAAATGAGCTGTTAATCTTTTTGTGGCTCTTTTAAAGGATATGGTTAATTGAATAAAATCATAAAAAACAGATACCTGGAACACTTAACCTAAACTTATGCAAGAGGTTAAATAATGATGCATCACATGTAAAGATTCCTACAAGAAGGGTAGAGCACTGAATTTCTGTCTGTTGTTGAGATTTGATTTTTAAGTAGTGGTTTTCATAAATGAGTTAAACTTACAAGGTAGAGAAATTTAAAATGTGAGGGGGGAGTGCATAAGTATGTTTTAAGGAAAGTCATTAATAGCATAAAATATTTGTCATAATAGCCTGATAAATGAGCTTTCATGCATACCACTCAGGATTCACTCCATTTCAATATGCCTTTTTTAATTACTGAATGTAAATGAATTGACCTTGAGCATGACTTGAATGCTGGCTCATGATTCTTTGCACAAAGACTCAGTTCACTCAACAGTGCCAGTGGAGTAAATTTATAGTCATTTTGCTTCTACAGCATGAGTAGGTGGAGGAAGTTAAAGCATTTTTGCATAGCGTTGTTCTTGCCAGAAAGCTGAGGTTACCTTTATTTTCTATTTGTAGTCTGTACATGACTATTCTAGGTACAGTCATCAAACATGCAAATTTTATAGCAAATATAAAGAGAATAATATACAAATAACCTGCAAAAGTTATTGAATTTCACTTTGTTGCCGTATGCCTTCCTGTTTTGCCACATTAAGTTTTAATTAGGTGGAATATAAATTTTAATTAGGTGGAATTACCTTGTTGTCTACTGGGAACATTGTGAAATATCAGCTCCTTTTGTTATTTTAACATGTGACCAACCACTTCAAGTACAGTAATGATCAGATTAAATGTAATACATTTTAGAATTTTTTCAGGATTTACTTGGATTCAGGATCTTTAAGGTCCTATTTAAGAGCATACAGGAAAAATATCTGAATTTCAGCAACCCTGGAAAATGGACAGGCATTGACTTTGATTCTGAACTCTCCTTCACAGTGAACATAATTACCATTTTATTGTGCTTCGTTAAATTTAGTTTCAAAAAATCAAATCTTAAGGTCACAAATGCAAAGAGAAAAAAAAAAAAAAAAAAAAAAGGCATAAGGATGCACTAATTTTTATACATATTCCAAGGATGCACTAATTTTTATACATTTTCCAAAGGTATCCAATGCAAACATCTGCACAGATGACCTAGTATATATCTTTATATACAAATATCACAAGTGTTAAAAATGAATTAATATTTAAAAAAAAAAAAAAAAAAAAAAAACAAGAAAAACAAGAAGTAGGAAAAAATATAATGAGAAGAGTGCCAATTGGAACCACTCATAATTCCTTATAAGATGTACAATTGTTCCTTCAATTATGTTAAAATAAAAGAAGTAAAGACTTAAATGATAGGTCACATAATCTTTCCATGAATTTTAAGACCAGATTTGATTCCAGGAATCTTTTGCAATGTTCTTCTGTAGCTGACACAGCCCAGAGACAGAGACTGGTTTGATGTCTTTCAGACTTAATCATTAGAATTTTCTTCATTACATTTCCAGCAGTAGCTGAGAATTCCATTCTCAATCAACCTGAAAAAGCAACTTCTGTCTTCCTTGTGCTTTTTATATTTCCACCTAAGATGCATTCTAGTCATTGCATTGCTGATACCTGAACTTACATATATATGGAATGTATCCTTGTTTCCCCTCACTTCAGACTAATTCTATCAAATCAGCTCATTGTTTCTGGTAAATTAATGTCTTCATATGCAGGCAGGGTTTGTCTTAATACCAGTCACGTAATGTTTTAAGGACAGAAAAGCAACCTCCTAAAAAATGATCTTCACCATATAAGAATTTGCTCGGTTTGATGAAAGAGACATCTTTGGGGAACTTTGTGGCTCACTGTACTCTGTTTCCACAAACTACTCACTGCATAAGCAATAAAATTTCTCCATGGGTAGAGAAAATTGCAAAAGTTTAGAGGAAAAAAAAAAAACTCTAGAAGAGTTATTTTTAAATTATAGATATTTACAGACAATTGTGTATAATATCAAATTCAAATAAACAAGAAAAATAATGAGATAATTTCAGATGGGTCACTTCATCTTCTGTAAGTGTGGCCTACTGCAAATGTTCTTGAAATACCCTCTTCTAATTTGCTGTGGTGGTATGAATTTGGTTTTGGAACAAGGCCATATCTTTTCTTTATGAAGCAATTTTCTGATCCTCTGCATTTATTACAGCCATAGTCCTGACAGTTTATACCTGACCTTGATTATCATTTTATATTTATACAATAATAAATTGAATCTTCTGCATGAAGCTGCCACAACAATTGTGGCTAATGTTGCTTAATTCTGCAGTGGAATTCTTGCTTATTGTTTGTATCTACCTAGATTTGAAACTTGCTAGAGAAGAGACACAGATAGGGTGACATCATAGAGGAGAACCATCTGGGGAATAAATGAGAAAAAGAACCTGTCAGTTGTAATTACTGGATAAATGAAATAGAAAGCCTGCCTAGGTAATTCAGGTCCCCCTCCTCCCCCTTTTCTTCTTCCATTCTTGAGAAAACTCTGGGTTTCTGTTTATGTTTCTTATGGCAAATGTGACTTATTTAACAGTCTCCTCCTGTTTCAATTAATGAAGAGGAAGAAAACTAACTTTGACTTGTCTTATAGGTAAGATTTTCTGTCTAGAACTTTCATTAAGATTTTGAGTTAAAATTGTAAACACAAGGCTCATTTGTTCAGCAAAGATCTATGAGGCATGACATTCAGTATCACTGTATTTTCTTTCAAGATTTAACACCTTTAAAAAAAAAAAAAAAAGTCATTATGTAATGTGCCATAGTTCCCAATCATCATTTTCCTTGTGATTTCAAGATATTGTGCAAAGTTATTACTCTTCTTAAGTCCATTTATTTTTTCACAGTTACTCTTAATTTACCAAGACTGGAATGACATCCCTGATATTTACTGTCAGAAATTTAACTTTTACCTTGGAAAATTACATGCAGAAATAAGAAGAAACAAAACTGCTTGCCTTAAGATCATTATTAATTCCATATCCCTCAGAATATTGCAAGTGTTATGTAATTAAAAGGTGCACTAGTGTAATATACCAGGACCATATCTTTGTGACTTTCATGGATAAACCTTTAAGAAACTTCATTTATTTTCCATATGTTCTATTAAATCATATTATTTTAAACGTTTCATTATGGTAAATGATAATATCATAATAATGTACAGGTTTTTAAGACAATATATTCCAAAGCAAAATGCATATAGAAACATTAAATGTATGTATTGGATCATAACATCACACAACCCCGCATCTCAACGTTTTTCCGTTTTTCATATTTGACTTTACAAGCTTTACTTTCTTTTAACATAATGAAAGCATTTGCACATTCTGACATGCATGTGTCTGCACACATTCTTGTTAAAACACTGAACATTTGAGAGTGTACACGGAAGAACATTTTGTCAACAATCTGTTCTAAACATGAAAAATGAGTTAGAGGTGTGCTGAGTCAACTACAGTTACAGGCAGTATCTCTGAGATATTAATTTTACTTCAAGTTTTTCAAAAACATTAGAAGCTTGCTCAGTAAAATGCACATTCTCAAAAAGCCTTACTTCTATAAATCCCACTATCTGCCTTCATTACAATATTTTTGTGGAAACAGATGAAATACAGCAGGGAACCTAGGCGGGTAGCCAGTCCTTTCTAAACTTGTCTTTTTGATCTATACCAAGGATCTTAATCCAGGATAGATTACATACACATGTAAGTATTTCTAACAGTGTGGTGAGTAATAGCCACTATTCTTTAAAATCAACTGCAAAGCAGAACATTATTTTGCTCCATTATATGTTATATCTTAAGGGAAGCCTTAAATCTTATTAGGTGGAAAGATGTACAAACTAGAAGTTCTTTATTATCCTTCTGCCCCATCTACCATATGCAAGCACATCAACAAATGATACATACAGAAGCTGGAATACTTACAAGGTACATCTAATACTATTAACACCACTACCAGTAAATTACCAATTGTAACACATTTGCAAGGTACTTTTTATAATATAACTACTCCAAATATTGATTAGTTTTTGCAGAAAGTTTTATTTAAATTTGACAAAATCAAGAGTGTGGGCAACTGCACATTATACCAAGCTCATAGTCATTCTAGTTCAAGCATATTTAGTGAAGAAAAATAAGGGAATGGTTAGATACCATGAATATTAGCTTGATTATTTGTTTAAATTTTTATTCAAGTGTGTCCCACTCCAACAAATGGGCATTTTATCATACTGCATTTGGCCTATTTCTTCAGCCCAAAGTACTATATTTAAGATCTTTTTTTTTCTTTCTATATAGCCAATAATTTCTCTTCAGACCTTAAATTTTAATGAAGAAATATTAAAATTTATAAAGTGTGTAAGATTAAAACAGCTGAAACAAAAGCATTGCTCATTGCAGATGAAAAGCAGAGGAAAACAGTAAAGTCACCACAATTACTTGTAAAGCAGTAGTCTATTGCCAAGACCTGTAAGAACTGCAAGAAGATATTACTGCATTGCCATGCAAGAGCTGAGACCAAACAGACATGAGAAAGCATAAATTTGCAGGTAAAGAAATGCAGTAGAGAGAAATTAAGGTCTAGTTACAGCTTTTTTAGGTTGAAAATATGCTAAAAGCTGTTTAAAAATATGTCCATACCATTAAAAAATATTTTTATACCATAAAATCAAAATTAAGATATTTTAATAAGAGATGATGGAACATTAAGTACCTTCATAATGCATTAAAATCGTGCAAGATAATCCCCACAAAACTCAAGTCAGACTGTATGTCTGGCTTTTGGTTCTCTTATATGCTGTATATTCTAAGGATGCAGTGAATGGATTAAAGTAAGCTTTCTGGAGTGCTTAGAGGCTTCATCACTGAGCCTTAGTGGATCAATTTTTCTAATGTGGAAACATAATTCAGATTCTACCTCTCAAGAATTGTACTATTTTTTGTCAAATTAAAATTCAGGTTTGACAGAAAATTATTATGTTAGTTTTTAATATTCTGGCCTTCAGTTTCATCTCTTTAAACAGAAAGATTTTAGGAGGAAGATAAATGCTAAAATTTGAGAAGTCTAAAGCTACAACATTTCTGAAGTACAAACTCACTCTGTGGCTTTGTTATGTAGGTGGAAGAAATTAAATGTTTGCTGATAAACTGATAAACTAATAAACTTGCACATGGTTTAATTTTTGCTGAAATCTGAGAAACACATTGTATTCAATAATAAAATGCTTTATCAAACTTTCAAAACCAAAACTGATTAAAAAAAAAAAAAATCCTATAGTTGAATAAACTTCAGAAAAACTAACAAGGCAGCCTGCAAATCCAGAGCAAGAATATAAACTTCCGAAATGTAAATCAAACCTCAGCTTCAAAACAAAAGCTTACTAAGGTTATGTATTGAGCACCAAAATTTCCCTTATTATAGACAAAATTCAGAAATACATTCACAATTTACCAATAAACAATAATCTATTATGCTGATAAGAAAGTCAGTCAAAAACTGGAATGCAGTTCCTAAAGGCACTCACAAAGAATTTTCATTCTAAATGGAATGCAACAATGCAACATATAAGTGTAATAATGTTTTACTTTTTTTTAGGGAAAAAAAAAAAAAAAAGCATCTTCCCTTCAACAGCCCCTGTATGCCACACTACATCGTAGCCAGAACTATGGAAGCCAGGTAGTTACTGACACTGATTATTGACACAGTTACTGACACTGCTCTAGAGGAAACAGAGATTTCTAATGTTTTTATCAACTGCCATGTTCAACATACCAAGCATTTCCCTTTTAAGAATCTGTGCTTTTTCAAAAGAAAGTCATTTAACCCCAAACGGTCTATTCTAATTATTCCTAAATACATTTAAAAAAAAAAAAAAAAAAAAAAATCTTAAAACAACTCATTCCAAAAATTATCTTCCCCCAAAAAAAAGCTCAAAATATTTTCATGTGTGATAAATCTGACATCTGATATGACTAGAAAAGGCTTTAGCCAAAGTGAGACAAGATGAATAGAAGTCTCCTCTAATTGGTACTACTCAAAGTACTTCATTTCCTTTTTTTTCTTCTAATCTTTAAAGAAGTCTCATTGTGCTGTTTTTGTATGACATTGATTTCATCTATCGCTTTAACTTTTTTTTTTTTTTTTTTTTAACATCCAGAATATCAAAACACTTCTGCCACATTTCTTTTACTGTCGGTGTTGTCAGCATTCAGATGTCAAACATCACAGTTGGCAGACATACCTGAGAATGCCAAACTGGCAGGATTATTCCAATACTGTTTTCAGCTACTGTGAGCATACAAGAATGAGAAATAAAATATGTATAAAAATAAACACAATTTATATCATTAAGATGTGAAAGCCACCATATTATGTACATATATATACATACATCCTAACATAAGGATGCCGGCTCAAGGGCATATTTTGTCCCTTACCATAACTAGACTCTAGTGTTGCATGCCTCACGGGGCTTGCAAGACCAGAACAAACATCTTCCACAGTCACAAGAGTTCTGTACAAAAAGTCTGCATTTGTTGAAGAAAATGGATGTCAAGACAAAGAGGCCTGTGGAGACTCAAACCTATGCAAAGTAAAGAGAGCATATACATATGTTTATTTTCTCAGGACACTTGCCAAGACATAGGAAAAGAACTGCATTAAAGAGAAACTCCCAGTTGACAGCTCTCATTTTCTGAGAACATAACTAGCTGGTTCCTTACTAATGCAGCTGCTCCTCTGAATGACACACACATTTATCTGCATACCAAAAGCTTTGCAAACACCAAAATTAAGCAAGCATAGTTGTTTAATTGAGATTTAGCTTTTACAATATTTTAACTCCCTGTATCCAAGTGGAGAATTCTGTTACTTATTTATATTCTGCTCACTTGATTCTTGGCTACATCTTGAAAGAGGCTATTTTGCATTTCATTCCACACATGTGGACACTACTACACCTGAGAACTTCTCCAACCATCACGTAAGAGATGCAGAATGCTTTAGGTAACTACTAATTGGTGATAAGCTACACATTAGCTTTTCTAAATTATTAGCAAGTAATTCAGACAATATCTGGCCAGATAGAAGCTTCCTCTGAACCGAATTTGACCCACAAGTTGGCCATTAGGTAGCAGTTATGCATTCACATATAATACACAACTGAAACTCTTCAGTTAACACTTGGCATTTTTCCCCCAGTTCTCCCCAAACACCTGTAAAATATTTACATATATCACTAAATATTTACATATATAATCTGTGTGTTTCCCTTTTTGATTACTTTATATCAAAAGGCCAGTGCAATGTGTACAAACAACTTCATATAAAAGTTTCTAGAAACCTCATTCAGAGGTTTACCCTGTGAATGCATGACAAGAAATCTTGGAGGACTGAAGTTTTTTTTTCTCTTAATCCACAGAGCTGGTGACATGAAGTGATGACATGAATACGTTTTGCTATACTCAACTACAACTGTCCAGCTAACTTGACACTAGAGACCCAATTACTAACATTACCACATTTACAGAATTACACATTTTCATGGGCATGTGTAACTTGAAATTGAGAAGAGCTACAGGGAGTCTTTCATCACAGTTGTGCCCTTTTCAAACTGTTTATTTTTACCTAACGCACAATGGTTATGTGTATGCTCCAAATAGCATAGCACTTAAACCCATGATTTTTTTACCAGCTTGCATGAATGCAGTACTTGCTGAAAGGCTACAGCAACTTTGTGACAGAGATAATCCTTTCCGTGATTTGCTCTTAGCTTCTAAAGTCATACTTGATGAGGTTAGCAATCACAGACTTCCACTCAACAAAGCAGCACAATTCAGATAGAAACTATTTTAAGCACATCAGCATTGGCAATTTTCTATTTAGTTGCTACATTTTCCAGCTCAATGAATAGAGACAACATGCTTTCTGCTTAGAGAATCACCTTAGCACAGAAGGTGTGCCTCTGTAGCTGTACATTGAATTACTATTCTTCCTTTTTCTTAATTAACAGAACATGAACAATGTCTCTTTTGAGATTCCATGTTGGCTGAGGTGTCCAGAAATATCAGAGCACCATGTGGGAGCTTTGTTTAATTGAAGTGAAAAATATGAATATCAGCAGAGTCTGGGTGATTAGGCAGGTAGGCAAGTAAATACAGCAAGGTGCTCTAAACATAGCCACGTGCCTCTGCAATTGCCTTTCAAGAAAAGCAGTGTGTGCGAAGGTCCAAGTGATCAGACAGGCTTCAGATGAACAGGCAGAATCCAAATGTCAGCACATATTAATGCTACTATTTGAAGTGATGCAAACCTATTCCCTAGACAATCCAGAAGCCTGATTTTCTAGTAGTTGCATACTTTCTGATACACTATTACTTTCTGGGGTTTCAACTGTACCTAATCGTGTTTGTTTTTTTGTTGTTGATGTTTTTTTTCAGACTGTTCCAAAACTTCCAGGCAAGTGAAAACAGGTATCTCATTCACAAGAATGATGATTCTAATATACAGTACTGCACATAACATTTCATTAAATTTTCTACTACATGCTGACTGTGCTTGAATATTTTTGAGCTGTACTTGTTGATCTATTTCAATTTTATTTTCTTTTACTGTTTAGGGAGGTGATAGAGCAGTGTTTGAAGACATGGACTTCTTCACTTTTCTGACACAAACTTACTATTTTGATTTTCATGCTTCTCGTAATGAGACAAGCCTAAAACATTTTTTGTTTTTGTTATGTTTTGTTTGTTTGTTTGTTTTTCTCCCATACAACATTCTCCCATTCCAAAATGGTTACATTCTCATAGCTTTTACTTCCAAACTTCTTGCTCCGTATCTGGTTGCATTAGCTAAAAATGTTCATTTCTGGGTTTTGCCTAATGAAGATTTTGCAACACTGTTATTTGTTATTTGTTGTTATTCACCTTCTTGCTGCTACGAGTATGAAAGACACTACTTGTATTCAGAACAAATAAAAAGGGAAAAAATATACAGTAAATCAAATACTGTAATTAGCGTTAGGAAGATGAGAGGAAAAAAGCAAGTTCTAAAATGCTGGAGGACTCGAAGAAAATGAAATTGTGAATTCTCCTTAGCTGGGGGTACTGCAGATTCATAGACTTTGCAGTTCAAAGACAGAAATGGCTTGCAAAGTCCACTTTCTATAGATTCTAGCCACATTTTTGGAGGTCATTTGTCTTCTCTGAAAAGAAGAACATTTTTTTAAGGAACTTTTCCAGTAAGAGTCTACACTTGTAACTTCTTTTCCAGCAAACCACTTTTGCCCTGATTACTGCCAGGATTGTTTGTTCCAGTTCTCTCTCTATTCATCTCTTGCCTCACATATCTAATATGCTCCTTCATCCATGAAGAATGAAATAATGTCTTTCCTGGTGGTTTATTTTATATGGACAGCCTAGAAATGACTTGGCCATATTTTGAGTCAGGAAAACAACAAAGTTTTTAACACTCTTGGGTCCAGCTGCCTTTGTAAAAAGAGGTGCTAGCTGATGATGAAATGATAAAGAGCTCTTCAGGAAGCCAACTGCGAGCCTGCAATTAGTGTGCTTAGTCTACACTGCATTATCTGATGGAAATAATGCTAGAAGAGGTCAAAATATAAGAACTTTTAGTTGATACTTGTAACTGGATTTATATTTGCTTGAATAGTATTCTCAGTACTATATAAAATGGAATAGCATTAGTCTTGAGGCAAATATTTCAAAGCTAAAGAGATGCAACCCTTCAAGACCTATGCTGTTGTGATATCTATTCACCATTACAATCCCATTTTCACATTCTCCAGAAATTCAAAGGATCAAGCACTTCATCCAGTCTCAGTTTGAGGCTGAAATAGCAGTACCTGCATTTTTGCATGGACAATCACATCTAAGTATTTCTCTTTCTTATTGCATATTTTATGTAAGTTAAACAACAAATATATATATAAAAACATATTTATGTTAAAATCATTTTTTCCTAATACAAATGAGTTTGATAAATATTAAGAGCCAGATAAACTGGCTCTTTTAAAACAATGATTATTATTTGCATTAGAATTAAACACTCTATAAATACCAGAAGAAAATGCACTGCCTTTTTTCCATAGTAGTAACACAATTTGTTTCCTAGTATGTTGAACATCCTGAGCAATGACTGTATATTAATTTATTTTGCTTCTGTGGGAAGCAGTGGATGCAACAGGAAATTAAAGATATTTTTACATGAAATTGTAATGAAAAATAGTTTTGAACATAAAATCATTGCCTAGTTTGTTATTCAAACTTCTCAAAATTGCCAATATTAAGCAAATGTTCCCTGCGACTTTGACCAATTTGAGCATTTCAGTAAGTTGCATAATAAAATAATATTTTCAAATTAACAGTTGCTTTCAAATATGACAGCTAAGCAGTTCATAATTAAAAACCTGAAGGGTCTGGTGGAAGCTTCATAATTTTTATTTATTTATTTTAAGGAAAGTTCATAAAAGTCTACAAAGATCTAGCTCTGTAAGCGTGCCTTCTTCCCCTGCAGTATTTTCCTATTTGCATATTTCCCTCAGAGCAATTCCGGAGAAACTTGATGTTCACCTAAAAACAACTAGCAAAGATTCATAAATCCATTTTATATTGCTTTATTACAAAGTAAAATATAAGGATGTGTAGGGACAAAATTAGAAAGGCCAAAGCTCATCTGGAGCTCAGTCTGGCTACTGCTGTTAAAGACAACAGAAAATGTTTTTATAAATACATTGAGATGAAAAGGAGGACTAAGGAGAATCTCCCTCCTGTACTGGATGTGTGGGGAAAATTAGTGATGAGAGATGAGGAAAAGGCTGAGGTGCTTAATGCCTTCTTTACCGGCAAGGCTAGTTGTTATCTGGATACCTGGTACCCTTAGCTGGAAGGGGATGAGGACCAATCCATGAGGAAACAGTCGGCGAACTGCTACAGCACTTGGATGTACGCAACTTGATGGGGCTGGATGGGATCCACCCAAGGGTGCTGAGAGAACTAGCGGAAGAGCTGGCCAAGCCACTTTCCATAATTTATCGGCAGTCCTGGCTATTAGGGGAGGTCCCAGTTGACTGGCGGCTAGCAAATCCACAAGAAGGGCTGGAACATAGACCCAGGAAACTATAGGCCTGTTAGTTTGACCTCAGTGCCAGGGAAGCTCATGGAGCAGATTATCTTGAGAGTCATCATGTGGCACTTGCAGGGCAAGCAGGCGATCAGGCCCAGTCAGCATGGGCTTATGAAAGGCAGGTCCTGCTTGACGAACCTGATGTCCTTCTATGACAAAGTGATGTGCTTGGTGGATGAGGGAAAGGCTGTGGATGTGGTCTACCTTGACTTCAGTTAGGCTTTTGACACCATTTCCCACAGCATTCTCCTCAAGAAACTGGCTGCTCATGGCTTGGAAGGGCGTATGCTTCATTGGGTTAGAAACTGGCTGGGTAGCCAGGCCCAAAGAGTTGTGGTGAATGGAGTTAAATCCAGTTGGAGGCCAGTCATTAGTGGAGTCCCCCAGGGCTCGGTGCTGGGGCTGGTCCTCTTTAACATCTTTATCGATGATCTGGATGAGGGCATTGAGTGCACCCTCAGTAAGTTTGCAGATGACACCAAGTTAGGTGCGTGTGTCGATCTGCTCGAGGGTAGGAAGTCTCTGCAGGAGGATCTGGATAGGCTGGACCGATGGGCCAAGGCCAACTGTATGAAGTTAAACAAAGCCAAGTATCGGGTCCTGCACTAAGTCATTTATTTCCTGACAACACATTTCTTATAATTATAGGAGAGATCAACCTAAACTTAATTGCAACAAAGATTATCCACTAATATTTTTATATGGTCCAAATTAGAATATTTCAGTTCAAAGGGACCTAAAGAGATCATCAAATCCAACTGCAAAATCTGAGTTCAGTCAAGTTCTAGAATTTGAAAAAATGAGTATCCTTTCTCCCATGACAAACTATCATCACAGTTCAATACTCTGAATAATAAAATTTGTTGATCTGGACAAAGGTGCAGAAATCAATGCACAGATCACATTTGTTACATCAGAATGCAGAATTAATGTTTAATCAGCATTTCTCATCTCAGTCATCTTTGTTTCTCTTCATAATGCATCATGCTCAGTGAAAATGCATATATTTCTCATACTTTATTAAATACACTACTGTGATATAAAGTGCTAGAGCAAAGCATTGTTGTAGATATTGTAAGGTTAACAAAATGCCAGTGACATACTATATAAACTGTTTGGATCAGGACTACATTTCAAATTAAATGAAAACAAAGTGCACAGCTGGAATTTCTACTGATAATTAACAGATGAGTTTAAAGTTAGTTTAAAGGCAATGTCTTATCATCAGCCTTAGCAAGCTTTTAAGATTTTGATGAACCAAAAATTAGTACCAGTTTTTAATGCAAAAGTGGGTTTAAAATATTTTATATACGTCTATTTGCTGACTCATATTTTTTAGATGGCTAAATAGCCAGGGAAAAAAATGGAGGTCTGCTCATCAAGACTTAATTTTTTGCCTTCATATTACAAACTGCTTAGAATGTTTACTTACTGCATTAAACTTTTTTGTACTCTTACGTAGTACATATTTTTTAAAATAACACATTCTCTGCAAATAACAGTAGCTTCAATAGAAAGAAATTCTGAATCATAAATTTGTCATTTTACTTAATGTTCTTAAACCAAATTACAGGAAGTCTACAACAAGACTGAATTAATTACTGCTGGTTCTGATTACTAAGACCAAACCATGTTCTGTCATAAGTGATTCATTAAAATCCTCACAATCATTAATCTTCTTTGAAAACTTAAAGCAGTTTAAATGAGGACCATTCTTTTGTTTTATCTATTTATGGCAAATCATCACAAACCAAAATATTTCTTTATATAAAAGCATGTAAAAATATGTTGCAGCTACCAGGTCATGGCATAATTCTGCAGGGTTCATGCAAGTCTGTAAAAGATTATTCTAAGTGTATTTGGAAAAAAAATGTTTATAAAACATACTAGATTCTGTCCTTAAATAAAAGGAAGTAAAAAGAAATTGTGACATGTTCTTAATGGTTCTTTGGCCCCTAACAGCGTTTCCCAGAATGACAGGGTGCGGGACCTATTACTCCTCTCTTGATCTAGTGTGCAGGAGAGTCATTAAGTACCATCACAGCTGACTAGCCTATTTTAATTTCTCCTTTTGTCAGTCTGCAGTAAGGAGCCTGTCTGTGCCATCACCAAAGGGAAACACATTAATCTTTCTGAAGAGATCTGGGTGAAGTTCCAGACTGTGTAGAGGACACACAAATACAAGTAGCTACCCTGCGCATGGCCTTTTTGTGATGATATGATCAGATACCAAACATTTAGAACCATACTATACTAGGTGACTTACAAACATGAACCAAACTCCACAGAAAACTGTCTTATAATGGAGAAAGGAATTTACATCATCTCACTAGACTGAAAATACGGCAAGTACAGTTACAGTGCATAGTATGGCAAAGGAATGAAACCCTGGATGGTCACTGAATTACTAAAATTCATCACACAGTAAATGAGGTCATCAATATGACACTCCAATAATAACTACAATTCTGCAGTACCTAAACAGAAATATTGAAACTTCGTGTAATCACCTTTTCACCTTTCAAAGGTTTTGTTTGTTTGTTTGTTTTAAACTGAGCACTGAGTTTTTCAGATTTCCCCTCAGCAACATCAGCAATGCATAATGTATTAGTTCAAAGAATGGGGCTGAGCTTTATACAACTGCTCACTGTCTTTCTCAGTGCTTACCTGTACAAACTAATTAAAGTCAACAGAACTATGCATGGCAGTTGGTACCAAACCTGCACCACCAACACTGACCCTGGCTGAATTTATACTTAATTAAAATTTAGGATTCTTCTGGATGAAAGTGCAATAATACATTATTTTATAAAGCATCTAAATACAAAGAATGCTTAATTTGCAGTGAATAGAAAAAGCTATACTTATACGTGAAATACCAAAGAACCATTAGATTAAGCATTCAATTTTTTCTTGTTGGGTGCTGTAGCTGTGCACTAAAATATTTGACCTGTTCAGGTAGCTATGACTACGAGTGAAATACCATCTGTATTTCATGATCATTCAGTAAATAACTTCTGGCAGTGCAGTAAAAAGACTCATAAACTGTGTGATTTATTTGATATTGGAATAATGTTCTTCTTTGCAGACCCAGACTTTGGATTTGATTTATCTGCACAGAATTTTTATAAGCATATATACACAAGATTGATTATATTTAAAATGTATTCTGTACAAAAACTGGGGTGGTACACTTAAGATGAAACTTAAACGAGAAACTCAAATTTTAGAGAAAAATGCATAATAAATGAAACAGCAGAAACAGCATTTTAACTATTTACCAGAATATATATATATATTCAACTTCGCATTAGGAAAGACATTGTTAGAGCCTCTTCCTTCTTTGGAAGTGATTTAAGTTAATGACATTTTACAAACACTTTTAGACAGTTCATCTGCTTACAACAGTATCAAAAGTCATGGGGAAAAGCCAGGATAGAGTTGGATCTGTCTTATTTTCACTGAATATTTTTAACCACTTTATTCTTCAGGAACCTTGTCCTTTTTGTGTTGTTCTCATACATCCTGGATGAGTGAAAACACTTTAAATTTGAGAGTATCTCCTGTCCTATTTTCACTCAACAGCAGGTAAGAGATTCAGAAGGTTCATGGCAAATAAAGGTTCTTTTTTTCTAATGGTAAACCAATATAGCAAAGCACCTGTGTTCACCAACGTCACTACTGAGGAGAATAGAGACACTAAATGTGACTTTTCCCCATTTCAAAGCATATTAGGGGTCATCATAAATCCCCACATAGGCTCCATCAGATCTCTTGCAGAAATATTTACAAGTGTTGATTGTTAACCACTGATAAAAGTAACTGAGTCTCCCAGGTGAAATCCCATTTTTCAAGTAATCGTGCTGGGCTGTGGAGATCTATGACATTTTCAATGCAGCACAGTGGCCTTTGTTGGAAGCACTTGGATTTTTATTGCATTATCTAATGCAGCAATATGTCCCTGCAAAAAAAACAGCTTTCCCCCCTTCCTAGTCCGTACTTCAGTATCATAACTTACACTGACTTTAGCAGGATGTCTTGTAGGTAAAGGTATTATTCATGAAAAAAGTGTACTAACCAGCCTGCACAAGGCTGTTGGTGTCCACCTACCTACTAATTCAGTGAAGGTTTCATCACTTCACATGAACACTATCCCTAAAGGAAAAGTTGGTCTCATTACTGCTTTTCCTCACATACTAATATATAAAGATTTTTAGTTATTCCACATGTAGGATATGCTTAGAAGAAGGCAGGGAACTATTTTTAACTAGAAGGGAACTTTTAACTAGGAACTTTTAACTAAGGGAATTTTTAACTAGAAGGAAAACTAGACCCTGGAGCAGAAGGGTTGATTCCATCAAGCAAAACGTATCAAACTTTTTCTTAAACCAAAAAAAAAAAAAAAAAAAAACCAAAAAAAAAAAAAACATTTTAACAAAAGAATGACTACAGATAACTCAGAGTTCTGCTGCTTTTTGTTGTTGTTTGTTTTCAGAAAATCTTCTACTTTTACTATCATTTGCAGCAGTATCTCCCCATTAGAACATGAGAGGACATTTTTAAAAACCTCTTCTTTCCAAAAGAAAATGATGACTATGTATCATGATTGTACTACTAGCCTGAGAAACAGGAACAAGTTTCTGATGTACTTCACAGTGATACGTACATAAGCCACCTGGTTACAAACATCTACAAGTTTTGTTGACACAAACTCATGATTTTGACACAGGGATGAATTTAGCTACTTCAATAAAGGCTACTCAATTTATAAATAAGTGAAGCAAATATAATATTTTAGATAGAGTTGTTCCTGTATAAAATTAGCATACTGATCCAGACCAAGACAGCATGGCATGTTTAGGAGTTAGTGATCCATTAAGCAGCAAACCTGAGCAGGTGCAGGCCCGTGCTGGGCAGCACAAGCCCCCTGGCTGCAGGACAGCTCAGCCAGGTCACTGTGACGGAGGAGCCTGCAGGCAGCTCACGCTTGGTGCTGCCGATAGTGCCACTGGCATGGCTTCCCCTTTATTTAAAACTGCAGCAAGAAGTTCTCATGCAAACATCCTTCAGGAGTGGAGCTGATTTCTTATGAGTAAATTGTAACAGCTCCAATGACCAAAAGAGATGGCTTCTCTCCACAGACACAATCTGCTCGCTCCACACAGCATGCAACAGGAAAATCCACCTGGGCTCCATCTGATGCTGCACAACCAAAAGGTGCCCAGCATCTGAAGTATCATGCGATTTACTCACTACCTGTATTTCTCCTCTTATTCTTATTAAAGCAGTCACTTAATTAAGCCACTTGTTGTAAGGTATTTCTTACTAAGATCCAGACAGTATCCTGTGCCACCGCTCCCCTCAGCCCCCTGCCCTTAACCCTCAGTGCAGAACAACAACTGCATTTCATTTATCATCCCATCTGCTTCAAATTTGCATTGGACAACCCAACAAGGTTAAGCTCAGCAGGCTACAGGCAGAGCAGCTCTGGACAGACTGAGCTTCTCTTCCAGTATCCACAATTCCACCCTGGGGCTGGACACAGCCACCCAGGTCGATTCAGTGTTTCCCTCACTGTATCAGGGGTTCCACTGTAGCAGAGCTCTACTAAAAGCATTTACAGATCTTGCTCAGAGTCCCAAGGATTTCTTCTATG
>CM021741.1:2220821-2238810 GCA_011075105.1 Heteronetta atricapilla
CCCCCCCCCCCCCCCCCCCCCCCCCCCCCCCCCCCCCCCGCCAACAAAAAGACTTACACTGAACACTGGACTGCTATTAATACAGCCTATTTGGTTTCATTTATCTTCAACTTCACAGTGCAAGTTTCTGTTAGTCAATTTAAAAATAGCAACAAAGTCTAATAGCAGTTTGCCAACAGGGCTTTTATTTCTAAAATATGTGATGTAGATAAGGAATACTTGAAAGCTTAATGACTACTTACTAGATCAATGATATAAAATATAAAGGTGTTTGTCTTTTTAAGAGGAAAAACAAAGGTTTTTCAGCTCAAGTCTTATTTCCTTTGAAATTTCTTTCAAAAATTCCAAAAAAAGTTGAAAAACCTTTATTTAGTTTTAACAAGGTCAGTGGACCAAAGGAAAAAAGAAAATGGAAAGAAGCAGCTGGTAGCAGAATGCAGGAGGAAGCAAGCCAAAAAGCAATATGCACTTGAGAGTCATGGGGTTTTGCTATTTGAAGTCTCAATGTTATCAAACATTTTCCTTAAAAAACAGACTCCTTTTAAAGTTCCACGCTTCCTCCTCCTCAGAGCATTCTGAATTCAGCCTGTCCAGACCTCCTGAGCTAAGCTTGGCCATTACTTACATTGAGCACCCCAAGATACCCTCCAGCCATGACCAATACTGCTATCTTCAGTGTATTGTTAGAAGATACCGCCAAAGGCTCGCTCGGCAGGACTCTTGGACTTCCAGCGTGACCACCACTTCAGCACATGAAGGATTAACAACATGACACTTCTTAAACAAGTGACAAATTCTGAAACAAAAAGGTCAGATGATCTCAGAGGAACATAGGTAACAGAGGAAAAAAAAATCCATACGGATTTTGATGATAGCTGTCTTTATTTCTTAGGGGAATTGTCCCAGCTTGACTGGAATGACACCCTGAGACACACAGCAAAAAGTGAACGCGACCAGTTCTTGTACTTATGGGTCACCCCTGTCAGACTGCAGTGATAAATGGAAAAGACTGTCAGCAGAGAGCAGATAAGATTTCTTTCAAGTTAAGCACACACTGGGGAATATTTGCTGTCTGGAAGATGCTGAAGAAAGATATCTTCTTGATTAACAATACCAAAATCTTTACTGGGCATTGCAGAACAAAAAATTAAGAACATTACATTTTATGTGGCTAGATAGTATATACCTCAAGATTATACCAAAGTTATCACATAAATATGTAAAATGTTCCTCCAGTTGAAGCCATTAATTTAGGTCCTCAGCTGATCACAAGAAAACGTTTCCTATAAGGGCTTGTTGCCTTTTCAGCAGTAGTTAATAGCTTACTGTAGATGGCCAACATTCAAATTTCCAGAAATTGCAGGTAATTTCTTTAATTAAAGGATTGAAAATGCAGCTTATTGAAACTTCAATATTAGTCCACACAATTTTTTCCAAAAGATTATAACATTCAAAATAAGAGTTCTATGAAATCCAATTCATACAATAATATGGAATTTTAAAAGTCTAAATTTAAAATTAGCATTGACCTCCCACTTCTACAGGTTTAAACCTACATTTTGGTTCAAAAAGGAGAAAAAGGAAGAATACATTTCAATCAACAATCCATTTAAAGAGATAAAATTCTATGGTAGATCAACAGGCATTTTTTGTATTCACAAAACAGGATTGTAGCTTGTGGGAAGTTTTATCACCACAGTTAAAGTGAAACGCCATTATTTATTTATTTAATCAGTATAGCTATGGAGGTGAAAAAGAATTCCTTATGCCAGGAATGAATAACAGTTTTCCCAAAACACAACACAGAACACGCATCAAGCTAAAAGAGAAAAAGCTGTTTAGCACAACCAATCACTACAAACTATTTTCCTATCCATTCGTTTGCTGATTCATTTTGTTATATACTATTATCATTAGGGCAGATAGACTGAACACCTGTATAAAATTTAAATAAGTTTTAAATACAAATTGGCACATATTTGGTATTTTGCAGCAAAATTCATCCATTAATATGCAAATTTATTCTCTCTCTCATATTTAATACAAATAGATTAATCCAGAAAAAATGGACTTTCATCAGGTCCAGCTGGAAAATAATGCATTAGCTACTTAGTGCTTTTTCAAAAGACACAGTCAGTCATGCATCAAGGGCAGAACTCGTCTTTTGGTGCTTTTTTCACACACTTTTTCAAGTCTTATCAGGAGATAACAGATTTGTGACTCCATAGATTAAGCCAAGTTACTGCCTCCAGCTATCAGGATTTCCCACAGAAAGAGTAATAGTAAGATACAACAATCAAAACCACAGAAAATGTGGCAGAATGCTTGAAAGAAAATACATCATGGTGGTAGGTACTGTTTCTTCAGAAGCCACTAGAGTCATTAGGCAATTCATAAGGCTGGATTTTAACAACTGGCAAGTGTCCTGTATTACTGCTGTTTTATCACTTGCTGAATTTGTTTTAGAAACAGCCTTTATAAATTTATTACAGCAAGGTCTTATTTAAAATACACTTATATTTATCTACCAAGATTTTAATTTTCACTGAATACATTAGAGCTCTAAAGCCATGAGTCTATTGGACATTTTTGTTCAGAAAGCCAGCACAAAAACAAGATTACAAATATTAAGATAATTAACTTCACTGAGGTTAAAGTAATAGTAAATTTCTCTGCATTATGTAAATCCCTATAAAAGACAAACAGACCAGGTAACCACTTATGGTATTGCCAAACACCAGCACAGAGGCGGTCTCATATAAATAAAGCATTTATTATCTGCCTCATTCTGCAAAGAACGTAAGCGGAGTGTGCACGAAATGTATATCAGTATTCACCAAAATGGAATACCTAATCCTGGTTAAAATCACACTGGTAATTCAGGTTTTCATTCAAATAAGCAGGAAAGATATATACAAGTAAGATTCATTGTACAGGAAAAAAATGCATTTTCTACCCCTATTTCATATCAATCAATTTCAGCTGAAGATAAGGGGTTCTGAGAATCTATATGATGTTATCTAAGAGCAGACCTGCTGATTCAGTGGCAATTGTTCTCAGGATTACCTCTGATTATTATGAATCCAACAAGAAGCACGTGGACCAGAACTCAGAGGAAAGAATTAATCTGAGTGAAAATGAAGTAGCAGTTACCAAATGAAATTCTGACACAGTAGCCTCCCAGAGAATGACTTTATAAAGTATTAATGGAGTGTAGCCACTGTGGCAATACAATAAGAATTTGTCCCAGAGGAATATAAAAAGCACCATCTTGCCATACTAGGGCAGAGACAGCCTTTTTCTGTCTTTTTAGCTATAATGACATTGCATGCAGTGGTCTGATACTAGTCATCAAATTGTTGCTGTGTGAATATTGGTGGCAGCCACTGTTGCAAGAAGTCTTTAAATATAATGAAGTAATAATGTCAAAAAGAGGGGGGGAGAAAGTTTCAGAGCATCTTTGTGTGTGTACTTGTTATTCTTACCACTTGCTGTGAATATCACTGGGAAAGGTCACTTGAATCCAGCAGTTCACAGCATCATGAACTGCTGGCTCAGGTAAAGGCATTAGACTGTGGAAGATAGTATGTTCTTCCTTCTATAGGATATTAATCTAAGCTACACCTCCTGATCCCTACACAGGAATTTTAATTTGCCCAGCAAGGATAGCACTGAACTCCATCAAAATATTTTCTTTTGATTGTGGTGCAAAACCACAGAATGTCTTTTAATGAACCGTTTAAATCCTACTGTTTACAGCAGATTAGTGAGCTTGTGCAACGTAGCCAGGGTCTAAAGATACTCGCTAAGCCATAATATGCCATAAAAGTGGGTGTTATCCAAAAATCTCTCTGCTTCAACTAGGGCTGACACTGAAATCTGAAAGCTACTTATTAGTGTCACTATACTTTTCATGACTCACATCATTTGACCAACTGATGTGGTAATTACGCTGCTGGTTTTTAGCTTGTTTTTCTTTTTTACTGTGTTGTTATTCTTGAAATAATTCTAGCACCTTCTGCAAGGAAATGGTGACAAACACTGCCTGATATAGTGGGGCTAATACCGCATATTTCCCCATCTGTAAGCATGACTTTAGAAACGATATTGCTCCCAATGTTTCACTTTTGCTTCTTGTACAACTTCTCTGTACTGACACAATAGTAATTCAGTGACTTAACAGTACACATACTCCCTTGATTTCCATAATAATTTCTGGAAAAAAAAAAAAAAAAAAAAAGGCTTAGGTCACCCCTACATCTTCTAGGAATGTAATTACATTGAACCATATATCGAAAGCACTATTTGTTTTCAGTATATTTGGCACTAAGGTGAAATAGTTTAATGTCTTACATTACTTTATATGTGCATCAACATTCAAAATCACACGAAAGAAATTCCAGGGTTTCACTTCTCCTTGAAAAGATGAAATGAAACTTTACAGTTTTCCTCTGTGTTAACCAGCCAGGTTAGCACTTACTGCATCAGCTGCAGTGTTGCCCAAGTACTCGAGAAAACATAGATCAGGCAAAAAACCATCTGAGAGGGATATGTGAAAGCCTGAGCCTTAAACTCTTAAATAATAATAATAATAAAATGAAATCAAAATCAGTAATTTCAGTATGCTTTTATGGCCTTATTTTTATAGATTTTGATTATTATTCCATCAGTTTTTCTCAAGTGGAGGTCCAAGAAACACAAACATTATACCTATATCAGAGTTACCAGCTTCTGCTGTCCGTAGGTGACATTTTCACCATTTTAGGAAGAGCTATTAAAATTATTTATCTTTAAGCTATTCTGAAAATGTTTTGTTTTGTTGTTGTTTTTGTTTGTAGCCTAAAGCAAGATTTAACCATGAGAAATATTTTGCATTGTTCCCTTAAACACTGTGAAATCAGCCCAAAGCTATAACATTATTTAGTATCTGTCCATAACACTAACTAGTATCTCAGGCTGAATCAAACACAATAAAAATGTATTTTAAAGCTTCTGTTTCAGCTTATGGTATACAGCCTCTCAAATCAGTATTGGTACAAACTTACATTTCAAACATTTTATAGTTTACTTGTAAGCATTCATATCATGTAAAGTCACTCTTTACGTAAGTCCAGAATGAGTTATTTCACAATTTTTATAGAAAATTTATTCAGCTCTTCTTTATTCAGAAGTGGCACATCTGCTTCTTTCTCATGATATTCAAGTCTATAGAGATATGCCACAAAAACTCACCAATTCCAGACTTGAAAACTTGTGTATTTCCAGTTTTAATGTGTTAAGTAATTAGTTTTTGCTTTTTCTGTTTGACTTCCACATAAGATACATTATTACATCTTTGTATAGATACTTAAAACACTGAAAAATCAGTTCAGGGATGCTGGGCATTTCCGGTATTATAATTTAATATACAAAAAAGATGTACTAGGTGACACTGCATGCCTTTTCAAAATTGCAGAAGTACTTTCAGTTCAGGACTGAAGGACTTATATTGATTTCTATTTCTTTTGTATCTCTATACGAGAATAGGAAAGAAGAAAATTATTTCTGTGATAAATAGGGCAAGAGTAAAAGTAACTCTTTATAAAGCTATATTAATCAGAAACTTTGAAATTTGCTAGACAAATCCTTTTTCCTTGATTTTTAGCATTTCTAGATTCATGTTTTCAACAAGGTCTAGTTACCAAGAGCAACCCCAAATTGGTTTTTGTTTAGCAACACGATATGTTGGATATATATAATTTATATGCAATGCAGAGCTTGCCAAAATTAGTTGTAAGAATCACTATCAGGATTTTAAAGAACATTATAGTAACTATTCCTTGCTCTTTTTTAATATTACAGAGATGGTTGAAATGAAAATATTTGCACGGCCTTGTTTGAATTGATATTTGTATCAGGGGCCCTAATTATAGTTAATATAAAAACATTTGCTGGACTTAAAACCCATTTAATAAGAAAGAAAAAAGAAACACTCATAGCTGCCCTAGATGACCACTCACACAACAGCAGCATTATTCAGAGCAATAGCTGTGGTAAAACTGAGTAAATAAGTCACAGCTTGAATTGCATTTACATGAGATTTATCCATTAACACTGGGTAAATTTGAGCAATATGTTGTTACAAAGGAAAAATATTTACCTAAAGTAAAAAGTCAAATTTGTAAAGTGCATCCCTACAAGTACCAATATTTAAGTATTTTAAAACAGCTGTGAAATATCTTTCATACATTTATTTCCCACTACATTTGCAGAATAAGAGCTTACATTCACAGTATATCCCCGACAACTTCAAAAAGTAGCAAATGTCACATCACTTTGTGGTCACACAAAGATGGAGGACTTGGCCAGCAAAATAATGCATGATATGAAATTGTGTTAAGCAGAACACTAGAAAACAGACTTACCTCCATATATAATTTCTCACCTTCATCAGAGATTGATTTGAATAAGCACCTTAGGAGTAAAAGGCTGTATTTTCTGTTAACATGTCCCCATATTGCCCCACACCAAAGGTTCGATGCATAATATGGCATTATATTTGGGTTGGTACATACTAGAGATAATATCAGAGGCATAAGCCTTAAGTTAACTACAATTTTGCATTTTATCCAAATTTGTCTTCAGAAGAACAGTATTTAAATATGTCCCATATAACTGCACAATGGGATACCTCACTCATTTTTCTCTATTATGGGAAGAAGGAAAAATGGTCTATTTGTTTTTAGAGTGCAAAAACTGCGTTACACACAGCTTTCAAATGACTGAAGAATTCAACGATAAAAGGGATGCATCTACTGCCAGTTACAAAATAAACAGTTCCTGTTCTTTGAAAATTATTTGATGGAAACAAGTAATTGAAGTGTTACTTTTATATTTATAATACTTTGTATTTTAAAATGATCTTTTATTTCTCTTCCAGTGTAATGAAATACTTGAAATATCCATACACACACACACACAAAAAAAAAAAACTTATAGCAGTTTATCTTTTAAGACTGCTCTTGCATTCAAGGTAAGTTTTTCTACTGGATTACAATAAAAGACTTAGCCTTTTCCTAATTCCAGCGGTCTTAAAAGAAAACCCGTATCCTGTGATTTGTGCATTTTATTATTTTGCATAACAACAGGTAACATCTATTAGAGTTTGCTGAAGATGACTTTTGTTTCAGGACTCTAATGCACACAGAATTGTATTACACCTTTAAAAATGTGTCATATATTATAATCAAACCATGCATGGCCATTACAGGCATTTGTGTATCTCATTTACTGTACACCATGAGGTAATAATAACATTTTATATTACACTGTAGAATCTCAAAGCATGTAAAAGCACTAACAACTTCAATCATGTAATGACTTTGTGCATTAGGTAAAGATCACTTCAAGATCATTTTCTACACTAATGAAATGAAAATTTTATATGAATTATGTTCTGCTTAGTGAAGAACAAACACTGGAATTAAAAAATATAATAAAATTTTCCAGCGGGAGCAATGTTATAATTCAGTCCAAAGCCTCACTATAGAATATTCATGAGACCACTACTCTACTCAGAAAATGCTGTAAAATTAGTAACATTCTTGATAACGATAAACATCATTTTATGTCACACTGATAAAAACCAGTCAGAACATAATAAATGTCAAATGCAGTTTGATTTAGGTGTATTGTAATTTGTTCAGTTCTTATGCCTGGAAAATAAACTAGACAACCACAAACTTTCTAAAAAATAATTTGAAAAATAAAAAGTCCTTCAGAAGGAATGTCCTATCTGTCAGTTTTTCTTACAGTACAAACTCTTTCCTAATAAGATTAAAGAAAACTTTCACATTAACTTCACTGGAAACCGGATGCAATTTTGTGCTTTGGTAACAACAACATATTCTACTAGAAAAATTGTTTAACATAAGATCAAGTTCTCCATGGAGTATGAAAGCAAGATCGGAAGAGGTCAGTAGATATTTTTGCCCATAGCTCCTCATGAGTTCTGACTGCTGATTTTTAATGCCATGTAAAGTAATTGTGGATTATGAAACTACTAAATGCTTGCTTGTAACATAATAACAGTCTACATCTATCCTTAAGGATATACATTTGTGTTAGAGACAATTATTTTTTTAAGAAAAATGTAAATGCACATAAAACAGCAGTACTGAAGTGCCAGACAGAATGGGAGGTCAGTAAGGTAGAGCTGAATATTGGCCCTACAGCCATCACTGCTGTCAAAAGTCAACTGTTATCACTGCTATTGCAAACTGAAATTTGTTTTTATATAATTTTAAATGTTTAAATACAGGGAGCTGTTAGGGAAATACACCAACCATTCTTACTGTTCCAGTTATCATAAGAGTACATGGGGGGGAAGAAGTTCCTTGTGAGGCACTATAGTCAGAGATCAAATCACTTCTGTTCTCAGATTACTTCTAGAAGCAAACAGCAAACCACTGCTGAATGGGGAAAGCAAGTAGTATCATTTTGTACAAACTGGTTTCTAAACAATACCCTCTTCTGTGAACAATTACCTGAACATCATGCAGATGTCAGTAGCAGAAACAGCTTTCAAGGATACTTGAGCAATCCTTTTCGACTCAGAGGAGGATAGTGGGGGATTTTGGCTTGCTTCATAGAACTGGTAAGACTGAAGATGAAATCTTATTCCAGTCTCTAAAACATTTAATAAAACTTGTTGAAAGGCATGTTTTCAAATCAGTAGTGAATTTGTCATTTACCATATGTTCACACACAGCTTTCTTCACTGTATGAACAATATAAAATAATCCAATAAAGATCCACTAATTAAATTAAAATAGAAAATGACAAGCAGGATGAAGATCTGACAGTTTTCATAAGTGCAAGCCAGACTAGGTTTTCATCTTAAATCCTAATAGCACCATCTGATGGAGGATCATCACAATACTACAGAAAAGATTAAAGCGTTCTAGAAATTCATTAATCTGAAAATCTTTTAATACAGTTCCTTAATTAGTATAATCAAATGCAGACATGATATAAGGATACAAAATAGGGGAAATCTGCTAAGTAACCTTAACGTAGGTTCCTAAATATTAGTGATAATTTGGTTGATAGTAATAACAAGTTATGCTCCTTTTTAAGTCAATAAAAATTTTTGTTTCATAGGAAGCAACTAAACAAGGCTAAACAAAAATGAAGAAACAGTTTCTTGTCAATACTCTTTCCAGACACCTCTTTGTATAACCCTGGATATAAATATAAGTACATCTGGTATCAAAGTTAAGTTTTATTGCTCATAGGCGAGAAAGTTCCAGATATGGACTGAAATATAAATGAAGAATTGAATCCTTATGCTCCTTTAGCAGATACTGAGTGGAACTGTTTAGTAATATGGGGGTCAACCAATATCAGAATGGTGTAAGAGGAGCACACAGACATCACTAAGGTAACTCCGGTGGGGCAACTATGGGGATTGGAGACCTGCACACAGACCATACCAAGTGATATATAATCATAACGATGGTATTCCACAACTAAAAGATGTGAATATCAGCAGTTATGCATTATCTAACGCAGTTGGGATTACAGTTGTTCCAAGAAATTTTGATGGAATATTGGTCCTGAAAAAAATGTCATGGGAAATCACTTTAAATGTGACAATATTTGGTACTGAAAAATGCAAAGATGTTTGTTTTTTTCAAAATGAACACATTTGTGTGTTTTAATATCAGTTACAATTTTATTTAATTATTAAATCAACCCACAGTTCTTACTTTTTTTTTTTTTCTTTGTGGAGAGTTCTTTGACTTTTGAAAACTGAATACTTCAAAAACTGCAACTGTTTTCATAAAATCAGACAGTTATACTGTTAGTTATATAGCAAACAGACTGTCCAAAATATTCTGGCATTTTAAAAGATTAGTACCACTTTTCAGCTAAACAGGTGATTAATGCTTAGATTTTGGGATACATAACCCAAATGAACACAAGAAAAAGTGCATCACAAGAGTGCTTCAAGCCAAACAAGAGCTTATGTTAAACAGCAGTTTACAAAATTAAGAAGCAACACTACCTCAAATGTGAGTACAGCTGCTATTTTATTGTTCAAAGCCAGTTATTAAACATTAAAACAGAAAGGGCGAGCTGTGTTAAACATTTCTGAAGTTCTTCAGTGCAGTCAGCAGCTCAACTCACACTGTTTAACTTGTCCTGCAAAATGGTACTTTGTAAAAGCATAGCTAATGCTAACCTACTTAACTAAATTATTGGGTGTTTTAATGTTTCCAGGGACAATATTATCAAGACTACAAACTATTCAGCCTTGTTTTCTCAAATCTTATCCTGTTAGACACACCTTAAGCAACTTACCACATAAATCAATCAACAGCAATCACTTCCAATAAAGAATCGTAATGGGCACTTCATGCTTTACACTATGATGTTTAGCAGTTGTTGCAGCATGAACTTTCATAAACACAGGCACAGAAAGTAAAACAGCTTTGCACTTTGAGGAAAGTATACCTTGCATGTTCCATATGTACCCACTCATTGAATAAATTAAACTTCTCCATAGAACAAATAACAAGTGTTAGAACTTAATACTCATTTAAAAATGTAACAAGATCTTTGATTTTCTTCTTTCCTAGCATCCCAAGTAAAACAAATTGTTTTGTTCCTGCCTTCACTGCATGAAGAGTCTACAAAACCTGGCTTAAAATCAAAGGCAATAGCTATCATACCACTGTTTAAATTATTGTTACTGCTACTGTGTAAGAAGTAGTAATATATTCCCTCCCATTTCAGACAATGTCAAAACTATTTGCATAGTTTCATGCTAATAGGGGTTCTCAGCGTAGCTGAGAACAGCCCTCAAAGCTATGACAACAAAGGCAAAGCCATGAAATATCTTTGCTTCACCCCTCTCCTCATGATCCATACAATGAATTTACTATACTTAGGCTGTATCGGGTGGCCCTTAAATTCAAAGGCTTCTCAACTGAACTAATCCAGGGAAAATAAATTCACAAAGAAAATGCTTTCCCTTTGTTAACCTCAATTGGGTGCAGTTTAGGCTAATTCTTCATTGCTTAAGTTCTTACCTAACCCGTAGACACCTTCATACTAAGAAGTTAACACAATACATTTTTCTATTTTCTGCCACACCTGGGCAGCCTCCTTCACCAGAAGCTATTGTTTCTACAAGACCTGAATACATTCCTGATATGGCCCCTTCTCTTATTTTAGCTCAATAGCTTTTATTTTCTCTCATTTTCTAAAAGAACAGTGTATATCCTTGTAGGCAAAGATGAATCTAACAAGTAACGATAACTTAGAAGATGCATTTTTTTCAATGCATTTTTCCCCGTTACTGTACTGCAGGCTCAAGAGTAAAGCTGTTAGTCCGAACCATCTGCTCCGCTATCAAAAGTGAAAACAAATGATCTAATGCAGGACTTCATTAGTGAACATATTTTAATCACCACAGCAATATTAAATACCATCAAAAGGGGAAAACAAAAAACACAGAACAACAAAAAAGCAAAGACAGGTGCTTTAGACAGAACCAGAGAGTAGGAAATGTAAAGGAATTGAGATTTTAAAACATAAAATAAAATAAAATAAAATAAAATAAAATAAAATAAAATAAAATAAAAAAGTTAATTCATCCTACAAAGAGAAAAATACACATCCTCTTGGATGCCCTTAGAACAGTTCCATTTCTGTTTTCCATAAGTGGGTTGGATTTTTATGGCCTTGTAACATGAAAAATATGATGTGGCAAACACATCTGATGAGCTCTAAGGTTAAGAGAACCTTTAGCACCTGACAGATACTCTGAAGAAAACAAACCTACATCCTCCTAGGAAATCTTGTTTGTTTTTATTTATCTACTTCAAAAAAAAGTCACCACAGAGATATGGTGGTACAGCTCACACAACTGGAGAGCTATGATGCATGTATACAGGTGATTTAAGAAGGGCAAGAAAGCAAAGAGGGGAGTTTTCCTGTATGTGGGAGAGCAGCAGTAGTACATGGAACTCTACCCAGGGAAGGTGGTGAGCCAGCTGAGAGCTTTTGGGGCAGATTTATAGGGCAGACCAACATGGATAACATTGTAGTGGTTGTCTGCTAAATATCAACTGATCAGGAAGAAGTTATACACAAACCTTCTTCAAACAACTGGAAGAAGCCTCATGTTTGCAAGCCCTGATCCTCATGGTGTACTTTCACCATCTCAGTATCTGCTGGAAGAGCAAAGCAGCAGGGCACCTACACCCAGGAGGGTTTTGGAGTTCATCAGTGATAACTTCCTAATAGAGTTGATCAAGGAGCCAGTGAGTGCACATACTCTGCTAGACCTGCTATTTACAAAGAAAGAAGACCTAGTTGGGGATCTGAAAGTAGTTGAATATTGAAACAGTGAACCAGAGATGCTGTGGCATATCTGACCTCAGAGATATTCAGAATTGATTGGATAAGACCTACACACCCTGACATAGTTAACCCATCTTTGAAAAAGGGATTTGGATTAGAAGACCTCAAGAAATTGTTGATTTCAATCTAAATTATTCTATGCCCCAATATTACTTTCAGGTAAATCAAAAGGTTTCCCAAATGATTTCATATTTAAATGAAGTGGAAACCTCATTAGATAATGCTAAATAAATAAATAAATAAAAATCACTATTACCAGCAGGGTTTTTTTGCTAAAATTATTTCTTCTCTGAACCTCCAGATAGATAGTAAAGCAAACATGCAAGTTTCTTTACAGTTGTATTGTTCTGAAACCAAAGACAAGATAGCAAAAATTTGAGCTGATTATACTGTTGGCTTTGGTGTGTTTTGTGCAACATGTCTAAACCCAGAAATAAATAAGAGGTATGAGTGATTTCTGAAGCAAAAGGCAACCATAAGAAAAATACTGGAGAACAAGATAAGGAAAAACAACAGACAAAATGTTTGTATCTAAGTCATTCTAGTTGTGCTTCTTTTGAGAAGTTGAATCCTACAGTAGAATATAAAAAGAGCCAGCATGGACAGACCTGCTCAACTCAGAAGGCATTAGAAAAATGGCAAGTGGTTGGAGTGAAATACATCTGCTATTCAGTCAGGTCTGACGATTTTTATACAACCTAATAAATGAATGCTTTGCATTCAGAGGACATAGGAAAACGGGACACAGTTTTGCAATACAAATTTAAAAGGAGTGTTACAGATTTTTACCGACTTTTATATGCATCAACGTTTATGCCACATTACTTTAACATTTGATTTTTACTACTGATAGTGCCCTAAAGTTAGGTTGGTAAATTCTGAGCTTTTAAAAGAAGCAGATGTTTCCTTAATGTGAAAAGACTGTAACTATATTTTATACCAAGAATAAATTGTAACTTTTAATATTTTTCAACAAGGTGTTGATTTTTGATTTTTTTTTAATATAGAAAGAAGAAAGACACAAATTATTTAATATGTGCAATTCGTTTAGGGGAACTGAAATCCCTTCCAAATTTGCTATTAGCATATTCACTAATGTATCAATAAGAGCACAAAGATATCAAAATTTTCCTTGTCATGAGTTTATTGACTTTACTGAAGTTCTCTAAGAAAGTGTGTTACCTATCCAAACGTTGCTCAGTAGTTAATCTTTTCTGTTTTCTAACTTTGATGATTGCATCAGCAGTGTTGATTACTTCACAAGTCCCACCTTGAATTGTGTCAGGTTTTGTTAAGTCACCACCGAAAAAGAGAACTACCTTTGGCATTCCCAGTACCTGGACCGCAAAATAAACTTCAAACTGAGAATTGTGCTTTACAAAGAAAATGCATTTGACAAATGAGCTCTGTATATGTACTAATAATTTTGTACCTAAATATGCCTTTTATACCACCTTATGATCTGACCACTAACATCATACATGAATTCATTTGTTAATGTAAACAGCTCACATTCATTAACCAAAAAAAAAAAAAAACCACAATGGTTCCGTTTATTAAAGAAAAAACTGCACCCATATGTAAGGGTGGTTCAGAAGTGTACAAAGCCCCTTAGCAAAAAAGTGTAGTGTTATGGACTATCAGGTAGGCCTAAGAAATTATTGGTATGGAAGGACAGTAAATCAGCAAGAGCAGTATCACAGTGAATCAATGTTCTTATTTCATATTGACACTAAAATAGCTTCTAAGCTGCTGAACCCTAGGTCAAGCAAGTGCCAGAAAAGGAAATGATGTCAGGTAGCTGGGGACCTCAGTTCTGATCTACTGTAGCACTGAAGTTCCAAAAGGAACATCAGAAAAAGCGGTGTGAGCAGCAGAGTACGTAAGAGAGAGGAGGGAAATATATATATATATATATATATATATATTCACTTGAATAATTGGAAGAAATAAATCAATACTTTTATCTATCCCCTTAAATGCATATACAATACCATTATTTGCAGCTGTTTACAATTACCTGTTTCCAAGATACATACACTAGTGTAGTCATTGTGGGACAATCATAAAATATTAGCTATCCTTCCTCATAGGCCTACTGTTAATCACCTGAAGATCTTGAAAAACAGAATCTTTATAATGAAGTTCTTCAACAAAATGAAATGGTCCAAATAACCAAAAATGAAAATCATGATCCTTTTAACCAGCAATTTCTCATTTTGCTATTACTACATATAACCCCCTACCAAAGTATAGTTGTACAATAAGCAAGGAGGTAGCTGACTGTACCTAAATCTGAAAGAACTATGGGAGAATTCTGAGTGTTCATGTAGAAAATTTATAAATGGTTCATTCACTATAATTTTTAAAAGCATTATTTATCTACAGCCCAAATACATTTGTCAGTGGAAAAAAGCAAGATTTACTGAAAATGAACATGAAAAAAATTAAAATTGCCCTGTTTTGGATAACTTTGTAATCCATTCATTTATTTATTTATAACTTCTAATATGTGTAAGATCAAGTCCCAGAGTTAGCCTTTTCTTAAGGGAGAAAAAGCCTTCAACTGGCACTTTTTTGGATTTAGAGAAATTAAGATAAATCAAACGAAATGATTTTAAGTAAGTTGGAAACTCTCTAGTTTAATAACACAATCTTAACATCAAACTAAATCCATAAAATAAGCATGCAGTAAGTTAGCAAACCAGAGGTGAATTTTCCACACGATTATCAGTTTTATACTTAGGGCATAAAAATTGCCTTGACTAGTTTTCCAAGAAAATGCTTTACTGATTTTTTTTTCCTGTTATATCGTTCAACTAACTTAAGAGACTACAATTTTTCTTTTCATACAGCCAAGAAAGAAATTACAAAAGATTTACAACAATGATTAAGAAGCATTTTCCTCACAACAGAAAGCAAACTGAAGGAATCCAAATGATATATAAAAGTGAGCATCCATCAGCTAGAGTATAGACTTCTCACTCTGTAAAGCAACATGGACACCTACCAAAACACATCAGATTGTAATAACAGAATCTAACCATTTGGGATCTAAAGCACACATACTTAATTGCTCATTTATAAGCTACTTTGAAGAAAAAATATTTTTTTTCTGATACAAAGATTGACACTATTTTATGAAAGCTAGTTGCTAAAGTATATGTAAATAATGTAAAAATATTTATATTTCACTTTTTCCAAGATTTTCTGTTTGCTAAGGACAGGAGAATACAGACTTGAATTTATAGCTAAAAAGTACCAGTCACTAATAGAACTGCTCCTTATAACGAAATAATGAAATTATATTTCTTTGTATTTACATGTTCCATATATTCTAGTTTTTAATGTGCAACTAAGATATATGACTGTGATGTTATGTATGCATATTTAGAAAATATATCCACATGATGCCCATTCTGTGCAAAATTTTCATAAAATTGTGTGTCCATGTGGGAGTTTCTATCAGCAAAGAGAAGTTACTTTTAAGAAGAGCTCCTATCCTTTTAAAATTACCTAAATGCCTTTTAACTTCCCATTTGTTTGGTAAATTAGCAATGTCTGGTTATTAAGTTCAATATTTAAAAGTAAAATATCTGACGATACAGAAACAATATTTAAATACTTTTATTATTTTCCATAAATGTGATTTTTTAAAAAAATTCTCCTCCAACACTACCCTCCCAACCACCCCCCCCCCAAAAAAAAAAAGAAAAGAAAAAAGCATTAATTAATTAATGAACAGTGTTGATGTTTCATATGCTATTTATCTGTACTGCCAAGATATGAGATAACTCATTCCTGAGAAGGTATCATGGACTGTTACTCAGAGTGTGTATGCTAAATTTTCATTACTTCTTAAAATACTGAGGTCTTTAATGTAGTGCATTCCACAGTAAAAGCAATGCCTTCAAAACCAGACTATTTTCAATCTCCTTGAGGTTGTAAATTTCATTTAATAATTTCAAACAAATCCATTTATGATTCACAGGTCTGAGGAAGATGAGAAAGCCTTATGAACATGTATAGCACTTTTGCAGAAAGGCTATTTCTATTTATTCTTAAAAACTCTTCTGCATGTTGATAGAGCCAATACGAAATCATCATCATTTTAGAAATCCTCTAAAATTCCACCTGCATATATCAATAGATGCTGTCCTGTCTTGAAGAGGATTTCTGCTTTGACTCAGTTTTAAAAAACTATCAAAGACAAGACTATGTAAATAAGACCATATCACTGAAAGTCTGATATATGCCTCTTAAGTAGAAAAGACATTTCAGTGTACTACATTTTCTGTTATCTGTGGTTCTTAGATGTAAACCCAGATGGGAGTATTTCAAAGGCAAAAGCAGAAAGTACAAAAAGGACGAAGAAGGTAGGAAAGAACAGATCATAATTTGAAGATTGGTATTCATGCCTTCAGCATTTTACATGATAAAAATAAAATTTGCATAGTTTGGTGACATGGCTCTATTTTAATTGTAAAAATGCTCCTGAATCAACTGTGATTAATTTAACGGTCAGACTACACAAACAGAAAAAATGAGCTTTTAAGAGGAGGAGCAAGATATTCTTAACAAGATTACATATTAGCATATTTTATATTTATTACATGAAGAATCATTTTGTAACTTTATTTTGACTAATTAGTACTGACAGCAGCAAAGAAATGCTTAGCTTCTTTTAAATCATGAATAGGCCAGAAATAGTATAGATTTATGCAATACATATATGGAACCAATCTCATTAATGCAATTTACCTAGATCCATTTTTCCAATTTCCATGCAACTCAATTTTATTTGCAACAGTTTCTCCATAGCATCAAGAAAATAAAGAATATTGATTACAAATTCAATTTATTATAGCATCTAATTAAACACTAAATGAAATGCAAAGGAGCACTGGGTGTCCAATCTACTATTAATGTCAGAAAACTTTGAGTTGGGCTATACAAACTCTTAGGTATCCATCATGCCTGCAGAAAGAAAAACACCGTTTCATTTGTCTCCAATTCAACCTCAGTTACTGTATTAAAGCTGTAATTCCTAACTCTAGGTGAATGAATTTTCTTCCTTCAAAATAAAAGATCACGAACATATTGTTTCATTCTACTTCTACTGAATCAAAGTTTCCCAGATCTTTAGGTTTTCACTTAATCACCTCTAATATGAAAGGATATGACTATTGTAATAGCTCAGTTGCCTCTCAGAAATAAGCAGATGCAATCAAATCAGTTCTGACAAATTAGCTTTATTCTTCATAACAAATTCTTAAACAGAATATCTTTCCATACTGACACATTTGAAATAGGAGGAGTTTTCAACTGAAGGGAATGCTACTCTGACTTCATCTGGTGACATATTGGCTGCCACTGCAGGTGACAAACTGAGGCAATATTACTTGTGTGCTGACTTACCTGGAGGGTCTTAGAGAAGTAGCCTCACAATATGTCTTTTGGACTGCAAATAAATCACTAAGTAGGAAAGTATTTTGGTGAAGCTTGAGCTAGACATAGGACAACAGAGGAAGAAGAAAAAAAAAAAAAAAAAAAAAAAAAAAAAAAAAAAAAAAAAAAA
>CM021741.1:2238910-2303531 GCA_011075105.1 Heteronetta atricapilla
AAAAAAAAAAAAAAAAAAAAAAAAAAAAAAAAAAAAAAAAAAAAGCTAATGGTGTCCTTTACTGGACTATTGTACTTGTTGGTTTTGGCCTAAATAATTTACCATGCTGCCTCATTTCCCTAGAGAAGGAGAAGAACTTGAGAACTTGTCGATGAGTATGACATTTCTTTTGTCCAGTTCTACTAATTCTAGGAAAAAAAAAAAAAAAAAAAAAAAAGACAAACACATCCTCTTTCCCAGAGGAAAAAGTAGCAGAATCTATTTGCCTTACTGCCATTTTTCAAATGTGTGTGTCTCCTTTCTCTCGCGGGTAATATTTTCAGTTGAAGTTTTCCAAAAACTGGTTATTTTATTTTTTATGATGGCCAAACTGATGTATAAAAATACCTCGCTATAATAAAAAGTGCAGTTCTCCCACAAGCAAGAATCCTGAGAATTATTTAATTTTTGATCAAATTGGATAACTCATTTGACCTAAAATAATTATCTTGGGGAGACAAGGTTGAAATTTTCAGCTCACTTAGGATAAAATTTACCGTAGCTAAGTATCATCTTCAAAATTACATTTTTTTCCCTCCCTCTCCAGATTCTCTAGTTCTTTAGGACTCCTCCTTCTCAATGTCTTCATTTCTAGTTCAAATGTGGAAGCTCTCCCTGGCTTCCAGCTTATTATCCATCTCTGACCTGTGTTACCACAACCAGCTGATGCTCTTACCCTTGCATTTGGAGACTGTTCCCAGGGAAATCTCTCAATCCACCTGCCTTATTTTCTGCTGAGTTTTTGCTTCCTGCTTTGTGATTCTTCATGTTTCTCTCATTTCAACAAAAATGCACTCACAATTGCTTTAACTTAGGCTATAATGTTTAAGCTATAGTCTTAATGTTAAAGTCTTAATGTTATTTCTTCATGAGTATGAAGAAATAGCTGAGAACATGAATTCACAGCCTCAAAAATCTCCTGCCTCAGAAGAGGGAATAATTAAAAACTGAATAATCTTCAGTATGAATTTAATATCCCATCATATAGAAACCAACAGAGATAGCTTTCTTCATCTTTTACCAACAAACAGTTAGTGTTCAGCCCTGAAAAATCTATCTGGATAGATAACTATCAGAAGATTACTGTAGAAGAACCTCAATGAAATCCTGTATGTGTGATACCCATGGATTTACTATTTGAGCACATCTTTTTATCTGAAAAAAACGTTCCACCACACTGGACTGATTTTTACAACACTGTGAAAATACATTTTTTTTTTTTTTTTTTTTTTTTTTCCTAGCTTGCTTTGGTGACCTATTGATTTACTTAAGTGGTTTCCTGAAACATCTGGGGCACACAGATATGGCACTGAACTATCTCAGGAGACGGGATTAAACCTGAAAGTTCAGAACTGACTTTTCATTCAGTAAGATGTGAAATAAAGTGTGCATTTGACTTGACAAAAGTATTAGTTCAGCCCAGAAAGGAATCATTGCAATGATGAATCGCAACAGTACTTGGGAGTCATATGCGAGTCTACCAGTTACTATTTGTGCTGAATTAAAGAGTCTCATAAAGGCACAGTCTGTGTGTGATCTCAAACAACTACTTGTGTCACGGAAGAAAATAAAATGAATGGCAATGAGTTTGAGACCTTTATTCTCAGAGAATGTATAACTAAAACAGAAAATTACTATCTAGACTCACCAATATTATCAAGTAGGACAATGGAGGCTATCCGCATCCTTTCAACTGGAACATTCTTCAGGAAAGAACAGCTACCACATGCATATGTTCATAATCAGCTTACCTTAAACAGTAAATCAAGTAAAAGTACATTAGTAAATATTTCTTAGACAACTGAGAATTGCCATAGCAAATCAATGTGCTACACTTCTAACACAGTATACATATAGTTTAGATTTATATGCCAGTTAATCAATGTTACATCTGTATAAAGTGCTATGCTACTTATGCATTAAAATTGAATAAGAAATGTAAATCAAAGCTTCAGAAAAAATATCAAAAAGATGTAAAAATATTAAATACAGATAGGGAAGACAGGTAATATATGAAAAATTAGCCTCTAACTAGTGTATTGCAAATTACAACACAATATATTGGTGATCAAAAAACAACGTGTTGAGCAGAAAAAAAAAAAAAAAAAACAACAACAAAAAAAAACAATTTAAAGATACTTCTTCATTTAATTGAAATCCAATCAGGCACATGACAATAGCATTTCCTTGAAACAGATTCTGTTTTGCTGTCAGGCATTTACATTAGCACAAATTGGTGGAGAGGCTAACAAAAATAAAATGATGTTAACAACTACTTTGAAGTTGAGCTGTATGAAAAATTATTTTGGGCCCCCAGGTAAACAAGGAGAAAAAAAATCAGGAAAATGTTTAGATTAATTTGAATTAAAAAAAAAAGGACAATAGGCAGAATTTTCAATCAAAACCTATTTTTTTCTTTCAATCATTTCTGTAAAAAGTAGCCAAGCTTAATCTGAAGGCATAACTTCTATTGATTATTTTTTATAGAAGAACAACCCGAGTGGAACTCAAACCAAATTTAAAATATTTAAAATTATTCCAATTTTCTTTTGACTTTGTTCCTTCCAAAACTACAGTTTTGACAGACTAATGAAAAAAATCACCATAAGCACTCATCATATCAATGTACGAGGCTTCTTGTTTATCTGACTATAAATTTGCAACTATTCAACTGATACTGTAGAGAATATAATTACAAAACTAAAGAACATGAACAAAACACTCTTGGTTTTTTGTTGTTGTTGTTTGTTTTAATAAATATTCTCCAAAAATACTGGACTCCAAAATGAAGAGATTGGCAGGTATATCAGAGGATGATTCTTATCAGAGGATGATTCTATACCAGGAGGTTGCATTGAAAATTTTCAGTATTTTAAAGAATTTAATGAAGAAATTATGTAGTTAACTTTAAACACAGAATTTTGTCTCTCTCTTCCAAGACTTTTACTTTTGGAAAGAAAGACTTAGAAGATGTACTTATTACCCATGGACCAATACCAGATAGTTCTAAGAAAGGTAATTTGATCAAAAACCAAGACACAATGAAAAATTAAAACCAGAATAACAAAAACAAACATTGGGAAACAAAACGATGTCAGTAACATTGTATGAGACTTTTCATAGCTATTAATTTAACCACTAAAAATAAATCCTTTAGGAACGTGTGTTCTAAAAATACCACATACTAGCACATGGAAAGAAAGGACAGCAAGAGATGATAATTTAGCTAATAGTTCATATAATTGTGACATAAACAGTATCAAAACAACCCAGAAAAGGTGATTGATATAACATTAGAATACTGCAGGTGATAATATCCCTTCAGTACTGAAATAGGCATGGCCTAAGCCCACCTACTCTTGAAGGAACTGGCATATTTAAAGTTGTGAAGTCTTAATCATGAGACATTTCAAAGATGCAGCGAAACTACACAGAGAATCTGCACAGAAGAGACAATGCAATTCAAACCTGTATCAGCTTCAAGACAGGTGACCCTGCACTACCAGTTCTCACCTCTCAAGTCTGACTGACACTACCTGCGCTTCCCCACTTTTCCTGGCAAGGAGTACGCCACCCCACTCATCCTGGGCAGAAGGGAGAATGCAAGGCCCCAGCCATGAAATGTTTGGCAGTCTCAATAATTAGACCCCACCATCACACAGAAGAATGGAAGCCCATAAGCAGCCTTACAGGAAGAAGAGTTGTGTCTCCTGTGACAGAACTGCATCAATACTGACAGGTATCTTTTCTCCAGTTCTGTCAAACTGGAGCAGAGGCACTTTGTTAACATCTCCACTGTGGCAATTTAAAAGCTGCACAGTAATAAATCTGATCCAAATGTTCAGACGTGCTAATTGCAGACATTTCCAACTTTCTGTTAAAAATAAAAAATAAAATAAAATAAAACTCCTTTCCATTTTACCTCCTTATTTATACTGAAAGCAATTACCAAGGATTTCCATAAAATCTGATTTTGTCCGACTCAACAAATCATATGCTATTTGGATGCAAGCATTAAACTATGAGTAAGCAACACTACCGAATGTGTTATTACAGAAAACAGTTTGCTATAATTGTTCATAAGATTCTGGTAAGAGCAAGGCCTCTAGCACTGTACATCAATATGTCAGAGTATCACTCCCCAAAATCACACTTGTAATCTGTTGTGATTGCTAGTCTTCCTGCTGAACACACCCTTGTGTTTAGGCTTTGAATCAGTACCATTTGCTCAAGGCAAAATGGAATACAAACTGAGAAAGTGATACATTATCCACACCAGCCTAACAATTCTGTGTCAAGCCTCTAATATAGCTGCATGCAGGGAATGTTTGGGGGGCAAATATTTCAGCCTCCATCCTGACCTTCCCTACAGCAGTAATCAGCATAGTTACACATATTAAAAGATCTTGCTGAAGAAATAGTGGAACCAGAGGGTTTAAAAGTTTTAGAAGAAAGAAAGAAAGGAAATTGACAAAATACTAAGATGCAAAGTGTCATAGCAATGAAAATTTTACAAGGTGAGTTAAAGAGAATTGTCTAAAAGAATTTCACCAGGAAAATATATATATATATGTGTATGTATGTATATGTATATATATGTAAGGACAGTCGTGTCTAAACATACCAAATCTTTGATTTGAAAACAGCTTGTTCTGGGGCTGAGGACGTTCCATTCTATGTTGATTCTCATCACTTGTCACTCTTCCCCATGCTTTTGTTCTCCCTGCTGTGCTATGGAAAAGGCCCAGAACAAGCTGCTTTCAAATTAAAGATCTGGTATGTTAAGAATTTCTTTCTAAACTTAGAACCTGTAGAAGTTCTTTTCAGAGCTAGTTAAGCTACACTAACGGTTTTGTTTACATACTTTCTTTCCTTTTAAACTTAATTTGGCAACTTCAGAATTTGCTTCCACTTTGAATAGTGGTTCAACATCCTTGAAAGTTGTTCTCCTAAAGAACATTAATTTTTCCCTCCCTTCTTTCTTGTTGACAACACCATTATTTGTCAAGTATTAAACCACTGTAACTTGTGTGGTGAATGTACATTTTAATTTTTGTGCAGATGATAAATGAAGTAGATTTAAACAGAAGTAGAAGATAATTTGCTGAAACTCATAGTCAGTTGCAATGTGAAAGCAGATCAGTCTTGCCACATCTTTAATTTTTTTCCATCCTTTTTTGAAATCAGTATTTGCATTAGCATTTGCTGTAGCTCCTGGAAGCAAAATTACATTTCACTAACTTTACAACAGTCTTAAAAAGATTTTTGCTTGAACAGAAATCTTTCTATATATGTAATGAGGGTGGTTAGACACTGGTACAGGTTGCCCAGAGGAGCTGTGGATGCTTCATTGCCTGAAGTGTTCAAGGACAGGTTGGATGGGGCTTTGATCAACATGGTCTGGTGGGAATTGACCCTGCCCTTGGCTGGGGGGTGAAGCTAAAGATCTTTAAAGATTCCTTCCCACCCAAACTATTCTATGATTATATGATATTTTCTGAGAAGATAAACACTAATAGAAGAACAAATATAATCTCCTTTGATGTTTATGTAGAGAAATGCATGTCTACAATTTTTATTTTTTGAAGATCAAATTGATTATTAAGACATGGAATGCTGATATGGGGCTACATTTAAAAGAAAAAGAAAAATTACAGAAGGCTGATGGTGAACCCAAATTTGTTTTTAACATGTAATATTTCCCTTGCCTTTTACTAAGCAGTATGCCTTCAGGTTTTCTTAATATGAGGAAAAAACATTCCAATGGTGAATCAAACTGACTTTACAGCTACTTTGTACTGCCATAGAGAGGACAGAATTTCAGGAACCTCTCACTGACAAAAGCACTTTGCATTTCTGTATGAAAAGTTCAACTTCAATGATAGGAGAATATCATCCTGCACCTCTTAGTTTGACATAATGCCAGTTTAAGCATCAATTTGTTCAAAAAAGAGATTGAATGTCATTCTTTATAAAACTTAAGAGAGAGCATGAGTACTCAGAAAAGAAATTATTAAGGATGGGTATGACACCTTGTTAAAATACTTTTTTTTTCATAAAACATAAGACTAATCTATCTTCAGTTGTGTAGTAAGGGAATGAGGCTCAAATGAGGTTGGTAATGCCAGACTGCGGGGAATATACAGTGCACTGTGGTGGTTTGACCGTGTTAGGCCAACGAACACCACAACCACTCTCTCACTCCCCCTCCTCAGATGAGGAGGGGAAGAAGTAAAGGAAAGAACAACTCACGAGTTGAGATAAGGATAATTTTAATAAAGAGAAAATATATTATTAAGGAAATATTATTATTAATTAAACAATTCAACTAAAGGGATTAAAGGGAAAGGGGAAGAGGAAGGGGGAAAGGGAATAACAAAACAAAACAAGTAAAGTCTATGTGGAAGTGCAGGGGGAAAGAAGAATACTCTCTACTTCCCACAGATAAGCAATGCTTGACCACGTCCTTGAAGCAGGGCCTCACCGCACGTGTTCAGGAGGAGGACAGACGTTTTCGCAACGAGAGCCCACCCCTCCCCCCTTCTTCCTTTTTCCACCTTTTATTGCTGAGTGGGACATCATATGGTATGGAACATCCCTTTGGTTGGTTTGGGTCAGCTGCCCTGATTATGTTTCTCACTTTTTTGCCCACCCCCTAGGAGGGCTAGAGAAAGTCCTGATGCTGTGCCAGAACTTAGCAGCAGACACAACACTGGTGTGATACCACTGCTGTTTTAGCTACAAGTGCAGAGCATAGCATTGTATGGGCTGCTGCAGGGAAAGTTAACATCCCAGCCAGACCCAGTACATGCACCTTCCCACATCTGGCAGCAGACCTTGTGCATTTTTAATTTAGGTCTCTATGCCTTCTGTATCTTCTTTTTATTATCCTATTTTTTCTCTCTTAGACAAATAGCAGCAGAACTCCTTTGGAATACTTTTAGTCTATACAGGTCACAACAGTTTGCAAATGAGAGCGTTAGCTAAAAATTCAGATGACAGACATTTCAGAGGTAGAATCAAAAGAATGCTGAGATAGAAGCAAACAATTAGAAGAGAAAAGAAGAGAGCAAATAATATTATATTCAGGACCTTTTGCATTATTACATAAAGGCATTCTCAGTAAGCTATCAAGAACAGCAGCAACTGTTGAGACCTCACCTGCATAAAAGCCAGAGCTCCAAATGTTCTCCTGCCATATACCTTTCTCAGAACAACAGACCCAAGTGGACAACTTGAGTGACTGTCCTATTGAAGGTCTTGATTTTTTGACAGATACAGTTACTACCCCCCAAACTCCTTCCTAATGCTCTCCTAAATTTTCTACTCTTCTTCATCCTCTTGCAGAGCACAGAAGACATGGTCAACATTTTCCAGTTATGATTGTTTCGGCTTCTTAATAATAATTCAGTTCTTAATCTTTGACCAGGCTTTGTTCCCTGCAGGTGCAATCTTTTTTATATCTTTTTTTTTTTTCCCCACAGATTTTTCTGATAATTAAAAATAATATATGTATAATTTTGACATCTCTACTAGTAACATCTTTTCTGGATGCTCCAGAACTTGTCCCCTGGTGTAAGTTTTTGACCACTGTATGCTGTTTCCTCTGCATATGATTTCTGATTTTAGAAATTTAAAATTTAGAGATAAATATTTTTGTTACAGTTTTATGAGAACGCAGAGGATCACATACTTCTCCAGACAGGCACAAAATTTCTATTCACTCCTCAGTATTAACTCTGAAAAATGACAATTGGGATATCTTGCTGAAAGGAAGCATGTTCATTTTGCACAGGTCATCAGATTAAATCAAGTCTGGCTTTTATACTCTAAGTCTTTATATGTAAATCCTTGAGTGTTATTAACGATTATTTTAGTACTTTTAAAAATATTTTCTGTATTCAATATGACTTCGATGTTCAATTGTGGCTCTTACACAGCAGGTATCCAAAGCAGCATAACTCACATTTCCAGAGATGCTGAAAAAGTTATTACTTAGTTTCAGACTGGACATCTTATTTTTATATGAATGCAGGATAACAAGCTGTGCTATATACTGGTTTTGCAAGGCCCAAATGCACAAGGCCAGCTCCAACATGAAATCCAACAGCAGAAAGACGAAGCTACTCTCCAGAAAGGAAATTCATACTATAGCTGAAATAAATTCAATCAGAGATGTGGCAAAGAGTTACCAAAAAAAAAAAATAAAAAAAAAAAAAAAAAAAAAAAAAAACAACAAAAAAAAAACCCCAACAAAAAAACACTTGCTTCTATTCCAAGAGAATGTGAGATGCATACACACCTCACCTTTTCCATGTAGCTGTTGCATTACATATTTGTTTTGAGTGTTCAATGGAAAAAAAATATATATCTGTTTTCAGAAAGTTAGTGTTTTACCTACAAATAGATATTTTAAGCCCAGCTTGTAAAGAAAAGCACAGGAAAGCACTGAATAGACCAACCAGTCTGAAATACCAAGCTCCATTTCAGACTCCAACAACCTTGTTCAAAGTTTGGTTTTGCTGCTGGCTGTTCATTCAAGACCCTCCCATACCACTTTGACACCACTTCTCAGCTTGCCGATGCTCCCATAGTGCACAGGCAGATTTATTTTGGTTCATAGTGTATAAAACACAGCTTTGCTAAAGCAATCTGTGTCTTGATCAAAGAACAAGTCACAGAATATGTTATTACTTATTAACAGGTGTAATTTCAAGAGAGCAGTTTCAAAACTTAATCCATGTTTCTGAATTTAAATGCTTGTGATTGTGAACAGAAAGCAACAGTGCATTATTACATCCATTGTTTGATATGTTTCAATTTGTTACCTTGCTCCAAGACAATGAAGTCACATATCCAAACATCTCAGATAACAGTAAATATGTGCTTCGCCGCTGCCAGAATCAATTGCAAAGTGTAAGAACAGCAGGGGACAGAAAGGACTATGCCTTCTCTAAGTGCCTTATCAATGCTAAAGAAATGCTCAGTGTGGCTCCACTGAGGTCGGTTTGTATGGCATATGCCGTGCACCTCTCTAACTTCACTAAAACATTGGAATTAAAATTACAACTACTAAGACAATATTAATCAAAAATACAGTAAATTACTTATTCTACCTACTTAATGGGATAAAGATGAAAACCAAAATCCAGATGTCCTTTAACTTTTGACACTATTCAAAGATAATTTGTGAATTATGTGTAACCCAAACCATCATTATCATGGTTATAGATTACTCTGTTCAAACTCTGAAACCATGCGTATTTCGACACTTAGCACAAGTTTACATTTGCTGCCCTCTCTGGCACTACAAAGAACTGTGCTTACCTCAGGTACTGTTACTTACTTCTTGCGCCAGTGTGACAATTTGACACAGAGGTCCAGTTCAGCCAAGTACTAAACCAGAAAATCAGTAACTCATATTAACAAAGCATTCCTTCCTTCACAAGCCAATAAAATGAGAAAAAAAAAAAAAAAAAAAATTAATTATGACAGATACACACACACCATTTTATTTCCTAACATAAAATCAGGGAGAAAGTTCTCTCATTTACAGCTTGTCAGAAAGAAATTTTATAACAAGTGGATGTGATGTCAAATCCACACATAAGCTAACCTTTTCTGTCACTCAAAAAATGTTGTTTACTATTAGATGCGATACCACTTCAGGAATATAACCAGCTTGACTGATAGCTCCAGCTATGAAATATGAACAGAAACATTTCAAATGGACCTGACAGACCAGCATTATAATTCTTTTCAATTGATGTAAAAAGGAAAAAAAAATCCCAACAGTTCTGTGACAATACACAACTAGAACATAAAATCCTGGTGAAAAACAATACCAGATTTTCTGTCAACATTTATAAACCCACAAAAACCACTAAGATGACTGCCTTTGTTTCAGCTAATGTATTTCCTGTATTTCCATAAAGCAGGAACTATCACTGCAAAAAATATCCTCACTCTCTGTTAGGTAACTGGTGCTTTAATATTAATCCAGAACTATGACTCTAGACAGTGTTTAGAATCATGTATTTCACTAATGGCAAGCTTGTAGGATTACTGACATGACTGGTTTTTTTTTTGTTGTTGTTTTGTTTTGTTTTGTTTTTTCATATCTGACACTGTTGTGAGAAATGTTATTTTATTTAAATGTGAGTTTCCAAGGAGGCATTGTGACCACATAATACAAAAATCAATTCTTCCACCTTTAGCTAGCATGAATTGACTTGGCTCCTCTGAGAGCCAAGCAAATGAAGATTAGGAGAGGATCTGGTTCAAAATAGGGTTCTGCAGTTCTCACTCAAGCTAAAATTCCTACAGGGGATAGGAAGCAGATCTATACTCTTGACAGAGAAGTGAGAAAGAAGGGAGCAAGATCATGCATGAATGCAGTGATGGCCCTATATATGCTGCCAGTACACAGCTGGCATGTATACACTCATCCATATACACTGTACAAAAACTGCATACCTGTTTACACAGTGTGTGCATTGCCTCTTGTCCACAGTTAAGTGAATGTTCTCTGTCCACAATCCAAACTGTTTTCTGCTAGTTCAGTCCATCTCTAAAACACTGTCAGCTTTCCTGGAGACACTGCACCAGTGCATTAACTGTATATAAAAACTGCCAAAAGTGTTACTGCATCAGAACATTTGGCTTGTACATCAGGTTTGCTGTCCCAGAATCAGGAACACAATCTCCAGTTCTGTGATTGTGTACCAGTAAACTGTCCAGCTGGGCTTAGTTCTGAAAGCTCACTTTGTCGCATACAAAATATGTGAGCATTCAGTTCAGGTATGTATGCTTGATCTATTCAGTAACATAGTTCTAGGATGTCAGGGGCAGTATGGATATATTGAGGATTGCACAGCAAAGATTATTTACTAATTGTAATTCAATGGTTTTCAAATGTTTTACTGTTTTACTTTTTTACTCTGTAAAATGTACTGCTTTACTTTTTACTCTGTAGAAAGGATTCTCTCACCTAGACATACGTTATCTGTCCCCCCACTTACAGTATCATCCAAACTGTCTTTTATTGCTAGAGCTATCGTTTTTCCCTGCCTTCTTAACGTTGCAAAACTCTAACATGCATAGTATTTAAATTATTTTATGATGTCTGGTTTTGCCTGCTAAAGGCAAAATGAAAAGTCAGTCATTAGAGCTGTGTGAGAATACAACAGGAGCCATTTTCATAACAAACCGTATTTTTAACTAAACACTTTTCCTGTATTTTATAAACAATTTGAATATCTGGAAATTTCCAAAAATTCTCAGTGTTGTAATCTTCAAATTAACATAGTTATGCCCATGAATGAAAGAAGAAATGAAATACAAACAATACCATGCTGAAATGAAGTTCTATTGCAACATGTTCTTTCTAGTTAAACAAGAAGTTGAAACAAAAATAATGTGATAGACTATAGTGACCACGAACAACTACATATGGCCTATTTTCAAAGACTTTAAATGCAACCTTTGGGTGACTAAAAAGGCTTGCACTGATTCAGGATAGAAATTGTTTGTCCTCATAAATGCCCTCACTGCCATACATATTTTGCTTTCTATTGGAACACAAAATACTGATGGAACAAGTAACTCAAAATGGAATTTTCTTTTGTATAGTTACAGTTGTCCCTATAAAAATTTATGGTAAAATTTAAAGGAATCTCAAATATGAAAACAGTTAAGTCAACACATGAATGAGCTACCTTCCTAGACTTACAGAAAACATCATATCATGTTAGACCTTGCTACATTTCCCTCAAGTGGAGAAGACATTCCCAAATTTCCCAACAGTGGAAAAAAACAGGGCCTACAGTGCATATGAAGAAGTAAATCAAAAATTCACTTTCCTGAATGTATTAGAGCTTCTTACTCAATAGCTTCTTAACATCATAGGTTAAGGTCTTTTGCCTTCCTATGCAAAAAGAAAATACGGATACACATTCTCCCAAACAAATATGTCAGAAATTCCTCATTAAAAATAATAATAATAATAATGCAGTGTCAAACCTCATAATTTGGAAATCTCATTATTTGGAAACATGGAAATAATATGCATCTCCTTTTATAATTTTATTTGTCCCATCTATAATGCCAGAGGTCTCCTTTTGTTTTAAAGAGGAAAATAAAACATACTTCTTTAGTCAGTGTTTTTATTTGCCAATTATTATTGCATTTGAGTAGGATGGAAGAAGCAAAGACCCCTTGTGAAATGTCTGTGAAACCATCGATTATCTTCAAGCCACAGGGGAATATAAAAGAAAAGCAAATCAGTTAGCACTTCACAAGTAGACAGACATCAATGGAAATTATAACCTCTGAGGAACGAAAGGTAACATTACTACTACTATAATGAGGAAAAAACAGTTTGTTTGTTTTTAAATCAAAACCAATCACAGATCTTAATCTTTTCAGATTCAGAAAACTCATTGTTTGTAAACTAAAATATTTTTGCCTCTTCAGTGCTTCCCTCTTTTCCTTTACATTGTCTCAGCTGTTAATTTCCACAAAGAAAATATATCATAACCCAGACTAAAGATAATTTAGTGCATTTTTGTTCTAGGTCTCACCTACATTTAGACGCTAAACAAAATATTTATAGCCTAGAAAATGAACCATCTCACCTTGGAGATGGATCTAACTGTCCCTGAACACACTCACTGTCTCCCAGCACTCTCCAGCTTGGGTACAACAATGAGAGAGAGCATGAATTATATGATGCCACAGTAACTGTTAATTATCAGTGGCATAAACAAACAAACAAAAAAATTGGATTTGAAAGAGTTGTTAAGTATAATATTAAAAGGTACAACAGTGATATTAATTATTTGAACATCTTCAAGGAAAACAACTTGAAATTCATTTTCTAAGCAGCATATTGTACATAGTAACAGAGAAATTTGGAACTAATCTGAATATTTCGCATGTTTTGCGTTAAGAATGTTTCACATTGAACGTTTGTAATAAGATAGACACTAACAAGCTCTTTTATTGCCTAACCATTTAGAACAAAAGGCAGTATTTGCAGAATAACATATTCAGTATATTTTGTGGTGAAGAACATCCATTTTAATAATATTTTTTATTTGAATTTTTAATGCATATACCATTACAGAACATACTGTCTCTCATTACCTTTCTGTTGCTCAAAATATTCAGGGAGAATAGACTTACATACATAGCATTTCTGCTTTTCTGTGCAGAATACAAAACTGCAACTCAACCCCAGAATAATCTTTGTGAAATGATATATCAGGCATAGCTCCTCATATATATCCACAGATATACACCCACCCAGAAGTTTGTACAACAAAATTCACATGCTTCAGTTCTTTTTGCAATATAAATTTTACTTGCATAAACACACCGGTGAGATGCCAGCTCCAACTTCCTTTGCCTGAAGCAATATGACACAGTTATACTTTATTTTGTGTTCTCTTTATTATACTCACTCACAAATAAATATTTGCAATGCCACTGAATTAGTTTTTGACCTACTTCTGGAAAAAAAAAAAAAAATCCTAAAAGTTTTTTTTAAAACACAAACACGCTATGAAACCATCAAAATCCACAGCTAGCAACAGACTTTAAATATGTATAACAATGCAGTAACTTTTTGTACCGGTTTCAGAAACACTCTAGAAAAAGATCAAATAAAGACTTTTACCCAGGAACAACTAACTACAAATTACACAAATACATCTCCTCAGATATATTTACCATACATACCATGTATGACATGCCATATAGACATGCCATATATTAAGTGTTGAAAAAATCTTTGAGGATTATTATAAGGCTGCAAGACACCCAGACATACAGCAACTTGGGCAGTACATAAGATAATCTCTGTAGCTCCATTAACGAAATGTACAATTGTAAATCAACCACTTATTAATGGATGACATAACTTCAACAAGACTAGAAAGATACATAGCTCTTTGCAAGCAAAATAAGGGAATAGAATCTGGTCTCAGATTTTTCTAGATAACAGTTTCATATTACATATCTGATGACTCCAGAATTTGCCTCAAATGCAGTTGTTTTAGAGAGAACCATATGAGCTGTAATTGGACTAACACACCAGAATTTAATGCCTGCTTATTCTGCACTTTATTTCCCATTTTATAAGGGCTTAGTATCTAATAATTAATTACCTAATTATTACCTAATAATAATTTTCCCAGCTACAGAGCACATGCAGGAGTTTGCTGAATCCTTATGTTACTCTGGTTGCTAATGCTTCTCAAAAATTTAAAAGGTAACCATCCACATGTGAGGGAAGAATTTAGTGGGCTAATGGCTTTATCATGTGAATATCTCCTGTCTAATGTATTTGGACACACACACCCATCACACCTCCAGCATTAATTCATTTCCTGGTGTAGCTTTTACATAAAAAGTCAAAGCCCTAAGGATTCTGGTTTGGAAACTAAGGTATTGATAAATGTTCCCACAACTGTCCTGGGTTCCCATTCCTGCTGAAAGCAGTTCCAGATAAACAGATACTCAGTTCTAATCTCTACAAAGTTTCTGTTTAAATGTATAATCACAACTTTGCTGAATCAAGAGTTCAACCTTAATGCATCCCCTGTGAGTCTGCCCTAAATGGCTATGACTTAGCTACTAAACTAATAAGGCATACTTTCTATTCATCTTCATAATATCACAAGATTTTGCTGCCTAAAACTCTACCTTAAGGATGGTATTTCTAACCTGCTCTACTCCAAGAGTGTCTTTATTAGTAACACCATTACCACACACAAGTGCTCTAACTGATTTATCTGTAGCATGGTAACTCAAAAAAAGTAATTATGTAGGGTACGATGATGACAAGAATTAGTAAAGAAGAAGTAAACAAGAGGCTAGTGAGATAAAGATGTCTAATATTTGCTTGCTCTATTAATACTTATTGAAACAGAATCAGTTTTGGAAATTTAACCACTGTTTTCTTCTGTTTGATTCTCACCAAAACTATTTGTATTTCTCTTAGCCCAGAATTTCTATTTATTTACTATATCTGAAGCATCAGTTACCACAACAACATAATGCAATCAAAACAATTTCAGCCAGATTTTCAGAGAGTCTTGAATTTCCCATTACATATAGTTGCGTGTCAGATTTATCTTCATAGAAGAACACTTCTTTTTATGAAGTGATACAGGCCTCAGCCTAACAGCCACTGAGGCTGCAGATAAAAAGCAATGAGAAAGGGAGGTACAGATTAATACACATGAATATATTCATAGATTATCAGTGGATCCAAGAATTCCATATTCTCCAAGTCAACAAATAATGAATTTCTTCACAAGCTATCACAAAGCAGCCTCCTAGAGCACTGCAACTGAGTACCAGTTTTGAGGGGCCAGATTTACCTGCAGCCCCTTTTTGTGAAGAGTTTTAAAGTCCCTTCCAAAGGCATCTTCAGATAAAACCAAAACGTAATTGTAGCTTAAAAGAGTAACTCGAAAAGAAACTGCTTGGAGATTAAACAAAGACAAGAGCTACTGGATAAAGCAAAAGTAAAGAAAAGAGTTTGTGAGAAAAAGGGAATTATGGCTACAGGGTTACTTGGTTTTATAAAGTATGGGAAAACACAAAATACAATTTTACATAGCAGACACACGAAGAAATTACAGAAGTCAATTCTGCAGCATTCTCCACTCCAGAAACCATGCCCCCGCCCCCCCCCCCCCCCCCCATAAAATCTGCCATTTACCTTTGAATCCAATTTGCTCTTGCTCATCAAGTCATTGCACCCTCAATTCTGCTGGATGGGACAATGACTCTGCATCTCCCACCTGTTTCTTTTGTCCAAAGACACCTTTTCAAGGAAAATTCACCAGCACTAAGTCTACACAATGTCTTAAAAGGGATGTTTAAAACAACATGCAAACCATTTTTAAGTATGTAACTTGGGTAATTACCAGTTGTGCTCCATGAAGCTTGGCAGACATGCATAAATTGATGTTTTAAGTAGATGGCGTAATTGCTTTGTCCCCTATGTCAGTTGCTGCACTGTCCCATACCATCTTCCCAGAGCAAGAAAACAGTAAACTGTTAGAATTGAAAAGAATTCCTGACTCATTACATCATTTGAAGCAACTCAGTTGCCCAACTTACTTAGCACTGGGCTTAGAGTTAAAAGTGAGTTGTATATGACTCTGACCCAGACCATAATTCTGCTCAACTTGAAATATGAATGAATAGTCTGGCAGCCACTACCATTTTCTCAACTCAGGCATAATTTGTGGCAGAATCTCAAACAGACAGTAATTTATAAATGACAACTGACTTCAACATAAGAAATTTTCCATTTAAGAAAGCTTTTCAAAAGCCATTATGAACACTCAAACCTAACCAGAACAGGGCTAAATTTAAGGCTTATAATTTCAGCAATGTTCATGAAAAGACAAAAAACATTGTTTACCATTTCCCCCATTTTCCAGTGTAGATGCCATACAGTTTCTATGATGTTGGATGAGATTGGCAAAGTTTCAACAAAACAAAACAAACTAACAATAAAACTCACTTAGCTGTAAAGCAATATTTATAGGAAGTGCTGGTAACCCACAAGTCTCAACATTTAATTACAAAGCTGTTTTACAGCAAAAGAATGAAAAGTTAAATAGAAAACAGCCTGCAAATAGGAACATGATACTTTCCCTGGCAATTTCAGCAACTAAATCCCATCATGTGTATAGACTGTACTATGGGATACCGAATACAGGAGAGCAGGGCAAACAATGCCCCCATGTGCTCACTAGGAGGCTAAAAAAATTAACGCTGAAGATAACTACATGTCAAATGAGATCCATGAGTAATTTGCTTTACAACACTTCCCAGCTGAGAGAGGCGGAGGCCTTGGTTTGCTGAAGAAATAGCTAAGCAACCAATTTTTCCTGTGTCATCCTGTTCCTTGGAAGTGGCCAACCTGGATTTGTAAATGACCTTAAGAATGGCTGCTGACATTGCTCTTCAAGATTGCTAAAGTTATCCTACATTGTGTGAGTTTTCAGAGGAATTAAGGAGACTTAACCAACATATTGCAAAGAGGAACAATAAATACCATATATAAATCCATCTTGTTTTGCCACCCAGAAATAACTAATCCACAGTTGCATTTGTGTATTGTAGAAAAGTGCATTTCCAATCGTGTAGGAAAGATGTCAGATGCTCAGGTTTCACAGTAATAGAGCCATTTACTAAGCACTTTTATCCCTTTAAATTGTCTTGAAGAAATGAACAAGAATCAAACCTTCTAACATTTTAATGTCAACAATAAAGTTCTTTAAGAGGAACTCTTCACAGTACTAATACTAAAATTTATCTTCACTATATCTGAGGCCTTGTAAAGATCAAGGACCCCTTCTAGTTGAGAAAGCAAGATCCATAAAGACAGCCTGACCAGAACAGGTAAACCAGAAATTATAGAGAAAGAAAAGAGGAAAGGCTCAAGGACCCAAAGGAATTCAGTGTAAGAGTTCTAGCCGCGCATATAAAAGCTTTCTGCTGTTAAAGGGCTTATATTCTCTCACACACAAATATGTTTCCTAAGGCACTGCTCTCTCTCAGTTCACGATTATAACTTTGACCACTGCCAAAGATGCAATAATGTAATCAACCTGGAATCCACTATTTGATTTTAAATTTTATTTTATTTTTAAAACCACATATTTACACCTTTGATTCAAAAGTTGCTTTTTTCATTATGCAGTTTTATATCAGTTTCAGAATTCTACCACACCATATAGTTTCTCTAAAAATTTTGTATGATGAATACTTGCATTATAGGCACACAAAAATACAAAGCTGCATGTGAAGAAGTAGTTTGTAGGTGTGTGTATCTTTTCCATTTGCACCTATTATTTCCATAAGTCTAAAACTAAATGGAAGGAATCAGACAGACAAGCGTTCATCATGTGAAGATCAAGATTCAACATTTCTGTAAGTACTATACTGAATTTGCCAACCTTCAAAGGCTTTGTAACAGAACATGAAGCTATATAATATGTATTGAACTAGGATGCTGAAACACCAACTTGAGTTTATTTCAATCAATATTCCTTTTTCTGAAGCCAGGGACTCTTGCACAGTGCTCATCTGACAGCCTTTGACATGAGCAGCATTAATAAATGTTGACATTGAGGTTGATTACTCTCCCTCTACAAGCTTGGGCTAGTCAGACACTGACTAATCCCTTCATTCTTTCTATCCAAGTTGCTCCTGTTTCTGTCCTGCTTCCTACTGCTTAGTTTTATCTGTAGCATTCAGTGCACCAAAAATAGAGGCTTAGAAAACCTGACATTAAGAAGATGTACGGTGTTATTAAGCTCCAGTAAAAGCTGTAAAGAAAAAGTAACAAAAATTAACATCAGTGACATGCATCTTTCTAATGTCTGTACAATAATTCCTAAACTAGCACCATCCTACTTTCATTTCAGTATAGATACACAACATACTTTGGGGCTAGATTGTTGCTTTCTCAAGTGACCTGCATACGCAATAACAAACAGCACACCCCCTAGAAACAGTACAAGAAAGGAAACGTACACTGAGGACAATTCCCTCAAAGGTCTCATTGGCTTGAATGGCCACATACTATTCAAGTTGAACCAGATGTGCCGACACACTGAAAGGTATCATTACAAGGCAAGGTTCTCCCAATCCCCTCCACCAATTCCCAAGTTGAGTTATATAATTAATGAGTGCACAGTGCTAGCTTGGCTCTTCCAGTTGCAAAGCCAATAACCATCCCTAGGGGAAGACTATACAATTTATTACACCACAATATATATACTCACAAGAATCCCATTGTTTTTTAAGGTTATTATTAAACTCATAAAATGCCCTCCATCTCATTTTTTTCAGTTTATTTTCTATTATCACTAAATTACTTCACTGCTAAACTAAACTAACTTAAAAAAAAAAAAAAAAAAAAAAAAAAAAGGATTAACAATTTACTCAGGAAAAGAAAAAGGTACATAAAAGTCAGCAATGTCTTGGGAATCCTAATAGAGTAGAAGTCCTTTCTGAATATGAGCTCATCACAAATGCCCTCCACTGAAAGCTGTTAGCTTATCTCATACTGCAATCTTCCTCTTGTTGAGTCAAAAGCAAGTCATTCTATTTAGAATCATAAACTAAATTCCCACTTTAATAGAATCAGTTTATTTTCCTTTCAATTGTAATGGCATATTTGCAATTCAAAGGGTGTTGCTATCCCAGAAATGTATTCTGGCACTTTGTAGAGTTATTTTGTTGTTGTTGTTTATTTGAGACTGTAAAATAATAATTAAGAGTGAGGAAATAATTTCAGAAAATTCAGTACTGAGGATAATCACAATGCAACAGAGTAATCAGAATACAAAACTGATTAAGGTAGCTGGCTCTTCTGAAATGCAAACTGAAATTAATTTACAGAGCTTAAACACCTTTCTTTTAAGATACATTAGCTATACTTAAATGTCTCTCCAGCTGAGTAATACCACACTTAAAGTTCTTCTAGTTAAATTCATGAACAATTTGTGAAAAAATATTAATAAGAGTGACAGAATTGGGCTTCACACCTAACAGGCACTGGGAAATCCCTTCACTTTCAAGTCTTTTTAATCAAATCTATAATGATTAAGTCTGTTTTTAGTCACAGTAATCAGCCAGCAATAACAAACTGAAGCCTTCCAGTTCATCCAAAGTCAATTACACAGAGCTACAGTAAAGTTAAATGATTGTCCAACATGTGGGTACAAGGCACAATGCATGCCACAAAGAAAAAGTGTAGCTAATTTTAAGATGTGAGATGCATGCTAAATTCAACACAGACAGGATACCATATCAGGTGCACAGTAAAGTGTGGGCAGATCAATACTCCTCTGTTTGTAATCAGGCCTGGGTGATACAGGGGAGCCCTACCCCAGAATACAACTGGCCATACAAGACTGAGCTGGTGCAGTTTGTCTGGTAGCTGGACAGAGCCTATTCCCCAGCTGGAAGAACAAGCCTGTGCAGTATGCATTGTTTCAGCACTTCCCATCATTTGAGAAAAGAAAATTGTACAGTTGAGAGTCAGCCAGAAATTCTGGACATTTGGTGTAGCTTACATATCAAAGAATATCCAGACTTGTGCTAACTGTTCTTCTGCCACATGTTAATACATGATGACCCTAAGGAGGTTCTTTCTCTCCTATTCACCTTACCACATACCATCTGTCTTATGCAGACTCCTGTCAGTCTCCAGAAATTCACAGTTCAAAGACATCTAGGCTGAGCCAGAAATGATATCTTTGTATTTAAGTGTCCTTCACGGAGCCATAACATCCTGTTGCAGTGAGTGAGCTCTAAAATTCAGTTACATGCTGCGTGAAGTGAAGAAATACCCCTTTTGTTTTGAACATGCTCCTGATGATTTCATTTTGATGCCAGCAGTCATCATATCATAAGAAACCGGGAACAATCGCTCCCTTTCTACCTTGTCTGTACTACTTGTGATATCACTGACCTTTTTCATATTCCTCTTTGTTATCTCTTTCCAAACTGAACAGTTTTAGACTATTTAACCATTCCTCATACGCAAGCCATTCCCTTGCTCTTTCTTGTTGCTTTTCTCCATACAATGCTAATTCAATTAAAGGTTTTTCAAACAGGGACAAGAAGCATCTGTAGAATTCCAAAAGAAAGTTCAACGTGGATTAATAACATTTAAAAAAAAAAATGGGAATAAAGTGTTATAGTTTCAGGTTGTAGCCTGTATGATACCATATACTGTGAAGCATTCAGTAACTACTTGCTTGTACCTTCAGACAAGAGAAAAAAAAAATTAGGTTTGAAATGGTATTTCACTCCTGCCATCTTTAATCACTGTGCTTTGGATCCAACACCTTTTGATAAAACAGTGTAAACAATGAGTTTTTCTAGAAATAAATCAGTAATACAGAATTAGAGAAATGAATCAGTAATACAGAATTTTGTACCTCTTTATTCTCTCATTCACCCAGTTCTGCCCATATTTAAACAAAATAATTATAACTGTTTGTTCTTCTCTTCATAATTGAAAGTACTAGAAGCTGATATTGGAATGTTGGAAATGTTGGAAAAATAACTCACAATCCATTTACAAAATACCTCCTCCTGTTCAGAATGGCCCAGCAATATCATAGGCTTCCTCAACTGTATTTGAAATTCAGCATCTTTGTGTAGTTTATCTACAAGAAGCTGGATTAGACTGACGGGAACCAGCTAATCACTCAGTTTCAGTCTATTACCTTCATCAGATTTAAAGAAATCTTACAAAGCTTTCGAGTGCAAAAACATGCTGTCACATTTTAATCTGAGCTTCTATAAACATTGTGCAACATTCTGATAAAATTGATTGTTTCCACTGTTTTCTTAGTAGACCTGAAATACTTTGCAGAATGATATACAAAAGGATCATAAAATTGAAGAACAATCAGTTTCAGGCAAACATTAGCAGGACACCTACAAACACTACCCTTTAGCAGAGGTATTTTCAGTGAAGAGACTAACAAGGTTTCAATGTGCTTATATGCAGTATGGTCTGATGGGTAAGGAAAACTACATTATTATTTCCAGTTCTGTTGAGTCATGTCTCTTGGTAATAAAGTACAGGAGAATCTGAGAAAGGGAGGATCTTTTATACTAAGAAAAGACTTCATAACATCCCTGAATACAACAGTACTAAATCCCCCAATATAAGATGTTAACAGATGACCTACAGTGACACTGCATTCTTAAAGATGGTGTCATTTATATTGCTGTCAGCTCACAAAATGACTTTTCTATTTTTTATTGCAATACAAAGTATTACAGAGAATCTTTGGACAAGTAAATGTCAAAAGAACTGCTACCACATTTCTACAAAGCCATGATTCATTCTGATTGTTGTACAGGTGTTAGAGAGATTAGTTCTGGTTTACTTTTCTGCTTATCTCTACTGAGAACTATGGCACATGTGATTCAGTAGAAACAGCCCTGAGAGAAATGTTTGCAAGAGCAAAATGTGTCAGAAAAGTGAAATTACCTTTACATCATGATGTCAAAGAAGGCTGCAGATGCATATTCTCTGCCTACCCACTGGAATTTTACGTGACTTTACTGCTTGGTAAAAAAAATAAATTTGATTTATACAAGATTGATAGCATTTTCCATGATCATTTAATTCTAATCCAAATTCACAGCAGATTTTTCAAGTGGTTTAAGTGTTCTACAAAACCCAACCCTCCTCCTTTTTTTCTGAGACAATTTAAACTATTGGTCTTCGAATTACTCAAGACCTTAAAAAGTTACCTAAGGATGTCTTGTTTATTAGATCAAATAGATCTTGTTCAGGATTAAATAGCATCAGCAATAATAAGAGGATTGATAAAAACACACTTGCCAAATTCTCAATGAATACTGTATATCCCATTGCTCCCATGGCAGGTGAATTCTTCATTAAATATGCAAAGCTGTGGTATCTTGCTTATTAACAAAATCCAGTTCCCTCTGGATTAATCCTGTGCCTACCAAAAAGGAAATAACAACCCAAAGACCACAAAGCTCTATTAGTGAGTTTTTTCATGATTAAATCACGAAGGTGCCCAACAATTTATTTTAATGGGTTTCATGTATATTCCTATTATCATACCATTTGTCCATCTATATTCCTTTCTTGGATGCCCTGCTTTGTAGTTTGCTCCCTTAAAAAAAAGAAAAAAGAAAAAAAAAAGTAAGCTACCTGTTGTGTTTTTATTATTAAAATTATTAAATCTAAAGCATGATTTTATCTACATCGCTTGCTTCTGGTTTTTAGACACAAGAATTTCCATCTTTAGAAGACCTACAGGTAAAACATGAATTATAGCTTCTGGGACATGAAGTCCACATCTGACGTTCACAAAATAAACTAACACACAAAATATTCAGAGATGATACACTTCAAAACTATCAGAACATGACAAAACCATTAGCTTGCAAAATCCTTATAGAGTTATAGCCAATCTAATAAGGTAGGAATAGCTTGTATTGTTGTCTTGTCAATATCAATTTAGACCACCCACTGGTTCCTATCTATTTTTTATCATTGATTCTGCATCTTTCCTGCCCATATCATACAGCTAAATTCCTTCTAATATGACAAGGTCTTAAGGATTTATAGACATTTCTCTAACTGTAACAAATTGCTATTCTTGTTAGGTTCCAGCTACAATCCCCATTGGAAAAATGTTATGAGAGAGACACTATCAAAGTGATCCCTGGCTGCTGATGCAGAAATGAACATAAGTCATTTTTAGTTAAAATCACAAGATGCAGAAATAGTAGTAGAGTGAGAGGATTTATTAAGTTACAGTCATTCACCAGAAAAAGAAAAATATTTTTTTTAAAAAGTAACACACTAAAAGTTTTAAAGGTCTTCAAATCCTTAGTTTAATAGTGCAGCTAAGAATCCTTATTTATTCAATAAAAATATACATGTGGTCATCTTGTAAACAATACTTAGGTTTTTTCTTTAGAGATCAGATCATAAGGAACCATAAGATAAACTTCATATATGAAATGGTTTAGCATCCCAAGCTCCCCTGGCTGCTGCAAAATTTATATTTTTTTATTTAATGTGCCATGTATTGGCATATGAGCATTGATGGACCTCTAAATGTCAGGAAGATGCATGAACAGGATGCAGCCTTAGACAACATTTAGGTACAATAAAAGTGTTTTTCAGTTAGATCTATTATTTGCTTCTGTCTTTGAAATATTCTGAAAAAATAAAAGGTCATTTTCCCTCCATCAATTTTTTTTTTTTTAGATTTCACTAAAAAAAGAAATCTATATACTTTCATTCTTACAAATAACGGAAGTATGGCTTCTGTTTTTTAACAATAGGAGATGCTCTTTCTGAGATCAAGAGACTAGTAAAGTGAGAAAAGCTTGAAAATCTACTCTGACTCAGAATTTTTAAATATTTGGTATATGATGGATAACTGGTATGACTAACAACGGTTTGAGGTTTTTCACTTTGTCAAGGATTCCAAAAGATCTGCACAGTGAGACTAAATTGAGTTAACTAAGACCCTTTGGCCTTGATCAGAGCTTCTGACAACAAAATCCAAACAGAAGAGTAGCACAGAGGAAACCTAAGAGGAATCCAACTCAGGACGGTTTCTACAAGTATCCTAATAAAAGAGATGGTGTTTGACACCAGGAAGGAGCATCCAGTAGAGCAAAATTCATCATTCATAAGAGTAGGGTCTTCAGTGTTTCTGTTACTTTCCTTTTTGCGCTCAATATGGTTACATATGACATATGTGGTAAAATCTCACACTACCAGCCTCATAAAGCTAGCCTCCAGAAATCATGAGATTATCATTTCCTTATTCTACATCCTGTTACAATTAACAAAGTGCAATTGAAGAGTTCAGTAACCTTATTTACTTTTCTCAGTTTATACCAAGAGCAGCAGTGTTGGAGTCCACCAAGTCAGATGAATTTCTAAAGGGTTCAAGAGGGACACTACGCAAAGCCAAGGCTGCTGGACACTTAAAGGGGTTCCTTAGTCTGATCTCATCATTTCTCTGATTGCTTTTCTGTTTCTTTCCCTCTACATCTTCTCAATTTTTCTATTCAGGTGAAGAGATTTTCTTTAACCTCTGTTTCTTGAATCAGTTTTTCCTCCCCATTCTATTTTCTCAGCTTGAAAATGACAATTTGTTAGGCAGAGAAAATCCTTATTTTCCATACTTGTTTCCTCACAAAAACAGGTGATACAGTGAAGGAGAAAAAATACAGGTGTTATTCAGCTTATTTAAAAGCTTTTTTTTTTCCCCTCAAAATACACATTTACTGAATGTAAAAATGAATAATAAAAGAACAGAATAAATAGACCGAGACTAGAGTGAAAGTAGAAAGCTGAAGTAGTCCAATACCTTGGAGTGGAAGACAGAGGTGTACTTAGGTATGAATTCAATAAATATATAAACATCATCTTATTCAGTGCAATGAGGACGACATTCCACTTATTCCTGTTTTATTCTGGGATAATACCATTTAAAGAAGATAACATGCTTAGCGACATCGAAGTGGGGAAAAGGATCAAATAGAGTTACTTAAATTAGATACGTAGCACATTTAGAGCCACTTGATAATGTTTTAATGATCTTCCAGATAAAAGCTCTTTAGAAGAGTTACCACACAAGTATTTCATAGGCTGGTTTATACCACTAATAAGAAAAGAAGCATTTAAGTGCAGTAGCAGAAGATACCAAAGACTGAAGTCATTTTTACTTAATAAGATGACACCAGTGCTATATAAGCAGCTAAGAGTATAATAATGCTGTAGCAATAATCAAAGAGTACCCTCCTGTGTTGAAAAGGAGTTACTCGAGTTAGGCTGAGCAATATAATTTCTTTCCTCATCATAAATGTAAAATTAAAGATGACTTTATTGCAGTGATTTATTCTAGTCCTTCTAAACATTGTAACTATTGCAATAAAGATAATAGAGCATAGTTAGATAAAATTAATTACTAAAATTAATTACTAAAACATAACTTATCATTAATAGATAAAAAGACTTTAAAAAGCTACTATTTAACAGTAAATTCTTACACTGGTTATTATATCAACAGGGCCAAATAAAAGTACTTTGCATGTGTAATGTAAGTAAATTACAAATTTGACTAAAATAAATCACATTTTTAACATAAGAGTTCTTTCAGCTGAGAGTCTAGTGGATACATCTGACAGCCCTGTATGCCTCCACCCTGACGTACAGTTATTAGGAACAGTTTGTAACATTCCCGTTTTGTCTGTGAAAAGACATTTTAATTGAAAAATCATTTGCCCATAAAATTATCATCATCAATTTACATTCTACAAAGGGACTGCATTATGACCATAACAGAAATTGTAAGTGGATTCATTTTACCACTAAATCACTTTACATTATGCTGTGAACAGAATGATTAAAGCAGGTTAGCATTTTCTTGGCAAAGTAATTATGTGGTTATGCATTTCAGCCACACCGATATTTATACTAGCTAGTCCATTTATCTTGGTGACAGAACACCTATAGTAAATGGACAGAATAATTTTTATTTACTTGAAGGAATTCATTTAATGCACAAAATACTTTCAAACTTAGTTTTTGTAATCATTATAGCATTATCTATTTATTTATTTCATTTCTTGTAGAACAAATTTAATCTAGTGTTTAAGTAGTGAATAAAGTATCTAGTAGGTCAGCTACACAGAACACGGTTAGATCAAGGAAAATCAAGACAGTATGATTTGATGCACTACTCTTGTTTTAGGGACTAAAGTACTCTTAGTGAATTAGAAAAAGGAAATGTCCATTCAAAACTGATGGTAATGGCCACAGTGTTTACAAAACATAAACAACCTCAGTGAAAATTTGTTATCTGTCTTGCTGACTGTGGTGAGCAATAGCAACCTGAACATTTGGCTGAAAGCCACCTTTTCGCAATGCAGAGAATACAAGACCAACCAATGGACACCAACTCCCAAAACATCCTGCTGAAATTTCACCTCTAACTTGGAACAGCACACTCCTGCTCTCACATTCTGGACTGGGCTCAGTATCCATCTCTTTGTATTTGATGATCCATATACACTTGCCCGCTAGACAATATACATGGGATAGTAGCACATTTTTATTTGATGTTCAACTCTTTTTTTTAATCTGAAGAAAATAGGCTCCATTCCTTTTCAAAGAGCTCAAACTGATTTCCTCAGCTGCACAGCCTTTAGAAACTGGCAGAAGCATTACAGCTCCCCAGACACACTCCATTCTCATTAAATGACTAATCTAAAACCAGCCAACCAAAACACATCGAATAACTGTATAGAATACGAATCTTTTACTCCCAATGTAGAACTCAAATTAAAACAAATCACAGTTATACCTCAGGTCTGAGTGACCCACAAGCTCTATGATGTGCTTTGTACAACACTGATGACGTGTGTTCTGGTTTTTTTGTTTGTTTGTTTCTGTTTTGTTATAATCTACTGACCAAAATACAGTTCATGAAAAATAATCAACTGTAAATTGTGCAATTTTAAAATGTAGGTGCAGTCCCTCAAACTGGAAACAGAAGTGTGGCAGTAACAGAGTACGACAACTCAACTACATTTTAAAGCAACATTAATGAGCATATTTGTGCATCTATCTTTCAAAAATAATTTATTACAAAAAAAAAAACCTAGAAATATCAAGCATTTTTCTTAGTAGCATCAAATTACTACAATCAATTACCCACAAAAATAACACAATATACTTATGAATTTCAACAACATTCTAGAGGCAGTTAAATATCTAACAATATTGGAATAAACAGACTTTGTTTAAAAATGTCAACATTGAATAATTCAAATCATTTCTATTTAGGAGAACATTGTCTGAGGCTAAATTTTATGTTTACCTAATTTCTAATATCTGCAAATAAATGGTGTAGTGATCCTTATAAATTGTTTGAACACAAAACACATACATTATCTTGCACTCCTAATTAGACCAGACAATTATCAAGTATAACATCAACTTGCTCTATTCTATTCTTTGTACTAGTAGAAGTACTCCTTCCTTAGATACAACAAAATACACTTACCTACGATGTGCACTAAAACATGCCTAAATCATACCCACTCATAAGTCCCAGCACACCTACAACTTAAAACAACTCGCTTATACACAATAATCTCCTTTGCTTGGATGATATTTGCAGGACAGATGTCAGTTCAGAGACAGCACAAGCAATGACAGAAGTGATGCTGTATAGTTTTGACACAAAAGGCTTTGGTCCCTGGAAGAAAAGAAACTCTATCCTTCCTTTATTGTCTCAATAACACACAAATTCTGAGAAGGGATAAATCAGAGCACTCCTACCACCTACTGACCCTAATGCTCCCCTTTAGCTGTTTATTTCCATTGTAAACAAGGTTTTCCTGCCCCTCTGACACCTCCCCAGTAATTAAACCTGGTAAGCCAGCTTTAAGATAGCATAGTGTTGTGTTCCTTTGTACACAAGTACAAAGCCACAGAAGACGTAGTAATTTGATGCGGGCAGTTGCTTTACTTTTAATTACACCAGGGTCCCAAATAATAAAACTATAAAGCAGAACACATTGTGCTTGTCTGTAGCACATACAGAGATTCTTCTAGTTCCATCATTCTCAGTTCAGAGGCTGAACCCTAACAGTGCATTATTTAGCCAGCCCTCCAGTTAACCAAGGAGACTAAAAACTAGGACAACACTCAGAAACTGAATGTTGAGATGTCAGAAAAACAGAAACAGAGCCTGAGAACCAGGAAAAGGAAACAGGAAAGGAAAAACTAGCACAGGTCCCAAGGATAACAAAAGCACATCAAATACATGAGTTTGAAAATCACCTATTTATTTCTATCACCTGAAAAACAGTGGAAATTAAAGTGCCAAGACAGTACTGTAACAGTGTTCAGTGGTACCCTTAGTCTTCTCTAAATAACTTTGAAAAACTGCCTGTATGTTGCACTGCCTTATATTAAGATGCCTACTCCCAGGTAGCCATTTGAAAAGCAAGCATTTCAGAAAACACACTCCATGAAAGGTTTCTGTCTTTATTTTGCTACCAGCCTCTGTAAGAATCCCCCCAAATCCAAATAAGACATTCATATCTAGCCACTGCAAACAGAAACTTCTTATAAGGTTTCCTTAAAACACTCTAAGCTATTTTATGGTCTTTCAGTCCACCTATGTCTCTACAAAAGCCAGTATTCATTTAAAAAGCTTCAGTGCAGTTCTGAACGGCATTCATCAATATCTTTTGAACAATGTTTTTGCCTATCAGCCATTAGTGAAAAGTTCGAATTCTTTGTAGCATACCCTGCAAGAATGTATCATTCACTGAATGATTTAAGCAATGGCAGGTGACACTATGCACCTAAGTGGGTACTTTATTAGTAATAATGCAGAAAGACTGCCTTTCACGTGAAATTTAGTGGTCAAGCTTTCAGATGTGAAAGACAGCCAGGTACACTGTTTTAAGGTGGCTTCATGTACAATAAACTGTGCCAACTCCACAGTTAACTTTTATGGACTTCATGGACTCTATCTCCCCTGTATTTTGTTATATCTATTTATGAACATTATTATATTAATATTCTCATTTCTGTCTGAGACCTAAAAAATATCACAGAAGTGAGGCTTTAAATCAAAGGCTATTTATCTTGGTAGCGGTCAGGAATAGGACCACAGTAGGGAAGCCTTTTATTTAATGAAATCTCAGTGACACTAATGGAGGAAACAAAAGTCCCATATTTTCATGGCAGAGACTGTCATATGAAAACCACAAATATAGCTGTAGGGTCATAGTGATCATGAAACAAAGACAACACACGCGCAGTTTGATTGTTCCATTACACTTTCTCTAAACAGCCCAGCTATGCAGAACTCTAATGGAAGCTAACTTCTAATGTTTTTAATTTCTTACGGTTTCTGGTCTTATCTAGAACGTTTAACACAGGTGAAAAAAAAAGCTGATGCCATATAATACCAATAACAAAAAGCCAAAAGATAACCAGAAAAGGATAGGTTATACACCTATACAGCTCTATGGGGAGGAAAATATATATATATATATATATATATATATGTGTGTGTGTGTGTGTGTGTGTGTATATATATATATATATATATATATATATAAAAGTTTTTGGCAAAAGTGCTGTCAAAATAAAATAAAATAAATCTTAAAGCAGAGAAGGTTCCTTCTCATGTCTGAATCCCACAGGCCTAACCCCCCAGCAAAGAACACAGGAAAGGATTGTATCCTACACCAATTTTGGAACATTTGGAACAGGAATCATCTAACAGATGGAATTTTGGGTAACAATTTCAGTCAAAATCTAACTTCAGATTACAATGGAAAAGTGGAACTGAAATGTCTGTGTACAAAACCTCACAAACATTAAAGCATGAAAGCAGGTATTCAGGAATATGAAGGTGTATATAATTAAAACATTCACATCTCTACACTTATTTTCTGAGCATATATTTATAGGCTTCCCCCTCCCCCGCCATATGAAAATATAATTTAAGGTTTTATACTTCCCAGAATCGTATTTGTAGTCAGGGTTATATAACAGCCCATAAGACTAACAGCTTTACAACTTTAAGAAAAACTTCATTAAAATGCGCGCTTATATTTGGATTTGGGATGCATTTTTGAAGATCCTGTGTTTGTTTGTTTTTTAACACAAACAAAAAAAAAATTGACAATTCTGAGGCATAAAACTAAGTTTGCCTTCAGGTAACTTAACATCTGATCCGGTAGCTAACTGCTGTTTTGATATCCTCATTGATGATTCAATTTTTCCAGAAGTCATTCATCTGTAGCAGGTTCATTTGAGCAAAGCTGCATAATACTTTTATAAAGAGTCTGATACTCTACATTAATGTGAGCAAAAAAAAATAAAAAAATAAAAAAAAAATAAAAGGCTTTGATAACTTAGAGGAAGAATACTCCAACTTTCCCTTTTAAAGTAGAATCTGAAGTTCTCTCATTCTGCTATTGACCTGGTGTAGAAACTTCCTTGGACAATTCATTTCATAACTCAGCGCTTCAATTTCTCTGTGTTTTTACTGGAGGCCATAAATGATGATGATCTTCACTAGTAAATCATTTTGAAATCCACAGACTACATGTTGAATAGCCAAACAGGATTTATAAGTAAAAGTAAGCCATAGACTACATAAATAAATGCCTAAGGTTTTTGTGATGAACTGTTGTGATGAACAGTTATATGGATCTAATTTATGAAAACATTTCGAAGCATTCCATTGACACAACTGGTAGGTTTATGTTTGTCTTGCAAATGAACAGCTCATCATATATTCCTTTGTTATACTTCTAATTAGTTATCTTAAATTGTCCTGTTACTGCAACAAGGACTCCAAACAATTGTGAATATGATTTCTTAATCACCTCTTTGTAAACATGTTACAGAAACATTGCAAAGAGAAGAATTGACAATTTTAGATGAATTACTTCTCCCTACCTCACCTCTGTTATTTTAACAATTCTAGTCAACAGCTAGATGTTGTGGTTTAACCTGGCCGGCAGCTAAACACCACACAGCCGTTTGCTCACTTTCCCCTCTCCCTCTCTGGGATGGGGGAGAGAAACGGGAAAGTGAAGCCTGTGGGTTGAGATAAAGACAGTTTATTAAGATAGAAAATAATAATAATAATAATAATAATATGTACAAACAAGTGATGCACAATGCAATTGCTCACCACCCGCTGACCGATGCCCAGCCTATCCCCCAGCAGCCGGCCCCCCACCCTGGCCAGCCACCCCTCTATATTGTTCAGCATGACCCCAGATGGTATGGAACCCAACTTTGGCCAGTTGGGGTCAGCTGTCCTGGGTCTGTCCCCTCCCAGCTCTTGCTGCCCCCCCCAGCCTGCCTGCTGGCAGGACAGAGCGAGGAGCTGAAAAGTCCTTGGCTTAGCGTAAGCATTGCTCTGCAGCAATTAAAACATCAGCATGTTATCAGCACTCTTCTCATGCTAATCCAAAACATAGCACCCTACCAGCTACTAGGAGGAAAAATAACTGTCCTAACTGAAACCAGGACACTAGACAATAAACAATAGTCTATGTTCTTAAAATAATACAATTAGCGCTTTCTAAAAGCTTTAACTTAAGACATAGGTACTCAGCTGATGTAAAATATCTAATCTCCCATGAAATCAGTAGAGTTAGATTAATTCACATCACTGGGAAAAAAAAAAAAAAAAAAAAAAAAAAAAAACTCCTTACTTTGTTTTAAAACAGTATGATGTTCTTTGTACTCTGTAATCCAAGTGTACTTCAGCAGAATATGCTCATGGAATACATGCATCTCTATGTGAGTTTAGAGATCAAGGCCAGAATCAAGGAAGCTATATATAATAGCTATAATATATAAAAGCTGTAATAATATATAGGTACATACTGTATCTCATCACCGGCACAATGTATGCTTTGCAAGAAATGCGTTTTATTTAAATGGGGAGTGGCTGGGGGAAGAACATCAACAGCCCTCAAACATCAAGAAAATAAAACAAAGAGCACAGGATACTTTCACATAGATACTCAAAAACTATGCTAAATCACTCTTTTACAAAAATGATTTTGAGCATATTCATTCATTCAGTTATTTAATTATGAATAAAATAGTGTTAGAGCACAAGAGAAAAGTACAAACATACTTGGAGGCCTTAAAGGGTAAATGCAATTATACACTATAATAAAACCTAGCACAGAACTTTTCAGCCAGTGGTTCAAAGCACTCAGATATGCTTTTGGAGAAGCATAAACAATGCAAAAACCTATAATTGCAATGTCAGTCATGGTGCCCGTACAGAATACCAAGTACAAAATCATATCTTACTTCATTTGTTTCCATGGGTCTTTGGCAAAATAAAAAAACACAATGCCAACTGCAGAAGCACAGTGTCCTCTGCTGGGGAAAATTACATCAATTTCCTACCTGAACATAAGAAAATAAATACAATCTGTAACTCTCATAACCAGAACTGAGTTAGACCAATCAATCATTGTAACAGAAATCCCATTTTTCACAACCTACATAAAAACAGTAGGAGACAGAAGACTGTCCTGGAGATACTGCTTCACTGACTTCTAACAATTCAGACTTGATTAATAGCTCAATAGCCATTACTTATATAATTCACCATAAGTGATCTTAAAATACTTTACTTTTTCATGCATACTCTCATTACTGAAAATGACAGATTGAACCATTTGTCAGAGCTAACTAAAAGGGCTCTGAATAACAAATGTCAGAACTTAGCTATAACGTGTGCCATCTGTAAATTCTGAACAGTACAAGGACTGCGGGATAGTCAATAGGTCTCTGATTATTGGATGTGACCAATTCACTCACCTGAAGAAGTCGTACCTTTCTCTTCTAAGAAACTAAGATCTCATTCCTAAAATGGAGGCTTAAAAAATAGTAATAACCTACACCTATCCTGCATAAAGTATCTCTTTTAACAGTCAACAGGGCAAGAGAGTAAACTTGTCAACAGGACAGAGCCATCAGAAATGAGTCTCCAATTTAAAGAGTAAATACACCATTTGAATATTAACTATAGCATTTGAAGGGAAACAAAAGAACAAATGCATAGAAAAATAGGAAACAAAATGATAGAAGCATCAACCACTAGTTCCCAGATAACAAATGGTCCTTGTATATAAATGAATTCAAATGCCATGCCCCTTATACATTGTTTCTGTATTTTAAGACAAGATGAATAACAAATAAATCTTTTTTTTTAAATATTGCTGTATATATATTTAAGCCAGCTGAAAGAGTTACGTTTTGCTTTGTTAACCAACATAACCCTGAAGAAACCTTACAGCAGTGGTATTATGAATTGACATTACTTGTCTCCACAGACAAAATATATTGTGGCACACCACACTCATGACCGATGCTAGGCAAACCTCTAATTTTTAGCTTGCACTGTTATAAGCCCCAACATCCACAAATGTTAAAAATTGAATGCACACCCAGTGTAGAAATGAGTCTTGATAAGATGGAATATGCACAGGACGGAACAGACCAATCTGAAACCCTGAAGAAGGTATCATGGTTACACACGTGGTAAAAGAATGCAAAACAGATCACCTTATCATATACTGGTTGCACCCCTAAAAATGCTACCTGCTGTAAAAAAGGCAAGAACAACCTCTCCGAAACAGGATGGCAGTGTGTAAAATCTTCAACAATGCTACTAGTGACAATTTTTAGTCTTTTAGTTGCTGTTTATATACACCATATATACTAGGCTGGTTTAAAAAATGGTAAAATTCTGACTTGTAGACTTAACAGAAACAACCCAGGTTTTAATTTCCAGAAGCCCACTAAAAGAACACCTAAAAAAAAAGAAGATATTTGCAAGATTTAACAAAATGGAGGAGGTGGTGTAACATGCAATTGGGCAGGGAGATGAATTTTTCATATAGACACATTAGTCATTCAGTATTACAATGAAAAGTGTATGATTCTAAAGTGCATTAGAATCCTCAAATAAAGATGATACACCATACCTACATATTATAATAATGTATTTGCATGCTTGATTTACAGTTATGATTACCACTGTTCCATATGCCCATTGCCCTGTTGTGCATGCCATATTTTCATATCTGCACGTAACAACCCAATTTGTTTACACAAGTGTAATTATTATTTGCCTAAAGTTTCCAAAGTATGTTTTCAGATGAATTTCTTTCATTCAGCATATAGCTTTCATGCAAAGGAGCCCACAACACCTTAACTGTCATGTACATTAAAGTCAGGCAGGTACATAGCCAAAAATCAAGGATGTATATGTGTGTAAGTATACAGGGCAAAAAACTCTCAAATACGGATTCCTGAACTAAAACCAGATGTTATTTCTCTGAATAAAATGGTAAATTTAAAGAAAATAGGAGGGAGAGATAATTCTATTTTTCTATGTCACTCCAACTAAGATAATCATGTAGCAGTTAAATTAGCCCAGCAAGGTACAGCTGTGGGAAGTTATAAAACATTTATTGTACTTATTAATTGTACTTATGCTAACTTAACTGGATAGTATAGTAGCCAGTAGTTATTATACAGTAGATATGGTACCATATATTTATTTATTGTATATATTACACCTTTAAATATACAAATAAATGCTTTATCTACAGGTTTGCATGGAAAGTCAGAGACCAGACAGCAAAAAAAGTAAACAGTTATTCATATAAAAAGTAGGAAAAAAAGATTGGATCTTTTTTATTTAAAAAATAAATAAAATAAAATCCAGAAGCCATGATTGTGTCTCTTCTGCTGCATGTAGGCCTTTTTAAGGCACTCCTCCACAAAACGTTACTGGAAAATCCACCCACATCAATTCACTGTGATGATGTAACACATGTTTCATGACGAATCACACAGACATATATATACAAACACACGTTCTCACCAGATATACTAATCCCTTTCTACAGCTGTCCAATTCTTACCTTTCCCTGTCTAAGCACTGACCCTGGCACTAGTCCACTGTTCCTATGTGCTGCTCTGAAGTCATCAGATCAGCATATGTCTGTACAAGTCTATATACACACTCTTGCACACATGTACACGTATATACATATACACAACAAAGCACATACTAACATGCAGTAAGAGCTGGATCTTATTAGCATTTCACTTGTCTCCTCATCTCTTTTAAAAGCCAACTGCCTTGCAATGTTTTCCTCTTTTTTTCTTGCACAGGACCTTTACACCCATCTCTGTTGTCACCCATCACACACTCCCAGGGAAGGCAAGCAGAAGAATAATGCCTTTGGTCTACATGGTGTTCCTGTAGCAATGCTCAGGAGCAATTTCATTCAAACATCTCACTGGATCTCTAATGTCACATTATCTTAAGCCATCAAAGTCTAGAACTATCTATAATTGTTCAGTTAGTAGACCAATATATTCATTTTATGGAACAAGGAATAGAGCTGACAGAGAACAAGATTGTGTTGAACAGATGATAAAGGGGGTTGCTGTTTCATCTGGAATGGAATCCACAGATGTTTTATGTTTCCTAGTCCACTAATGGAGTAAGAGTGTCATCACTCCTGTCTGCTGGTAAAACTAAGGAAAAGCTACCACAATTATTTAGTTGAAGTCAAAGCACTGCTAGTGTGATCCCCTAAGGCTGCTTTCTGAAACTGGAAATAAATGATTTTTCCTCTTTGTTTGCCATGCCAAGAAAAGATAATGCAGCTCATTCAGTTAACATTTGTCACTGAAGCACATTATCCCTCCAGGAGTAATATGTGGGAGTAGCACAGACCTAGTGTTTCAAATTAATCAGAAATAGGATTAATCATGCAAGAAACAGAAGAACAATACAATATTTAAAAATAAAGTTAGAGCAGTAGCAAAGTATAATTAAAACATACTCCTAGCTACTATTTCTGTAGCCATCTGAGGCTTGATTTCATCAGTTACCTTCCTCTGATTTTAGTTCCTCAGCCATAGCATGGACAAGCTTTACTGTATGCTGATCCGAATGACTTTAGAGCAGCATATGCAGACAGTGGACAACAGACTGCCAGGGAGCAGTGCTTAGGCAGGGGAAGGTAAGAATTGGGCAGGAGGACAAAGAGAACAATTTTTGGGGTGAGAACAGATAATGAAAACACCTTTTGACCTCTTTTGACTGCATTGTCAGAGCAACTGGTTGGCATCAGGGAGGATGAAAACTTACTAGCCAAACTTCAATAAAAACTCTCACATGGTGGATAGGATTCAAAAATTACTATTATGATTTTGTAAGCATAGCCAACAATGCACTTCTTCTGTTTATATCTGTGTCTTTGTGAGGCAGCTTTTTCATCTACAACAGTCATTAAAAACAAGTATTAAAGTAAACTGAATTTGGAACCTGACCTTTGAATCATTGTGTCACGAAGTGTTAAACCAAGATTTCCAAATACGATGCATATTCAATCATACTCTTCTTACTAAAAATATTATAATTTTAATACTGTTAACAGTATTTAATCTTTTTGCTCTCAAAAGTAATTTAATAATAGTATTTTCTTATGATTGTTTATTTTCAGGTTTTTAAATTTCTATGTTTATATTTTATAATGTGTATAAAACAACAGTGGTGTACATATACATATATTGTGGGTGAATGCTCAGAATTTATTTATTTTTACTAATGGGGTGCACAAATCAAAAAGGCTTGGTAACCCCTGCAATCACATAGTCAGTATGATTCATTCAATCTGAGTGCACCTCAATGCAATTTAATAATTTATTTATACTAAAGTAAAAGAGAAAAGCTCAGTTTCATGGTATACTCAGAGTTATACACTGGACTATATTAAGATTTAAGAGCAAAATTAAAAATTCTAAATAGAGCTCCAGTTACTAGAAGGCATCAAGATTTTTTATCGTTCATGCATAGCGCAAAATTTAGGACAAGAAAAATCCTATTCTAAACCGGGACAGCTTAGTTATTTAAATAAATCCTCTCCCAACACAAGGTGGTAAAAGAATCCAAAGCATGCTTTATTTTCAAGGAGGCATAGCTTAATGTCAAGTTTTTTTTAAGTCTAGGCTAAATGTGCCCTTTTGTATAAACATCCCAATGAGGTTTGTTAAAACAAAAGGCACGCCAGATTGCTCCAGAGTTTCCAAAAGGCACTGTTTAATGGCAACATTGCATGCATTTAGCAAGGCAAACTTCAGGAGCAAATTCAGCAGATGCTCTGAAAGAGGGACCACAAGAGACAGAAAAATCCTATGGGTTACCCTGCTTTATGATTCAAGTTTAAATCATTAACTTATGATAGAAATTACACCATAGATCTACTGGCTTGAATCAAACTACTGCTTACAGTTGGTCACAGAACAGTTATAACCTCACCTTTCAAAAGAGCTTCATTTAAAAAAGAAAAAAAGTAAAGTGTACTGAACAAAATACAAAACTACATTTGTAATCTAATAAAAGGAAATAATGCATGTAAATCTTTCTAGATTGGGAAAGAAGGGATGTGAATATTTAAACATTGATTAGCTAGCTATTGACATCACTGGAAATTTGTTTTTTGGTGGTGGTGGTTTTGTTTCTTTTTTGTTAGGTCAAACAAATTTTGAAGTTTAAAAACAAAATTAAAACACTTTATGTCTTTACCTTTTCTATGAAATTTCCATTCTGGTCAATCAAAATCATTTGTTAATACTATTATCAAATAGTAATTTGTTAATACTGTTAATACTAAATACTAACACAGTTAATACTATTTTTAGTCTGGTTTTTTCTTTCACACAAACTAAAAATACCATTAGGTGAAGAGAAAATATAAATTGTGAGGGTTCTAAGTACCTTTCATTGCCTATCTGCACTTTTTTTTTAATTAAACCAGAATATTTTTTGTGGAAAACATACACTGCCCAATTTTTAAACTTTATGTCTACAATATTATCAGCAAATTCATTCATTTTGTAATGTCCCTATAGCACATTTTATACTATAAAATGTTTAATATATTTTGTTTCTAATATCTGAGTTTCTAGAATTCATTACTGTTCACAGATGCATCATAATTAGCTTTTTCCAGCTTATTAATGATGTCATGACTAATTATAATGCTTAATAGGCCATCTCAGGTAGAATTCCAAGAATGCATTCATAAAACTGTGTTTAATGTGTGGAGAGGGAAATGTTAATGGAGAGATGAAGACAAAATATGAATCAAAAATGGAGAGTGAAGTCAGGAGATTCAGAGATAAAGAAGTATCTGAAGAGAAAACAGATGTTGCCAACTGACTTCTCATTCAAATGGCTCAGCTGCCCTTTCATTAGAGCAGTTTTCTTTATCATATGCTTATTCAGATGAAGAAATTGATCCGTGTTTCCTGTACTTTTTAAATAACCCAGTCATTAATGTGGTCAAAAGTGCCTGCCTAGTCCAATCAGATCCATCTAGACCCACTTTTAAGGACTACGGAGTTGGGTTTTTTTCCTCATCATAACCCCAAGGTAAGAAACCAATACTTTTGCAGTAAATTTTGTGGATAGTTTTTCATATTATTAGATATACACACCAACACCAGGACAGCCATTTTCTTCAGGAATTTACAAGAGAAACCTAATTTATAGCTTGTGCATTGCATCATTGATAATATGAACTTCACTATTTTGTATGGTAGACAACTGCTTAGTGAAATTATTGCTCATAATCTTGTGTCTGTCTCCCAACCTGTCTTTATCATGAGATTAAGTAAACTAGGCAAATCAGCACATTCGGAGGGCATGTGCATTTCTGCATGTATTCACATCTGCCCACCTGTGCCTCTGAAATCTTTGAATTTGTCTGCCAAGTTCAATCAACAATAACTGCATTGGCATCTCAAAGTTAATTACATTCTTAGATGCATTATTAAAACCTGCAATATGAATCCAACTCTCATCATATACCAGCGAAAGGGTTATGAACATCCCAAACACAAGAAAAACTTTAATCTGCCTTTGCTGATTTGCCTTTTTAGATAAGAGAATCTAACCATGGATTGGAAACAAGTCTAATTACTCCCACTGCTTTCATAATTAACTGCTTGTGAAAAAGGTAATGAGGTTTATTTTTTATTCTAACGCAGAACAGGAATGTCAGAACACTAACATAGTATGAAAAGCATTGGATTTTTTTATTTTTTTAAAGCCTTGCAAGTCTGAAATCAGTTGGCTTTTAGATGTCTGGAAATGAGTGCTTAACAGCAAGCACTATGAATTGCTATTGTGATCTACAGTCTTAAATTCTTCCAGTGTTTGCACATTTAAGCTTCCTCGTACTAGAAATGGCAAATGAGAAACTATACATGTCCAAGGTTGTCTTTATCATTAATAAAACTGAAAACAAAATAGTTTAAAACACATCAACAAAAAACAACTAAACCCTTGGATAACCAATGGAAATAGGAAAAGGCTAAAATAAGCCAGGGACCTTTAATGAGAGAAATAAGAGCGTCACGGAAAAATAAACTGTCAACCCAGCCAAGAAAAATATTCAGCTTTCCCTTTATTTTTTTTCTAGATTTGTAATTGGAAAGCACTTTTCAATATTGAACAATTTGTATTCAAATTTTACTTTCAAAAAATATGTGTTATTTGAATTAGGAAAACTACAGTTAAAGGCAAAACAATTTAAGACTACCAAAGCATAGAAAGTGACATAGTAAATACAACAAAAATTGTTGTAATAAAGTTTTGGTGAAGTCTCATCCTTCCCTCAAGCACCACAGATTAAGAATATAACCATTATTCTGCATTTTGATAGAAGCAGCCATAATTAATCGACTATTAATTTTCATTTTCAGCAATAATGAATCAACAGAATCTGATTAAGAGAATCTTTTCATATGCTTCCAGTGGTAAGATTTATTCTACAGAACCACCCAATGACAGAACACCCAGAACTGCCAAACTCTTCTTACACATCTCTCAGCGTACTACTCAAATCATATATGTCCTAAATGAACCATTCTTATGCTACCTGTAGTTTTAGATTTGGGCATCTGATCACAAAGCGGCTTTTAAAAGTTACCTCCTTCTGAAACATTACTGTGTTTTGTGAGGTCTCTCACATCATTCTAGAGTTTGATCAACTTCCTATCAACTTAAGAAGGAACTGATAAGGCTTGCATCTGTACATGTGTTCTCTGAGTATGTGATAGAAGTTTGTCTTTAGTTTTATAAAGCTTAAAACAATAAAATTATTTGATAGCTTCAGCTGTCAAGCTTAATAAAAGCACACTTCAATGAAAATGAGAGTCTCTGGTGTTTGTGTTTTATTTGAACTAGCTCTCTTTCATCAGCAAAGCTAAAACTAAGGGAATGCTGCTGTTCAACTAGAATTCCGGTTTATGTATAAATAGTCTTAGCAGCTCCTAGCAGAGGTGACATTGTCAGAAGAGCTGTGTCATGCTCTTCACATTGTACCTGCACAACTTTGTCAATTTGTGATTGATTCACAGCAAAACTGAGAAATCTAAGAGCACTTTGGTTAAAATCTGCTGTTTCTGCCTTTAGCTTCTACAACAGGATGTTTCATTTTCTGAATAGCAATTCTGCTTCCTCAACAAAAAAAAAAAAAAAATTACCACTTTTTCCAGCACTAACTACAGATATAGTCATTAAAATTTTGTCAATTGTTACTTTGTATTGTATTAATTCCTTAAAGTCTATAATTCCTGTCATCTTTAAACAGATGTTAAATGCAGGTGTTTAAAGAAAGGCTGCTCTATTTCTTGTTTGTTTTCTCTTTTTATAGGGAGACTCTGGATGTCTAAACCAATCTTCAACTAATCCCTTTACAATTACAGAAGTTTATGAAATATCAGAATCAAGTATTATTGAACATGCATTGATAATAACAGAAATAAGTCAAAGAGACATTTCTATCAACATTTCATCTATGGGGTGATTAATCTTAATCAAAATGCCACAATGTCAACAAAATAGAAGTCCATACTCAAAGATATATGGCAAGGTCACTGAAGACAAACATCGAGATCTTAAAGCAGCTTAAATTTTAACTAGTAATTGTGATCAGTCCAGAACCACAAAGACTTATAGAGCTTTTGGTTCTAAAAGATTCTCTCAGTAATAGCAGTGCAAATCTATACAATTTACTAACTGTATTTAGTTAATCTGGGTTCACACACATTTAACAAGCCAAAATATTGACTAGGTTTGAACCGAATTATCTAGGAGAAATATAATATGGAGTCACACTTACAAGAAAGGAGTTCCTGTCTTGTCTAGTTTCTTCAATAAAATTGCTTGTTCAGGATTTTGTGTGGCCAGTTCTTCTCTCCACTCAGTTCACTTATTCTATAATAAAAAAAAAAAAAAAAAAAAAAAAAAAAAAAAAAGATACTACATCAAGGGGTTAAAAAATACATGGAGAGGAATAAAACAAAACAAAGTAATAAAAAGTGGGTACTGAAAAACATAGTGCAATAGAGACTAGTCATCTTGGTTGTAGTCTCTTTTCCTACAGGGTAGGTTATTTAAATTTACCAACCAGAGATCTAAACAGTGTTAGTGTGTATTTTCAAAATGAGTTTACAGAACCTCATATGACTTCTCCTAAAAAGAAACTAACATATATTTCCATTTAAGATCTACATAAAAACTCCTATTAAGCTTTAAAATAGTTTCCAGAGTACATTTAGCTTTTCCAGCCTCTGAAACATAACACATTCTTTAAAGGGCAATTATTGGAATTCACATTCTCAATCCTATCCATAAAAATGCTCACAATGCCCAAATATCTTCTAAGTTTTCCTTTGAAAAGGAGAAAATCCTTGTAGTAAATCACACTTCAGTTAGCTGAAAACAGTTAAACTAATAATTTTGTATGGATATTGAAAGGTAAACGTCCATAGGAACAGCTATACTAAAAGTTAGGGCCTATGAATAGGTACACTGTACTTTCAGAAGACTTTATAATGTAAGTATCTCTTGACATTTTCATTGTTGGAATAAATGACTACAAGACAAGGGCTTTTGAGAGGCTGCTGATTAAACTGCCCTTTATTGTTAAAAGCATAATTAAGTAATACTTGATTTTACAATTCTCTTCAGGGAGTCCCCACTCCTAAAGAAATTAGAAAATGGTTCAGCCTCAAAGTCATCTAGTTAATAATACTTTTTAATTATCACAGCTAGCCTGTGTAGCATTCACATTTGCAAGGTTTCACTTTATTTAAAGAAATTAAAGTGCAAATCAAATCATCAAAATCTCCTGTTATGCATTGTCCAAAGTCTTTTAAACAAAATATAATTTTAAAACAGTGTGGAGTTATAAATAGCCTACTGTTTGGAATAGTCTGTCAGTCTGTTCCCAATTATATATGTTTGGCTAACAGCTCTCTAATTAGCACTCACTTCTCATTCTGCAGCTCCTAAAATGTTTACATTTGAAGTCACAAATTACTGTCTAATTATGTCAGCTACCTTGTTTTACATAAAATATAAATATCGGTCCGTGCTACAAAAGCAAAAGATGCTGTCATCACTGGATTACTAGAAGATATCCCATTGATATCCCAAGCCTTAGAAAACAGCATTTAATTAAAACACTTAAAAAATAAATAATAATAATAATAAAAAAAAAAACAGTAGCAACTTTACTGCATCTGATAAAAACTTCTTCAGTAAGAGACCATTGTTTCTGAAATTTATTTTACTTGCTAAGCCAAAATGGAATGACCTGCTCCCTTAACTCTCTTGAACCTCTCCTTTCAAAATGTGCATGTTGTCACATTTCCATCTACAACCCTGGGAATTTGCCACGAAGGAATGCTGATGAGCAGAGATGCAAAATGAAGTGAAGACTGGCAAAGAGCAGGACGAAAGTAAAGTGGGACACTTCAAGGGCTGTGTGCAGAGCCCAGCAGCTGCCCCATGCCAGAGAAGAGCCATCTCCAGCTGCTTCAAAAGAGACCTGCCACTGGCCAGAGCTAAGCCAGTGACACTGCTTGGGCCTGTGGGAGAGCAGATTGAAAGAAGGGAGAACAAAACTGCTATGCTACAGCAGCTGGGAGAGCAGTGAAAAAATGAGAACTGCCTGTTAACTGAATAACACTGCCTGTTAACACTTCCTAGAATAAGATGCTATTTCAGACACTTTCAGTGACAGAACCCCAGTATTTTTGGTAAGAGATGCATTAAAGATAGATGAATATCCCCATCCCATGTCCTTAGGGGCTGGCACTGAAAAGTTAAAAAGCCACCCAGACTTGTTCTGCATTTTCTTTACAAAATAGTTGACCTCTGCTTGTGAATCATTCTCCCTCTCTCTCAAGAGATAGAAAAATAATAATAAAAAAAACCTACCACCACCAACAAGAATAATAATAATACTAAAAGCAACCACCACACAAACATGAAATAGAATTTCCAATTTCCTCCAGGCCCTAAACTATTTCTTCTATATATTCTCGCATCCTTAATTATTAATTTGCTCTCTCATCAGAAGTGTTTGGTGAGCTCTCCTCACAAGTACTAATGTATTTATCAGGCTGCAATTTCTAACTTATAGATGATCCTTCACTATATTAAAAATATACTCCCTAAGCACTTCCCTATCACTAAGAAAATTAGCTGTCACAGATAATTAGGTTAATTTAGCTTAATGATCAGATGAAATGTGCACATTCTTAATGAAAGCAAACATATGGAGCAGGTGACCTTGCTTCTGCCAAAGAGCGTACTTCATACATTCAGCATTTGGTAGGCATGGCCTTTACATACAGTTAATTGGCCAACTCAATTACACTGAATGATGGAACATTTCTGTTGATGCTAGACTTATTAGGGCCAAAAATGTTCCCAGAGGAAACTTTACCAAAGCCACAAATTATATATATAAAACTTTATAAAACAAAGGTTATATTGCAATTAATGCAGCACTAAATTTGAAGGACATTAATCCTCTTTTTAAAAAGAATATTGCTGTAGCTGTTTTCCAGAACCTGAAATTCCATGAGCAAATCAGTGATGCAAAAACAGAACGCTGGCATTTCAGGCTCAGACCCATCAATCTGGGGCTTCAACCAATCACCAAAGGGAAAAAAAATGCACTTCCACTTCTTGTTCACCCATCGCTATTAATTTGTGCATGTCACTGAGGTCCCACTAGTTGTATCACACCTCACCTGAAACTCAAAATACCCACTTCCTCAGCTCCATGACTGCTGACGATGCGCTATGGATTTCCTGCAATAACCTCTGAGAAGCTTAAAGTATAAGACCCTCCCTCCACTATGTGACTCAAATCTTTCTACAGAAACTCAACAATTACCTGCTACACATTCATAAGGACGAATTAGAATCTACTCAACAGATCAAATATAAAACTGGTACTTCCCAGAAACACACTCGAAATTTGTTTCAGCCCCACCTTTTCATAACATAAATACATTATTAGCATTGTGTTTCCTACATTTGTAGGGAAGCTGACACAATTATGAAATTTTAAAACCATGATCTCGTTAATTTTTTTTCTTCCTGCTTTGCACTTGCGACTGTCAATTCTCCCTGCTCTTGTGCTAGGTCGCAGTGACACATGTATGTGCTACATCAAGGAGGCAGTCTTAGAACTTCAAAGGCATAAAAGAATTGAAATATAAGCAATTTCTCTGATGCTCATTAACACAGAGGTGCCTATCTGGAGTGAACAGCCTTTGCACAAAGCTTCCAGAGTCTCAAGCCAAAACTGCAGATACCCTGAGATTCCCAGTGAATCTTTAGACAACACTATGGTTACTGCTTTTGCTGTTAAAACCCATTTTAACCACCATTATTGTTTCTATGATGAAAAGTTTTGTTTCAATAACTGTGTTCCATAGCCAATATGTGGCAAGTAAAATTTGCAAGCTTGCATGTATTTTCATTTTAATGAAGAGTAATTCCAATTTGCATTCAAATTGATTTGGGGTAAATATTTTATTTTAGATTAACTGTGAATAATTTTTAATCTCATTACTATCAATAGAATTCAATACTTGAGGGAGGAAAATTATGCACTTCATCTGGCTAAAAAGAAAACTTCTTTTGGTTTATGGTTTATTAAATTTTACTTGAATCCAGAGCAATCACAGCTGAGTTCAATGAATTGTTAATTCCCAGCATTAGAGGCCTGCAAGTTGATGGAAAAAGATGAAATATATTAATATTTAGTGAAACTTCACTTTTTTTTGCCACCTAAAAAATTCTTTAGCTACCTGCCTGAGTACCTCTTATCTTCTGGTTGAAATCTATTTATTTGTAAAGTGAGACACTTCACTGTTGCAGCTAATGTGTCTAAGGCAAGGCTGATCAGAAAGAACTGCCAGCTCCACACTGGAGAAATCTCAGGGCTAATGTGAGCTGACTTGCACACATTAAATGTTTGTTTTTCTGGGTTCACTAATTTTATAATGCAGCTCCAGTTCACACTTGGCTCCTTATACCACCAAAGTACAATTTGTTAAAGATCTCTAGGCTGTGTGGATTCTCAACACATTTCCTTCAACTTTTTAAGCATAAATAGAAAAATGGCACGCTGCTTCTTCAATATTTTTACTCCAACTACAAGTTTTCCTATGAGAGACAGGCATGTTGAACTTTTTAACATTAGATTGGTTTTGTGCTTTGTCTCATTAATTTTAATGCAATATTGGCTTTGATGTGTTCAGTTGGACCTGAAGAAAAAGAAACAGAAAAACAAAAGATTATGCTAACTAAGGGGCCGCATTTGTACTGTATTGTAATGGGAACGTGACACTCAGCTTCGGTTACCACAACTGTTAGTACTTTAGATAAATTCATTTCGGTTACAATTAGCACCTTATTTTCTGCTTTAATTAGAAATTTTTAACTATTTTCTTGTTTTTATTTTGCAACCTGAAGCAATTTAAATCTGTTTTCTTGATTGACACTTCAGTGTGAAGCAGGGAAAAAAATCAGAGAAGGATGTGTTAGAGCACTATGAAATCAACCTTTAACTCATAATCATGGAAGATGGACCTTGAGCATTTCCTTTTACTATGGGTAGCACAGATTTTTTTCTTAACTCTTACTTTTGAATGAGATTTGTATCTCATATAAACCATTGTTTTATTTTTGTTGTTGTTGTTTTAATCAGTGAAAAAACTGCTAAGGGTTTTCATCAGAGCCTGCTTAGCAATATTCAGACATGATCACGTCAAACCATTCTTCCCAGTCCCATACGTCTACAAAAATGAAAGTTCTACAATACTTTGGCCACATGAATTATTCTCTATAGATTATCTATAATTCCAACTGCAACTATTACTACAGAAAGCCTAATTAGTAATTTTTTTAAAATATTTAACCACATAGACTTCCATTGTAACCTCGTAAGAAACTAACAATAAGTAAACTTTACCTACTCTTTGTTAAACAAAAAGAGCTGTTTAACATGATAGATTTAAATGTTTTCAAATTTATGGTGAAAGGGACTGTCAAGGTGGCATTATTACATTCTGTGGCTGAAGAGTCCTAGTCTGAGTAGTTATTCTTTATAAATTTCTATTTAGCTTCATTTCAGACTCTCGCCTAACCTATGAACCATTGTGCTGGGCAGATTTCATAAAATCAAGAAAAATACAGTGTACAGACCAAAAGACTCCAAGAGACCTCAATGAAGGTACTAGTTAATGAGACTGAGCATACAGGGGTCATTAAAACTCTTCTCTCTCTGGTTCACAGCTGGTGAACAGGCTGTGGAAAAAGAAGGGTTGGCAAGAAATGCCACCGTGTTGTTTTCTAATGATCATGGAAAGCTAGTGGTCACTTTTTGTAAACAGAATTGGCACTGGGACATGAATCAAACAGTGGGCGAAGGCACCTGATGCCCATGTTCCTATGACTGGTACAGGTGCAAGTGTATATAAGGAATCCACTTGTCTTCCATCTTTGCAGACTCCTTGTAGAATCGCTTGTGGTGGTAGGACTTTGTCCATTGCAACGTCCAAAAAATTTCTTCATATTTAATCATTTACTTTTCCTCAAGGGGTAAGAGTAACAGTAAAAAGTTGCCCAGCATGAGCTATTGTTCCTCAGTTTCAAAGTACATAAACAAGGAAAATCACTTTCACAAGGAATCTGGCTTTAAGGGGGAATGAAATTTTGCTAAGAAATAATCATAGATACTAACTTACCTGCTGTACATCATAAGTCACGTAAGAGAAATAATGGTGGATGTGAAAGAGTCTGACTTGGAATATCTAGAATTGGAATCCTACTCCATTAAAACTGTTTACCTTTCCTCTGACACCTCACTGTGCTTCATCTGTTACTTTAGAAGCATGGATCACTTCCCTCACAACATGCAGAAGAGGGAAAAGAATTTAATAAAATAAATAAATAATAGTATTGTGGAACTATAGTATTGGAACCCAGAATTCTCGAGAAAAAAAAAAAAAAAAAAAAAAAAGTAGATTAGGAAAAAAAAGCATGGAACTTGTTAAAATACTTAAGACCATGATAGGTTTCTGTTCAACTTTTAGTCCAAAATCAAGCATTTTCTAGGGTGTTTCAGGTGTCAGTACGCTATAGCTAAAGTTCAGCTAAACATAGCTTACAATTTTTTCATAGAAAATAATTTCTTGTTTCTCCAAAGATCCTGTTTCTTCAGTATTTCAGAAATTACTGTCATCACTTGTCATTAGCTACACAGATAAAGGCAGGTATCTGCTTTGTCATGTTACAATTTGCAGATTGCCTTAAATCCTTGCATGGCAGTGTTTCATTTCAGTGCTGTCATATTTTTCTAACAGCTCATCAGCTTTGCTAAAAATGAATGTTTTTAATCTTTCCATGACTCATCTTGGATAATTCTTTTTAAGTTAGCTCTGACTTCTGCATATTATGCTCTGTTTAAGCTACGTTTATTCCTGTACAGAAGCAAAAATCTCTTAGCCTCAGCTAAATGCTTACAATTTACTGTGCAGTGACAGCTGGAAACACTACACTCCCTCCAGGCACTTCATTCTATTCTCTTTACTTCATAGAAAATTTGGTGGTAAAACAACACTATTTTTGACTTCTCTGTCTCTTGAAAATTTTAAGACAAGATTAGGTACCACCCTAAAAATACTAGCAACCTCAAAGAAAATTTAGTGCTCTGGGGTTTGGTCCTACACAGCTCAAGTCAATGAGATTTTTCTCAACTTAATTTAGGGTCTAGTATTTAGACCCTTGATGAACTAGTGACTGTTGTTGTGGCACATATTGTGCAGAGACTAATTTGATAACAAAATAGTTCCTTTAACGATTAAGATTTACAATTATAAACAATCAGCATGACATCTACTGAAATGTCTGAATACAAGAAATATTGTAATTCACATCTTTAGTGAAAAACATGTGCAAGCCAGGGTTTCTAGAGAGAGAAAGTATCTTTTACTAGACCCCCATGACAAGTCTTGAGAAATCACAATTGAAATATTTTTCTTTTTCATGATATCAACTCTTGCACCCTAGAAGATAATAGGATTCCTGGCAATTTCAGTTCCAACACATTGGTAAATCAGTATATTTTCTGGAAATTTAAACAGATTCAGATCACATTGCCCTAAATTCTACAGCAATCACTAAAATCCCAAGAACCCCAATAGCAAATCAATTTATATGACTGAATTTAGAGCGGTAAGCCTCCCTGTCACAGTTTTCTGATCCAAAGCTAGTTATGCTTTAAAAAGTTGAAACCATACTTCCAAGATGTCTTTTATAAAATGCTGTATATACTGTAAGCTTAAAAAAATCAACCTTATCCACCCTGTGTCCTTATTCTCCTTTTTTTTTTTCCTGAATGTAACTGTTTTGTGTAACTGAATGAAAATAATTCTTTGAATCTGAATTTAACTAAATAGCATCTTCCAAATCTTCCAAGATCACTATAGGAACCAGCAAGTCTACCAGCAACAGCAGAAGCATTTTTTTTTCTCATTTCAGAAGCATGACAGAACAATGCCACAGCTGTAAAACCTAAACCATTAAACTCATATTTATATTTATGCATTTGAAGATTCTGGACATAATGAATGTTTTGTTCCGTAAGGCCTCTGATAACGTAACTACATGTTTTATACAGAGGTTAAGAGTGTCATAAGGTTTGCTTTTAACACAGCAGTGTATAAGGATATATATATGCAGAAATTAGAAAGTACATTTCATATCAACATGAATCAACTTTCTTATGTTTACTGATTCAAGCTATTTCCAGTCAGTTAGTGACTTATAGAAATTAAAAGAGCTAAGAGTCCAGATATGGCCTGATTAGGGTCGGAATCCTGTTGTACTTAAAACAAAACCATAAATCCCTATCCTGAAAGCACCTCTTAAATACATTCATGAGATAACTGCTTTATCTAACAGGATTTACTGACGCTTTCAGGAGGGGGGTACCTATCCCCTCCTCTAATAGTTAGTGTTGCAGAACAGTAACCACATTCTGGAAGGGCACCTGAACCACAGAGCTCATCCTCTCATGTAAGAGTAGACAATGTCACTCCCTCAGGTCTCTTGAAGAACATACAACACCACCATTTCAGACTTGCAAAGTTTGTTACGTATTATATATGCATCAGATAAAATAAATAAGTAAATGACAGTTTTCTGAGAAACCTGTGAAGTTTTCTTACCTGCTTCTCCAGCCACACTGTGCTTCCAAATGAGAGGCTGTAAGTCACATAAGGGACAGGAAGAAGCATAGCTTCATCCTCAAAAGCAGCATGTTCTCCCTTCTCTTTTTGCTGATTTTGACTGAATAGTCTGCTCCACCTCAAGGACAACTACCACTTCTTGCATAATCCAGAATGGATGGTCTTCCTTCCTCCTAAACAGAGAAAACCAAAAGTTTTGGCTTACTTCTTCGGTATAAAAGGTTATGGAATATGCTCATCATGCTGTGTTAGCTACCAGTGCAAATCATCTCATGCAGAGTTAAGATGGGGAAAAGATAAGACACTGGTCCTTCTCAGGAACATCCCCCCAGGTTTACAGTTAGCAATTCCAAAGAGGGACACACAGTAAAATTATGATTAGTGCAAGGTGTACATAACAAATTACATGAGTATACACTGCAGGTTTTCTTCAGAAAAATAACATTCTAAAAATACTCATTAGAGCTGCACACCTGCTGTCAACCTAAGCTAAATCTGTATATAACTTCCTAAGTGAGGCAGCATCAGTTTCAAGCCCCCATATTCATCCAATTCACCTACATTCACAGAAGAGCACTAATCCCTAGTTCTAACTTAGAGGCCACAAGCTATTTCCACCTTAGTCAGAACTGCCCAACACCCCAAACAATGACTGAACCAGGGAACATTAACTAAGTAATCTGAGACAGCACATTTCATCCCTTGTGAAACCAAGAATTCATTTGTGAATCCTATAGCATAACTTTACTTGGGGATGACACGGGTCCTGCTAGTTCTGCACTGTGCACACAGACTAGATTGTGAATTTATTGCAGCATCTGGTTTCAAATTAGGGGGACTGTGAAATGCTCTACAGGAAGGCTCTCAAACCACCGAAAAAAAAAAAAAAAAAAAAAAAAAGTTTTGTCAGCCTATCATTGACACAGCCTTCAGTGTTAGTACTGTTCTCAGGATATTAAAATTAAACTAAAACTGCCACAGTCTTCTCAGAACACCAAAATGGCTCTCAGTACAACTACAGTAGGAAAACTAGATCTGATTACAGCCCATTCCAGTGCCAATTTAACCTGGTTCCCATGGTGAACACAAAAGCTTTCCTGAACAAAGACGGCTTTCCTGTGTGCCAGCAACCAGCCATGCCCCTCGAGGCGCCGGTCACTAATTCAAGCCAGAGGCACACCATGCCTGCGAGCTCCTGCTTTATCCTGCCACATTTATTATTATTATTATTGTTTTTATTTTTTTTTACTTTAAGCAGAATGAAGAAAATGAAGAAAGCAATAGTAGATTTCTTAAGAAATCACCTGGCAGCAAGAGTTAGGAGCCCATCGCTATGCAGCCAGCCACATAGCATGTAAGTTCTAACAATACAGACAAAGTACACATAAAGAAACAAATACATATAAAAAGCAGGGAGAAGTAAAAAGATTTGACTCTTATGTCACGATGTCACAAATTCATTGCTCTTTCTGCTCTCAGAGTGCAGAATTAAGCTATTTTAGTTACCTAACCAAACAAAAGAGAAACAAAGCAGTTATGAACATACCACTCACAGCTGCTTGAAAGTGCCACAAACGAAGAGCTTTTCCATCCCACCTGTGTTTTAAAGAATTCTGCCCCATTTTCACAGTGACCTGTAGGCTCTCTCATATTTTTACCTAATGTTTATTTCTAGTAAATATTGGACTATGCCCTTCCTCTCCCTCTCCTCTCTCTCCCCTTTCTTTTTCTTACAGCAAACATTCAAATGATGTATGTAATTTCTGATTCACTAAAAATACTTTAAAGAAAAAGATTGATTTTTTTCTTAGTAAGGTTTTCAATAAAAGTGTTACAGAAATTGCAACAAAATATTTACAATATTGACATTAATGCAAAAAAGCAACCATTAAGATTTTAAAACACTTCAAAATTCTATTTTTATAGAAACCAAATTTGTTTTCCACTTCATACCATTAATGATCAGCATGTGCCTACTACATACAAAATATACGTGCCATTATCTATAATCTTTCTCCTGCTTTTGGTTCATTTTTTCTCATTCTATAATGTTTACTATAGAACCTAATGCTGCTTATTGTTGCTGGCAGTCTAAGCCTGAGTGGAGTTCCTTTGCTTTCATATGAGACATAAAAAATACCATGTCATAATTACAGGCATATTTGTATCAGAACAAAATGTTGGGAGGAGGTAGGGAGGTGAAGGTATAATCTACTTTGCTTAGGAAGAGAAATAGTTCAAATGGCTTAGATGCTGTTTTCCTTTTGCGAGCCAAAGACTCATCAGATTTCCAGGACCTCTCTTCCTTAAGGGTTGACATTAATTCCTAATGCCTATTCCCCACTTGGAACCATCCTATTTCCTTGATTTTTGACCCTCAAATGACTTCTACCACAACCAATTACATTTTTTTTTTCCATGAAGAGATGAAAACTTTGATGGAAAAAACAACAGGACTGGAAGAACTCTTACAAAATAAAAAGCCAGTGCTGCATGCTGTAGATGTACTCAGTGGGAATATTAAAAAAATAAAAATAAAAATAAAAAGGGAAAGCAAACATTCTATGACACAAGGCTTTTCTGATCAAAAAGCTTTCTAATATTATCTCTAGGGGATTGGACCAATTTAAACATTTAAGTCATCTTTTGACTGCCCATTTAATAATTTTGAAAGAAACATGTAGTCTACCAGCCTTCTTATTGCTATAATTACATTCATACTCACACCCAAAAAGCCTATGAATAAATCTAGTAGAAAAGGAGAATAAAAACTATTTATTTTGCAGTTTCTACTTCTTTTCTATCCTTTCAAGTAATTTAAGTAAATGTAAATTATTCAATTTTGAGAACACACTATTTAACATCACCTCTCTGGGGACCAAAGGATAATGAACAAGGCTTTATTTCAGATATTTGATGGAAAATTTCAATGTGAAGTCCCCCTGGAGAGTTCCATGTGAAAAAAATATTCTAGATTAAGGTAGGGGACACATTATTTTCCAGATTTTTACAGAGCTTACCTCACAAAATAAACCATAATAGAAAATCACATTCATTCTTTTGTTTACATTTTAATGAAAAAAATAGAGTTCTGCACAGATCTGGTGATTTCAACAGGCAAGTTTTAAGTGTAGTGTTGTTGTTTTTTCTGTTTTTGTTTGTTTGTTTTGTTATTTGTTTTCATTTTTGTGGTAGTGGTAATGTTTTGTTTTGTTCTGTTTTGTTGTTGGGTGGGTGCTTTTTGTTGCTTTGGAGGTTGTTTGGACAGGTGGGTTTTCTTGTTTAGAATGATCCAATTCATCTAATCAAGATACCACTGAGCAAAAGAGATCTGTTCCAAACTTAGTCCCAGCGTGTTCAATGACCATCACTATTTTATTCCACTTCAGTTTTAAATGGAGAAAAACAATACTAGTGTTTATCTAGAAAAAAAGCAAACAGCCCAATACCTCTACAAACTGCCTTGTCAACTTTTCAGTGAAGCAAAATAATTTCCTGCTTTGTGATACCAAAAATAAAAATATTGGCAATATTTGGTAACTAATAAAATAAACATGCTTCCAGACTGAGCAGAAGATAACACCATCAGCTACAGCTGTTTGAGACTATGCCAGGAAAAAAAATATAATACTAAATTTATACAGAGCTTGCTCCAAATCTGTAATCCAGCTGCGAAACACACCACGTAATCTTTCTTAGTTATAAATTATTAAATAATAATTAAATGTAAGTTGCTGCAAGTATAATTGGACCATTAATTTGTAGTTCTTTCTCCTGTAGTTATTCAACTTCAGCTTTAGTAGAGGTCTCTGAACAGTTTCCTATTACCTTATTATGACATTTGGTAAATGCTTCTCTGCATCCAACAGATTGCTCTGCTTCAATATACTGTACTGCAAGACGAGAAACTAACTGGAGAATCGTCACCGTGGACTAATTATGGTTGAAAACGTCAAAGACCCTCATAACTTGCTGAAGCATAAAATTTGCCCTGCCTTTAACTTGTTATAGTCTAATGAGATTTCAAGTTATAACAGCACATCTCAATGCTTTCTCTGATCCTGTTTTAATCAGATTTCTTTTTTTGTTTGATAGGCTTTAGAGAGAAAATATTGTCTGTTGTAAACATCACCTTAAAAATAATCTCTAGCTGTTAATGACCCACAAAAATGGCTTATGATTATTGTGCAGCTTCCACAACCAGAAATTATTCAGTGGATGCTATTTGCAAAGCTCTGCTATATGCTCAATAGACCCAGAAGAGTCCTTTTCCAGCAAGTCCAACATTTCCTTCTTAAGCAGTGTTTTGCTTCTGTCTTACAAGATGATAATAAAAAACTAATTTTAGTAGATTTATATCAATAAGCCCACAGCCAAGCACACATCGCAGGACAATGCCATTTAAAAAATAAATAAGGAATAAAGAATGTTTATCTCAGCTATCAGCTGCCTACTGAATAATACAGAACTACATGTGTTCTACTAGCCAGACTCCAGCAATTTATAAGAAATGGTTTTCTACTTCCCTCTATTGCTTTTACAGTAACAAGTTTAACACATTCCTATGAACGTACAGAAATACAGGAGGTTACCAGCCTGCTTCAGGGACCATCCCTACTATTAATATGTGACAAGTCAACAGGTCTTAATTATAAAAACACCACTAAAGCAATTAAGCAGACTGAGAGATTATGAAGAGTCCCAGCTGTGGCAGCATGTTTCTTGCTTTAAGATAACAACCATTTTCTATTGAAAGTGAGATTAATCTTGTAAGTCATATCAGAAATCTTGCCCAGACAAAGTTCTCCCCTCCTATTAAAATGAATTCTGGCTTTGGCAGTGACTGTAGACATAACGTGCTCTGCATAGTTAGTTGTGTACAGTCACTTGAACTGTCACCCAGCGAGACCCAATTATAGTAAGCACGAGCTACAGGATTAAATCATCTTTGGCCTTGGGCATTATGCCAGGTATTGCAATAAGCAAAGCCAGACAAAAATATTCAGATGTTATTCCCTGGAATTGTTTTTCTATGTATAATGTAACCTCCACATACACGTTTTATTTATTTATTTATTTATTGTTCCCAAATCAGCTTATCACTTGCATAGGCAGAACCTGATTTTCACCCACTTACTTTCAGGACTGTACATACAATTCTGGCTACATATAGCCAGATTAACTAATTATCACTGTGAGCTAACTGTACATGTAGCAGATGACAGCTTCACATGCCAGACCTGACAGCTTCACCTGTATCTCCACAAGTTAACACCCATGTTAGAGTATTCCTATGCACACTAAGATGTTGGTGCAATGCATGCACCGTTGACGGTGTTTCAGCATTACAACCAGGTTAAAAGCATGTAAGATTTTACACGCTATTGAATACTTACTGAAAACCCAGCCACAACTAAACATTTGTATCATCTTTAAGAATAAGAGTTTTTTTTCTGCTTTTGGAAATCTGAAACATTAGGAGGAGGAGTTTGGGGATGTGTGATATGTATTTTGCCAAGCTAGGAGACAACTTTCACTGCTAGTTTTCTAGGCATTTCAATTTGAAATCCACTGTATTAGAATATAAGAAGTTAAAAAATATTTCTCTACTTTATACACAACAGTCTTGTACTATTATCTTTAATACACCCTTTGATGATTAGTAAATTCAATAGGCCCTTGCAAAACAAGCTTCTCAGCTGCAAAACTGGACTACCTTGAGCAATCCCACAGCAGGTGTTTGCCAAAATTGCTTGTAGTACCCCTGCTACGGTTGAGTTGAAAGTCAAGCTAGTAAACAGCCTTTTACAGCAAAATATGACTCTACAGAACAAACCACTGCATCACTGCTTTTTCTGTCATTAGCAGATGCAGCCTGAAAAAAGGCACATCCCTGTCCCATCAGAAAACAAGTCACAAGCACAAACCTGAACGTCCACATACTTTGCTTTCTTTCAAGTGCCACTAGTACTTCAGGATATCTAAACCACAGTTTCTCAATCTTTCCATTTCCCATGTTTCCCTTTCTTAATACGAGTGCTACCACTAAGGATCCAGAACTCTGACACCCAACAGCAAAGAGCTCTGTACCAAATGACAAGCAGATCAGAATTCTGAAGGTATTACCTTTGGAAGTTCAAGCTTGCAAACAAGCTTGACATAGTGAGCTGGAATTGATTTATCATACCTTATATACAACATTTTAAAAAGCTCTTCTGGGCTAATTACATACTCAGTTGATCCCCAAGTGATTTATAAAGTTCCTGACTAATTTTATTTCTCTTCTGAACTGACAGATGGAGTACAGAAAACTCATCTACATCCCATAATGCAAATTTTTTTCCATTATTGCAAAAGATTACAGTTAGAATAAAGTAGGAAGATTTTATCTCTGCTTTACTCTTACATCCTAAAAAATACAAACCAGACTCACAAATCAGGCTTATCTTTTCCTTTAGTTTTCAGATTAGGTCAGAAATCTGTTTGCATCAGCCTTTGTTCACACAACAGTACTATTACCTCAATACTTTGCAACAAACATATATTTCATTGTACAGCTCAGAAGCTATTACCTTTACATATACATATGCCACCTAGAGCTGATGTAACATCACCACAGTAATTGTAGTCCTCATGTTTTTGCAAGAACTGATGAAGAAGAGTTAGTGTAGCTTTCCTTTGTTTTTCTCACAAACAAAAAACATCCCCAGGGTGACCTTGGTGTTCTTTTTTAAAATTTCATAACGAATGCAAAAAGCAATCAGAAAAAGATACCCAGTGATACAATCCTTTAGAGAATGCTTCAAATACATTTGTCCCTTATAAGAACCAAAGGAAGAAAAAAAATATATTAATTTAGGCAATTAAGAGTACTTTGAAAGCAATATCCAGTACATTAAAAAAACTGTCCCTGGAGTGCTGCCTACAATCTATGAGAAGTTAATTTTTAGAGCAATTCAAATGAAGAAAGGTCATTTTCTAGATGTGCTCTACACATTACAATTTTTAATTGGTAACTTAAATGAGAAGTTACTTTTGTAAATATGGAATGAATGGTTAAGTGAATTGGAAATGAAATTAAATACATGTGTTACATTTATCATGTTGTTTTAAATGAAAATATGTATTTATCATCTCTTCCTCTTGTGTATCAGATAGGAACATGTGGGTTTCTTCTTTAATGCTACACTGTGTACAGCCAAAAAAAAATTGAAGAATTCTCTAGAGTTGTAGAAAAAAAAATTATACAGAGGACAAAAGAGTTAACATTAAATCTAGATAGCTCCTAGGATCAACTTCTATGAATGAAAACTAAGTAAAGCCCATACAGACTGTAACTTCAGTTCTTCAGGAAAAGGGGAGTGACTTACAGCACATCATAGACTCTGCCATACAACCCTGCCACTTAATGTTCAGGAAGAGAAGGCAGCCTCCCCAAAGCACACAATAATTGGATTCTCTTCGCTCATCTGCAAGTTACCAGTCACAATTCTGTGAAGTGCAGGAACAGATTACCTAAGTGAAATTTTACTCTTTACTGATAGCATCAGTTCTATTATTGTATACATTTCATAATTGCAAGTGGAAATACATTAAATTATGGATAATTCTCTAAAATTATATCAGGAAGTAAAGAGTCTGAGAATGACAGACATAGTAAATTTCCCTCACAGCAAAGTCAGAGAAAGGACAATACAGTCACCAAGGCAGAGGGATGTAATTAAAGTTTCAGTCCCCTCTGCAACAGACTTTCTATACGACTATAAACAATGCACGTCGTGTGTGAGTTCCTCCATGTCTCATGTATTAAAACATAAAAATCTTTCCACATGGTGCCGAAAGTACATGTTATTGCTAGACAGAAACTTCAGAAGCACAATGAATTTATCACAAATTACGACAAAGTTGATCCTCACAGAAGTCAGCAGTTTGTGGGGGATATTTCTCTTTGGTAAATGCAATGTTAAATGCACTTGCTTAACCCTAGTGAAAGTGCTGTAAGGTAATATTTGCTGATTTTTATACAAGTATTAAAAACGTAACAAAACATGATGAGGAGGTTTCATGCATGTTCATTACAATACAGAAATGAAATACTAGCATAGAATCCTTTCCAAATTCATTCATATGAATAATGAAGCTAGAATAAATAAAAGCATGGATTTTGTATTTGTTATTACTCTGTATGTCTTCAGAAATGCTTGATAAAATGTTCCCCATTTGATCCTTCGATCATTAAGAATAATTACCATAAAGCAGGAAAAAAAAATCCCCAGAAAAGCCTACAGCTCAAAAAACTAACATACTCTAACTCAAATCTTTCCACAACATTAAAAATCATCATCAGTTTGGAATAAAGGTTTGTTTCAATCAAAGGACACAGGTACACCCAGTCATACAAATTACCACATTCTGTCTAACTGGAAGACAATGATAAACTTCAATTTGATAAAGCAAAAAGATTTCATGGGCCTACATTTCAAAATATAAAATATGTGTGCAAATATACAGGGAGGTAATGGTCCTGCGTTCCCTCTCTTCTGCCTCTACCGGGTAATTCTCAACTGACAAAGAAGTTTGCGTGCAAGTTAGAAATTTCTTCTTCTCACACTGAAAAAGATACTAACACAGCTTAAAGGACAACTAGATACTTAATGGAAGTATTTAAAGAATTTTATAGAAATAAAGGAAGAATTTAAGTTATGACAAAGATAAACAAGGTAGATAATGAAATGGAGCAGAAAAAGAGATCTGTAGGGGATGAATGCAATTAAAAACATGGGCTGATGGGGCAGAACAGAGCTGAAATAATATGGCTCAATGTAACAGAAAAGCACAGATCCGCAAATACAGTATGCCATAATTGATCAAAGAATGAAACTAAGGAGTCTTAAGAATAAAACCTTCTTCAGCCACCCAAATGATCACCTCACTCAACCTGCTGGCAGTGTTATTTGCAATGCAGCCCAGAATGTTGTTACCCCCCCCCCCTTTTTTTTTCTTTTTTCCTGTAAAGATGTATTGGTGCTTCATGTTCAACTTTTTGTCAGCCAGGACTTTCAGGTGTTTTTCTGCAGAGATGCTTTTCAGCCAGTCAGCCCTCAGGCTGTACCAAAAAATTGAGTTATTCCTCCCCAGCCACAGGACTTTGCATTTCCCTCCATTGAACTTCACACAGTTTGTGTCAGCAGTACTCTTCCACTGTCTAAGTTAGTCATAATGCTGTAATAACACTGAATATATTTACATCGAGCAACCCCATCAAAGACTGTGGTAAACCCAGCATAACTCCACTGTGAAGTAGATTAGTTAATTTTTATTTTTATTCTTTTAAACCACCAAGACCTCAGCAGAGTGCCTCAGCAAGAGAATGGGCTTTTTGTCAATGACAAGAATGTGAGGAAAATGCTTTTGCACTCCTCAAGTAACTTGAAATTTCTTGCTTAGTGACCACATCCCTCTTCTGTTGCTCAGTTGTGCCTGAGACCCAACCTCTGGTCTTGATCCAGAGGTGAATGTACCATTCCAGCAAACAGCTTGGGCTGAAACTCAGAGTTTGCATGACCTGAAGTTTTTCTCCTTTCTATTCTTACATGGCTTACAAGATTATGCACTGAGTGTGCCTCACTTGTCTTTGTTTTAGAAATAAGCCATTTTACTTTACCTATATATTCCCTATGTGTTCCCTATCTCAAGCAACAAAGGTTGAGTCGAATAATTTTTCTGTTTCATTTGGGCATTGCTAACTGCTTTAGCTCTTAGACCACTGCCTACAAAGCGTGTCATGTTTGTGTATCTTTCTGCGATAAGCCATTTCATTGACTGTGTATCATTTAAAACTAAACAAACACCTTCTGTCTTTTTCCTGGCTCTACCTCAGCTTGTTAAGTACTACAGCATATGTCATCTGTTTCCCTAAACAACCTACATGAGCACAGCACTATGGGATTAGTAATTTAAGAAAATGAAGAACAAGCAGCAGTTGGCACACATATGCAGTCACATTCGATTTGCTTTAAGTAGCCATTTTAATACAATCTCTTCCACCCAATAAACATGTCTATAAATAACATTAAAAAATAACCTTGTTCCTCTAGGCACCACCTTCTTAAATACCACAATACATGAGGCATTAGAAGAAACAAATGAACAGAAGCCTCAAAGCTGTCCTACAGAGATGGTAGAAGAAACGTCCTCTTTGGAGCATCTGCTGGAATTGTTCTTTAATAAAGCTAAATCCATTTTGTGAAAGTGTTTCCCAGAAACAAAAATGAGTTTGTTAATCTAAAAGAAAGGTAATTATTCCAAGCATTGTTCTATCCTTCCTTCTATAACCTAGTGCAGACAATGTTGCCAATATTACCAGTGGATAACTGGTTGCAAGTATATTTATTTATCAAGGGCAGAATCAGACATTTTCACAAAATATTATCAACTCCTTCTGCATTGGCAGAAAAATGTAGCAAGGTCTAGAAGATAATCTATTTAATGCAGGAGCAAAAATATTTCCATTTTTGCAATGAAGAATATTAACTACAGCACATGTGGAGCCTTAAACTTTCACTACGTAGGCCTGCACATGAAAATACCGACATACAAAAAGTTGGATATCATTCAGTTGCAGATGAGTTTTATGTATATGTTCACATTACAATACTCTTCAGCCAGTTTAATTTCACAGAAGTCAATGGCCTGGCCTCCTAGTTATACTGAATTACATCTGGAATTGCATTCAAATTGGACATCGCTTTTTGCTTGTTTTTCCAGTAGTAAAACAAATTCAAACACAGCCTCTGTATCACAGAAAGCACTGAAACCTGAATACACTAAATACATTTGCTTCAGGAAAAAATGAAATAAACCTAGAAACTTGGTAGAGATTCCCTCTCCTCTACAGCTCACTTTGTCATGCAGGGATGTCAGCAGAGATGCTCCTGAAAATCACACCCCAGGAGAGAAACCTCCCTCACCTCATGGAGTTATCCTAACAATTATCTGTGGGGCTTTGCTGTGGCCTGGATCACGGAACAGAACCAATTTAAATAAAATCCTGCTCAATAAGGGGGTTTACACGTTCTTTTCCCTGTTGTGGTTCACAATACAGTCCACATGGTAAGGGAGCCATGAAGCTCCTTTGGTGATGCTGACAGTCCCATTTATGCCCCATATTTTCACTGGACACAGGATGGAAAACATTGGCACAGATGGTGAAAGGGGAATAAACAACTGTAACATGTTGCTTACGGTACTCACTGTGGCTGGAGGCAGGGGAACAGTTCTAGTCCCCACTCCAATTAACTGAAATATGCTAAAACAGAACAGTATCAAGTAAATTAGAAAGATGAAAAAAAAAAAAAAAAACCAAAAAAAAAAAAAAAAAAAAAACAGCATATGCAAAAAGTAAGCAGCTAAGGGAGAACTTGCAGGAGACAGGTGACACTCCACATCATCTCTGCTTGAAGTAGGTATTTGAACCTGGATTTTCATAACTAGTTAGAGCACAAGCACTGGGGAAGAAAGTTTCAGCATTTTATGCTACCTTAATTTAGAAATAACATTGAAAAATTTCACAGGCTAAGCCAAAATTTCCAATGCCCTTCTTTAAAAACAAACACACACAGACACACAAAACACTAAAACTAATAAAATCAAAATATTTTTCTTTGAGGCAAAAAAGAATTCCATGCAAGTTGAAGCTAAAAATCCTCTTTATCACCACTTGCAAAACAAAATGTGAACAGATGAACAGAAATGAATTTATCTTAAGTGTAAAACCGTTTTTTGGGTAGAGATTGTTTCTTCCCTCCCCCTCCCTCAGTTACCCAAATGAAACATAAAGCTGTGCTCCTAGAGCTTAATAGGAGAAATGGTCCTAAATAAATAAAGGTCAAAGATAATTAATAGGGATACCTACTGATTAAACATTTCTAGATATTTTTTCTGTGGGTAATGAAAACAATTATGTTCGCCATAATCCATATTAATTATGTTGATCCTGTGAATTCCTGTAATCTTCCTAATTGGAAGGGAAGCCCTTCAAGAGATTTTATTTTTTTTCTGACCCATTTGCACAAATTGTTGAGAATGCATCAGTGATATAGTTAATGCCCCAGCTTTCCTAGGAGCAACCAGCCAAGCAGAAGGTAGAGGACAAAGTTCTTCCAAAAGCATTTTGGAGATGAAGACTAAAGAACTTCAGGGCATATCAAAAAAACAACAGTGAAATATTCATAATCAAAATATACACTGCTTTTTGAGGGTCTTCCCAAATACACATACAGGAGTCCATGTTTAAGCACCTGCATTTTTACACCAGTCACGTTCGGTTGGTCTGATCATCAGCAAAGCTATGGTTGCCTACAGTGGCTGTTATCTGTCCGACCAACATATCAAGTCTGCATTTCTAACTATGGTCTCCAGTAAGAAAGTATTACAATAGCTAAGCCATTTAAAATTCATAGGTCGAGAGTTCTTTCATTTTTCCCAGTAAAAAATATTTTCAGATGCACCGCCAGTTATAAAAATACCTGCTTGCAAAAGGGGTGTGTTTGGCACATCTGCATTTTCACTCCCTCATGTGTTCCATTTCCTGTAATGGCATAAGTTTGATCACAGTCCTGTGGGTCTGAACAGAGATTTTGCCTAACAACTAAATAAAATAAGAATGTGTAAGCAAAGTTAGGGCTAAGGATAGCTTTAAACCAAAATGATTTAATACAAGTAAAAAGAAAAATCAGAATACTACTTTATAGTATACTTCTGAAGCCAGTGAAGCACAGAACTTAATGACAACAAACTGGAATATATTTTTTCTGCAAAATAAACAAGTAATTCTTCCTCTTCCCCAATATATTAAATAAACTGAAAAACAATCTGGACTCAAGTACTTGGGTAATTGAAAATGCAGAGCACAACTCTCCTAGGATGACAAAAAAAACCTGTATCAGCCTCCTATTTTTCCTTTAAAATTACAGTAACGCACTGAAGATTTCTGCTACTTATTTTTCTGAAGAAATAACTTTACTGCATGATAGGGAGGTAGATAAAATATTTAATATTAATGAAGTAACAACATCATTGCTTTTTAAGTCTTTACTGAAAGGAAGTAGAGGAAATGTACTAACTTCTGGCAACTTACTAAGACAAAAACAGGCTTTTCTCAAGTCATTAACATAAGATAGCTAAGGAGCTTTAGTTAGCGACCTTTACATTTTCAACATTTGCTTGTCTATGGCTTAAAATACTGTCATTCTCTCCCAGTTCTTACAAACATTAGGAAAGGAAATGTTTTTGTTTCCATTCAAAGTTTATAGATGAACATGAAAAAATTGAGTGGTTTAATGCTTTTGGGGGTCTTCCATCAAGACTCTATCACTCCCTTAGCAACTGATGGGGAAATCTGCCCCCTCTACACTGAGTGAAGCAAGGAAAAAAATGAAGTGATTCCTTCTTTGCTGAGAGTCCTTTTGCCAACATAGTACAAGGAGCATAACTCATTTTAAACTCATAACCTATCCTGAATCCAGATCAAGAACAACATCTGTTCAAGTCTGTATTTCAGATAATGCATTGAAAGCGACCACAGTATTCCCAGAGTAGCAAGATTTGTCTTTGTAGGTTCTAAGAACTACTACTAAAGTGAACACAGAGGTAGACCATTTACAGGAGAGGTTGCAGCAAACAGTCCTTGAATATCTCTCCGCTGCCTCCCAGAACCTCTGTATCAAACAGAACAGAATTCAGTCTTTAGCTTTTTCAGGATACAGAAGGGGTTCATTCTATGGACTCTGCAGATAACTTCAAAAACTCTTCATCCAAAGCTCTGGCTTCATTTATGATTACTTTGGAGTTTTCCTACATAGGATGAATAACATGAAGGACAGAAGCATTTTTCATTTCTGCACATGCACTCCTCCCACAATATTTTAAAGGTTTTATTTTCAATTTTGATACAGGTAAAAAGAGGATATCATAAAGAAATACTTTCTGTAAGGTCACCTAAATTATGTTAATTTGCCTTATATACAATTTTATGTGAACAGAAACACTCAGCTGGGCCTAACATGATACATTTTTTTGGAAGTCTGAAAATAAGTTAGGAAAGTGACTTGGCAGGATTCAGCCACTATAATGTTCAGGTGGGAATTAATTTACCATAAACTGAAAATGCCACTAGGCAGATCCTTCCAAGTTTTCACAGCACTGTGCAAGTTACCTTCCTTGAAGTATATTAATTTTATCTTCTTTTAGAATAAGATGTGAAAAGAGCTTTGTTTCACATAAAATGCTTTCAACCCAACAGAAACTTGATGTACTTCTCTTCAGTATTTAATCTTTTCTCAGCACTAGTCAGCTGATGTAAAACAACACAGACATTAAAACATGTAATGTCGTATGGACTAATAAGAAAACCTGAATGTCTTCTACATTTGCTTCTGCTACAAAAATAATAATAATTAAGATGTATTCTATTATTACAAAAGGAATATTATATCTTCTCTTTTCCAGTATATTACCAGTTAAGAAAAGACCAATACTGAAAGGCAAAGTTTAAATCTAGTATCTACCATTTGTTTCTCTTTGCATTCTTAAAGGAAACAATTATTTAAAGAAACTCAAACAAGGCACAAAAAGCCAGGAAAAATCAGTACTGTTAAAATATAGAGCTAAACTTTGCCTCAAGTATTTCGTAGAATAGTTGCTGCTATATCAGATCAGGCAATGCTCATGTAGCTATGAGAAGAAAAAAAGAAAAGAAAAGAAAAGAAAAGAAAAGAAAAGAAAAGAAAAGAA
>CM021741.1:2321629-2379428 GCA_011075105.1 Heteronetta atricapilla
TTTTTTTTTTTCCCCGAGCACCTCCCGGCTCCGCCCCGGCCCGTCCCCGAGGAGGCGGCCTTGAGGAGGGCTGAGCGCCCCGGGGGCCGCAGCCCCGCAGCCGTAGCTGGGGCATCCCGCGGCTGCCGCACGCAGCCCCCGGCGAGTTCTGGGGCGCGGAGCCCGCTCGAACGGGAACCTTCTGGAAGCCGCGGGCCCCGAAGGCGGCAGCCCGTGAGGCGTTCCGCGGCTCGCGACCAGCGGCTGCCCCCGCGGCAGCCTCCCTCAGGCTCGTCCCGGCGGCGCTGGTGACACGGCTGCGCTTCCCCGGGCGCCAGGCGCCCGCAGGGAGTCTGCCTCACGGTCCCGGGGCACCCTGCGGCCTTTGGGACAGGACACTGCCGCCAAAACCGCGCTGGTGCATAGGGTCATGGAAGCGCAGAATGGGTTGGGTTGAAAGGGAACTTAACGATCATCCAGTTCCATCCCCCTGCCGTGGGCAGGGACCCCCCCACCAGACTAGGTTGCTCAAAGCCCCATCCAGCCTGGCCTTGAACGCTTCCAAAGATGGGGCATCCACAGCTTCTCTGGGCAACCTGTTCTATTGCCTCACCTCCCTCTGTGTAACGAATTTATTCCTTATGTCTGATCTAAATCTCCTCTGTTTTAGTTTAAAGACATTTCTCCATGTCTTATCGCTACACTCCCTGACGAAGAGTCCCTCCCCAGCTTTCCTGTAGACCCCCCTGTAGGTACTGGCATCCTCCCATTTGGGCCTGCCAGAGCTCTGTGGCCTCTGCGTGATCTCCATTGTGATACCAACTGCTCAAGCCTCTGTTACAGTCAACGGGAACCTGCGCCTGAGGAACCGCAGGCACCCAGGGTTTTTGTGGCGTTCACCTTAGCTCCCCCATGTACACACAACTGTGGCTGAGGCCGTGTCACCTCACCCCAGCCCAGAAGAGTGTAATAAAACACTAAACAACAAAGTTGTGCTTTGTTGCACAACTTTCAGATAGCCCAACAGGGCTGCGGTATGGACTCTGTAAGGATTTGCTGCCTCAGTCACCTGTATAAGAATAATACAGAAGAATAGTTAAGTAGACACCAATGAGGCTAACTCAGACATACAAAATTAAACACCATGGAAAGTAGAATCTTATATAAACAATATGTTTAGTATCTTTTCAAATTCATTGAGAATGAAGGAAGGTTTTTAACCAAAGAAGGGGTGTGCCACTGCAACTGCAAAAACTGATTAACTGCATGCATAGTTTCTTAGCAGCTATCGAGCAACCACATTGCCAAAGATAAGTGCTCAGCCACCAGCTGGAGCGGGTAGCCCATGCCATTGCAAAGCAAGGGACCTGCCTGCAGTCTACTTATCAGGACTACAAAAATGTCAGAATGCAATTATCCAAGTGAAGCATCAGAAACCAGGTTTAGGCTTCCACTCTTTAAAGAGATTTTGAGTTACAGTCTAGCTCAGCATAACTTTGTTGGAAATCTAAGTTGGGTCTGGTCTTCTACTGTCTTCTACTTTGGTAATAATTGCATGGATGGGCCACTTTTTAACCTTTTAAAAATAATTTTTATATAGAAAGGCGCTTATGTCAAACAGCAGTAGCCAACATTAGCCACAGATGGAAAAGCAGTTAATAATCAGTGAGCTTGAATAGTTGTTGAGCAGATGATTTCTAAGACAGGCTTCTTAAAGCTTCCTAGAGAAATAGGGAAGGGCAGGAGGTTGTGCCCTTCATAAAACTAGTAGTTATGAGATCCTATATTCCCACCTTTTTGCTGGTGCTATATAGTTCAGCGAGACACAGGAGCTGTTTGTGCCAAGTTCTCCTTTGCAACACAAAAGAACATCATTTACTGCATTTAGCGGATTTGTGAGAATGGGTAATTAATTGTCTTCAAAATGCTTTAAAGATAAAGCAGGAATATTGTTGTGTTTTGTTGTTTGTTTTTCCTTCTTCCCCTGCCTTCAGCTTTACTAGAACTTTCTCCTGCTGTGTGCTGGTTATAACTTAGTTTTTCCAGGAGGCTGTCTGCTAGACTCTGAACTTTTTCTTCTGTGACTTTTCTAATCCTCTTGTGAGTTTCTGCTCTTTAATCTAGAAATTATTGATTGTATTGGATCCATTCCATTCTACAAACTGCATGTCAATCAGCTATTTTGTAGAAATGCTAATTTCTTAATAATTTATACTGTATATTTGACCAACAGACACTTTTGAACACTTCTATAGATTGTCTTTTTCACTGTTGATGCATATCATGTCAATAAAGACACCTTTTTAACTGATATCAAGTCGTGAGGATGGGTATTGTTCTTTTAGTATATATGCTGGCAGCATACTCTTGAGCTTTATTTCTGTTTGACACCTTATTTTATATTTCATATGTAAAGCAGATAAACACAATGGTAAAACATGGAAGAGCAAGGTGGTATTGTGACAGAGTGTACTCTGATAGCAATTAGAGAGCTTAAGTATACTACTATTTTTGAAGATTTCATTTCACATCCAAACATCTCTTGAAGATATGTGTTTTCTCATGTTTCAAATATATGCAGACACAACACAAAATTTTTCATATGCACCAAGTATGTCAATAGTTCATGATTAACCAGACAGCTCTCATCTAAGACTGCCAAGAAGAGACTGAGTTTGTTTTTACTGAAGAAAGCAATGAAATGCTATACAACAATTAAAAAATGCAGAATTATCTATAATTATGGAAATATAAACTGTATTTAACCAAGTGGGAAAGTTTCAACTAGACAGCACATGGATTTGGCAAACGCTTATTTGCTAACACAAATAAATTCTGTCTTTTCAGAGCTTCAGTGAAGAGGAACAGCACCTATACAACTCAAGGAACTCTCCAAAGGTTCTGTACTGGGAAGTACGTGTATTTGCTATATCAATACAGGTCATTTAAAATTGAAAGTAGTAGTATTGGACTGCTTAACTAATTGGCCTGCTTTACTAAAGTAATGCTTTATGGTTTTGCTCTTTATCAACATATTTTATTAAATTGCTTCATAAATAGTCTTACTTGCCACTGAAATGAGGAAAAGCTCATACTACTGCAGGTAGTGCATCGATGGAATCAATATCCATTTCTGATTGCTATCAATATCCATTTCTGATTGCTATCAGGTAGACAGCAGTTTAGAAGAACACTGGAGATTTAAAGAGCAAGCTTTAATCTTACTGGAGACAATTATGTCCTAAATTTAAACTGAAGAAAATAGTTGTAGTACCTTCAGAAGTCTCATGGTTATGTTCAGCAGTAAGATATTGTAAAAGGTAGTAATGGAGTACCTGTACACAAAAATATAAAAGACAAATGCTCATTACCCAATTATCAGATGGGACTTGTAGTCATGTTTCTAGTTTGATTTGTGTAGTGTCTGTAAATTATTGTGTGACAGTTTTGCTACTCAAGTGTTAATAAGATTGTTTAGGACTCAAAATACACCAACAAAAACATGTGTTTGAAGTTCCCAACCAATTTTATTAAGAGGGCTCAGAAAACTCTTTACCTTTTTCCTTTTCCTGAGTTTCTTTTGGGTATAATACCCACCTCTGAAATCTTTGAAAATTTAAACTAAAAGCAAATATTACCTGTCTTTAATTCTTCCTTTTTACAAAAATCTTTGAGCCTAATGTAGAATTGTGATAATTTTAGTCATATTCTGGAGTGGAAATTATTTAAAGAAGCCACAAATATCTGATCATTTATACCCACAGTTATGGTAGTAAAGGTAGATTTTTGGCTTCCAATGACATATGGTATTTCATTGTCAAATATTAAGAATATTGGTTGAAAAAAAAAAAAAATAGAAACTGGGTTTCTATCAATAAATCAGAAAGCAATTAAATGCAGTATGGATTTGTATATGTAGCACCAAACCGTAAAGAAAATAAGTTTATGTTTTTTAAAGTAGCGATGTTTGTTTTTCAAAGTATCAGTGCTAGTTCCACAATAATTGCATGCACTAAAAGGTTTCATTTTCCTTGGAAGTATTCACGTTAACATCTTAGAATCATGGGTTAAGTTTGTATACAGGTCACTGACAACCTAATATTTAAGTTTATGTAAGTCCATTGTCTGCAAATTACTGCTCACCTAAAAGGGTTTTTTAGGTACAGGCTCACCATCTTGCTTCACCAGGGTTTTGGTATATGTAAGACTACAATTTGGCCTATGGGAAATTGTTACACTAATTTATAGTACAAAGAAGTAGTGACACAGAAAATAAAAGCAGATGCAATATCCATAAAAAGCTCTCTTATGAACATTCAAACTGTTACTTTACGTAATAGTATACATTATCCTACTCACACACCCACCAAAAAAAAAAAAAAAAAAAAAGGACACGACATTATCAGGAGAAATTTGTGATAATAGGCAGGCCAGTTTTAAATTCCATTTACAAAGACAAAAATGTAAATTTTCAGTTTGGCAACATGTATTATGTAAGAGATTTATAATTCTGCCTACATACTAGAGGCCTACATTTTTTTGATTTGCATTCAGAGGAGGTGTTGGGCAGGGCATGCAAAGTCTCATTTTCCAAAGGTATGCAAACCAGGAAATACCTATCTTTTCACAAATATATATCCGACATGCAAACCACAAGAACATGTGCACTCACATATTGCAGGTAATCAGTTGGAAAGGAAACTAGTGTTTTGTTACCATTGCTTATTGTTTGCTTAGTTTTGCTTTTGACCCTGAGAGAGAAATACCCTCATAGGTGGGAGCTATTGTAAGTACTGGCTTTTAGAACATCCATATTGCATCCCAGTTCCATGAATGTCTGTCCTGTATTGTATAAAGTGGGAAAGAAAAACAGCTTTACACGTAAGTGGCCATGTGCCACGATTACTATAACTTGGATGGCTTTAGAATGCATCCATGTTTTGAGCCAGTAGTGCTCAAAGCTATCCTCCCAAACACACCTCATATTCAAACAGGGCCAAACTAGGGAACACCGCAGGACGAAGTCCCATGCAGTTACTTTCAGCAGACTGAGCCAAGTCCAGGAAAGCTCTGGACAAGTCCTAATTCTCATATCTTATCAGTTCTAGTGAAGAGCTCAGTTAAAGTACAGATGGCTTCTGACAGTCATTTAGACGTGTGGGCACAGATCAAGGAGTATGTTATGTTATGCTTAAGCCTGTTACTTGTCCCATGCTATTATGAATAGCCTATAGTTGAAAATACAGACCCACAGAATGTACCAACACCCTCACATCATCTTGGAAACCCTATTACTCTGCATAACTCATTGTATGCCCACTTTCCATGCCCACTTAACAAACATGGCTGAAAGTTTCCTTATTCAAGGCTGGGTGGAATGGTTCCCTAGAGTTTTCTGGACGCTTTGTGACAGATTTGCACAGAGGCACCTGGGATAATCAACAACAGAGCTGAAGTACAGTATCTTTTAAAATGAACTCCAGGTTGCGGTTTATCTCCACAGATCCATGTGTCAGAGAGCTGACCCCATCCCTAGCTGTGGGAAAATTCGGTAGTGACAGGAAACAAATATAATTAGATACAGTCAGCTGTTCATGTCCTTTGAAATGAGAAAGTGAAAATTAACAACAGCCTGTGCACAATTCCACGTTATCAGGCAGTCCTGCAGCTAGACCGTTTCAGAAAAGCCTCTCCGAATTTTATCTCTGCAGCTATTTATCAAATATAACAGAGGTAAAAAACAAGGCAAACAAATTCCACAACAAACAACTGGCATGGAAAGATTTTGCTAATCCCTTCAAGTTTTCAGTTATTGCTGTTTTCAGAAAGAACACACAACTCCTAAGGACACAATGGGTTGGCACATTTCATGTAAAGCTAAAAATTGACCTTGAAATAGGTTTTCAGGTTGTAAGATCTCTATCCATACAGCTATTCTGCTTTTCTTTATGGAATGGGAGATATTTTTTTTTCCCTGACTGAGGTTTCACAATATTTACCTTTCAGCAGCCCCTAAAAGTAATAAAATGTTGTTCAGTTCCCAAAGCCCAGGAATGAAGGAGAAAGAAAAGACACTGCCATAATCACTTAGTTCTTTATTCATTACTTGAGGGAAGCAGGAAGACATTTCTGTATAAGAAAATAGTGTAAGACACATTTGACCCTTTTACTGCCAGAGTGAACCTGAGTGACAGAGAATCCATCTGTTCACTGTAACACCTACGTATTTGCCATTCTGTCAGTTGATCACTAGAGATGTTATTTATTAATGCTTTCACAGTCCTATGCACATTCAAAGTATTCATCTGTGTCTCCAGTAATAACATTACATTACCAAGGGGAAAAGGAGTTTCTAGTAGAGTGCAACTAAACTCTCACCTTACGTATACACATTATTCTACAAAACTTACTCATGTAACAAAGATCTAGCTTTGATGGTGAAACATAAAAACAGTGAGCGCTGCCAAACAATAGGCTTGGCAGCCTTCTCTACATGGGTTGTCCCAAAGCCAAATAGCAAAGTCATCCTATAGTAGTTTTACTTAGGAATATTGCTGGAATTACAGAAAAACTTCATATGAAGCCAAAAAGTAAATCTACCTGGCTTGCTTATTGCTTTCTAAGTAGTACATCTCCTGAAACAGTTCACTGACAGTATGTAGTAGAGCTACATCAGACAGTCACTACAAAGCTCTAAGCACTTCAAGACTCAGATGGTATCATCTCTGTGATGGTCACAAAACTTAATACAGATTATTTTTAAAGTTGTTGTGGTTGTATAAATCTTTAAAAACAGAACAAGAGGCTCAGCATCAAAATTCTCTGCAACTCAGCCTAAGCAAGTCTGAACACCTCTTACTGTCATTAGTTGCCTGGGAGACTAAAGACCACCAAATTTCTGCAAGAGAGACCTGAGTATGATTTTGATACGAATAACAAGCCAAATTTAAAAAGACCCCAGAAGGACTCCTGATATAATTCCACTGACTTCAAGAAGTTTATCTTTGCATTTATTTTACTCCTTCAAGTTTGTTTGAACCTGAAACTGAGCCAAAGGCAAAATCCTCTAACAAGAGAACATGTGACTAGGCAGACTGCATTTGCAAGCTTCGGGATAACTCTTCCTTTTCCAAACCTGGGCAGGGAGCCTAAACACTAAGCCTATTAAATATAAAATATATATATATTAAATAATAATAATAATAAAAAAAAATGTGGCTCACTGCCTGTGTAAATATTTTTCGTAATTACCTACAGTAGTCAATTGATTAAAACATGTTCTAACTTCTTTAGAAGACCTTCTACTGCATATAGAGGCCTGAGCTACAGTTCAAAGTTCTTGTTAACATAATCATGCATGGAGTATTAATAACCTTACAGAACCTGCCCCTTGTAGCCACAGCCAGCAAGAACACTTTCTGCGGTAAAATTAGTTTCAGTTTAAAAACAGAAAACATTACTGCAAGGTGAGTTTCCATTAGAGAAATTTTCCAGTATTTCTTTAATGTAGACACAACCGTAGTTTTAAACAAATACATACATGCATGCACAAACTGCAGTATTTCACTGTTTGTGTCTGTAACTCAACGCCCTTGTGTATAGGGGTAGATATTATCCCTCGATTTCAGTAGCATAAAACTCACCAGCTTAAGATCAGTATTAGGTGTTTTATCACTTTGTTATTTTGGCACCAGTAAAATATATCCTCTCAGCAAATTATGCTGTCTTCTAATCCATGTAAAGCTTCAGCACACCACAAACACAGCTACTTAACATCCCAGATTCCTTCCACACCCAACCAATTGTATGATGTAATTACACACTTCTTTTTCATGATCTCAGCCTAACAGAGTATCAAGAATAGGCTGAAAAAATAGAATGAGATATTACAGATAGCATTAATTAAAACAGATTTGTCTGTGCAGCTTGCCAGGACTCGTGTGGTTTTACAAAGCACATAAAATAGCACGCATGCAGAGTCATTTCACCCTGGAAGTTCCTGTCACTGGTTCTCTATTTTAGCCAACATTCTTGCAGCTCTCAGCTGGAAGTGGCAGCTACCAAAACGTTTCTAACTCTGTGAGAGCTGCTGATGCTGGGCCAGTTAACTGGAGGTGCATTGGAACAGAGGAATCAACACTGGCACACAGGAAAGAGGAACTAACTTTTTTATTTCTCTTACACACCACACATTGAAGAAGCACAGAAAATCGACTTCTTGGCATAAATCAGGATACTAGTGAAGCATACATCTCTCTGTCATGGAAAGGGAAAAGATGTTCCAACAGTTCAAGGCAGTAGGAAGCTGAGAAGAAATTTGTACTGTTGTCTTTGGTATGTTGCAGTGCCAATATTGAAAGGTATACAAGTGACTGCAACAAAATACCGGAGATCCAAGGGAAGAGGTAGGAATGCTTGCCTCTGTCACTGCACCACATGACCAAAATTTTCCAAAAAATATTGGGCCTTGTTAGTCCTCCAATAAATCCATCTGTCATGTGCTAATCCTGTCTGGATATCAGAGCTTTAACTCTAGATTGTTCTTTAAAAGCTATTTACTTTATATTCCTCTGCAGGAAAGGACATTTCTCCCTGATTTGTTGGCATTGCCTTGTCTTTGCTTGTATGCGTGCAGTTCAGAATATGATGGAGGCCTGCCCCTGTATGGTGCTCTTAGCTTTACTAAGTTGATTATAATTAAAATAGATTGTTGTTTGACTGATCCTCTTTTCTTAAGTAGAGCTAATGCAGATTAACTGTCCATAGACAGAGGCTTTAAGTATGAAGTGTAAGAAAAATCTTGTATTAAATATTAGCAGTGGCATCACTACGTATCACCATTGTCATTTAACGTGTTGTGCTTTTTGACAATATAATGAAAATTTGCAACTAAAAATATACTGCTATACATAAAAACCTCTCTAGGACTTAACACTCTTACTTGTGTTTCTTATGCAGTGTCTCATTGAATGGCACTTCACTATACAGAAAAATAATTCTCAGGTGTCTTTCTGTCTAAGATTTAACACAGTTGAATATACCCTGCTGGTCACAATGCTTCAGTTTTTATATGATGCATGTACACGCTGCAAGGTATTTCAAACAAACTCTACAACTTTTATACAAATCAGTTAATTTAACTAAAAATAATGACAGAACCTACGTTTTCATTATGTGAATGATAAAATGTTTAAATACAACCTCAATATGTGATTCTAGGACACCAATAGATGTGGAATTTAGGAATATTTTTTCTCCTGATGCTGTATGTCCTGATGCTGATAAGGGAAAAAAAAATGCTAGGGAGGTCTTTGATTTTTCATTATGCATGACATTCCAATTTCTGGCCTGTTGGTCAGATTGGCTAGCAGAATAATTGCACCTACATGAACGACTGGTATAGTAGCATGTGAAGCACAGCAGACAGGCACCCCTTTTTGCATTCCGACAGAGATGGGTGCTTATTGCTGCAAGCAGCTGCCTTGGCCATATGTCTGAGCATACATCCTACATATGAAGATACTGGTTGTGCAAAACCTCGTACTGAACCACAACTGAAATGAGGATAAATGGAAACAAAGCAAAATAGAAACTAACAAAACTTGCTCCCTTCTCTGCTCACTGCATGAATAGAAAGGTTAAGCATAGCCTAACTTAAGCTTTTGTAAGCAAAGGATTTCATCTCTATACCAGATAGTACTTCTATTTTTAAAATAGATATTTTGTGCAAATATATTTCAGGCTTCAGACTGGACACATAGAATTTGTTGTATGGTGCATTACCTTTTTTAACTCAAATAGTCCATGTGGGAAGGTTGTTTCAATTAGGAGTGAAACTTGATAATGAAAGCATAAATTATTTATTTTTATGCAGCCATCCTTAATCACAAATAACATTGTGACAAATGTCACAAATTTCAAAGGCAAAGTTGTTTTTGTAAATAATACAGAAGTTCACCTTCCCAGTCAAAGCTCCATTTAAAATTTAACTCTTTAATTTAACTCTAATTAATTCTGAATTAAAAATTAGCTGCATCTAACAAGTACTTTTGACAAAAAGCTCACAAAGCAGCACTATCTAGTACAAGTCAGAACCAGTCTTAGTCATTTTTACTCCTGAAGCTTCCCAAACTAACTTTTCTGGCACCTCTCTGTCTGCCTGTAGTCCATCTCCTGTCTAATTAACAGTGAAGACTTTCTCATGGATTGTCAAGTTCTTTAGCACATGAAATAAAGTCTGTACAGACAGTCCCAGTTGCATAGCTGCAGCTGCTGGAATCAAACAGAGAAAGAACCAACATTTAGGAGAGCTACCTCAGAACCAGGTTAAGGACTTCCTCTCGGTTTGTGATCAGCCACAGCTGTAAGAGCAGCAACATTTGCTAGAATGTGGAGCAAATTCACAAGTCATTTAAATTGGAGCTAAAACATACACTACCTGCCCTACTAACTGAAACTTAAATTCTGCCTTTGATGTACATAGTTTACGAGAGCCTCCAAAACCATGTTATATGACTTTTTTCTTCTATAGGCCCAGATTCAAAGCACACTATTGATATTAAAAGGTGAAAAATTAGGACTACCCACAAAGCTGTATATTTGAAATTTCCTAACTCCTTTTCAATCTTAGTTTTGTTTCTAAACACAGCCAAATGCATAAAATTAGAGAGGTGTGGAATATCAGAATGACAACTGAGACATGACAAACTCACAGTAGACATGACATTTCTCACATCTACATTCCAATACATAAATAAATAAATAAATAATAAAACACAGGACTTTCAAAAATACATTTGTTGGTTATGAACATGGGTTTTATTTCTGCTTTGCAGGAAAATTCATGCTCAAGGAAATCACTTCCAACATAAGTAAACAAATGAACAGAATTTGTATAACTTGCTATAAGAAAACCACCAAGGTTTGTTTTACAAAACTCTTTACCTAGGAAGCAGGGGGATGCAAAGGACTGATTAACACAATACTTAAGTGAAATAAATAGTAGCCTTGTTACACTCTGATTAGTCCTTGCAGAATAGATTGTAAGTACTGATGTGTATCTCACTAGCTGCTGAAGGTACAACAGTAAACACCTGTGAAATTGTCTTCACACTGCTACAAGTCTACAAGTTTGTTAAATATTCATTTGCTTGTCTTCATTTCTCCTCCAGTGATTCACAGAGCTCAGACTACAGCTATTTAAACCCTCCAAAGATATTCCTGGATACAAACACAAAAGGCATGAATTGAAGCCAATGCTAGGGGAAAAGGAGCATGTTTTGATTCCTAATGTTCCCACACATGAATACTCCAGAATTACTGAAACATCACAGAAGAGTTATTCAAACAAAATTAATCAGTGCAATGTTTGTCAAAGCCTTTGGAAGAAATGCACTTGCTTAACTATAATCCAATTGCTAGATGAAGATCTTAGCCCAGCTTTGGGAAAGATTCTCAGTCCCAAATAATTTAATTCTTCATATTTTGGTATACAAAGAAATCTATTAGCTTTTCAATCTACACAGAAGTGTGTCTTAAAGAAATGTTTTGCAACCACTACTTTTTTTTTTCAGAAATAATATTTTATACATTGCAGCAGAAGCATAGGTATTTAATTTGACTGATATATTCTTGATACTCCACTGCCTTTTAGGGATAGAGGTGTGTTAAGAATATAGAGGTGTTAAGAAATAAATGACATGCCCAAACTTAGCTGGACTTCACAGTATGAGAGAAAATTGATGACAGCCATTACATCAGTAATGCAGTATGTGTTTGCACCAAACTGGAAGGAAACACTTTTTTCAAACTGGTTGTGCAGGAAAGTTTTTGGTCTGATGACGTTTTATCTCAGCTGGAATTTGGCCAGGAATATTAGGTTAACTATCCTGTGCCAGTAGAAATTACATTACACCAACGTAAAGATTTTGGGCGAAGACTTAAACATCTTCCTAAGTTAGTTGTCAGAGCATTTTGACCGTTGCTTGCCTCCTACAAGAGAGTTCTGTAGCACACAGAAGTGCAGCTGCAGTATCCAGTGACTTGTAGGGATGCCAGTCTTTTCAGCAGTCACTAGGCAGAATCATCTATTACTATGCAGCACGCATGCTGTACACTGTACACTTGGTATTGTAATTTAACTTCCATGCACTGCATGAATGTCATTCTCAAAAGGTATTTGCATGTGGAAGGAGTTCTGAGAAGCAAGAACAAGGAAGACAGCAACTGGTCTTCAGAACACACAAATTGTATTGTGGCAAACAACAGCAGCAGTCCAGAAACCAAGAATACATCAAAGACTATTGTACCATCTGGTATTTTTAGAAAGCTTTGTATTCAAATTTAAAACCAATAACCCCCAAAAATCTTATATAATGTTCCTTTTTCTTTAGCATAGCCTGCTGCCCAAGCAGCAAAAAGCCCAACAATGGTACTCTTCCATGTTAAGGATTTAGATTTCATAAATTTAAAATGGAAAAGAGTCCCTGCTGAGAGAAGGGAATGTGACAGATGGCATGAGATATTGCAGTAACCTTACTGACAAAACGTTAAGCATGTGACAGAACTTCAAAATAAAGTAATATTTCCCAGCTGAAGCAAGTTTAACAGGCATTAAAGTGGAAGTCAGGTTATCCAGAAAAGAAGTTATCTACAGCATTGAAATGTATGTATGACTTTTTTTGTTTCTGTTTTCCTGACGAAGACTTAAAACTTCCTCTTGGGAAAATACATATATATATATATATATGTACATATATGTATATATGTATATATATATGTACATATATAAATATATATACATACATATATATATATATATAGAAAGAAAGGGAAAAAAAGGCCAATTCACAAACTATCTTCATAAGCTAAAATAAGATTAAGAGGCCTGAAGCAAAACTTCAGTGCACTGAAAGAGCAGGTACTGTAATTCGTAGCCATTTTGGATCTGATAGAGGCAAATACTTCAAATAATTCATACATATTCATACATTCAAACAAGTACTGAGAAGTCCATACACTTCTGTTGACAAATCTGAATTCAGTTTAAAGAAGCAAGTAAATCAGTCACAAAATTTAGTAATTTTTTTTTCATTAAGATGTTAATTCTTTATGGATAATCAAATGCTCACAGATAGGAACACTTGTGTCATGTATTGATACCAAAATGCTCTTGTCCAGCAAATAGGGACTGAATAAAGGATGATTAGGCTGATCCCAGTTCTTCTACAGTCCTTTTGTGTGACCTTGGGAAAGCCACTGTCCCTCTCTCTCTGTTTATGATTTGCCATTTACCCCTTCAATTCCCCTTTGTCAGTCTTGCTTATTTTAAATACAGAAGTTAGGGATCCAACTGTAATGCAAGCAATCAAAACTTCAAAAGAAAGCTGTATGAAGAGGAAATGAATGCTTTTCCGTATAAAGAAAAAATAATATAGCAAATGACAGGCATGCTAACAGCTGCATTCAGTGGCATTTGCCACAATACTAGTATTTGTTGTCTTAAGCAAAAGCTCGCACTGTAGCACCTCAGGAGGTAAAATTTGTAAACCTTTACAGAAACCACAAAACAAAGAACCAGGCACCAAGACTACAAAAAGGACTTTATTCCAGATTTTTTTAATTCTATTTTAATTCTTAGATTTTTGATTTAATACATGGCTGGGGGAGGTTAAATCTCACAGATACTTAACTTGTGCTTTCTCATAGAACTGAGGTGCACATTCTGCTTATCAACGAGCTGTGCTATGCTTTCGCTGCACTACCACAGCTACAAGCAAGTCTTTTGTTTAAAAGAGAAACACAGTAAGTGATTGTAAAAGACATCTAACAGCCTAGGAACAGCTTCTTCATGTGACCATCAGCGTTATTCATATAGCCCTACACACCAAAGATAAGTAATGGTGATTTTCCTGCATAAATATGAAGAAAATTCTAAATTTCTCCCCGTTGGATTTCCTGAGGGGAATGTACTAACACTGGTGCCTGTTATGTGCTACTGATTTTCTGATGGTGTGGGTTATCTGAGAATACACTTTTAAGAAACAGTAACTTCTAAAGGATGTGAATCTTTGGTGGTTCATATCACATACGTGAGAATAACAGAAATAGTACTGAAATGAACTGAAAAATAAAAAACTTAGAAAATATAATGTATATAAGAAAAGAAAAATCTTTCCTAGTTACAACAGCACAGCTGATAGCTTGGTTCCAGGAACCTGATTGTTTAAATAGTATTAAAAAAAAATATAATAAAATTGGTTAGTGCTGGTTTTGATCACAGCTAGTTGAGTGCCTTAGGAATTATAAGAATATTCATCAAAATGCAAATACAAAGGATATTTTTCAAAATGAATAATGGTAAACATGAAAAAGAAGCAAGCAGCCAGAAAAAAAAAAAAAAAAAAAAAAAAAAAAAAAAAAAAGTCAACAGGGTCATTAAGGAACATGAATACACTAATAGTGACAGATAAGGCCGGTGTTGCTGAAGGCCTGAATAAGTTATTTGCCTTAACATTCATGAAAGAATTTGGAGCACATCCCTGAGACCTAAATACATTTTCACAAGGGTGAGTGACATGGTGAATGAAATATGAGACAGACATTTATTATTCCAGAGCTCAAAGAACAGTTCAATAATTAAGACTATTAAAAACTGACATAGCATGCTTAAATTCCAGAGAAAAATTTAGCCTAACATAGGTAAAATAATTCCAAATGGTAGTGAAAAATACCAAAATAACAACCATAGGGAAAGTGCAGTGTGCCACGAGATGGTATATGGCAGACTGTAGTGCACCTAGTGAAGAGAGGTCATGCACATATCTGCTAGGAGACTGTGACAAAGCACAAAGTGTAAATAGCTCAGAACACTGCGGCAGATAATTTAGGTACATCAGGTACAGGAAAAAAATCTGAAAAGACTAGCATGCTTGTTGGAACATCAAAGTAGAAACTATAAAAGGATAAAGACAGAGAAGAAATAAATTGCTCCTGGCTTGCTCTTTTCTAGTAGGAAAGATGCTGCAACAGCAGAGAAAGAAACACTAAAAGAAGAAAGAGTTGAGCCTAGACCTACCAGAAACAAAATGGCTGAGCTGCTGGCTACAAGTTTCTCACCTGCTAGCATGGAGTACAGGACAACTGCTTGTGCTATTTGTACTCTTTTGAGAAATGTCAGAGACCTCATTTATCTAACTTCCAATGAATTGGCTTCAAAAAAGCATAGATAATATATCATAATCACAAGATGAATTTTAGGAAGACACTAGATTTTCTATCGAAGAAGAAAATTACTCCTTTTTATGAATGAGCAAGGTCATCCAGGAGGCATCATTCACCTGACTTCTGAATCACAATGCTGAGTTGGATTTGAGTCCCACAGGCTACTTGGTTACTTTTTTTTTTTTTTTAATAAAATGAAAAAGCCTTCCATGCACATTTCAGCATGAACTCCTTATTCTTTGTACTGATTGCAGCACTTATCTAAGAGAAACATCTGCTAGAGCATAAATTCTGCGGAATAATCTTTTGGTTACCATTCTGTGTTGCCATTATGATTTTTTCCCCTTACCAGATAGCTGTAATAAAAATAAAAATAAAAAAATAAAAATCAATCTAATGCACTATGATTAAATGTTATCACAATTAAGGAGAAAACTAAGATCATAAAGACTTAAAGGTTTCTGCAGCATCCATACCCTGTTGTAGGTGCAGAAGAAGGGACTTGATACAGATGGAGGAAACTGAAACTTTCCACAGACTCTTGGAATACCAGAAAGATCATATATGACTGACTTTATGTGTAGTAAATGTACCTTTTTGTTTCCTAGCTGTAAGCTACTTTTCATTGCATTGTATGTAGATATCTAAGTGAATTATCATCTCTGGCAGTATCCACCAGGATTTTCTAAGATGCTTGTTTCTAGAAGGCAAACAGTAGAATCGTACAGAACAGAGAAGGTGTGGCTGGTACAGGTCTGCTGTTGCTGTTAAATCCTTTCCCAAATAAAGACTTTGGGTCATTTGGCTACAGCTGTGATTTATTTCAGCTGAGTGCTTATGCCAATCTAACCTATACACAAGAAAGAAAACATCTGTAATCATCATGCCTTCTCCTATTTTGTAGGAACTTTAAAGGGTGCAGTGCCTGTCCCGTTTACTTGTCCACAGTTACAAGTATATCAGGGGCCGCTGGTGGACAGCAGCTTTGTGAAGGTCTTTCTCTTGCTGTGAACCAGCAGTTTTCAGTAGCTAAATATATTCCAGGAATAAGGTTCAACACAAATCTGTCATGAATGTAGCTATTCACTCATTTTCAGTCTCTTCTTCCATTAGAACTTACCCTACCCATACTCTTTACTATTTCAGTAGAAGTCCTATTTCAGCTAACGACATTTGCTCTGTGCAGCATGTTGGTATGGCTTTCACTTCTGTGCAATAACTTGAAAGACCTAACTGTATTTTGATATATAAAACTGTCTAGCTTGGCAGGATACTGTACTTTTTATGTCCAACCACATTTCCTGACGTTTTCACCTTGAGTTAGAGCATGCCTTTAAAAAATATTTTTTTTTAATAAATAAATAAGGTGCATGTTAGAAGAGGGAAGGAGGACAAATAAAGTACTAGTGCTCATGACATCAGCTTTACAGCCTTGCACACAAAACATGACCAATGTAGCTCAGAGGAATCAGGAAGCACCACAGCCGAGCATGCAGGTATGTGATTTACCTGAGAGGAACACGCTGTACTTCGCAGTGCCCTGATTTATGTGAGATGTAAATTGTGTGGGGATGCTACACCAGCATGTGGCCTATCTGAAGGAAAAGACAACAAAATATAAAGCCTCTCCCACAGTGAACTAACAAATTTAAATGAGCCCCCTTGGCCTGTTGCTATAGTTACCAGCTGCAGCAAGAGTGTTTTACAGAAATTTCAGGCAAAAGCTATACGAATTGTTTATGGAATCACATTTTATAGATACACAGATCTCCACCTTAATAAAAAGAATTCACTGTATCACAGGAGAGACGTGTGCTTTACTGGCTGCATTAGCAGAATGGATGTAATACCTGACTAGCATTAATAAAGCAAGAGACTGAATTTTCACTATGAATTTTTAAGTTACGGCACATCATTACTTGCTGGTGTATCTGTTCTGGGATGTGAAACAGAGCATTCTGACCATAGGGCTGTCAGTCAAACACATCCTCCAGCATTAAATTCATGTGTAAAACATGATAAATTTTATTTATCTTAAAAGGTAAATATTTTCCAAAATCAAAAAATATTATTGTATAATCATAGAGCTTAGGGAAAATAAAAGTCCTGCTAAAGGGACATCTACGGCCTGAGACCTTAGGAATGTCCTCAGAACATATAATAATCAGTCAGATATAACTGATCTAGCTGTAGATCCTTCTGCCTACATCTAAGATGCAAAATTGGAAAGTTACAGCTATTTGCCTACTGAAATTGAAATGCAGTTTTAACTTCTTTTCAGCATTGTCAAAGGAGATTTAAAACATTGCACATTACAAAAAGAAATATCTAATGAGAAGTTTTTTAAAAAGTTTTTTAAACCTTCAGCTGAAGTATTTCAATATAAAATTTATAATAGAGAATAAAGCATAGCAGGCTAAGCTTTAATTACAGCAATGGATTTAGTAGAAAGTTAGATAAAACTCTCTCCAAAACAGCTTTTGGGGCAACTCACACCCCAGTTTTAATTCTCTGCACATCCAGTGTTGTAACTTTGTTATGTGGTTGGGTTTGGGCTTATTTTGTTCTTACCACATGCTGACACTTTCCAGGTAAGCATCTCACTGATTGTTAATGATCTCATCATCTCTCATTTAATTGCTTGTATTTCTTTTTTAAACAAATTAAAGTAGTACACAGGTCAAAAGGTTGTCTTGCTGCTCTGATTAGCAAGAACATGAACCATCACAGTCCTGCGATGGACTCAAGAAGTCCTGACTCTGAAGAAGTTCATCATCTCCTTGACCAAACCATACCCAACTTCCATTGATAAAAAAAAAAGAGCATGCATTGATTATGTGTATATTTAAGGAGACAAAGCAGCCTGCTTTCTTCTGATTTTTTTTTTTTTTTCCCAAGTGTTTGTTATTCTGGTCTGACTGTTTTGTCTATCTCTTTACACAGAATCACACAGAATTTCTAGGTTGGAAGAGACCTCAAGATCATCGAGTCCAACCTCTGACCTAACACTAACAGTCCCCACTAAACCATATCCCTAAGCTCTACATCTAAACGTCTTTTAAAGACCTCCAGGGATGGTGACTCCACCACTTCCCTGGGCAGCCCGTTCCAGTGCCTAACAACCCTTTCGGTAAAGAAGTTCTTCCTAACATCCAACCTAAAACTCCCCTGGCGTAACTTAAGCCCATTCCCCCTCGTCCTGTCACCAGGCACGTGGGAGAACAGGCCAACCCCCACCTCACTACAGCCTCTTTTGAGGTATCTGTAGATAAGGTCACCGCTGAGCCTCCTCTGCTCCAGGCTGAACAAGCCCAGCTCCCTCAGCCGCTCCTCGTAGGACTTGTTCTCCAGGCCCCTCACCAGCTTCATCACCCTTCTCTGGACTCACTCAAACACCTCCATGTCCTTGTAGCGAGGGGCCCAAAACTGAACACAGTACTCGAGGTGCGGCCTCACCAGAGCCAAGTACAGGGGGATGATCACTTCCCCTTTAGTGAGGTACTATGGGAATTCTGTTAAAATCTATTTTTTCCTATTCCATTTGAAAACACCAATTCTTTCCCCTAATTATGACCCTAATAGTTAACATTGCCAGAAAAAAAAAAAAATAATAATAATAATAATAATAATAATAATAATAATAATCTGATTTCTACTAAACCACATTGCATTTGTGCCTACTAAAATAACCTTAGAAGTTTTTTTGCCTGGCTTTGTGTTAAAACACCTGGGGTTATTTTTTCTCTTTTAGTTATTTGATTAGTTTCCACCCTGAATAAACATTTATACATTTATCTGAGCATAAATATATTTATCAGAAATAATATTACCAGAGTATAACCCCTTAGGATATATGAGTTTAAATTGTAGGAGTCATCCTTTTAGAGGAAAAAAAAATAGGTATTTAAGGAAAAATACAGAGAATTTTAGAATAATCTAAGTGTATAGTAGTACACTATTCCACAAATGTCACAGAGGGAAATATAAAAGTAATAGATGCCAGTGGCAAAAATCCATTCAGTATGTGTCCAATGGATTTTTATTTACTGCAGCTGGAAATGAAAAATTGCAGTTTTTCATGAAATTTTATATTTCCTAAAAACCATACTGACAAAAATATTTAAACATTTGACACAAACATTATGATGAATAGTTTGAAAGTAATGCTTTTTGGAAATTTTGTTTCTTTTAGAGGGCAAATACAATTTGTATTTGGTACTGCATTCAGAGTATGTCTCTGATGGGTCCTACTGTCTGGCATTTGGGAGATTATTGGACTGCTGTTCGGAACCAGTTTCTCAAAAACAGCTTTAGTGTTTTACACACCCTCTCCACCACTATTACCCTTCTGCTGAAGGCAACTCATCTCTGCCAATGCAGGAGTGAGAGAAGTCTTCACTGCATGCTCTTGATCAAGGTCATTTGTATAAGCCACCCCACCTTATAAAGTGCAGCAGTTGATAACACCTTTTATTTAAAACTAGCACATCATTTCCAGAAACGAAACAAAAGATTTTTAAAGTATGTATTCTTTTGCCAGTTCCCCACCCCTCTTCCTCCTCCTCACTTTGTATGTGGATGTTTCTAATGCCCTGCTATTATGGTACGTGGAATGGTGGTCTAGAAATGGATCTGACTTACATGTGGAAGAAGAAATTTATGCTATGAAGACAAAGATGACATAATTTAAAATTTAAAAAAAAAAAAAAAAAAAATCATCAGCATTTCCCCTACGGTTTTTCTTTAAATGTATGAGGTAGGGAGGAAATTTTGACAAATGGTATTGGTAGCAACGAATGGCAGATAAATACAGAAGAACAGAATTAACAATATTATACAAAGCATTATTGAAATAGCATTATTCCAGTAGCAAACCTAAGAGAGTACATTTCCTTGTTATAAAAAGGTACATCCTAATTTAAACTCACTATCCAAGCTATAATGCAATTATATACTAGGAATCAAAACACCGTATGAAACAAAATGCGAGGAAGATTCTGAAAATGCTTTCCCTACTAGCTATTTTTGGTATTAGGTTGGGAAAGTGTATTTCACTATAACAAAGGGCCCTTACGCAGACTATCGGTCTCATCAAGGTTTCTATCACAGCATTTTACATACTATAGTACACATTTATCAGAGTGAAAGATAATTTCCTCCATGCCTTTCCTATAATTCCCCCATAATATTTAAGTAATTTCAAACAAGTCTTCCCACTAAAATAGCAATATAGACAAGGAAAATTCTGTACAGTGCTAACAAAATAATTATTGGTTTGTTCAAATTGCATTCAGTGAAGGAAGACAAATACAGAAGACATTCAAACTTGAAAACAGGAAAATAACATTCCCAACCAGTAGGATTTAGCTTGCATTCAAATGCTGAAATTGATTTGTCATTAGGAGTAAAAATATATGTATTTCATATACTAATGGGAAGCAACAAAAGTCAATGTTCATCTGTACTTTTTTTTTTTTAAAGCAAATTCTTTATTGATTGGGAAGAACTTGCAATTTAAAAAGTGGAAGAAATTCATTCACATTATCACTTTAGTATTCAGCAAACAGCAGGGGTAAGCCTGGTGTACATGGTCGAAGAGCCAGAATCAAAATTATTATAATAGAATGTTCATGTAAACAGATACACTGATATAACAACCTAAAACTGATTAATTCAGCTGCTCTCTCTGAATTTAAATATTTTAATTAAAATCACCAAGAATCTACCCATCACAAGAAAATTACTGGCTTGTTTCTTCACATCCAAAGAAGACGCAAAGCTTCACAACTGGGAAGCAATATATTGCTACAGAATGCAACACTACAAAGAATAACATGGGTGCTTACGAAAACACACAAAGAATAGAAATGGAACACAAGACAAACATACTGGAATGGTATGTGCTTGAGGTAGTCATGTGTCATGCAGTGTGTTTCCCCTTAATCAGGTAGCATGAAGTACTTTAAAGACCAAGAATAGCAGTTAGACACAAGTAGAACAAGTGCTTTCAGCAACTCCTGCCATCCCATTTTAATGTCAAAGATTATCCATCTTTCCAAGCAAGATCTAGGCTTGCAGTACCTTATTATTTTTCTGCATGTTTTTATCTTGCTTTTTGTCTGGTATCAATGCACTGGGACCTATAGTTAATCCAAGACATGCCTGCCTTGTGATGCCATCTGCCATCAAATCCATCAGCTTTTGGATAAATTTTAATGCACCTTTCTTTACAGTTCTGTTTCTAAAATAAGCATTGAAGATTGTCAGCTTCTTATCATGACATGGAACGCAGAAACAGAAAAAGGAAGGGTTGGTGGGTTTTAGTTTGTTCATTGTTTTTTTTGTTTGTTTGTTTTATTTGTTTACCACATGGCATGAAATTAAATGTTCAGAGTAAACATACGAAGAAGAATTGAGGACCCAGTCTTCCCCCTGAAGCACAGAAAAACCTACTTTAAAAAGGAGAAGAATGGCTTCCTCTTAAATTCAAAAGAATAACCATATTCACAGTTAGTTTACATAGTTCATTATTTAGTAGAGCAGCAAAAACCATCTTTGGATGCAGTCCCAAGCTGACTGCTTGTAGGAAAATACAGATGTATCCATAATGCAGACTCTCTCTTTCAGTACTCATTGGCTATTCCTACCCTAAACAGCAACTGGCCTTACTTCTGCTGTAAAATAGCTGTAAGAAATAGATGTGCATATATTCCCATTGCTGGTGGTGAATGTCAGCTTGGATCTGCTTTGTTCAGTTTTTTTGTTTGCTTTTTTTTAATATAAAATCAAACTCTGCCTTGACTCATTTATGCATCTCTTATGAAACTAAAAACTGATGAAGTAACAAAGCAAACACCATCGCAGGTAAGATAGATTACATTTCCTTCAGAATTTTCCCTTGGGCACACTTAAAATTACTCAGCTCATTACAAGTGAATGCAGTAAATTAGATTTAGTTTTCTGACCCACGTGGCACAAGCTGTAGTTTCACTTATGACAGCGCTGCCAGGCCTGCAAACCTCATCTGCTACTGAGAAAGCAAGCAGTGCTGGCTGGTTTCATCTCACACATGAAAAAAATAAAATCCTTTTTACCATTTGCACCATATTGGAATGGCCTTAAAGAAAAGCAGAAGCATGCTTTAGAGTGGAAATTTGAAGAGAAAATAACAGCAACAATATCAGCCTGCAGAAGAAAGAGATTCATATGAAAACCCACATGGGGAAGAGATGAGAGCAGAGTACAGAACTGGCCATTAAACAAGGACCTTGAAGAGCTGGAAGGCACAGCAGTGAGGTGACAGAGGGGGAGAGGAGGGAATCAAGACAGGAATTCACTTGTTCAAGGAAATATCACAGGACAGCCTGAGCTAAGTTTATTTTCTATTGCACAGCATGAAAATATTGTCTGTGCCAGTCACGTAGTTCAAAGAGCAGGTAAGGCAAAACTGTGTGAAAGAGGAAAACTATCACCAACAGGTGGTGGTGGTTTTGGGTTTTGTTTGTTGGTTGGTTTTTAGCTTGGGTTGGGCTTTGTTTTCCTTTTTTTGCTTGTTACATACCCTTTTTTTAGAGAAAGCATGGGGCGGAAACAAAGGAAGTATGGAATATATTTGTGCAAACACGATCTTCTCTGTTTCTTCAATGCCATCGGACATAGTGGTCACCAATGGTCACTCCCTTTAATGCACCAGTCTGAGCAGGGGGCTGAGAAGGCTGCTTCCGTAACGTTTTCAAATCACTATTTCATCAACGTCTGAAAGCTGGCAAGAAAACTACAGCATAGTGTAGAAAAAAGGGCAAAAGAAGTGAATAAAGTGGAGAAATAATGGAGAATAAACATGGAACATGCTTCAAAGACAGAGGAAACTAGTGGTTAGGATTACAGCTTGTGCGAATATTTGCTAAGTAACACAATGGATTGAAGACGAATGTGCTGAGGTAGAAGAGTTGGATATGGTTATAATGGGAAATGTTTCTGATGCACACAGTTGGTGCAAAATGTTTTTTGTTTTCTCGAGGAAATTGTATGCAACAAATAAACTATCAAAATCTCCAAAACTGTTGCAGGGTGGAATCGATGGGCTCAGGACAGAACAGGGGTTTAAAACGTTCCATTGCTAACTGTGCAGTCGAAAGCATCAATTCAAACTCTCTTGATATTTAAAATAAAAATTAAACACTACAAGACTGTGTACAGCAACTAACCCTCTCTGGAATGTATATGATCATTTCATATGCATTCCTTGGGTAAGGGGAGCCACGCTTCCTTCCCTTCTCACTTAAGCATTGAACCTTGTCCTGGTGAGATGATTATGTCTCTGAAGGATGTGAAGAGCAATTCAGCAGGAGGTGACTGCCATGGGACACCACTGCACCAGTTCCCCTCCTTGGTAACCAGCTGGCCATATCCATTGCACATGGTCCACTGCCTGGGAGAGTTGAGCCCTTTCCCTTGATGACCACCTGAAGGGAAATTTCCTTGAGAGCACTAATGTGCTGTGGACTACGCTTCATTTAATTGTGGTTGTATACATACATAATCCTATTTGGATACAAGTGATTATGGACATGAATAGCAGTGTCACTTCCTGCACAGAGGGCAGCTGGGACATATTTTGGCACGTTACAGAAGTACAGTAGCCTGTGATATATCTACTCCCTTCAGTCCTGAGTCAAATCTTACCTAAATTTAATCTATAGTTAAGGGCTTTCACTTGCTAGATGTTGACAAGATATGCAGATATTGCACCAACCCCAAATGTACCGCAGTGTGAAGAGTGCAGCAGGTGATCTGGACTACGTGGGCTGTTGGGACTGTTATTCCTTCCCATGCTACCATCTCTAACCTCATTGGGGGAAACTGAGACAACACCACAATATATGGCAACATTCATCACAGCTATTTACCCCCCAAGAGAAATAAATGGGGTGGAAGGACCAGATACTCATGGTCAGATTCTCTCCAGAGTATCTTCCGTATCAGAATATCAAAAAAGGGTTTTGGAAAGCTTTAGAAGCACTGAGCATTAGCCCACGTCAGTTCAGATAGAAGGTAATCTGCCAGCCAATCACAAACTTGAACCTGGGGTATTTCTCTCCCAAGCTGCAATGAGCTGCAGGCATATCAGGGAAAAGCACTTCCTTTAAAAATAAGCCCACGGGGAGACTCTGTGGGTCAAGAATGCACTAATGTGATAAATATACCTGTGACAAACATGCTTCACTGGATTAAACAAGCACACCAAACCTGGAGAAGTGTTTGAACAAAAGTGCTTATTTTGAAATAAGCTTTTGAAGGAAAGATCTGAAAGACTTTGAGAACTCTTAATAAAGTGGTACCTGTGTTCTACTGCAGCTTTTAAGTTTTAAGTTTCTGCTGACAGATTAAGGCCTACTAGAGTTGGTTAACACTGTTTCAAATCACACCATGCAGAAATAATGTCCAGCCTATAAAACATGAGCCTACCAGTTTCAGATCAGTTTCCATTTTAATCCCCAGTGTTTGTATGTTTCCAACAGATTTTATGCTTGCAGGGAAAAAAAAAAAAAAAAACACATTTACACATCAGTAAATGAGGCAAAATGTTGCCTTAAAAAGCTTTGAGCCAGCTGGCAAAATTCCTTTGCACCAGAAGAAAAAAAAAAATCTAACACATAACATGCTGCTGCTAACAAGCCTGCTGCAATATAGAAGTAACATTTTGACAACATACATAGACATCATTATTTAATTCCACATAACAAAGGACAACGGCTAGACTTCAGCTCTCCCTTATCTTGGAATAAGAAACAGGCACCTTGCAGCATTGATTGCTCCTCTAATCAAGTCACATCAGCAGAAGTTATACAGCAACTTTTTTTTTGAGCCAGAGTTAATTTCACTGAACTGTGTGTGTGTGTAGTATTTTTCCAGATCTATGATGTTGATTAAAAAGTCCTACTACTGTCAGGCTTTGTTTCTTTTGCAAATCAAGCAAATAACCTGGACAACTATAAGCCTGCCAGCCTCACAGCAAGCATTCATAATTAAGTGAAATACCAATCAACATGATTTGTGGAATACAAATCATCATTACAACTTTGAAAAAAAAAAAAGATTTATTGATCAAGGTGTTGTAGCATCAGCATAGTACAAATATACTGATATATAAGAACTATATATCAGTTCTTATATATAAGAACTGAGCAACAGATCTTAGTATCACAGATCTGCATGGAAGTAACCATTGGTAGGTTTTAAAACTGTAGTGTGAGGAAGTGAAGTGATTTTACCTCTGTGATCCTGCTAGAAATCTGAATCCTTGGCTTTGCGCTGCTCAACAACAATAGAGAGACAGGGAGAAGGTTAAGGACAAAGCTCAAAGTTTCCAAGAGAATAAGAAGTGGCAAGGCCAGACAAAGAATAAGCTGTATCATCAGTGTCCCAGACAATCCATAGGATAAACTACATTGCACATTAAGGGCAAAACATGGCACGTCTAAGAACAACAGGCTATACATGCAGGCTGGGGAAATATTACCCTGCAAGTGATTTGACAGCTGCTTAAACATTTCTTGAAACTAAATATTTTCATTAGCATTCTTTGACAGGTATGCTAAAAGCATTCAGGAATTAGTTTCTAATTTAGGAGGTAATTTAGAAGGCAGGGAACATTTCCAGGGAAAAGATCATTAGTCATCACTGTAGCATCAAATACCTTTAAGAAAGGTTTAATAAGTTCAAAAAATAAGAACTTCAAGGAAAAAAATAAGGAAAATATTTACACAGAGCAGAAAATGCAAACATAACCTACAAGCAAAATACAATACTAAGATGAGCACACATCTTGTTTTGGTCAATAGTCCCTTCAGTTCCTTTCCTTCATATTTAAACGTATCTCCTTTGCCATTTCAAAACTGCAAAATAAAGAAGCCTATGTTTATAAGTAACATACATGATTGTAAAGCCAAATTCCACAGAGAAGAAAAGGCTCCATTCAGTTTGGTCCTTCACGGTTCAAAGTATCACAAAGAACCAAGCTACAATTTCATAATTCCTGCACAAAAGCAGCAGCTCGAAGTCATATTAGCAGTCTCATCTTTTCACATTTTGATCCTTCAACTACTGACAACCTGCATAACAGAACCAACATCAGCCTCTGGCATAGGCAAAGCAGTTGCAGTATTGAAAGCAAAAGATGAATATTTTAACTTGTACATTCCCTTACTTAAAACTGAATTTTAAAAAGGGAAATAAGCTTTTTTAAAAAAAAAAAAAAGTGAAGCCAGCTTTAAGATGAATTGCAAGAGAAAGAAATACTATGTACACACCATGAAGGTAGCTCACTCAAGGAAAATCATGGTTTTGAAAAGATAAAAGAACACCACCACCAGTTTTAGGCCCAGTTCTTTAATCAGTATTACACTCAGGAAATAAAGGCATAATATCAAAGCATTAAACAAGGCATATGACTTGATGAATAGCCTAAGATACTAAACTAGTGCTAGCTTGAGCAACAGGTTTTCACCTGACTCAAGTATTTCTTTAGAGGCACTAAAATACAGATATTTGTTTGTTTGTGCAGGATGAGACACTGTAATGGTTTTCAGTCTCATTAAAACTCAAAGTGCAGTCCTGAAGTCGTGTGTCCTAAGCAGAACAAAGCCAGAAGCAGGGGGATAGGAAAGCTTCAATTAATGCTCCATGGTTCATAAAAAAAAAAAAAAAAGCTTCTAACAAAAGATTCTTCTTTTTCTTCCAATCAGCTGCTCACACAAATTATGTACTGAAGTGAAGTTTGATTCCCACTGCAGTTTAAGAAACAGCTGGAGTGAGAAAACAGGAGCAGACAACTGATATCCACCTTAGGCACTGCACTGCATTTCCAGCGAAGGTATATACCTGCTAAGCTACTTGCAGAAACTATTCTGAATTCTATTTTCTGGCAACATTCTTTCTCCTTCTTAATACCATCTTGTATAGGACATCCTGCATCACTTTTGATTATCTTCTCACGTGTACTTCCACAGATCAGTTCACGATGACAGTATACAAATTTGGAATAAGGCATTTGAATTTGCAGTTAAGGAGCAAGGAGGCGCTGAGAAGGAAGAGTCCTCATTCAGACAGTCCGTTCAAGTCTTCTTTCAAGTAAAGACATAGAACAACAGTAAGACACTGAAATGCCTTTGTTTTGCAGAATGTTCCACAGCTGCGTGCTGATGAGATTCTGGTGCAAAGTATTTTTATTTTTTAATTTTCCATTTATTTCCAATACCTCTGCTGCTACAAGAAGCAGAGCAGTTTTAAATATTTTAGAATAAGGCACAGAAGTATACAGTAGGAACATAACTAACAGACACTAACAGCTGTTTAGTTCGCTCCCTATTCAGATTAGTAGTTTATTGTGATGCTGTCTTCCCTAAGGAAAACTTGCATAGGCAGGGGTTGCTGTTGGAAATAAACAGATGGCACACAAAGTTGACTGAATGATGCTAAGTTCCCAGATGCTAACTTTCCTAAAAAAATCCTTCAAGTATAAAGCATGGCAGCTAACTACTACATTTCATAAGAGCATTTCACTAGCTTCTGTTTAACATACACATTCAGTCAGTCTCTCATAGAAGGCACCACAGGCTAGTTGCACTTTTACAAACACATGAAGGAAGGTGTACCAATTATTGCTGTACATTTGTCATCCACTCTTCCATGGTGAACCTTTTTTAGAAGATTTTTTTTTTAAGAGAGATTAAATAAATACACTACAAAATTCATTAGAGCTAGCAAAGAACAAGTATGTTGATAAGCATAGTTCTGTTTTCTACCACATTGTCTATGCTTGCAGCAAGGAAGCAAAGTTTCCACATGCAATATATGTTGTCAATAAATATTTGTCACATTCTAGTAACGTTATGGAAGGCTGATAGAACATGTTAACTCCTTGGAAAGCAGGAGTGAAAATAGCACCTTGTGCAAATCTCTTATTGCAACGCCACTAGGAGTCAAGACAGTCAGAAAAGAAATGTACCAAAACTCCCTTTCCCGTTCCATTTGAACTGATTACCCACAATAGAAACAAACACTTCCTGTGACATTAAGTTGTCATCAGCTTCTGTGATTCCCAGTTTACTCAGCCTTTTCTTGCGCATCTGGTTCTTCTTCACAGAAGCAGCACCAAGTTCATTTGCAATTTCATAATTGCCTTCACTTTGTTCAGAAATCTCAGCTTGCTCATAAAGCTCCAACTCATCAGTCACACATTCAGGTAGTTCTTCTTGTCTGAAGCCCTCTACACATGCCCTCCCATCACCTGACAAGGTAGGCTGTGTATTCCCTAAGTCAGGAAACAATGAGAATGTCATCCTCAAAACAGCCAAATCAGTTAAAACCCCTGGAATTATGTTTTATTCAGTCTTAACATTTGCATCCCCCATACTTTCTGGAAAACAATTTAATGGCAGCCATATATTTCAAATACAGCATATGATACTTAAAAGTTCTCTTCTTGCGATGACTTCAGGCTTCCAAGTGATAATGATATTAGAGAAAGCTACAGTGAGTTTACACACTGCACTTGGGACCATGACACTTCTTGATTAAGACATAAGAGAAATAGAGTTGTTAACATTTAATTTACTGCAGAATACAATTTCTGTGCAGGGAGACTGGGCTAATCCACGTCACAGATCTAGTGCACAAAGAAAACTATGCAGAGAACTATGAACCAGAACAGCTGTAAGAGAAGCCACAACTGCTTTCCTGCTGATAACACTTCTTTCTGTATGACTCAGGTAGCTATCAGTTATACGGGCTCTGCTTGATAGGGAGCACAGATCAGATGTCTAAGGATTTTAAAAGTGTAAGCATCCACATGACATGGAGCACAGACTTTCACAGGATTTGTCTGAAGTTTATAATCCATAGCTATCAAAACAATGAAATTTGCTGAAGATGAAGATTTAAGCTAAATTAAACTACAGATCATAAGAAAATTTAAGATTCAGTTATGAATTGGGGAATCTAAAAACACAGGTATGCTATATTAAACGTTTTTAGGATTTCCTCAGAGGAAGCCAGAAAAATACCTTTAGCTGCTGAAGCATCAGAGGCAATTGTTGCTTTAACCAGGACCACACCATATCCTTCATTATTATGGATCATGTTATTGACCATGCTTATCTTGGGGATCTCATAATGTTCATCTAAGAAGTTCTACAGCAAAGAAACAGATATCCAGCATGTTATCTCCAGCTAAAGGGATGCAAACCTTTCCACTTTTAGATAGTCAATTCTCTGCATAGGCTAATAACATGCTAGCCAATACAAGTGACAGTGCAAAAAGGATTTTCTTTCTGACAGGTAAGGAATAAAACAAGTGTATTGCTTTGGTGTACCAATCCAAACAACAAGCACCATCATCTTTAGATGTGACACACAAAGGAGCAAGTTTATAAGCCAATCTAAATAGCAGTTATTTGCACCAATTCTAACAGCTGTAAGAATTGAATACTAAGAAGAAGATATATTTATTTTTTAATTTTAAAAAGTGCATTATGCTTTGAACTGACCTTTATAAGTATTCCCTCCTTGCAGTGGTGTATGCCGTTGTCTAATAGGGTGCATATACTCCCTGGATATATTTCCACACCAGCACCCTACAAGGTGAAACAGATTGCAGTTCACAAAACATAAATAATTTGGGGCACATTTACACTTTGGCTTAACAACTCCATTACAAATCTTTGTGCTCATTCAGCAGGTGCAAAATGTAAAACTTTGTTACCACTCCAGCTCCACAGCTTTGGGAACTAACGTGAGCAGTAATATGAAAGTTGAGGCCCCATGAATAATACTACTGTCACTAGCCCATAAAAGTCTCTGGTAAAGAGTAACCACACAACTTTGTATTGCTTTATTGATCTTTAGTCATTCACCCCAACACTCGAAGCCCCATCATTCTCCTAAGTGCCCTATTCGGAGTTCAATTCTGTGTTTATCATCATTCTGTAAGAATCAATGGATAAGGTGTCCAAAAAGGGCATTTAATTTGCCAAATACACAGTTTACCTAGAAAGTTACTTATGTGCAAGAAAAAAAAAAAAGAAAAATCACGTTAAAGGTATTGCAGGACAAGAATAAGTCCAGCAAGGCAGCAATCATTATTTCATAGATGTCCCCTGTAACTACATCATTTTCATATCATCACGTACAAATCAACATAGGATACTTCACTAGAAGTATCTTATTGAAGGCCACAAGACTGCTGCGAACAATTTCTTAAACCTATTAACACAAAGCTGTCCAAGACACCTTTTAAAGGTACTCTTAAGAAAGACAGAAACCACTCCTTTACTGAAGTATTATTTCTTATCAAAACTCTTTATATTAATTTAGGAAATAGCCAGAGTTAAGAATTCACTTGTACCTTGGCACCGTACAGATCTGAGTTTTTCATTAATAGCTCAGCTGATGTTCGTACTGTTATGCCCGTAGTTTCACACTGTAACACACAATTCTCCAGAGTAGTTTTCCCATGATGAATGCCTGTACACAGACAACAAATATTATTAAATGAATCAGTTATGCAGAGGCAAATCCCTCCTACAGGTACATGGACTTGTAGCTTTTTTCAACAGTGTGAGAAAATGATCGTTTTAATCATACTTCGTTAATTTTATTGATTTGCTCATGCGTTACACTGGTTTTCCTAATATCAGCAGAAAAAAAGCAAGGGAACCCTAGTCAAAGATTTGTCTTAGAAGTTTTTGTTTTGGGTGGTTTTGTTTGTTTGAAAGCGACAGCAATTATTCTTTTCTCTATAAGCCTAAGAAACCTCTGAATTAATAATGGATTAAATACAAGTATATCACAGAATCACAGAATAGTCTAGGTTGGAAGAGACCTCCAAGATCACCTAGTCCAACCTCCAACCTAACACTAACAAGCCCTCCACTAAACCATATCCCTAAGCTCTACATCTGGACATCTTTTAAAGACCTCCGGGGATGGTGACTCCACCACTTCCCTGGGCAGCCTGTTCCAGTGCCTAACAACCCTTTGTGTAAAGGAGTTCTTCCGAATACCCAACCTAAACCTCCCCTGGCACAGTTTTAGCCCATTCCCCCTCGTCTTGTCACCAGGCACGTGGGAGAATCGACCAACCCCCACCTCACTACAGCCTCCTTTAAGGTACCTGTAGGTACCTTACGGGTATTAATAAACATTTTAAAACATTTAAAAACAAACGTCTGTCAAGGCAAAGTATTAATTAGCACCTTCTGAAAAGGCAGAAGGTCATGGCCAAACTCACTGGATACAACTTAGGATGATTTGAATGGCAGTTCAAATGTGTTTTTAGTAAACAAAGGTCTATACTATTTCTACAGTCTATGCCATTCCTCAATGGAGAGCTGGTTGGGTTCAGCTACAGGTGAATACTGCCACAGGAAAAGAGAAATTATTTCTTTTTCCAGGCAGACTGGCAGAGGCTCTGCAGTGGTCAGTCAGGCTGCCATAACAGCAGAAACATTTAGACAAATTACCTTATCGAAAAATAAGAAGAAAACCTAAGAGCCACAACAACCTGAAAGTACAAACAACAGAAGTTATTTTGATGTCCACATTATGAACAAGTGGGACAGAAACAAAAAGGAAGCCTTGACATTTATATCTGTAGGATTCTTTCCCACAATATTTTGTTAAAACCAGTAAATTGTAAGAGTGGATCCCAGATTTAATTCTAATAGAAAATTACAAGAGATGCAGGAAAAGTTCAAGGTACTCTTATGCTTACTTAAAATCCCTTCCACAGCATCATGTTGTACCAACTTCAAATTGGAGATCTTTACGTTGGCTCCTGTACAGTCAACAAAATTGTCTCCTTTCCCTTGCTTTTCTATCACAATATCATCTGGCAAGCCATAGCCTGAAAGCAGAGGTGAAAGACAAGTTTGTTGAATAACTGGTAATCAGATACTCAGTACCTAAGCAGACATTTGGGTTAGGTAGAGAGGGTTGAAACTTGAGATATCTTTGATTATCTTGAATAGGATTTTTCCCCCAGTGGCCAAGGCACACCTTACATCTGCTCTATACCAAGACCCAGGTGCTCAAAAAACCCCACCACCAACAAAAAAACAACCAAACTCAAAAGTTCCCTTCCTTGAATGACACGTAATATAATAAAATACAAAGTTATTTTAGCCAGTTAAACAAAAGGCTAACACTTGCTGAGGGCAAAATTCTTACTCCCCAGACGGCACCACAGTATGGAGGTGCAGTAACCACAGCCACAACAGGCACCCGCAGTCTGCTTCCAGTAGGGCAGCTCACTGCAGCAGGCTAGGGCTCCAAAGAGCACAGGGAGCAGGGAGAAGCAGTCACCATCACAAGGCAAGGAAACAAGTGCAAAGGACTCCACATTGTTGCTAAACTTCACTCAGCTTCTCTATTTAGATGAAGCCTGGGTCAATACTTGACGTTCCAGCATTACATGGACTTCCAGATTAAAAAAGAAACTTTCAAAAGCATATGCCAGCATTGATTTACTAAAGCCATCCACACTTGTCAGCATTCAACCACTTACAGGCAATTTATGAGCATGTAAAGCTTTTACTGCTTGTCACTGCCAAGAATCACGATAAGGAAAGCAATAATGCAACATCTATTAGAGCAGCATGAGTCCTATCATCTTCTGAACACACACAGAAGCTTAGATAAGAAGTGCCTGAACAGGATGCTAGCTTTTAACCAAGTACATAAATAAATGCTCTAATGTGCAAGTAGAAAGGTTAAAAAAAAAAAGCCTTTGAATAAGAGTTGGGAGAAAGTTTTGAAGACAGCAGATTTAATGTAGTTATGTGACAGATAGTTAAGTACACTACAGTACCCAGGAATCTTTTTCCAGTGCTGCTAGGGAGGAGGCAGCAAGGAGCAGTTTACTTCCAGTATGTGAAGAAAGAGCGTCATGGGACCGTGAATAGCAGATGCAGTCTAACTACGCACTGGTGGAAAAAGTTTTAGGAATAGTTGTCCTACAGAGTGCCTACAGATTTTCTAACCAAGCTTTTAGTTTGTTTCACTTCCTCTGGCAGTAAAGGAAGCCGTTGACGAGGAATAGAGAAGGAATGATTCACCTGATATCAAGTGGTGGTCAATACCCAGCCAGGTCAGGGCTGTGTGCCCTGCCTGTAAGTTAAGGGAATCCACAGGAGCTAAAGGCAATTTTCATCCAGTAACACTGATCATGAATTTTGGATGGGTGGATGCTACAGGTTCCTTTCCAGCTTAAACTATTAAACAAGATGGAGCAAAGTGCTGAAGTATCTCTGCTACAATTTTTTGTCAAATGCTAAAGTTATCCTGACTAGGGATTCCTGCATCTGTTACTGTTTTAACTTTACTTAGTTCTTGTAAGTCTTTGTTTATCCCTGACTTAGGATACTCATACTTTCAACCACTGGCTTGCACAGTGACTGGAAAAGAAGTAAGATCTCTACTAAGCAAAGCAACGTTATTTCTTTGATGAGTCACCCTTTCATCCCAAAAAAGCCACCATATCATCCAACTATTCATATTAGTGCCAGCAGATTTATTCTCAATGCTCTTACTTCAAATGTTTTCAGCTGCTATTGCTGCTATAAAAACTTCCAACAGAAGTTCATATAAGAAGATTAAACATCCTGACATATTCATTACCCAGAGAGTGGTTTGTACTAAAGATACAGTTACATGCCTTGCTCCTTAAAATAGAGAGTAGCTTGTCCTTTAATAGGTGTGCTATTTCACCATTTGCATTCCTGTTTCCTCAAAACTACAAAAGTTGTCGTCAAATACCACCCCACACAATTTTAGAACAATGCCATTTTGCAGACAAATAAAACAATTTGAGCTCCTTTATCCTGCAGGTGCATTGTCCATCAGCCTTCACCTCTATGCAAACCAAACATAGACAAGAGAATGGCAAGAAAGAAAACAATTCTCATAAAATAAGGACAAGAAAAACATAATCCAGAATAGCAGGAAATTAAACTCCCAGCCTTTCTCATTATGAAGCTTTGACAAGATAAAACACGCAGTTGAAGAAGCATCTGAACAGCTGCACAAGCCCCAGTGAGACACAGACTATTACGCTGCAACAGCGTGCATACCTGAAGGAGAAAAAGTATGCTGAGGAGACAAGAATTGTGAGGAAGAGAAAGCAACGTATCCTAAAAGTATTTCAAACAAATATTTTGAGAGAAAAACAGAAACATACATGCTGCATCCCCTTCTACAGCATAAACGGGCATGTTAAGCCAATAGCACTCTCTGCATACGTGCTTCACATAACACACAGATTCACATCGGTAGCCCACACACACATAGCTGACACACAACAAATGTCATAAACTAAGTTTGAATAGCACTTGGCTCTTTCTCTGTTTTACCCTGACAGTGAGTCTGACTATACCTCTGACATAGATCAGGACATGCAAAGGAAAACCAGGATCTCTCTCAAGTACTCTAGAAACTGAAGCCTCTCAGAATGATTTTAGTGTTTATTAAATAAAAAACAACACGCTTGTGTTGCTGTTGCGTTGCTCTAGTACTTATATAGCCAAGATTTATCCAGGCAAATAGGAGGAAATAGGAAATTTGCCATTAATCAGCAAAAGTTAAAACTTATTCGCAGAAATAATCACAGGTAATGAAACAGCTTACTCCTTCCTGAAATAGACATAGCTCTACAAGCAGAAATAGGAACAGTTCAAAGAAAAAAATAAATGCTCCAGACAAACTCTGCAAAAATATAATAAACCTTTAAGCAGAGCTAAGTCAAAGACCCTTATTTACTTTATTTTAAGGACCATTATTCTAGCAAGTCTTCTACCTTCTAATTCAACAGAATCAGCAATGCAGAACACGCCATCTACAACATAATGACCAGGACAGATGATGACTGTGTCTCCTTCGTAACAAGCACTTACAGCTGCCAGCGGATCGTTGTGAAACTGTAAGAGAAAAACAATATAATCAGCTCCTAAAAAATGCTATAAAATAGATGCATTTATGCCCTAAAAGCTTGCTCTTCAATTAAACGTTGCTGCTTTTGCTTAAAAGAAGCCCTTTTTAATGGCACCAACAATATGCAATTTCTACTTTGAATTCAAGAATCATAGCACTCTCTGGACAAAAAAAGCCTCAAAGCATTCCTTTATGTTATGTCCATCCCCCATGAGAAAAATGGGGCAGAGTGGCAGATTGAAGAGCATATGCACCAGAAAGCAGACCTCAATATGGCCTGGATTCCAGGTCAACATTTGAATTCCTTTTCAAGTGACTTGTCATGAATTACTGAAGAAAGACATGACAGAAGAAAAAGAAAATAAAAAACTACAAGCAACTCAGCTATTAGATTTGAGCTTGGCCAAACACCACTGTAACTCCTCACTCCTGGAGCACGTCACTCCAAAACAGCATATAGCTATTACACTGGCAAATACAGGGTCCACATGACACTTTTTCTTGGGGGGGGGAAAAAATCAGTGCCTAAAGAGCATAGGCTAATGTCCTTCTCAAGTATTGCACCATTCTGTATTGGAGGGTAAAAAATAGTACAGAAAAATTGCACAATTATTGCTTTCCAGCAAATTCCATTGTAAGCATTGTAAGAGAACTTTTCAGTTGCTGAGAAAAATCAGATTTATAGCCCAAGAGTTAATTCAAGAGTTTCCCTTTGGGTCTATTTTGCCCACCAGCAAGCAATTTCATTTGGGCCCAAGGATTCATAAGAGTCATAAAACATCTCAAGTTGAAATTGACCCACAAGGATCAGAGTCAAACTCCTAGGTCTCCAAAGGACCACCACAAAAAAAAAAAATCCAACCATGCTTCTGAGAGCGTGGTCCAACTACAATTCCAGACTATTCTTAAACACTTAAGTGCTAAGTACTATCTGAATTTAATTGAATTAAGTATAGTTGTTCCTAGTAAGTAAATAAATTTCCTACACAGAAGCAGAGCAACAGAACACTTCATCTAATCTCATTATTAATAATGAGATTATTATTGATATTAAAAATAACGAAATATTAACAATAAACATTATTAATAATGAAACCTAATCTCATTATTAATAACATCAAAAGAAATGGGTATCTCTAAATTAAGTATTACACCTTAGCACATTTTATTATGGAATTACTACAGAAGGTGTAGTTTCTTTCTCCCCCCTCACTGCTCATATAAAGTACTCAGCAGACAAATTAGGAGAAATTACTTGCAACTTTAAAACATATCATTTATTGTTTAAAGTACTGTTTTTAGACTGACAAAAAAAAAAAGCACTGTGCAAATGTAATATCTTCCAAATGACAAATTAACTTATTCTTCCACACGGTTTCTTGAGGAGAAACGAGTAATTGCGGACAGACCATTGCTGTTACTTCACCTGTATTTCTAGTTCTTCACCACAAGATTCAGGGCAAAGTTTGTCCCTTATCAATGACTGCAGCAGACCTGCCATCATGGTGGAAGATACAACATGAGTGATCTTGGTTCCTGTTGGTCTCTGTCCTTTAGCTTGGAGACCGCTGTATTTTTGGTAACCAAACACATACCTAAAACACGAGAAAAGCCATCAGTTCTTTCTTCAGTAAATAACTTTCTACACACACTTTCCCACATGGGATCTCCTCCTTGCATTAAACCTACTAAGTACCTCAGCAGTGGATTCTCAATTAGTTTTAGCTTTTGTTTCAAGTGCTCTATTTTCTCATACAACTGAAGTCCCTCCACCATGGAGACGTTTTCTATTTCAGAGTCTGAATCGCTGCTTGATATGCTGTTCCTCACGTTTAAGAACTTTCTGTAGAGCTCTTCACCTTGAGACAAGTAATTCTGGTAATCAGCAACAAGCCCAGAAGGCACACGGTGTTCGAGGATGTCATAATGCCTGCAATTCAGAGCAAGGGATCAGTGTATTTCCCCTTTCCAATTCTGAAAGATCAAATAGAAACTCACAGAGAACCTGAGAAGTTCTATAACAGTACTTAAGTCAAAACTCTCTGCAGTCTGCATCAACACTGCCTTTTTTTTTTTAAAGCAGCAAAACCAAAACCCTCAGACACACACAAGTATATTACTTTCTTCTCTAGGTAGCATATAATTGTTAAAGGTGGATAGGTAACAGTCAGAAACTTACTCTGAAACAAAGGTTTAGAGTAAGTAAAGTTGGAAGCATACAACTGAATGACATACAAACTTCAGGATACTCATGCTATGTTATATGATTTTTAAAAAAGGAAATGAGCAATATATAGCTTATGAAAGACATACACATACCATGTCAAACATCAGAAAAGAAACACACAGTAAAAAAAAAACACTTCTTAATTATCCTTCTCAGACATTTTATTGTATGCTCTGGTTATTTAGCACCCTCAAAAATGTAACCAGATTGTGCTCTTGTGCACTGCTCCAGTTTCATATAGCCAGATGGTATTAAAAAAATCAACCTTCAGTAAGCCTAATGCCAACTAATCCCACAAAGGAAAGAAATGAACACATTCCTCCTTCAGCATGACCAATTTACATGATTTTGTTTACATTCTGTTCCATTCTGGTTCCTATTCTATGCCCAAAGGTATGAAAGCATTCCACACTAGCTTTAGTTAAGATTACATTTCATACACCTACAAGTTAAAAGAAGCAATAGCTGGATTTGGAGCGCCATCTGATGGGAGGTTAAGGATTACAGGGGAGAAAAAAAACGCAGGACTAAAGCAGCAATTTCAGTTGCACCTCTTTCTATAAAAAGAAGTTGAACATCAGACAGTGATTGCTGCTAGAACAGACTTGCTTTGATTTACTAGTGAAGAGTTTTCTTTGAAATCTGTCTGTCACTATTCCCACATTGCCTTTCCCTGTGGTTCTACCTAATAATATCAAAGGTATCGCACTTACAATCTCAGTCGAGGCTCAACACATCGCACAAAGTAATCCAAATCATCCTCCTCCTCCTCATCCCAAGTCCTCCAGATGTGTTCGTAGAAGAACCTTTTGAAGCAAAATAAGTGTCTAAACATAAAGGAGGCCAGACTTACTCAAGCAGAGACAAAAACACTGGAACTAGGAATGTAATCAATTTAAGAATTCAGCTCAAAACATCACCTCTCTCCCATTTCATGCCACCATCCTGTAAGCTATTTAGTAGTTACAAAAGTTATCTTTCTTGTCTGTTGTTACCTGCATGAAGAATTTATTTTGTGTTTCGAGTTCAAAATTCCTAACAGCCTGAGTCCCACTAACTTTCACCACAATAGATGGAACAACTAAAAGCTGGATTTGAAAGTAACACCCACATGCTCAAGATTCTGACGCTTTTTGGTTGGTTGTTTTTGGCTGGGCATCCTTCAGCTTTCCTTTCTACCTGGAGTTTGTCACTTCCATAATACATAATTATCTCTACTACTGAGCAATGGTCGAGAGAATGAGTCTCTTCTCCTTCTTTCCTCCCACATCCACTTCTGGAACACAGCCTATTTTCTAGACAAGAAAGTCTTTCCTCCTGTTTTATTTTTTTTAGCCAGTCCTAGTGTTAATTTATAGACTTTTCACACAGCACATTACTGTAAGAGAGATGAAGAAGAGAGAGATGATAAAGAAAGGACAAGAAAGTAGAATAAGTAAGATGTGAACAGGCACCTGATGAAGAAAGAGCAAATTTAGGGGAAGAGACAAATTGCAGGAAAAGGAAGAATGAGGCAAAAGAGAAAAAGAGACATCACAATGTTTCAGAATAGAAAGAAACACCACACTAGAGCCAAAAAGGTGATACAGCCCAAGGAAGCCTGGGGTGGAGAAGAGAGGAAAAGCAATGCAGAGACTTCTTCCTCCTCCCACTCCTTTCAACACAGGGAGTAAATTGCTAAAAAGCAGACCTTGTGTTTGTGCTATCACCTTCAGCTCCATAAAACAAAATAAGACCTTACGCATTTTTGTACCTGACATGCTCCATGGCTAGTGCTGTCTGATCAAATTCTCCTGACTCATCATACACAACCCACAGCTCCCGCAGTGGGATCTGACGCTCCTTCAGCTCCAGGAGTTCCTGCATGCATTCCAACGTGAAGGTGCTAACCTGTGACTCACACAGGAAAGGCTCACTGAGTCGAACAACCGCTTTGAGAGCTGAATACTCCACATCAACAACCTGTTGGAATGAACAGCTCTTAGAATTTCTCTAGGCAGAGCAATAGATGCAGCTGAGGAAGGTGAACATGACATGCCTCACAAACTGCCAGTTGACTCACATAAATCAATGCATGTTGCATAGTACAGCAAAGGCAATCTGGTCAGCTGAAGAAGTGATAACCCAAAACTGAGCTTCTCAGGACCAAAAGATTTGGAGCCTCTTCACATTCATAACTTTGTTCAAAACCCTCATAACATCCATATAAGGCTAGTAAATTGCTTCCCTATTATATTTTTTCCAGATAGGGAAAAGCAGTATTTTCAGACTTGAATCAATACTTTACACTTCTCATGAACTCCTTTGTAGCTCATTTTTCCAAGTACCAACAAGACACAAAGAAACCCAAGAATTGGTCCGGACCAGTGAAAGCCATTTTCTTACTAATTGTGCTGAATTTATCTGTGTGCTGCCTGTTAGAGGGGTAAGTGATGTTAATTGAAGACAAATGGCTGAACAACTGCATTCCATTTACCTCAATGACAACCTCAAACACATTAGTACGCCAGACTGCCTGCCATCCAGATGGTTCAAGGACCTTCTCCAGGTACTCAGCTATGAATTCTTTCACCTCAGAAGCCTTGCAGTCAGCTAGAAAGAAAATGAAAGCAGTACAGTTATGCAGGAAAAGAAGAAAAAGTCCTCCAAATATTTGATAAATGAAATTCACAGTTAATATATTCCTCTAGTTCATCTAAGCTCAGAGTTCATTCTGTTTTGCTCATAACTGACAGTATTTTTGCTGCTTATCTCAGTAGTGAGAGAGATAGAGAGTCATCTGTTTTGTGCTTCTCCAGAAGAAGCAGTACTCAACCTCCCAGGCGCTGAGGGTTTCAGCCAGTGCTATTAAATAGTTAACTTCTGCCTTATCTTAAAACAGCCTTGCTAAAGAAAAAAAAAGCTCTAGTAATACCAATTAAACCAAGGCACGGAGCCCAGCATTAGCATTTTCTCCTTTCGTTCACTCAGATTTCATTTACTTATGTTAAAACCATTACCTCCTGCTCTACTAGTTAGAGCAACAGAAGTTACAATACGATAATCCAAGAGCAACAACAATACACTGCATCTTTTCTAGCCCGTTATTAAGAGTATCTCACAGTATAATATGGAATTGACTCCACTTAAACTGGATGACTTAAAAACCTGACCACATGTTCCTTTTCCACTAAGAAATTTCTTACCCAAAATGTAGTCCTGGTAAGCTTTAAATCGCTCATAAAACAAAAGATGATCAGTCTGAAAAATGTCTGGAAGAAGTACATTCCCATCTGGTACGGTCCGTCCTAAAGCAGTTGCTGGTTTGTCACGACTCCCATAGTCACTACTCATATCTTCTTCTTCCTGAAGCGGGTCTGGACAGAGGGGTGGGGACAAAGCAAATCCCACAAGTTATCAATTGAACGCAGCCATCACTCATTCCTCTATTCCCAGAGAATTCCTGTTCACCCAAGATCCATCACGGACCTGCTTCCTACAACACATCTTACAACACATAACAAAACCCTCCTACACCAAAAATGAAAAGGTGACTTTAATCATGCATAATTTCAGAAAGATTTCAAACAACTCCTGTAAAACCGTAACTATGTTACACACACACTGTAAATGTAATATTTTTTACGCTTACACATCCCTGATCAAATCCAGCAGCTATGACAGCAATACCTGGCACACATGCTAAAAGGAGCCCCAGAGTACAAGGCACCTTCCAGAACAGTTTAACGTAGCTTGCTTGTGCTTCCCAAGCCTATAACCAGACACCACCAACCTGGCACCGAACAAGGGTACTCAGGAGCCAACATGACAGCACGGTGCCATTACGTTCACTCCCTAAGCAAGCACCACCGACACCCGCCTCCCCCAGGCACAGCTGCTCCTGCCCAGGCCCTCACCTGCCTTCGCCTCCTCGGCGCGCTCCCGCGGGTCGGCGGCGCGCCCGGCCTGCAGCGCGCCCTGCCCCAGCCCCTGCCCCAGCCCCTGCGGCCCATCCATGGCGCCCGCCTGCCCCGCTTTCAAACCGGAGCCGCCGCTCCGCCACGTCACTGCCAGCGGCCGCCCTGACTGGCTGGCGGCGCGGCGGGCGGCTCGGGGCTGGGCGGGCGGCGGCCGGGCCGTTGAGGCCGTGAGGGACGTGAGGCGGGGCTCGCAGTGGCGTGGCCCCCTCAGCGGCCTGGCTGCGGCCCCTGGCTGCAGGCGCCGGGAGCGGGTTCGGCCTCATCCCGCCCGCCATGGGCAATCCTGTCAGGGAGCCTGCGCCTAGAGGACGAGGCACGGCCGTGCTCCTCGGGCGGGTGGTGCCCTCTGTCAGGCCAGGCGTGTTTGTGCGGGTGTTTCAAACATACGGCTCGCCCTGAATAAAGAACCAGCCACATGCAGCCACAGAAATATTAAAAAATAGTAGATCATCACACATAGGCTTCATGGAACTCCAAGACAACATGCCTCGCTGTTAGCTCTGACCGGTTGCAGCACAGGCAGGATGTGCAGAACAGCAGAACACTATATAAGAAGAAGAAGCATTGTCCTTGGGATGCCAGAATAGGCCACAAAACTATAGATAGCGGGAATACCAGCCATGAAACCAGCACAAAGAGGATGTGTGGGCGAGCAGGTGTCCAAAAGTGTCCACTCAGCAGAAAATTGGACTAAAGGTGAAAAGTACACTGGGAGGAAGACTCGCAGCCTTCCTCCTTGGGACCACCGCCCACCCTTTGACGACCACTACTCAAGGACTAAAAACAGATCTGTGCAAGCGTAAAGCATTAAGAGACTAATTAGCATGAAAAGCGAGGGTAGGCGGGACAGGTAATAAATATGTATAGGCGTTCATGAACTATTAATCACTTCACTGTGTAAGTTTGGCACAGCTTTCTACTCTGGTATGCACAATAGGTGGAATGATCCCCCGTGCATCCAGCGCTGCTAATAAAGAATATATCACTTGAAGAAAATTGGAACTTTGTTCTTTTAATCAAGGGAATACATAAGATTTAGGTTGCAGCTTTCTTTTTTTTTAGTGTAAGTTTGAACTTACAAATCATTTGATTAAAAATATATATATATATATTTATTACTTGTCCGTGGGAACAAATTTACCCTCAAACAGAGGCAAATGAGACTAACCAGCAGCCTCATTCCTCATGTTCAGTAATAATAAGGAAAATTTTAGAGAGTTGCTCCTGGAAATACCATCATTTCAGATTGATACCCCAGAAAAAGTATTTTTGACCAATACTAATACCATAGGTTGTTGGTGTTATCAACACCTTTAACATGTGTAACATTACAGGGTAGATGTTTTACAGCAAGAGGCATTCATTTTTTCTCAAAGCAATGACTATTTTAAAATGGTTTCTTGAAACCACAATTGCTTCAAAACTTAAATGGCCACGAGGGGGCTGCCTTAGATTTCTAACGATATGGTCAAACAGCTGCCAGGCTGGAGTTTCTTCATGTTAGCTTTCAAAATATTAATTGCTTTTGCAGCAGCAGCACGTGCCTGTAAGAGTTTACACATTCACAGCAAACCAAGAGCGCTATTTATCCCTACATTACACAAGTCAGGGTTGCCACAGATCTGCCAAAATCAACCTTTGTCTATCGTAACCCCAGCAGAAAAAAAAGCATGTCTTGGTCCCCATGACTTTTCTGCAGTATGCAGAATTTAACTGTTATACTGGGTATGCACGCTTAGCTAATAGTCATACAGTTTTGATCTGTCAGTTACAAAATTACACTAAAATACCTAACTTTCTCCCAAAAGCTTATGTCTTGATGAGGTCAGCCTTCAAAGCAGAATATGTTTGTAAGTGAAGGGTTTATAAATTGATAAGTTTTAAGTAATTAATAATTGGGAGTTTGTCCCTACAAAACCTTCAATGCCATTGAACATGGTATTATATTTGAAACAGGATCCCCTGTACCTAAGGAGAGAATTGACAGAGTTAATTACATCAGTTCTTTGCTACAAATACACAGCATTGGGATTCAGCAGCAGGCAACACATGTTCATTATATTCACACAAGAATGACTGTGATATGAAGAAAACTTCACTGAATGACTAAGGGTTTTGAATCCAACCTCTACTACAACACATACCAGCAAAATTGTATTCAGGCTTGTTTTGTATTGTAGTCAGGAGGAATTGAGTAATAGTAGAAAAGATAGGGAAAAAAGAGTAGGAAATAGTCTAAACCAAAGGAAAAATAACAGAGGAACAACAATAAGAAAAAATTTCACAATAGGAATGGAAGGGAAGAGGATGTTTAGAAAGAAAATAATGGAAAAGGGATATTCCACCAAGATGATGAAGCTCATCTTCCAGCACTTAGGCATAACCTACTTTGGTGGGATGTTCCTTGCCCTGCACTGTTTTCAACACCTTAACTTAGTGATATGGTTTAGTGGAGGACTTGTTAGTGTTAGGTCAGAGGTTGGACTAGGTAGGTGATCTTGGAGGTCTCTTCCAACCTAGATGATTCTGCGATTCTGTGATTCCACATCTGGGTGAAATGCTAGCATACCACTGCAAACAAGGCAACCAATTTCCCCAAATTTGTTCACCTTTCAGCATGGCTGCAGCAGAACATGTTTCACTGTGTGAGTTTCTTCCACAATGTGGAGTTAATTATCCCTGACCCTTGCAACAGAGCTGTTATATTTCAAAGAAACACAGTCTTAGCAGGGATTGTTCCTCCTCGGGTACTGCATGCAACTAAATCATGAACTGATCAAGCACTATTGTGTTCAAAAAACTCCACTGCAGTAGTGTGTGTCGTGTCCGTCCCCCCCCCCCCCCAATATGTGAAATAGAAACTTAGTCCTCTTATTGTTCAAAGCCTTCCATTTGACAGCCTGAACATGCACACACAATGCAAACCATCAGTTATTTTCTCAAGCTTAAACAGTCCTTTTTCTTTCTAGAGTGTTTATCTACCCAATTTATTCTTAGGCAGGAATTAGCTCTCTCTCTTTTTATTCCTTTTTCTTTTTCACAGCAGCCTCTCCATTCCCCTAATCTCATTAGTTGCTCTTCTCTGTACTTTTCTCCAGACTTAATTTTTTTTGTGAGTTGTGATGACTGATCTATGTGAGGTGCAAAGGACTGGCAAAAAAAATTACCTGGAACACAGTAACACATCTGTATTTGAAAGGAGGAAAAGGGAGTGGTTTGCCCTCACAGTCTATACTCAGCTCTCGCACTTCTGAATGAAACTGCATTGCAATTGCTCCTGTCAATAAGATATGTGCAATTCAATCACCTAGGCTGGTGGTAATCCACACTCCCAGCTAAGATGAGCAGAAAGGCAGAAGGGCTGCTAAAGCTGACATATACAAGTCAGCCTGCAAGCCCGTGTGGAGCAGGACTGGCATACACTGGAAATAAATTTCCCTGGCCATTTATTTTGTATGTGGGGTTGCAAAGGAAAAACATCTGTCCACAGAAATATACATAAGATACAATCTTACTTGGATGGTTTGGACCAGAATTTCATTATGTACCACTGATTTCACTGGGGCAGCGTCTGTTCATGCCAACTGGAACCTCAATTCTAATGTTAAAAACCTACAGAAAAATAGTAGAGTGTTTTACCCAATGCTCCTCTCCAGAGAAACAATATCTTTATTCTAATTCATTGCTGGAAGATAAAACCCTTGGTATTAGTTCTTCTTTGTGGATATATGTATATCTCAGTTGGGAATACAGGCTGATTCTGCTTTAAGATGTCTTACAGTAATAGTAATATCTTCTTTACCATGTCTCATTACAAGGCAACCTTAAAATACAAAAAGTATCAAAAGATCAAATTATATTATTACATGTATTGAAAAAAATGTTAGTTGATGTAAGACTTGGCAAATATGAAGATGTCTATCAACTATGTGTGGAATAAGCCGTTGAGACAAGCCAAGAAAGATTGACATAGTGATGGGAAAGAAACAGTACAAAGGCATGAAAGGAAAAAAAAAAAAAAAAAAAAAAAAAAAAAAAAAAAAAAGAGAGAGAAAGAGAGACTGGTATGTAAGACAGTAAAAAAAATCCGTGTAGTTCTTCTGATCTTGACACAAATTTCCTTTGTTACCATGGCAATCACTTTAGTCCCTCTAGGCCTCCATTTACCAACCAGCAAATGTAGTTAATATTTCTAACTGCATATGTTTAATTATTTTGTAAACCACTTTTTACCTCTGGGGATGAATGGCGTCATAGAACTGTAGACTGCTGTTAATTAGTTGGGAGATTAGCTATAACTGATGTTCTTTGTCAGGTATTTCATCATTGTAATCCTAAATAAATTGAATGTAACTAGAAAAGCAATTAAACTTTTGCAAACCTGTATAGCTTCATTCCTTCAAAAAGTCAAATCCTTTTTTTCTTTTAAGAACTATTTTGGAGCTACACATATGAGTTCTCTTTTCATCCAAACGTCTGCATATATCAAAGATGGAGCCACATCACTGTGATCAGTATATATGAATTCCAGAAGTCAGAAAAATTACATGTGGAAATCACCTGCTTGCATTGCTACTTGTCTTATTAACAGAAGATGCTTTCTGAACTGTTTTCTCTAATACGTTTTAAGCAGTTTTCAGAATGTCCTCTACATAGGCTTCTTCGTGAACGTGCTGCATAGACACTTATTTTCTTGCAAATTTCTAAAGAGTTTCAAGAGTTGCACTACTTTGTCTGCTGAGTATTGACTTTCTCTTAACCACAAACATGCCTGGTGTCACTAACTCCTTAATTTTCAGAAATGCAACCTTCAGCTGACTGACCTTGCAAACTGAGCCTTTGCTCTTAGCAGCAAGTTGGTAAAACAGATTGCAGCCTTTCTGCTCATTAAACAGGATACTGCAGTTTTGTTTCCATTCACCTCCTCATATGTTTTCAAGTTCCACTCTACAGTAGGCAAGGCATTTCAGCAGGAGTAGAATCAGGTCCAGCTGAGGACTGATGTAATAATGTAGGTGGGTTTTTCACTTGGAATTGCCATTATTTCACATTTTTTGAGACATATCTCCCTCTTGGCCATGCTTTCATCTCAGGGGACATTCAATCTAGGTAATGACTTTGAGGAGGAAGCTACATAATTTTGGAAAATTCAAGTCTATGCAGATTACTTGACTAAGATTCAACTATAACAAAAGTGCTATCGGCCATGCTCCCTTGGTGTTGGATAGGCCGCTTCCCCAGCCATGCAGCTTTCTGGAAGAAGACATGAAAAGAGCTAAAAAGTCCCTTTTCCAGGTGTTTCAAAGTTGCCCTGAAGAACCTAGAAGAACAGACTGAACATTACAAGGCGTCCCTCAGCTGACTGCAAAGATAGAACAGGAACAAACTCATAATAAAATGGTTTCTTTCTTCAGAGACAAACAATAGGCAGGCAGATTTTCCAACAGATGTTAAAATATTGATGGGAATAAATAGCAACTTTGGGCAAAACCGGAATTTGTAAACAGGCTTCAGCTTTATGACTAATGTGAAGTTTATTTATCAGGCATTTAACATCGTGTAGTGCAGTGAATGCTGTATTTTGTCCTGTTACCATCAGAATTTTCATTGGCATTAGTAAGAAAAAGCATCATTGCCATCACTGGCCCCTTACCCTTTCTGCCTCTCTAGAGCTGCTGACCACATCTTTGAACGAATAGCAAAGATGTGGGGATTAAAGATAAGGATGACATCATAATTACTGCAGATGCAGAACACAACAAATCGTTACGCATAATTATGTCAGGAAGAAGGCATGCTTGAAAAGAATGAAAATTGCTTGCAGTGTTGATTTCATGTGATCACTGCACCTCTTCATTCACTGTAAACAAAACAAAATTAAATTTACTAAAGATGCAGAAGAATGCAGCTGTTGGTGATGGGGTATTTTGTTTTGATCAATCCTTCCTTTCGTTTCAGTTAAAATTTTGAACATGGCTTTTTAAAAATGATTCTCTTATAATTTTGTGATAGTTCAAGTGCTTTAGGATTTGGGTTTCTTTTTTTTTTCTCAAAGAACAGCTGTGTCGTTATCTTGACGACTAATGTGTTGTAATGATGGCTCTCGGGTCTTAAAAATTAGCTTCTAAAGTGTGTCGGAAAAGAGATCAATTAGCATGAAGTGATTTCTGACAAACACTTGTCAGTGGGCTTATGATTATGTCTTAACAGATGGTAGTTTGAAAGGTTGGAACTATCTGAAGTATGCTACTTCAGCTGATAGCCCGAACAGTAATAGGCACCCAGTTCATTCTGGACATTGTAAGCCAGAATAAAATATGCACTGTCACACTGGACTTTTCTAGTTGTTTTTCTGGTTTTGATTTGGCTTTCTTTAGTCTGCAATCTGCTTGCAATTTGTGCATAATTATAACAATTCGACTACATACCACATAAATGTGTGTGTTTATGTATAATAACAATGCAACGTATAACTGCACATATGCTCAAATAGTAAAGTCAACACTTTCTCTAATGGAATTCTTAAAATATTTTGAAATTTTAAAAGTATATTTAAGACCTGTCAGGAAAAAACATTTCAGACAAAATACCAGTTTTCAGCTCAATACAGCAGATACGGGAGTATATTTTGTGGTGGGTTTCTGAAACAATAGAATATGTGGCTCAGTAATTCCTGACAACTGCAAACTATTAATCTAGATAAAATATGCAAGAATTTTACTTCCTGTAGGTAGGATGGCATACATTTTTGGAGACATTTGAGTTCATGGGTGTACACATTTACAGATTCCACCCCACAAAATGTTAGTAACAAATGCCCTGGTTAAAAGTCATTGCTTTTTGTGCATATCAGTTTGTTCTGGGGGCTTGCTGGAGGGTGGGGGGGTTGGCTGTTTTGGCTTTGGTTTTAAAAAGGTAGAATATAATATGAGTCTTCTGGGAGACCAAAACCAAGTATGAAATATATCAAATTCAATTAACAGAACATTCGGGGGCCCGGCGGGGGGGGGCAAGCTTTTTTCAAAATATCAAAACCTATTTTGTTTATTTAGTGAAATGTTTTAATTCAAATATGACTATGAAAAATACATTTCAACCTGTACAGACTATCTTAAATTATATCCAAATTAATAAACAAGGTAATGGTTAGGCAGTCTAAAATTAAAATATTTTTTCTTCATTAGATACAAACATTTTTTTTTCCTCTGGTGTTTCTATACGTATCTGGAAATCTTACCCTTCAAAAACAGGTCCTTATTTATTCAAAAAAATAAAAATGCTACATTTAAATGCATTTGAAGCCACTACATTTCTTTCCTTTGTACACACTGCCACTCTGTAATAGCATCTATAATATAGAACAGAATTGTACTGAAATGCAAAATACACCTTGTCCAGTTTAAAAAGAAAACAAGTTCTTGATGATGTTCGTATGCTCGTTTGTAGATGTCTTTTTAAAATACATCTTTTTTTGTTTGTGGCAAAGCAAAACACTGCATGTTGATGAGAATCTGTTGCTATGTCTGTACAATCAGGCTTCTTTGCAAAATAACTAAAGATTGTCCTTAAAATAAGACAATTGATAAATAATTGTACCCCTTGATAGCTTTCCTCCTAGCTAACCAACACAGGAAAAATGCAGAGAAAAAAAATCCATCACTGCAAACTGTCATGTATAAGTAAAAATCCCCAATAAGAAAAACAATGCTAACTATTCCAAATGTCTTCAAATCTATTTTGATAGTCTTAACTATTTCAAGGCCAGTAATTTTGGAAGTTCCTTCAAATGTAGCATTATGCAGGTAACACTATTCTGGACAGTAGGATTTTCCCAGGATTTCAATCCAGCTCACATCCTCATGGGGCCAAGAATTTTTTTTTTTTTTAAAGATGGAGAACCAAAGCACAGAGGACCTAATTTCTCAGATCCATGGCCTTGATCAGCAACAATTACTCAGGTAACCCCTGAGCAGCACTACAAGAAAAACAAGTATTTTAGAAGAGAGCATTAAAGGTTTACTCTTCAAGTCCTGCATAGTTTATGGGACCATTTGCAACTAAAAGGATGACTGAGGAAGTTTCTTATCTGCTGAATTCCTCAAATTGAAAGGATGCGTGAATTGAGTACATTGGATTGTACCCAAGGAGAATGGACAGCAAAATGGCAGATTAAACACCCCAAAGACAAATGGGATGTAATGATGATGGAGAGAAAATTGAGACATTCAGATCCCTCAATGCTTTTTCAATGAGATGCAGCCACTCAGCAAACCAGCCTCAAAGAGCTGCATGTCACACAAAAATAATGTGTGTTCAAGGAACAGAACAGAAGACAACAGGCAAGTTAGCATGTTCTCACACACATGGAGGAGAGGACACTGAAATATTTGTGGCTTGCTCACCAAATCTTCAAAAAATTAGAGGGAAGACAGAAAGAAGAGATTCTTTTAGTGAAACATGTCTAAAGAGAATGAAAGTCCAGAAATATTTTGTAGCAAAGGAGATTGAAATTGAGTCTGTTAATTCAAGCATTAAATAGATCTTTTACATTAAAATGAATGGCTTTTCACATGTATACCAGTGCACACTAGCCTGTGAGGAGCTGGTCCTCTCTTCTGAGAGAAGAGAGGTGACTGTGATGGAAAATACACTACGGAAGAATTTACAGCCATCTCCTGGGCTACAGAATATCATGTTACTGTTCTGGTAGGAAGAGTTATCATTCAGATTGTACTTAAATTTGTCCTGTGTACTCCTTTTTCTAATGCAATTGCAGTTCCTTTTAGAAACAGAAACTAATCACTAAGAACTTGTTCTCCCTCTGCATTAGGTTAAAACAATTGCTACCTTTCAGCATCAGCTATTTCCACACAGCCCTGCACAAAATGCTGCATTTGGGATTCCTTCACTGAGAAGACAGATACAGGAGGGTACCCAGGGTCACAGCAATGTGATTCTCCAGCTGCTGTCTGGTGGTCTCCCTGCACCAGGTAGTATGTCCCAGCCGTGCTGCAGTGCCTGCGTCATGCCACAGCATCCCACTAGTACAAAAGGAACATTAATAAAGAATGGCAGCACAGCAGGGTTGATGGAGGGCAGCAGTAAAGCAGTCAGTTTGGTTCAAATGCTTGTCATGCCACAAAGTCATATGCTCTAAGACAACGTGACTCGTGCTTTGCATCAAATGTACAGCTCAGAGTGCCTATTTGTACAACTTTCTGTGGGGACTCACAGCCTGGAGGCTGTCAGTAGAGTGAATCAGGCCCACTAATTAACTAATCCTTAGAGTTTTCAAAGACACGCCTGTTAAATATTTCTGTGAAGTGACGGAGTTTGCAGCAGAATCACCGTGAGGACTCACCCAGACCTCCACAGCTCTTACCTGGAATATGAAGGGTCAGAAGAATGCTCTCAATGTTTTCTGATCTTTCAGAAGTTGAAGAGCAAAGCATGAGTGAGTGTTTTTTGATTTTTTTTTCTCCTATTCAGTCCCACTTTTAAAGCCAAATCAATTTTCTCATCTCTGATTAAGGAACCCAATGCCCAGTGGTAGGACAAGAGACAATGGACACAAACTGAAATACAGGAAATGCCATTTAAACTTAAGAAAGCACCTTTCTACTCTGAGAGTGGTCAAACACTGCAGCAGGTTGCCCAGGTTGGTTCTAGAGTCTCCATCCTTTGAGATATCCAAAACCCCTCCAGAAACAGCTCTGAATAACTTGTTCTAACTCACTCTGCTTTAAATAGGGGGACTGGACTAGATGTTTGCTTGATGTCCGTTCAGTTTAAAATATTCTATGTGACTGTGTATCCCAGCCTAGTAACTAAACTGATGTTTGCTGCCCTTGCAGATGCCCTCTGTGCAGACACCAGAATCTAATAGCAATATCTGTAGGTGCTGAGGCTAGCGTGTCCCAGCACTACTTTTGTTCCATGCCATAAAATTCTGTACACTTTTTGCTGTCTGGCAAATTCCCTGTCTGGCAGCGAACTTACCTTGCAGGATTTCATTATGCCTGAAGCAATGTCACACACATGTATTGAGGCAGGGAAATGCTCATCCCATTATGTGGTATAAATAAAAATCCTTCTCTTGCTGATACAAGGCAACTCCATTTATACTAATACCAATATAATATTTTTTTTAAAAGACCTGATATTGTCAAAGTGCTATGAAAATTAGCAATATTAATAATTATTATTGGATAGATAAGGCTCTTAATTACTATGCTTTAGCTTTTTTCTTTGATTATCTCTTTTTAGTCCCCCCCCTCCTCTGATGTCAGTGTTCTTTGAATAGAATAGATGTCATGCTATTTAAAATAAAAGACAACTCAAAAGCAAAGATTGTTCCTTAGATTAAAAACCTCAGCCTCATATACGGTAGGACAGTAGTCCCATCTGTTGTCTGAAACAAAGTATTGAGGAAACAAACAATAGAGCAGAAATTAAAGCTGCATTAAAATACAAGCAGTAGAGAGTGGCCTAATTCCCCCGGCTCCCGAGCAGTATTATTGCGGTGTACTCAGCACCTGTTCAAAGAGCTAGCATCCCCGGGAAGTGTGGATGTGCTCAGCTGGGGTGGGAAGCGGCTGGCAGCATGGTGTTCTCAGTGGACATAAACTTCTTTGTGTTCATGACGAATAAAGGCTGACTGGATAACAGCATGCCCAGCTTACATCTCATCTTTAACATGCTAAATATACAGCTTCCTGCTAGACTGATGAAACTCCAGCACTCCCAGTCTTGTCTATAAAAAACACCTTTTACTATCTTCCCTCTATTGCTGCTGAGCATTGTGCAACACCCGTCACTGCGCCACTAGCATGTATTTGTCAGTGGAGTTTGTATCCCTTTATTATCTAACTTTATTCAAAGTAATGCGGAGGCTCATATGCTGCCAGTAGCAATGGTACCGTGGTGCCCTGCATGATACGCTATCTCCTGTTCTCCTGCTCAGGTCTGGAGGAGTGAACCGCTTTCAGCAGGCCTTATACCTGAAAAGCCTTCACAGGTATATGATCAATATACTTCCAATAAAGGTGCTCAGTGAGAGATCACATTTCTGTCAAACCTGGAAACAGACTTCTCTCAAAGACTTCCAAGAAAATGCACAGTCCTTGTTCCCCGTATGGGGCTTTGTAAAAGGTGGTAGCCAGGGGTTAACACTGGTACCTACCCAGATCTTTCACCTCTGAGAGGATGAGACACAGAGGCAGAAACACTGGTTTTGTTCTGAGCTCTGTACTGAGGACCAGAAGAGGTTTTTGCTAAATGTACCAAACAAACCTGGTCCAAAGTGGGATACTGTGAGAAACTAAGTTGTGTTTTTGCAGTGAAGGACTAATTTTCTATATTCAAAGGCAATTGTGTAGTCATAACAAGGAGAAATGCTAAGTAGATAAGTGGACAGTAGAAGGCCTCGCTGCTCCAAAAGAAGGCAGAAGCTTGAGAAAAACAGGATGAGCAGTGTGAGAACAGTAAAACCAAGATCACAAGTTCTCAAAACATAAGAAAGGAAAATAAATAAATAAATAAATAAATAAAAGGAAAAAGGAGAAATTAAAGGGTTGAAGAAAAAAAAAATGTGCCTATAGGGTATAGAGGAGCGTCGAGGAGTTGTGAACCTGCAGTACCCAGCCAATGGGGAAACAGGGGAGGTGATCAGGCGTCGGGTAATAGGGAATAACAGGTTATGAGTTGTTTACTGAAATGCGCTCCTGCTTGACAGGACGCCCGCCATTGCGATGGCGAATAAAATAGCTTCACAGAAGATCCTGTCTGAAGAAAATTGAGATTTTTCTCACAATATCCAGCATTTACATGCATTTGTTTTCTTTATGCCTCATCCCTCCTTATCTTTAGCTGAAATCTGTCCATCACGCTGTATGGAAAGCTGCATCATACGAAGACACAGACAGGCTTTACAACATATATAATAAGACAAAATGAAATGTCCTAAATACTCCACTGGTAAGACTGAAAAAAGATAGTGTATTCACCACTTGCCAATGAATGATCTTACTGAAGAAATAATGAGCTTCAAGTTTAAATTGTTATTTCAAAGCAAATTAGGCATTGACTTTGTTAGTCATGTAGAGATACTTAGTGTTTAACTACCGTATATACTAATTTAGGATATGCTGCTACTCTGTGGTTATGGTGCTTACTCCAAGTAAAGCACTAGACTGACCCAGATACAGGTACAAGACAGATGTTAAATTTAAAAAACAACAACAATAACAACAAAAACTAGGAAAAGGGGTCAGCTGGATCAACCAACTTGCTTTCAGCCTCAAAGAAAATAAGTGTCACTCATACATGAAATGGATATTCAACAAGAAGTTCATACTATAGGCTGGTAACACTTGCAGAATCCAAGGAGGAAATTTATTCTTAAAAAAAAAAAAAAAAAAAAAAAAAAAAAAACATGACTCATTCAGATTATTCATGATCAAATTTCATCAGTTTTAATAGGCAGAACAATGACCCTGGAAAGAGGCTGGCGAATAAGTTTGTCATAGGGAAAACTTAGTACCAGCAGCTGGATCTCATGCCAAAGTCAGCGGCTAAACCATACAAGAGGAGGTTGTAGAAGGCCAGTCTGCAGCTAGAAGTACTTGCACAGGGACAGTGGGGACCTTGAACCTCCAGAAAAATTTAAAACATCTCAACCCAAAGAATCTATTAGATCATGTCTTGTTTGGCACTGGACACTGAGTATGCCTGGTTTGGGTTATGTAGTTGAATTTGTAATGAGGCACAGCTTAATGTGTGTCATCAGAACAAAATTTTCAAGATACAGCTAAAAGATGTATTAAATTTCCATTTATCTTGTGCTTTCCAAATTCACGCATTCCTTTAGAGAACAACTGACAAAGAAGTTTCACAGAGTTTAAGTTCAACTGACACTTCTAACTTTAATGAGTAGTATGTGAATCCTTCCTTTATACTTCTAAGTATTGCCAACTTTCTTACTCAGGTATGTAAGAAAGAGCACCGGAAAACTCTCACTAGAGAAGGCAGAAAGAAAAAAAAAAGTCAAGACAAAAGCGTATGCAGGAGTCCATGCAACAAAGACTATACTGAGGATGTTGTATTTGTTACTCAAATGAACTTGTCATTAAAATGTGCTATAACCCTTCTTCATTTTAAGATATAAATGGGTAGAAAAATGCAGTATGCTTTTAAATCCTGTTCTTTCTGATACAGAAATGTCTACTACTGCTTTAATATTGTTTTTTCTTCAGTTGATATTGCTTAAGTGTACACAGGTGGGCTATTTCTAAAAACATCTCTGAAAGTGCTGACTTGCGATTTACATGACAATGACTAACCAGCAAATAGTTGAGAGAGATTTTACACAGCAAGACAGTTATTTCAGCAGGAAAGCAAGGCCATACTGCACACTAGAGTCAAGCTGTATTCCCATCCAGGCACTGCAGAAATTCAGCTCTGCATCCAAACCCCTTAACATGCAAGTTCATTTATAGCAAAGCAGCATTCCAACACTGATACATATACATTGAATACATCCATTTGAGGATGTGACAAAGCTAATCTGGCAATAACCTTCACACACTGGCACAGAAGTACACAGGCGGGGGTATGGTTGCGCAGCCAGGCAGATTCCTAATTAGTCTGTTTTGTAGAAGCGTGTCCATGCCAGGGACAGGCTGAAGTAGCGTCACTGCCAGCACCAAATGAGTAACATTCCTCTCCGTTAACGCTTCTCCCAAGTGACTTTGTAGCACTTTGCAATGAGGATTGTGCTAGATAGACATGGAGCTCTCGTGGACGACACATATAGGCAGTGTACTACAGAAGAATATTAAGAGGTTGTGCACTCTGTTTGCTTGTGACCCGTGCAGAAAGAAGCATGCCTGAACGCTTCATTTACTGCTTACTGCATTCTGCCCTTGCTAGCCTTTCCTCAACCAATCAACCTATCTACTCAATTCACAAAGTTCTGGGAAAACAAAACAAAACAAAACAAAAACAAAAACAAACAACAACAAAAAAAAACACTGTATGGTTTCTTGTTTTCTTTGTATTGATAATCGCTGTCCAGCTTATTTGGAAATGACTGTGATTGGGTATTAGGTGATTGGCCCTGGAGTTGTTGGCATCATCTAGCTGGCAGATGTCTTAATCTTTCTGACTTTGGCAATGCAACTTTGAGCTAGAGTTTGTGGCCTGCAGTTTCCTTTGAATAAGTTAATGCTGGGAGATGATGCAAAATATATCGTGCAGTGATTCCAACTGAGTGCAGCAGTGTGACTGTTCCTGGAGTAAAGCCACTTAGAAGCAAGCCCAGAAAAGGCAACCTCCACAAAATAACTAAATAAATAAATAAAATTAAAACTGAGATGTGTTTTTCAAGTTTATACCTACAATAGTAATGAAATTGTGCCCACATATAAATAAATAATAGCAGGTTTGGTCCTCCAATTAATGCCAAGTAAAGGGAGTAGCCAGGACAGAAGCTCACTGAGGAGTCATACACCATGTCACACACAGCTTAGCCTGGAGAAGAGAAGGCTCCGGGGAAACCTTACAGCAACCTTCTGGTACCTAAAGGGGGGCTACAGGAAAGCTGGGGAGGGACTCTTTGTTGGAGAGTGTAGCGATAAGAGAAAGGATAATGTCTTTAAACTAAGGGAGGGGAGGTATAAATTAGATATTTGGGCGAAGTTCTTTACTCAGAGGGAGGTGAGCCACAGGCACAGGCTGCCCAGATAAACTGTGGATGCCCCATCCCGGGAGGTGTTCAAGGCCAGGTTGGATGGGACTTTGAGCAACCTGGTCTGGTGGGGGGTTCCCTGTCCATGGCAGGGGGTTGGAACTAGATGACCTTTAAGGTCCCTTCCAACCCAGCCACCCTGTGATTCCCCAGCTATGAGATGGAAGATATGTCCATACTGCACACAGCACTGCATTGCTGGGACACCCAACGCAGGAAGGCAGTTGGCTACTGGAAGCTGTGCAGAAAGGAAAGGATTCTTTATCTCCACAGCTACAGAAGCCCATTGCCATACCTGGACTGCTTCCCACCTAATGGCCACGCAGGACATGCACACAGCCAGTTCTCTCTTTTTTCCCCCAGGTCAGACCCTTTGTTCTTCAGTGCTCCACGCAGGTTAGTAACAAGCAGCACAGGAGGCAAGACGTGTTTTTTCAGTGGGATCCTGATCTCACTGAATTGTCTGGGAATAGAATTAGATCCTTGAAAGCACATGATTGTTTTATTGGAACCAAACAGATGGGAGACACGGACTACTGAAAGTAGCAGCTGGAAAAGGCAGCTGGTTCATTTAAAGCAGGCAGCAGCTCTGCTTATTTTTAAGGTGTCTTGTTAGCAAACTAGAACTGAAGTGGAGCCTGGTCAGGATTTGGAGATGAATGTGCTATTCTGCTGTCTGTGAAGCTAAGAAGAGCACAGGCTGCTCAGGGAGCACCTCTCCAGAGACTAGCTTAGGAGCAAAGTTGGTGTAAGCTTTTGAAGGAGAAAATGAGCAGTAGGCTGCTATTAACATATCAAATGTTAAGAGCAATTTATAAGCAAATCCAATGGCCAAAGGAAAAAAAATAAAAAAAAATCTTTGTTTTCTTGGGAATACTTAAAGAATAGCATTTTCTAATAGACAACTGGGGAGACAAAAGTAGAACATTTAAAGTAAAGACAGACTCATTTTACCCTTTTCAGTCTGAAATTTCAAAAATAAAAAAAAGTTCACCCTGTCCAAGAAATAATTTGTCTGTGTCAGACAAATAGTTCTGAAGGGATATCTGATGGAAGAAAACACATTAATAACCATTATGACCTGACAAGTTCATCACATGGCCAGAAGCGAAGCACATACATTATACTCAATTTCTATTTTATTCTTTGTACTTATAGTAAAGGAGGCTGAGTACTAATACGTCTTCCATTTACCACAGGAGCTAGTTTTATTACATTAACATAAAAAAAAAAAAAAATACATAGCAGAAAAGGTACGGCAGATACCGAAACTAACTAAATAAGTAAACAAATAAATAAGACAAGAAGTTATCTTCAGTGTTAAAACATCCTTCCAAACCTAGACTATATTTGAGTATAAATTCAGCAAACCAGTATTTGGGTGCAAGGTTAATTTTATGCTAACACTGTTATGTCTGTGTAAATTAGTATATAGCTAAAGGTATATTACAAACAGAAAATAAGAAATTGTTTAAACTGTATCCTGAGCATGACTATGTGAATTCTGGATTAAATTTCATCCAAAATATTTCAATATGAAACTTAGATTCAGGACAAACCAAACTGTGTTTTTGCAGAAGAGAGTGATTTTTTTTTTAATCAGAGGTAGCTGTGGAGTCATCATAAGGAGAAACTTACGCAGGAGCCACCCCGCCACTGTACTATTTCATGCCATCAGGA
>CM021741.1:2379438-2587468 GCA_011075105.1 Heteronetta atricapilla
TTGTTTACTGAAATGCGCTCCTGCTTGACAGGACGCCCGCCATTGCGGTCGCGAGTAAAATAGCTTCACAAAAGATGCTGTCTGAAGAAAATGGTTTGAGTTTTTTTTCACCGAGTTTACATAGAAATGAATCAAAGAAATGCCATCCTATTATTGAAGCGACGTTTCTCAGCAAAGCAAGAAATCTGGTATGGCCGGTATCTATTCAGTTGCTTTATTTTATCAGAGGTGATCCTGAACATAGAATATAAGAAAATTGGAAGAGGCTGGATGAAGAATGGAGATAAACAGGATAAATCTCTTACTCAGTCTTTATCAGTATCACAAGCAACATCCAACCTTTCTTCAGCCAGCTAGACATACCCAGTTCTAAATTAAATTCCTTCTCTTCCTCAGCCTGGTAGGCCATACCCTGACCTGTATTGGATATTACCTTAGCTCTGTAAGTGCCATTGCCTAACTCCACTCCACAGTATCTTGGGAGAACCATTAATCGAAAGCCATGCCCCTGGGCTTGGCCCAGAAACCCAGGGCTGCAAGGGGCTCACACCATGGAGTGTGGAGTAGTCCCTCCACCTTTCATAGGTAACCATAGCGCAGACGCCCCAGTCATGACTGTGATAATAGTTTATGAAATTGGCTCTTTCAGCTACACACAAGCTGGCAGGAGAGGGAGCAACACTTTCAAAGTTGGGTTGCTAAATTCCTAGTTTTGAATTGCCATTTCTGAGTAATTTTTATTGCCTGGATTTACAACACTGAGGGACAGCCTTAAGAAATGTTGCATCCTGCTGTGTCTAATTAGCCAGTCAGCACTTGAACTTTGGCTCAGATGTGACTGAATAGGATGAAGTTTAATGGGATAGAAATCCAAACCACATGTCCGTATCTTAGTTTTATGGCTTGTATTTTACTTAGAACATGCACAACTTTGAGCTTTTCTTTCAAGTACAAAAGGTTATCTCAACAGGCAAGATGGCAGCAGTGCTATTTCAGCCATGCAATTTTGTCTATGGATATTAAAACAGATGTCCAGTAAGTTGGTGTAATTATGTAAATTGCCCAGGAAACAGGAAATACAGGAGTACATTGCCAAGGAGACAGAGATATATTGAATTTCCATTCATTCTTTTAATATCTGAGGCCTCATTCTGCAGCATTTGTTTAAGTACACACAGCGTATTTAAAAATATATCTTATTTTTAAAAGATAAATACTTACTAAATGTGCTATCATTTAATGATGTTTTTATTCCATAGTGCATTCTTTGTTTTCCATGAGCATGCTGTTTCATTATATTACACTGAAGTTACATTATTAACCTACTACAGCCTAGTATGTAAAGATTTCACTGTTGTCAGGGAGCTGCTTCTTACGCTAAGAGTTATTAAGGATTATTCGTATCCTGTCCTAGGAAAATTGAGCTCCAAAACCTTACATAGCAGATTTCTGATCATCCTCCTTAAAGAAAGATTAAAAAATAAATTTGATAATTCTACACTGTGTCAATAGTCCTATTAAATAGACATGGGTAAATGAGTATACACAGTAACTTCAGGCATCTCATTGCAATTCCGATGTTCAAAGCCTTCGTTACTGTATTGGCCTTTGGGAAGCAGAGACACCAAACTTCACTGTCCATACTAACCTTGGGAGGCACCTACTTTATAGTCTCAGTCATTTGGTAATTTACAGCCATGATCCTGCAGCACAACAGAACTAAAGACAGATGTAACTCAATTATACTTATGGCTGGGACATGAAGCTATGTGAAGAACACAGAAAATTATCATCGATTTCAATAAATTCTAGGTCACTTTGCTCTTCTCACTATCCCTTAAATATTCAACAGCATCAAACTCAAATCTGGATTTTGACTCACAGGCTGTATACACAGGTTGTTGTAATGATGATTAGAAGGCCATGAATATGCAGAGCAGTGTCTCAGCCCCCGCCCCCCCCATTATATGAGTTAAACATAGTAACTGTGCATATACTGAAAGGTCAGTCTAATTTCTTGGCTGAAAGGTCAACATTTTTGTGAAAGGCTTAGAAAAAATATATATATTTATAAACAGGGTGAGGTCACTTGAAATATGGAAGGAAGTATAAATCAAATCAAGAGTAAAATCAAAATGTTAATATTAACAACTGAAGGAAGATAAATATGCTAATGTGATCTTCATCTCTCTAAACAATAATCTGATTTCTCTGAAGGCAGCATGCTTCTTCAGAGAATGCTTTGAGGAGTGATGAATTACACGCTGTGTTTTCTTGACAGTGGAAGAGGATCCTTGCTATTAAGCATTTCTTTGCTATATGATCCTGAAGTTTGCAAGTCTCCTGTGAGAGATGTCAATTTCTCCCATTTAGCATTCAGATGTCTTTAATGCTAATTATCCTGCCATTCCTTAACTCTCTGTGGAGAGTAGTTTGTAAGATTCTGTAGATAACAGGTCTGTAGTTCTGTTGATTTTTCCACCTTCAGAAAATTATATATTTATTCCCCCAAGCAGAGACTGTCTGTAGAGATCTGTACAATTGAGTGTACATGTTTCAATGCCCCTTAGGCACTGTTGTGCCTCATAGATGCTAGGCTCCCTGTGCAGTACTCAGACCACTTAAGTTAGGTGCTTTGTTGTATTCTGTGGCACTTTAAGAAAATGTTCACAAATATTCAGCACACTGATAGAAACACACTTTGATTCCTTTTGACTCAAATTTACATGCTCCTGTTTACAAGGAGCAATATGTGCTGGAATTCAACAACTATGGTGCTGTCTTGAAAAGGAAATATAGAAAAGGAAATAAATAGAAGGGTTATACATAAAAGTAATAAATAAAAATAAAAAATCACCACTTTCAAATAAGCAGGTTGCAGTGCACATTGCCCCCTTACCCCGGTCTTCTTGCAACAGCCCTTATAGTTCTAGTGATGTGAGGAACTCAAGTTCAGCTCTCTCCTCAGTCTTTTAGCTTTTTCATATGTATGAAGAGATGGCTAAATGGTTCTGTGTCACATCAAAGGCAAGTAAAATGTAAGAAACCAGCTTAAAATCGTTTGTAATATGATGCAAGTTTCACCTACGTAAAGGTGTAGGTGACAGCACTATAAACAAGGATCCCCCAGAAGTTTTCAGATATACTGAGTAAAAACCCTGCTATTTTCTCAAAGGGAAGGAAAGAAATCCCCTTTCAGAAAATATTCAATTTATATATTGCACAGAAAAGCCCCAGACTCCTCAAAGTTGGAAAAATATTTTTGGTAATCACTGAAAAGGTTTCCTGTTCCCTGGCATTTCTACTCCCTTCTACATTGGGCCCCCCCCCCCCCCCCCCACCCCCCGGTTATACCACGTCAGCTGCAACATTCTTACAAGACAGGATGTGAGTACTTTTCTTCCCTTCCTGACATTAACACGGTGAATGAACTGAGTATCTGAACACAGCTTCGATTCAACTGACATTAATTCAAAACCTGACAGTTTTCTGAAGTCATCCTCACAATTTTAGCTGTGAGCTTAGCTTCAAAGAAAACTTATTTGATCTGACACAGATACAGTCCCAAGTGAGAAAAGAGGAAGAGAGAGCTGTTGAGTATGCATGACTTGTCTGAGGTCAAACTCTCATCAGAGCAGCAGGCTATTAAACATCTTCCTCAAACATTCAGACTTTTCAACTTGAAATGGCTGTTCTTAGCCAAGGCCTGACATCCGTCCAGATCCATTCACTGCCTTTCAATACAGATGGCTAATTCTGATATTCCCTTTCAAATTTTACAAAATACTTCTGATATCTCTTCCTCCATTATCTGTTCCCTACCTTATGAATGCGTGTTTTCAGAACTGAAGTTGATTTATTATTTAGCCTCGCACCATCCTGTTAGATGTAGGCTGCTACCAAGGGAGCCCCTAATCATGTTTCCTTTTGATGCAAGTATTCATCACCCGGCTCTGGTTACGATCAAGGCAGTTTTTGAAAAACAAGGGCTAACATGAAAACATCCAAACCAGGTCAGACCAGTCTCCTCTCTCACAGAAGACGTTGCTTAGAAAAGAGAAGGAAAATAAATCGTGTAATGAAAATTGCCCAGAATGTCCCCTGTCTCCAAGGATTCGCAGCATGGGTAATTGTTGACAATTAGGTTGCATCTTTTTGTTTAATATCTCTCAGTGGACAAATTCATGAATGGAAAATCCAATTTCTTTTGGAACTTAAGCAAACTCTTGGCATCCACAATTGTTATTTTGTGTGAGGAAATGTCAACTTGGAGTTTTATTTATTGTCCTTTGGTTCTTGAAGAGACTCTGAATATTGTCCCCTGTGCCTAAGTGGTATTCCACTCATTTTACAAGCATTCATCATTTCCTTTGTCAATCACTTCTCTTCTAGACAGAATTGTTTAAATCTAGCTAATCCATTTAATCATTCCTGTGCAGAAACCATTCCATTTGATACATATCTTCTCTGCAAGTTCCCCAGTTCTACCACAACCTTTTTAAGACAGAGGGTGCAGGACTATTTGATAGTAGACCATGTATCTACTTTTTGCCATAATAACTGCCATTTATTATGGATGACGCTCATTTGGAGTGTGCTTTATAGCATGTCAAAAATGTGGGACATGATGGGCCAAGGACTTCATGTTACTGCTCATACCCGTACAGCTTTCAGTGCAGAGATAAAGCCTGGCATCACAAAAATCAGTTTTCCTTTGGCCACAGTGGAAGATCTGGTCTCTTACTGTGTTTGGCCGGGATTGGGGCTTACAGACAATGAAGATAGCATGGACTGGTGTACACGGCCCATAAGATGTGCACCACTCTCTCATTCTTGCTTGCCTAACAGGTAGAATAAAACAGTCACATCTTGAAGAAAGAGTTCCTAAAAGCTTTTTTTTCAATTCCAAAATCAAAAACACACATGCAAAACAAACAAACAAAACAGGCTATTTGAAGACCGAAATTTACTGGATTAGAAAGGTCACTCACCGTTCATTTATTTTGCCTCTTTCTTACCCACTGATGCTCTAACACTGAATCAGGCAGTTAGAAGCAGACAGGGAAGAAATATCAAGAGGCCAGGATAAATATTAATCTGCTACAGCAGAACAAGAGTTCAGGAAAACCAATATCAAAATAGAAGACAACAATTCACAAGTAGTAGGCCTTGATGTAAACTCAGTGAGTGGAGACTTCAGTTGTCTACACAGAACTAGCTACGCAAAACCCCTTTTCCCTAGGGCTCGTTTTACCACAAGGCTCAACTCAATACACTCTCCCTTCAAGGTGGCTTGTGCTGCAGAAGAGTGGCTTGCTGGGCTCAGCTGTTTATTGGAGCTGGAAACATCTGTGACAGAACCTGCTCAAGCTTATTTGTTTGGCTGCAATGCTAATCAGCTGGGTTAGCAAAATCCTCTTCACCCTGCTTCTGACTTAGGAGAGGTTAAAACCTGTGCTAAGGAAAAGCTAGCGACTCTGTGAGTTTGGTGGCAGGTTTGTTTTAGTCACCTTGCTGTGCTGCACCATTAGCAGACAATACTTAAGGGCTGTATCTCTTTGTGCCCGTGTTACCTTGTAAAGGAGTAACAATGCAGAGTGCACTGCTGACAAGCCTTGGGCAGTCACAGAATACCTCTCACCACTCTCTTCCCTGTGCTCTCTTCAAGTTAGCCACTCTGGTAAGCAAAGGTGTTTCTCTTCTGAGTGGCTAAGAATTAGATTGTTTCCCAAAGCTGAAAGCTACGAAGGGAATGACTGATTCCATTAATATATCCATGCAAGCAGTGTGGGTGGACATTGACAGCCCAATGCACCATACTGGCTCTCCCTTTGGATGTGCATAAGGAACTGTAGGGTGCTGCAGCATGCCAGGTAGCTGCTTCTCTTTTGCAGCAAACCACTGTTATTGGATTTGGTAATGGGAAAAACAAAAATATCTCCTATAGCAAAAGCAGAAAAACAGTCTGAACCTGTGCTGTATGTTTCATCAGACAAATGAATTCCCTAGAAATTTAATTTCAAAACAATACTAGATTATCTTCTCTAATAAGTATAAAATTGAATGAGTTCAAACCGGCGAGATGACATTCATTTTAATGAAGAAGTGCATTAGTACCTACAAATCAATTCCTTGCGAGATGCAGGCTCTGAACAAACAGCTCCTTGGATGTTCACAGCAATCAGTGCGCTGCTGAAAGCACCAGACCATGCACCTGAAGTCTGGCATGTGGTTTCCACTCTGTTCTGAATAGAATACAGTCACTTTTGAATGTAAGAAACAGTTCGCCATTTGAATGAGGGGATTATGAGAATATTTGTACACTTACTGCACTTTGCTATATTCCCATGGGATTATTTCAAAACATGTTTAGCAGAAGAATATAAAAGGATTAGGTTCACAACAAATTCATTTTTTTTTCCTTTGTTCCATGCTTGAGACAATAAAATATTCTATCACCCCCCCTTTTTTTTCCCCAGTACTTAGAACAATTTTAAAATGAAAACTCAATTTCAAATTGAAAAGCTTAAACATTTCATTAAAATATAATGCTCCCTAAACATAACATTTTAACATAGAAAACAACTCTCTACTTTTTCTTTCTTTCTTCTTTCTTTCTTTCTTTCTTTCTTTCTTTCTTTCTTTCTTTCTTTCTCTCTCTCTCTCTTTCTTTCTCTCTCTCTTTCTCTCTCTTTCTTTCTCTCTTTCTCTCTCTCTTTCTCTCTTTCTCTCTCTCTTTCTCTCTCTCTTTCTTTCTCTCTTCCTTCCTTCCTTCCTTCCTTCCTTCCTTCCTTCCTTCCTTCCTTCCTTCCTTCCTTCCTTCCTTCCTTCATTCTAAGGAAAGGAGGGTCAAAATTTTATGCCAAATACAGACAGACGCTGAATTTTTAATGATATTCACATTTACTAAAATAAATTCAGCCAGTTGTGCTCAGCGCACAGATTTCATGGTTTGGAGAATCACTGAAAAAACAGGCTCAGATTTGCTCATCTTTTACCTATAACACACAGAAGCAATAGTTTTAGCATCCACTACACAGAGCTTTAGATAGAACTGTGGTATTTCACTAGCACATAAATGAGTACAGACTTTAAGCATATGAGGAGTGGTAGTGACTTATTTGAAAAGAAATATGTGTTTGTTGGGTTTTGGGTTGCCTTTTTTTTTTTTTTTTTTTTTTTTAAGGATGATTAAAGGCTATCATTTCCTCTTAATGTTTCATAATTGGTTATTTAACTCCCACTGACACTAATGGGAACAGCCTGCTTAATCACTGCATGCAAAGATGAATACATTTGAACGTGCAGTGGGTGGGAGCTGCCTTGCCTATTGAGTTTAACTACAAACAGAAAACGGATATGAAATCTAGTGCTCTGTTGACATTGTTTTACGAATCTCTCCAGCTGTGAATTTTTAAAGCTATAGCTTCTAGAATATATTTTCTAAAGAAGACTTAAGTACCCTGTCCCATGCAAGAATACTGAGACACACAAAACCTGAGTGATTTTCTATGAACCCGAATTTACAAGTTTATGGCAGAGCCAAGAACAGAACATGGGTTTCTGCCTCCTACTTACGTGCCGTAATGTTCCCTCTGCAATTAGTTAAAACTGATCCTTTTGTGCTTTCCAGCAAAATGTGCAATTAGGAGCTGACTCAAGTACACTGAAGTCAGTGAAGGAACTCGGTGGCTTTTGGATCACTTGCTATATATTTTAAGTGATACGCCTCTTTCATAAATTGATGATTTATAGCAACAAAGACTGCCTACATCCATGCCATTGCAAGGTACAGCTGGGAGGGGGGATCTAACCGCATGCATACTGCTGAGTTTGTGTTTTGCCTGGTAGCAATCCTGCTCAGGAGGCCACTGTACATGGAGGAGCTGGTGAACCACAGCAGAGCTAACTTCAGCAGACCCAAACCTGTGCTGTGCTGCCACATGTGTGCTGTGCCAACAGCCTGGCTTCAGGCCTGTGCTAGGCAGTGTAAATCCCTTGGCTGCAGGATAACTTGTAAGTGTCCTTTCTGTGTGACAGTTGAAATGATGAATAATATTCCTTTCCTGTAAGAAAATGACATAATAGCTTCAGTGACCCAGAAGGAGTATCTCAGAAAAATTATTCACAAATCACACTTCTAATAGAAGCATGTTCACAACAACCCATTCTCCATATGCTCATCTACCTCTTGCCTCTTTGAAAACCTCATTTTTCTTTTTCCTAACTTTATTTCTTTTTATTTAATTATTTCACCTTCTACCCAATTGACCTTCTCTTGGTTTTGATCTATTGTATTTGAGATCTGCCTAACCTAACAAGAAAATGTCTTTGAAGTGTCCTCTCTTGTGTTGTTGTTGTTGCTTCTATTTTTTCAAGTTATTTTTTTAATTACCATGTAATGAATCAAGGTAATGATTTAGTTTCATTATTTTTTTTTTTTCTTACATGAAAAAAAACATTTTCTTACATTTTCTTACATTTTTCAATACACTTCTTCATTTTACTTTTTCTTCTTACTGAAGGAAAACCTCTATGTGCCTCTATCTGACAAGACACAGGCCCACTGCAGACCTGCAGAATTACAGAAAATTAGGCTGGAGGCAGTCTGGGAGATTAGCTAACCCACTTCCCTCCCCACTGCAGGTTCGGTCATTGTTACATCGCTCCTAATTGGTGTCTGCTGAAACTCTTGGTGGTGATTCCTCAGTAGTTTCAGACAATCTGGTAGAGTGTTTTACTGCCATTAAACTATTGTTTCCTTAATTTCCTCTGCTGACACTTAAGCCCACTGTTTCTGCCCAGTTCCTTATGGTCCCGTGTCCATAGACTTAAGGGCATGAAGAACAGTCATTTCTTCACAAGAATTGCTTTTTATTTAAAGACTACAAAGTATGTCTTTGGCCAATGAAGTTGGAGTAAAAATACAAAGCAAGAGAGTCATACAGACTTGTATTCTTTAATGAACTGGAAAAGACTCTTACAAAATGCTGCAGTTTTCCAATCCAAAATGAAATCTTGAAAACATAGTATTTCATTCCAAACAGATGTTCAAGTTCCTCCTTATCCTGTTAAGCACCGTGTAAAAAAGACATAATCCTAAATATCTCCATGCAATTCCAAAACAGTGCATAACAATGCCCTCAACCATCCCAATACAGAACAGAACAACAAGGTACAATATTTATGGACAGTATGACAAGGGTGTTGCACCATAAAATTCCAGTGTAACACTGACCATGACACAACTAACACCTTATATGTGGATAAAGGATCTGTGTAATTTTCAAAGGTCAGATGAAAACAAATAGGTCTAGGTACAGTACAGCAGACATTCATTGGGTTCCTGCATAAAGTGAGAAAATTGTTATGAGAGAGTACACAAAAGTAGTTTGAAATAAAGGAAAATAGAGTTCCTGCCTTTTCCCCCATTAGAATTTATACCACACAGCTAACATGAGGAAATAAACATTACCTGTTAGTATCAGAATGGTCTGAATCTGACTTACAACAATGCCTACATGGCAGTAATTGGGTCACTAATTAAGAACAGTGATAAGCCATGCGCTTCGACACCCCTAGCTTCAGCTTCTGCTGGCAATGCTCTCACGCTAACTCCAAATTTCACAGCCTGCCTTTCAAGCAAATAGGCATTAACTTCCCAAAGAGTCACGGGCACTAAGGTCACAGTGTTGGAGGTGGCTATTCCAACTGAAAGTGAAAAATGGACAGCCTCGAGGAAAAAATTAATCCTGAGTCATTCTCAAAGCTGTAAATCTACAATAGCTACGATGCAACTACATCTACTGCTGATACAGACATAGAAAATCCAGAGACGCCCGGAGGAATATGATAAACCCGGGTCCGTTAGCAGCTTGCTGTGGAAATACCCTCCTAGTTCAGGTCTGAAGGAGATGCAGAAGGCTGTCAGGCTCCCAGCTCGTTCCTGGGCATCGCCATCTGCTGTTGGACAAGGAGCTTCGCAAGCGCATCCAAATGCCAGGAGCGCTGGGTTCCCGGGCTCCGGCACCATTCCGGCTGGAAGCGCTGCCGCACGGACGGCTATGCAGAGGGAAAGAGTATGTACCTGGACATTATCAGTGCAAGGGAGAGAGGTGACTGCCGGAGGAAAATTACCTTTCATACAGATTAAGGAAGAATGAATTAAGAAGGAGAAATAATGACAGTCTGGGTAGCTCTGATTTTTGCAGTGTCCTCAGCACCAATATACTGTTAAGAGAGTTTTTTGGAAGTCTGTCCAGCTCCCACTGAGTACAATTAAAAGAAAAAAAAAAAAATCAACCCTCTGTAATGTTCTTGCAACCAACAGACAAAATTATGATGATACCTTCTGATGCTGGCTGCATGAGTGACACTGCCTAATTGAAACATTAATACATCAAACAGCCAGGATGTGAAGGACACAAATGGCAAATATGCTGCATCACTCAATTGGTAATACAGGGTACAAGTAACAATAGGTGAAGCTGTTGAACATGTTCAGAAGAAGCAAAAAGAAATGAAACTCCTCCTAGTGCCTATACTTAGCTCTTATACTTCTCAATACTAATATAATTTTCGTGTGACTTTAAGGGAATTACCTATGGGATAAATATTTTCAGTACCTTGTTGAAGTCTGATTTCCCAAGTGAACTAGTTAAATCGTATTTCAAATTTCTGATCCATATTCATCAAAATCATGAGTGAGTACTTTGCTTTAATGGCCATTGAAACACTGAAGCCAGACCTCAAGGTGATCTCAGGCCACGGCATTTGGATGAATTCAGTGTGACATGGCAGTAATGACACCATAAGTGCAGAACCAAGTCAGCCTGGCCTGGGCCCTACTACCTCCTTGATACTGCATTCTTGTTTACATGTAAACAACATGGGACTTTGTGAGGCAGCAAATCACACTTGAAGTGGATGGAAAGCAGTTTATTAAGTCTCAATAGGTGACAAAGCTGCTCATAAAGACTGAGCAGGTAGCAGTATTTTTTTATTTTTATTTACTAGTAAGGAAGTAGCATACCAGTTTGAAGCTCTAACCATGCCTTTATGAGTATCTTAAAACCAGGTGGGGGCAGCCACCTGTTAGTGCTGATACCTACACCAAACCTTGCTATCCCACAACCCTCATTATGGCTGTTTCTTTAGTAAAGAAAAGAAAACACATAATCAGCAGATGGTAACATTGAGTACTCTGAACTGGATGTCTTTCCACTGGCACAGATCAAATGGGTGCTTTTTCTCCACGTGCAGGAACAAGTTATTTTCAAGTATGAATTGCATCATATGCATAGAGACAACTAGAGAACATTAAATAAAACAAAGTGAATCATTATGCAAGCAAAACCCTGACTGACAAAGTTTAATAGACTGACAAAGGTTAATAGGAAATGATCATTGCAGAATTTAGTTTTCCTGCTTAACTGGGATCAGATCTGTTTGACAGCAGAATTTGATTTAGCGGCTTCTTTTAGTCAGTCTAAAACTCTTCTCCTGGCCAAGGAGATTTTTTTTTAACTGTCAAATACCAAATAGTAGAGAACAGTTGACATAACATATACATATCAAATAGAGCTATTACAAAGTAAATATTCTTTCAGAAATTTGCAAAATTCTGTGAATATCTTCCTTTATGCAAGTGCAGGTTCCAGCTATGGTATGCTTTCATGTACTTCACTGAAATTTGCAATAATTGCTCTTCAGTTCTCTAGAAAGCAAAGCTTAAGTAAAGCATTGTACCGGCCAGCTTCTGGCTCCCCAAACCATATCACGAAATAGTCATCCCATAAGTGGAGTCCTGGGACTAAACGAAATATTTTTAAAAGGAACAAGCAGAGGAAGAACCATTATATACAATATGTTATTTGGTAAAAGACACAACAATTAAGCTTTCAATTTCAATAAGATTCTGGCAAACATCCAATGTAAATGTGGTTACTACATCAATTGTGCTTCAAAGATCGTATTAACAGAGAAGGTCTTCTGCATCTTTTGAACCTGTAAAATACGCAGCCAGCTGGAATCTACCTCCCCTCAATGTGGTTGCCCACGTCTATTTGGAAGCTGAATTTGGCCTGTTCTGGAAAAGTGTCATCTGTCTGGCGTAAGGGAAAAACATTCTGTTTTTCTATCATTTTGGTAGATACACTCACCCACATATGCTACAGTCATGGGAAACTGCATGATTCAGACAGCTCCCTTTTTCAAAAATCACTGAAAGAAGTCTTCTGGAAATGAAAATAGTCATCACTAAAATCATGAACAAAAGAGTTAAGTATTTCAGAACATGTGAGTATTGATATGCCCTGGAAAATGTTGCATTTTTCATGATTTTCTTGGGCTATGATTATTCCTCCTTACCAGTTCTAATAAATTATCTATTGCTCCAAGGATTAGATAAAGACCAGTTACAAAGTATGCTTTCAGAAGTCTTCAATTCAGCCTTACACAAAGACATTTTACAAAGAGCTCTTCATCTCTTCTTACTCATCCTGCCAAGCTCCATTATCAGAGTACTCTCCTTCCAGGACAGGCTGCTCTGACAATGGAGCAGACGAGGTGAGGTGTAGCTCTCTTCACTCGTCCATGCGTGTTTTAGGCTTTTTTCCCCACAGTGTGCATATATCTGTACCACCACAACATATATTTTGAAGTGAAGCTTTTTTCCCAGTAATTGATTTTCTTAAAAGAAAATCAACGTAGCTCAGTAAAAAAGGCAGTAAGCCACTGGACCTGAAAATATCTATTTTAAGGGAAAAAAAGAAAGTATTTGAAGCCTACATTAGTAAAACCTACTGTTCTGAGTGTGCTGGCTACCTAGCACCATTTGGATTTGGTATCTGCAAAGGTCCCTGGTCAGCACTACCATGGTCTTCAACAATAAGCTGCCGCAGTGCAGAGCTATGGAGTGATGGTTCACCCTTTTAAGAAGACAATTTTTTAAGAGTTGCAGTCATTGTGCCTTGTCAAACTAGCAGTAATAAAGGAGCATCAGAAAACAGTAATGCTGGTTATTATGGGGCTTACTGAGAATCTCCAAGTCTGCCAGAAGGTAATACACTACAAAAGCTACTTCAAATATAATACACAAGTGTGTATTCTGCAGACTCACTGAACTGCTAGAAAATTACCTTACACTGGAGAAGTTGAAGAATATAGTAATTATTCATGAAAGACTAAATGAATTCTCTCATGTTCTCCTGGTGATTGAGATATTTATTTTCTCTTCTTTGTGTCTCTTGGCTGCCTCTTTTATCTTTTATATTCCGCAGCACAATCAGATAGCAGTAATTATCAACAAGCTTGATCCCGCCCAAACCGAAGTGATGGAAAACTGCCAGTTGAGCTCAAAGGGAAGTGAAAACGAGTCCCTAAATTAAGGAGTAATCACTGTGGTAATAAACTAGGACTTCAGCGTTCCTATCACTTGTTTTGTGTAGCTTTTCTTATTTGCTTTAGGGAGATAATGATACAGTAACATGTAAGAAGAGCATTTTGCTCTCATGCATCAGATATGCAGTTGACATTTCTGTCTCTAGACTAACAAAAATAGAGAGGCCATATTATAACTACTGTAAATTGCAAAATCTTCTCTGATGATATACTGATTTACAGGAATTATCTGGCCTAGAATCTGTGCTTCCAAAATTGACAAAGGCTTGAGGCATCTCTCCGGGGAAAAGGCCAGTCCACAGTTACTCAGAATACACACTCAACCTCAAGCAAATAACAGACAAGTTATTAAAAAGCTGTTCTTGCTTTCCTTACCTGATGTCCAAGTGAAGCCCTCTCTTCAGAAAGCTGTTGTGATTGCTTCTAAAATTTATTCCAAAATGCAGATTTAGACCAGTGTTTCATTGCTTGTATAAAGTTTACCACATGTGAAACAGTGGTTGAATTAAGTGAAAGTTATGTGCATCCAGTGACTGTTTTTGAGCAAATTCTGTTTTACTTTAAGTAGAAGGGGGCCATACTGAAAGGAGCAAGTCCCAAACTGCTTACAGTCACTAGGAAACTCTTGTGGAAAGAAAGGCAAAGGCTGTCAATGGCCTCATATGTTAAAGCAGGTAATGATCCAATGGGCCAAATCAGGAGGGCAGCGGAAGGTTGCATCCTCTCTCTTGGACTACCCCTCACTCATAACAGACCTCAGTGTGCCCCGCTCCTCCTCAGTGCTGGGTCAGTCCTTTTGCCAGAAGCTGACAACCTCCTAGCTCTTTCCCAGCTGTTCACTTGCTTTGATTTCAGGTACAGATCTGCCTCCTGAGAGAAAACTGGCAGTCTGACACCATTGTCATAACACCCTTTGAAATATCATACATTTCTTGCCAGTTTTGAAAACGGAAGTCTCAGAAATACTGCATTCCTGTCAGTGTTTGTGAAAACAAGTAGTCAGAGACCTTCCAGATGCCCCCACAGAAGGGAAGGCTGCCGTGGACAGCAGGACTCGAGCTCTCCGCAGGCAGCGGCCGGCGTGCTGCACGACCTGACTGGGCTGGGGCAGCTGAACACAGGGAGCCCCCCAGACACGACCAACAGCGCAGATTTTCAGGGCACCGCATGGGACACGGGGATCTGCAGCTACAGCGAAGGGCAAGAGCCATAAAAACGAAGAAAGCAGGCGAGGCTGCCGAGCCAGCAGCAGTACGAGGGCCATCAGCGAGCCGCTGGGACAGCCCGCGGCCGTTGGGGAGCCGCCTCACGGCGCCTCACACGAGGGGCTGCGGAGCGGCACCGCGGGCGGGAGCGGGCCCCTCCCGCCCCTCAGGGCGGCGGAGGCGGGCGGCTGCGGGCAGAGCCCCACGCCCCTCAGGGCTCCCCACAGCCCGCCCCGCCCGGTCCCGTCCCCCCTTCTCCTCCCGGGGCGGTGCCAGGAGCGGCTCGGGGCGGGCGGCAGAGACGGACAGAGCCGGGCCGGGCGGCGGCGGAGCGCGGGGAGCGCCGCGGGGCCATGGGCCAGGAGGCGCCGTGGCTCAACCACTCGGGCAGCCCGCGGGCAGGGGGCGATGCCTGCGCGGGGGACGGGCAGCGCCCCGGGCCCTTCTCCGCCGCTGCCGCTGCGCTGCTGGCGGCGCTCATGGGGCTGCTGGTGCTGGCCACGGTGCTGGGCAATGCCCTGGTCATCCTGGCCTTCATGGTGGACCGGAGTCTTCGCAGCCACGGCAACTTCTTCTTCCTCAACCTGGCCATCGCCGACCTGCTGGTGGGTGAGTGCCGGGGCCGGCGGGAGGGGTGCAGGGGTGGCGCTGCGGGTGTCACCGCCCAGCTCTGTCCGCAGGCGGCTTCTGCATCCCCCTCTACATCCCCTACGTGCTGACAGGCGAGTGGAGGCTCGGCCGGGGCTTGTGCAAGCTGTGGCTGGTGGTGGACTACCTGGTGTGCACTGCCTCGGTCTTCAACATCGTCCTTATCAGCTTCGACAGGTTCATCTCCGTCACCAAGGCGGTAAGGGCTGGGCAGGCTGTCCTGAGCTGCAGAGAGCTGAGGGTGGGAGAGGGGAGCCCACAGCACAGGGCTTGGAGCAGCTGCAAGGACTGAGGGGGGGCTGCAGGGGCTCCAAGGCTGCCCTGTCAAGCAGGAGGGGGGCTTAGGTCTGCCAGCTCCCATCGCACCTGAGCCGCAGCCACCACGGGAGAGAGGAGCTGTCCAGATACAACCTCCTGGTTCTGGGAGAGAGCACCTTGGGCAGGGAGGGCAGGTGCTTCACCCATTTACAAGAGTAAGAATTACACTGTATCAGAAACTAGCAGCATGGCATATGCTGCTGGTGAAGCTAGAAGGGCAGAGGGAGCACTGTTTGTTTATTTCATCCTCAGCCCCACCTCGGTTAAGGTTAAAAATGCAGTACCCGGCTGAAACCAAGCATTTCCTCAAAACACAGCAATATGCCTATCAACAGCAAGGTAGCCTTCTGCATCTCAGCTACAACGTAAAGCAGAACTGTTTGCAACAGGTACCAGTGCAGACAGTGGTGCATGGCTTAAAAGTGGCAGTGTAAATTAGCAGTAACTAACTTCCTTCAGAAGAAGGAGATGCTATTTCGATGCAACAGCCACAGAAATAGCCTTGCCTCAAGTCATGCAGCACATCAGTTATTGGAAAAGGAGTAGACTAGACTTTCCAAAGAACAAAACCTAACTTCATTTTCACTTCGTAATGTCACTAAATATTTTAGATAGTGCTGAAATAACACATTTTTTCTGCTCATGAGTTTCACTCTTCTACACACAGTTTGCAGCTATTCTTCAGGTGCATCCACCCACATTTCCTTAAACATGAATTTAGCTTCATTGCTCTTTATAAATCACAATGAGGCAGTGATACCTTTTCAGTAAATAGCACAAAGAGAGGATACAAGAACAGATTATATGCAACTTATTATTTACCAACTCTTTTTTCAAGAAGGGAGGAGAAATGAACAGATTAATTCTCAAATAGTCAACACAACATTCCTTTATTTTCTAAGTTTTGTATTAGCCATGAATTTTACTTTCATAAGCCACACTCATGACTATACACACAGTATAAATATATAGACTGGATAGTTTCAGAAACAGAAGGGGAAACTGTTTGTAATAAATGAAAGAATTCAGCCACGTGGAAATGTTTCAAATTAATCTTTCATATAAAAATCTCTCCCAAAGCAAGAGTACAGAAGCTGCCTGTTGGGTTATGGCAGTTTAAGAACATATGAACAAGATTATATAAATTTCTAAATTACTCTCTCAGTGAAAGGTTTAATCTTCCCACAAGGCTGCTAATTATTTCAGTAGCAGTCTTGTCAAGCATTGCAAAATTAGACCCAGTTCAGACAAACTCAGAATTCCTCGGCTGCATGGGTATTTTAACTAAAACAGCTTTGGAGATCAAGATCCACAGACTGGGGCAACTAGGCATGAATCCTACACAGAATTCAAGCTCGAAGACTTCATATTCCAAAATATTTCTCAGAAGTCCACCAGGTTGGCCACTGTAGAGATGTGAAGATTGAACTCCAGTTCATTATATGAACAGTGTCCAATACACCAGGAAGTTAGAATATGGAATGTTAGATGATCTTAAAATTCTACTCAATTTTATTGCTGACATGGCTTATTGACTTCATATTACTGGCATACTTACTACTACTTTGCATCTTAGATTCTCTATTTTTCTAAAGGGCAATTCTCTTCCTGTGAAACACTTCACAGACCACAACACTCCATCTATAAATCTTATTTGCACATAATAGTTCTGCAATTAACTCAGAAAAGAAATTAGGGATATCAAAAAGAAAAGCTTAGCCATTTATTTTTATAGGCAGTTTTTACATTAAGAAAGGGAATTAGAAGAATATCCATGCATGCTATATTATTTTAATAAAAATTTAAAATAATTTAATTTAAAATACATAAATGAATTCTCAAGGGCTACGTCTTCAGATAAGCTATAAACTGGTGTCACAGCTAATGCCATACAATACATAAGCAACTAGCGACAACCAATTCTAGTAACTGCAGCGGGTATTTGCTCTGGAAAACCTTTGTTTTCTAGCGCGTAAGATCTGATGCATGTTCTCAGAACACATCCAGTCACCTTGATAACGTTTGTTAGAATGGGTATTTCACAAATACATTTTCTGTGGTTCTCGTAAGCTTGTTATAACCCCTATCTCCAAAACAATGCATCATCATTGACCCTCAACCTGGAGAGAGTCATATTTCAAGGTACCAATAGTACCTGTTGAGATACTACTAATATATGTGACTTCTGTGTTTCTCAGGTGAGTTACAGGGCACAGAAAGGGATGACCAGAAACACAATATTGAAGATGATCATTGTATGGATTGCTGCTTTTCTTCTCTACGGTCCAGCCATTCTCAGCTGGGAGTATATTGCCCAAAAGAGCATCCTCCCTGAAGGAGAATGTCATGCAGAATTCTTCTACAACTGGTATTTCCTAATGATTGCCTCTACCATTGAATTCTTTACACCCTTCATCACAGTTACATACTTTAACCTAAGTATTTACCTCAACATTAGGAAACGCACATCTCTCAGAAATGAAAACACATCACCTGGTCAAGAGGACTGTGAAATGAGTTTCCAAGGAAAAAAAAGGGAGCACACTATATTTTTTGTAAAACCTTCTAACAGACACAAACATGAGAAGAGAGCAAGCAGCCTTTCTCCCCCCATAAAGGCTTCAAGGATCAGACTACATAAGTTTGACAATCAGTCATTGAATCTGAATGTCAATCAAGACCTTCCACCACTTCAGGTGGATGTCGAGACCAAGCCTCGTAAGAACGATTTCTGTAAAACTGCAGAAAACATATGCAACATCACCAGCAGAGTGGACATTGCTAACACTATGGCAAATAGATTTAGACTTTCCCGGGATAAAAGAGTAGCAAAGTCTTTAGCAATTATCGTCTGTGTGTTTGGTTTGTGCTGGGCACCATACACACTTTTGATGATCATCAGAGCAGCTTGTCATGGGCACTGCGTGCTACATTCACTCTATGAGACTTCATTTTGGCTTTTGTGGGTGAATTCAGCCATTAACCCTATTCTATACCCACTGTGCCACATGAGCTTTCGGAAAGCCTTCATAAAACTCCTGTGCCCAGGAAAAGTCAAAATCCATCCTCATATTTTTACGTGAAAAGAAAGGAATTTGACAGAAAGTACATCTTGCTTTCAGTGTGAACACAAACTGGCTAATACTCACCTGCAAATATTAAGTATACTGGGTGTTTAAAGGAATACTGCTAAGTAGATACAAGCATAGATATTTAGGAATGTACAGAAATAGTCATTCGTGTAGCTGGAGAAATAAATAAGCAATGAAAACAAAGGCAATTTTTCAAAACTTGTTGGGAATTATGTCAACAATGTAATTTCTGGTGATAGTGCACTAGTGTTAGAGTGCCAAAAAGGGCAAACAAAATTCATAGCCCTTAACTGGGGGGGAATCTCACTTTTAATATATTTCAAAGTATTACTAGTAAGGAATTTCATGAAGTGTTAATTTGGGCCTGTTATATTTTATCCCCAGCCCCACCCTTTAAGGACCTCAGGGTGTCTTAGCTGTTACGTGTACCATGCATTCTGGGGAGGATATTTCCCCAATCCCTACTGTACTGCCCCCCAAAGTAGGGGAACAGATAATATTGTGACAAATGAAACAACTAAAGAGTAGTGTTTAGGAATAGCATGGGACAAGAGGTGCCAGAACAGCCAGATTACTAAAGAAGCTGAGCAAGTATAGCAGTAAGGGAGCATTGATTTGGGTGGAAAAGGCGATTTGCTTCCACCAACATATGCATCTTCTACACAGTTTTACAGACATTTTCCTTTGCTGACAAGTCATAGCTATTGAACAGCCATCACTGTCCATTGTTACAGCCAAAATGCATGTTAGCACAGTTGACCTTAAAGTTCATGGACAGAATTTTGACGTTTACTTTGTCAAAACTCCAATAAAAGTAATTCAGAACTGTGGAAGTCATAACTTTGTAGCCTTATCAAATGGCACGTGGAAAAAAGCGCCAGTCTGTAACATTTGGGTAACTGCAGCTGAAACCACAAAACTATTATTCAAAGGTAATTCCTGAGTTACAAGTACTGACCTTGAGAATGAAACAAACATGGTTCACAAATGTTGTAAGCTGGGAGAGCACATTCTGACTATATGAATGTATCTACATGAACATTATAATTGTGTTCTGCTATAGATGTTTTCTAACATAAAATCTGCTTTAACCTGTTCTTTTAAATGAGTGATGGCATCAACAGATACAGATCAACATAAAGGTCTTTGAACAGCATTAGTTACACCTCTAGCCAAGTGAGGTCATTAAATTCTCCACATTCTTCCTCCTCCCCCTCCAAACCAGTAGAGCAATGACCTAAATGTTGTCTATTCCATAATCCTTAGGTTTCCTAGGATCATATTTGCCCATCAAAAACACGTGGTGATAAAGTTATTAGACAACCCATCAAAGGTCTCACTTCCTTATCCAATCAAGCCTGGACAATTTTAATAGCAGTAACCAGGTCAGGGAGTGAGGAAGTCAGTCAGGAAGCTTTAGAACACTGCGTTCAGTCAAAGTAAAGCAAAGACATTTCAAACTAGTTTTTAGCAACTAGCATTAATTAACGGACTAGATCAATCTCCACAAGAGTTACCACTGGGAATGGTTCTACCACTCAAATTTCTACAGCTTTGTCATTTCATCGCCACCTGTCTGTTTAGCACAGACCTACAACCTACAGGGATTCTGCACCACTCTCAAGTCAGAAAAGTATTCTGAAATGTGAACATACATCCTCTCAGCATCATTCTTCTGTCTCTTCCAAGCAGAAGTTCCTTGGCTTTTATCAGAAGGTAGCACTAGGTTCAACAGGGCTCTGAACAGACATGAAACAACAGGTGTTAATAGCAACTTTATTGTTTCACTGGTGCAAAATCATGATACTGAATTAACTTGTGTAATGCATTTTCCCCTAAATTTACAGTAATGAAGGTTATACATATCTATATAGATTGCAATTTCTCTATTTTTATACTATTTGGAACAAAATTATCTTGATAAATACGCCCTGTGCACAGTATTGGCCCTCACTGAATGTCACAGAGCCTTAATATGCAAAATATAACTTCTGTTTTTTGAACATGGTATTTTAAAACTCTCCAAACATGCATTAATATATTCTAGGTTTTAGGGAAAAATATTACACTTAGTCGTAACTTGCATTAAAAGGAAAGCACAAGCAGAACCTGACATACAATAATCCCAAAAATCTGATGCTCTGTAAGGATCGCTCACAGTTTCAGATGACAGTCACTGCCAGTTTAGAACTCTAGTGCTACAGAAGCAACAGTGAACAGACAAGAGAAATCAGAAACAGAAGAGCCCTACCATGTCACAGATTTCAAAGAAAGTTTCAGCCATGCTAACTGATGAAACCTGTAGTTAGTTGCTGGTCCAACCTTTCAAATTTGTTAGAGTACTCAACACAAGTGTTTGAAGTGCCAGACTGAACACATGAATGTTAACTTAACTTGACATTTCTGAAAGGCACAATCTATAATCTATCTTAAAAAACATAATGTACGTAAATGAAAAGAAAGAAGTACAGTGCATATCTTCTTTAAAGAACAAGACCTTCATAAATTGGCCCCTCAGATTCTGGCGATTCCCTCCTCAGACGCAAGTGCTCCAGTGTGTTGTGAAAGTGTTTGTTGATTTGTTCTGTTTCTTCAGTAGATTCAAGATTTGGGAGATCTTCTCTTATCTTCTGTATGAGCTGATTCAAAACCTGAATCGTCACCTACAGGAGAAGATACGTATAGCCAAAGTAATTGACAATTATGTACAAGCATATAAATATTAGTTTTAACAGACTTAGTATTTCTCAGAACTGTCCAAATATCAATAATATTTTTGGTAAGAGTGTATGCAGACAAACTACTGGACTCTGACTTCTCTTGCTCCTCATAGGAGGCCAAATACTTCCATTTCTGGATTTCTCTAAGTTCCCCCGATCCCATCAACAGCCTCTTAAGTCATTAGATCCTATACTTTTTTTTTAAAAAAAAAAAACTTTTAGCACAGTATTTCTCTCCAGTTAATTCAGTATAAACATAAAAAGCTTTAAACAAATAAAGCACGCAATCAAGTTGTCTATGCAATGTCTTGTAGAAGTCAGTCAGGATGGCAGTATCAGATTTAACGTTATTAGTGACCTGGTCACTACCCAGGAAAGTACAGCTGACTATAGTATCAAGTTCAGCATTACACCGAACACTGCAGCACAAAATGAAGTGCAGACCACCTCTTTATCAGACTATTCTTACACATCTGTTCAATGCTTTGAAATTCAGTGTTTCACCTTCATCTACAGATAGAGCATTTCCTATTCTAGAACAGTACTATAGCAGGAAGTCAGTTCAGATGCTGGAAGCTGGCAAATCCTTAAAAATCCTGTAGTTCAGAGGCAATGTCTAGAGAGATATTATGATTTGCTTCTGATTAAATGATGACTTAAGAGGGGACATGGATCTCTGTTTGATCAAGCAGCTTTTCAAACTTAATAAATTTACTAGCTATGTAGTAACAAAAAAAGTATGCTGCAACTACTAATCCCGGTTTTCAGATGCAGAATTTAGACTGGCATATGAGATGTTATACCAGTCTCTTGAGAACAAAGCTTGCACCAGTCTTTTGAGTATTCCTAGCAGCGACCTTGAACAACTGTGAGAATCATCTTACCCTGGGTACATGTTCAGTTAGACACTTCTGAAGTTAGATGAGAAAAGAGCAAGATCTCAAGTCCTAGTCAGTTTTTGTTGAACAAATGTTTCAAGTATCCAAGTCTCACAAGTTCAGGGCTAGATTTCAGATGTTCAATGTTTTCCTTCCTCATATATGGAAGAATTAAGTTTTATCTATAATGTGGAGACTTCTGCTTTACAAGCATTTCAAAAATTGACTATTCTGTTAGTATTACTAGAACCTGTGTTTCTCAAGAGATGGTACTGAGCACGCTGAATAGATATGATTGGGGGTATATATGAATAAAGAGCTTAAGTAAATGCTCTGTAAAAAAAAAAATAAAGAATATTTCTACTCACTGCCTCATTTTCCTTTTCGTAAAAGTAGATGTATCTATTCAGAATTTCTATGAACAGCTGGACTTGCAGAGAAGGGTCCATGCACTGATTTGCTATCTTTAAAGCCTTCTTCAGACATTCCATCACTCTCTTTCCTCCATGCAGCTAAAACGTAAAAACAAAATAGTTACAAGACACAGAACCGTAGGGAACAATAGCACTTCTTTCCCTTTGCACATAAATGGCATTTCCCAGTGGTCTACTACAAAAACAGACTGCACAGAACAAAAACTGTACAGAATAAGCTATCACTAGAACTGTATCTTTCCTGACTTAATAGTCCGGGTAAGCATTCTGTTAAATCAAGCAATAATACAAACAGCTGCTGAAAACCTTCAAGTATCAAACCATAAACTCAATTTTGCAACACATACAGCAATGCACACTTAAAGAAAATTTCAAACAGCTCTTCATAAATAGATCATTTGAGAAAAGCAGCCTTTTATCTTCGATTTGCATCTCTGAAGTTCAGTAGTTTATGCACAAACACAGCTACTATACAAACATGCAATATGCAGCAAACTTCTTGGAGAGTCAGTCTTAAACTCCTTGACACTCACAGAAATTGCACATCCACTTCTGAGTTTCTTTACTTTCGTATTTGTGTACCTTATATTGCTGTAAGATTTATTAGCTTCATATACTGGAACACACTCTAACCATATCTGCACCACCAAGTGACATATCCACTTTGGAAGTGAGTGCCTTCAGAAGGAAGGCACAGCTACGTAACTGAAGTAGTATGTGTTACGGTGCTGTCACTTCATTTTTATTTTATTTACTTTATTATTTTTACCTCCTCTCCATTCTTGTCAGTGTTTCGGCCAGACCAGAACAGATGGGCACAAGTGCTCACAGCCCGGCACTGGTCTGGTTTCTTAAGGAGCTTAGAGGCTGCCAGTGCACACTGAGTCCTCAAAGGCTCATGGTTCTCCTCACTGAAGCACTTCATCCTCTCAAATGTCCCAATTATCAAGGTGATTGCAGCCAGCTGTGCTTTTGAATCACTAATTTCATCTTCATATAGAGAGAAAGCCTAGGCAAAGGAGAAGGCAAGAGTCCTAATTATTGCTTTAGAACAGCATGAGGAAAAAAATATACTTGCATGTCACCTGCAATAAAGCATCCATTAAAAACAAGCATTGTTAAAAACTTCATGCACAAATAAAATCTTCCATTGAGACCGTCAAAATCAAGTTAAAACCACAGACTGGAAATTAGTCTTGCAAGAAATACTTCTTAAGTAGTAATAGTACAGAAACATAATCCTCACACAGTATTTGAAGATTGAGTTTCTCCTTATTTCAAGCATATGTTCAAATAAACTTCAGAAGCAGAAATAGTCACTGAAGAGGATCTGGCTCTTTGAAATACACACTACAGTTCAGCAAAAATTTAAGTGGTAGGTCAGTGACTACAGAGTGGGTAAGAAGTGTCTGCTGCACTGCTGCTGTGTGGGATAAGAAGCCTTCAGAGAACGCACAAGACTAAAAATCTCAAACCACTATCTCTAGCAGAAGGTACCTAATTGTTATGTTGCTCTTATCTTCAGAATTTTGTCAGTGGCCCTTGTGGCACAGCACAACCTCGTGCCTTTCCTTACTATGTTGTGATTCACTTTAATGTGCATTAGTGGTGGCATTAGAGGAAAGATTAGGACAAAGCCTGTAATTTGGATACCATCAACTAAGTCAGTTCTTAATCTGATATGGATGGGGGAGACCTTTGCAACAACAAAGGCTTAAGTTATTACCTATTCTGAAAATCTGCTTTACCAATGATGTTTCAACAAAAAGATTTTTACTAGTAAAGCCCTACATGACAGCAATCAACACCACAAATTTTACAGAACCTCTGAAGAATGCTTGTGATCATGACAATACTAGCTAGACAAGAGGAGCTGGCATGCGATCTTAGAAGCAATGAAGGAGCATTCTACATTGAGAAAGACACACTCCTCCAGCAAACCAGCTATGTGAGGAGGAGGCAGCAATGCAGCATACCCCATGTTATCAGACTGAGTATTCAGATCAGTAGCAATGGAGCTTAATTCTGGGAAGCAAGAATGAAGATCAGGAGTTTCTACCTAGTAGAACTAGCTGCCAATTTGGATGTTTTAATCACACTAGAAGCTTCAGCATTCAGGAAACTCACCCAAACTAAATTCAAGGTAGTGCAGGACAGTGAGTGACTAATAGGTGGACATTTACCTGGGACATGAATTCATAGGCCACAGTTTCATGATTCTCAAAGCCAATCTCTCCTGCAGCTAGCGCTCCTTGTAGGAAGAGACGGAGAGGCAGCTCTGCCAGCTCTGCTTTGATCAAAGCACTGATGGTCTGATGAGCAAATGAGAAGATCTTCTGGCACTTCTTTTCCCATTTGTCATCCTAAAGAAATGAAACAAGTCAAAGCTGGAACAAGACCATCATTACAAGAAAAAGAAACTGGGCTGAAATAGAATCTGTTAAGTGCTCCAATCTGTTGACTTCTGCATGCTGCTCCAGTCAGTTGCTTGCTGAAGCTAAGTGTGCTGGTATAGGTGGCTCTAGCAGTACTCTGTTGACCTCAGTGGGTCTTCACAAAGCCTTTCTTCTACTTACAGAAAGCCCACATCTATTTTTCCTGTCAGCTCCTGGAAACCTTCCTCAGAAGTCTACATTGAGCTGCAATTACCACAGCTCTGCTTAAAATATAACTGAGCAAAAGCCTAATTAGTGAAGTAGTCAAGTGTAAAAAAAAACTATTTAGTCATTCATTGGAATGTTAATCAGAAGTACAAGAGGATTTTAAAACATTCAGCTTGAAGTGCTTTTAAACAAACAGCATTAATTTATTTCCCCACAATAAGGGAAAAATACACATTTAAGCTAACACTTCCAGTAAGAAAGCTGTAAGGAGAAAAATGTAATAGTGATTGTTTTAGCATGCACTTTCACGACTACTGTACAAGATAATCTGCAGAGAAACACTTGCTTTTAGAAGGATTACAATAGTGTGACTACATATTTAGAAGCTCCTGAAGTTCAGTATCTAGATTTAAACCAGTTTCACACCATCACTTGCAGTATTCATAGTCTACTTGCAAAAACATGATCAGTCACCTTCGGACTAAACAGAACTACCCAGTTTCTGCTTCACCTCAAATACACAAATATTCCTCAAATACTGAGGTAACTTGAGTTACTAAAAAAAGTCTTCCTTAAATTAAAAATCCTTTACACATCTCTAGTAAAAACTTGCTTTGACAAGGGAAAAAAAAAACACTAGTATTCTGTGTCAAGTCTTAGTATACTATTAGCTGTAGCCAGAAAAAAAAAAAGCCTCCTCTCCTCTTAAAGACACAGAAGCAAAAAGAAACAAGTATCCAAGAGATATCTAGAGGTCAACTCACCACTTTAGAATTCTCCTTGTAGCGAAAAGCAAGCTGGTATGCTGCAAAAACCAATGGTGGCAGCGTAAAACGAATACGTTGATTCCCACCTGCACCAAAGTGTTTCCGAGCAGTGTTTAAGATCTAAAAACAGAAGCATTGGAAGCTTATAGAGTTCTTGAAAGAGGTATGTTATTTGTACCTAAAACAATTCATACTATTAGACGGGAACTTCAGAAAGACATGGAATAATCAGGTAAGTTGCAATGTTATCAGTGCGTGTGGGGAGAAAACATACAAGTTGCTTTACATGAATTACATTCGTGCAGCATATGTAGCTTTTTGTGTGCTCCGTGATGAAGCTTTTTCCTACAGCTGCTTAATAAGCGTTAGGCAACACTTGTACTATACTAACTACAGATACAGTCTGGACCGTATAGTGAGATGCAAGCTACCTGGGCTTGCCTTTAAAAATTGCATCAGATATATTCTATTGTCAACCTAACTGCAGAAAGAGCTGTCCTTTCTTACAGCAGCCTGTGCAAGACTGAAAAAAAGTTCATGAAATTAAACACTTAAGTGATCCAAATCTCACCTACTGCTTTTTAGAGAGTTATATGAAGTAGAATGCTAATCAAGAGTTACCACAAACTAATCTAGTTACATCTGAACTACCACCTCATGGGACTACAAGTTTAAATCCACAATTGTTTTCAAGTCCTCACCCACTACTTCTAAATAAACAGCATTTCACACTGTTATACATTTTGTATTGCGTTTGTAGTGACTTCTGAGAAGCAGTCGTACTGCAGCTTCCAGCCACACTAAATCCATTATTGTAAGGCATGCAAAACTGACACTTCACAGAGCACAAACACTATCAGAAGTACTGATGCCATACCAGATACTGTTGGTCAGGGTCATCTGATCGTAAAAGATGAATAAATCTTCCCACAAGACCCTGCTCATCAGCAAAGTCCTCAGGGTCAGGGTCTTCAGCAGGCTGATCTGGTTGATCCTGGATCAGCGTGGATACCAAATTCATGATGGCATCAACCTGTTAAATGTAATATAAGCTCTGTTTAAACCCAAATAGTCTCTAAACATAAGCTGATGGCAACTGGAAACATCTTTACAGCTATTCACTGTGCCGACAAAGCACTAGGAATGTTTGGTAACTGGTGATGCTTTAGGACTCATTAGCCTCATTCCCTGAAGGAGAGTCCTTCTCAGCAGAAGTGGAACAGCATAAATGTACAAACAAAATTCAGATTCCAGAAGTACTATCCAGCCTTCATTAGGTAATAGCCTAGCTTTAAGGGGATTTGGGGTCTTCGTTCAAACTTAACAAGTAGTCTCTAGGGTGAGGTTAGGCAAGATGTGTAAAGATAAGGTGTTTGAGAACTTGGGCAGCAGAATTATCAAGCAGGACAAAGCCTGTACTAGTAAGATGGGGGAGGGAGGGGTACAGAAACTAAGCATTCTCTGCACAAGGCCACTTAGCATGTTTTTAACTCTTGAAACAGTAGTTTAGATACCTAGAATTTCCATGTCAGTTGACTTCTGTCATACCTGTTCTTGGGATACAATTTCTGTGTTATAATCCAATACATTGCTAAGCACGTAGCAACTCATGCTCTTCCTGGACTCATAATCAAAGTATTCAAAGAGTGGGTGGAAATGTTTCAGTTTCAGAACTGTCAGGATATTGTTGTAAGTATCAACAGGGATTTTCAGAAGTCTAGTCAGCTCCTTTGAAACAGCACTACTTGTTGCAATACTAAAAGAAAATAGATGCAAAACCACAGTTAATTATTAGTTCACACATAGACAGATTTAAAGTCTGCCTCAATAGCAATTCTGATGTATACCACAACATCTAAGCAACCCACTGCTACGGAGATTTGAAATAAAATACCAGAACGAGTCATATCTTGCTCTTTGGGACACAGAATGGGAACTGCATGATTTAAGTTGCTGACAGCAGTAAGACCATGTCTGCAAATTAAGCAAGAGAAAAACTCTAGAGTGCTGCACAGGATGAATAGATAGCAACTACACACAGCTTGGCATACACATTGTGCATCTGCACAGAGCTGTGCAGAATGATTTAAGCACAGATGAGTAAGTCTTGGGTAGTCACACTTTCCCCATTGCAGTTTATCATGAACTTCTGTAGCTTGGACCAAGAGCAGTAGTCTTCCACATCTAAAGCATGACTCTTTCCTATCTTACAAAAAGATGATTAAAAGTAGGAGTCAAGAATTTAAAGTAATTACCACTCCACAGAGAATGCAACAGACATTTACTTACTGTTCCAGATTAAGCTTATTGAATATTTCCACAGTTGTCTCCAACACCTTGTCAACATAGTCAACACGGTCCGGGTAGCATTTCATAGCCAGGTTAATGAGAGAAACTTGCAAGGATACCACATCCTCTGAGGGCATGTCTTGGCGAGACTGAGATTTAAGACAGCGCTGAGTTGATTACAAGCATGTAACTTTGCAAAAAAATAGACCATATGCAAGAACACCCAGCATACCTGTATCACAGTAGCAACCTGCTGTGAGAAGATGTCAAACAGTTTGATATCTGCTGGGATACCAGGGCCATCTTCACGATGTGCAAATAAAGCTAACCTAAAAAAAAGAAAGCACCTTGATCAGGATAGTTTCTCCATTCCTCAAATATGGGCCAGATTAAGACACTAACAGAAAAAAAAAGTGCATCTTTTAGGTGTATATGCAAGCTTCATTGCAGAGCTTTATTATAAAGCAAAATGGACATTTGTGGAAGTTAGAGGCTGTAAGAACAACCGAGAGTGGTAAATATCAGTCCTGGAAAAGAGCGTTGTCAGTGACAGCAGGATAAACAAAGAGCAAGAAAGAAGTTTTATAATCTCTGCTCTTCACCTCGCAGTTAAGTGTTCTGTCTCTCCAGCAGAGAAAGAACTACAGAGTGACCTAAAGGAAGAGCAAATATTCTGCATCTACTCAGTGAGGTTAGATATCCATTTCCTGCAAAATAGTCTTCTCAAGGTGAGGGGGGTGGTGAGAAACTTAGCTATGTCTCCTGTATATTCCTTGTCTCTGAACTACTTGCAGACCAACATGTTTGGTACATCCACTGTTTGTAAAGAGCAAAATACAAAGTACATTTTAAGTGGAGAAGACTGTTTTTCTCAATAAAAACACAAAAGCAAAGCAAGAGAACTGCTATCCAGCAAGTATCCAGAAGATGTAGATCTCTATCCGTAACAGGAGAAAGTCATGTGAACCACCACCTCTGCATAAATCAGAAAAAATAAGATAATGGCTATAGGAAGTTGGCACTTTACCAAAGCTGCAGCTTGAAGAAAATGTACCATTACCACGCTTGCTTGCTTGCTAATTTTTAAGAGATTGTTTTCTTTAAATTACAGAAAGACATACAAAAATATTTAGGAAAAGCCACCTGATTGAAGTTTATTTCTTACAGGGTTTATAAATGTCAATTCTGAATGAACCTTGAGCCTTAAACAAAAAAGCAGGTAATAAAAGGCTGAGGTTCCAAAAATATTCACTTCCACAGAAAATAAAAATTCAACTCCTACATTTTGTTGGGGTGGTAGCAAGCAGACTTTCTAAAACCAAGGAGAATCACAGCTTCTCCCAACAATTCAGAGGGTAGGACTGACAAGATTCAAAATATCATCAAGTTGCAGGCAGATGGCAGCATAATTACAAACTAAGAATAGCATAGTAAATCAAGAAGGATCCCAAAGCAACGTGACTTCTCAAAAAGATTCCTTTAATGGAAAAGTCCCATGGGAATAGGTACGAAAGCTTCACAAGTTCGTCCACCTCACTAATGTCCAGTTTCAATTATTCCATGCCAGAAATCAAGATAAGAAATGCAACAGGCACTATTGTGTGGAGCACATCCAGGTCTTAAATACACAGTACTGAAGTACATAGTAATTGTTCCAACCTACAATCCAAACACAAGAACAAGATCTATCCCACATGGATTCTAAGAACCGATAACACGCATATCCACCAACACTTGACCTAACACTGGTCAAAAGCAGAAGTTGCCATACTATGTAAGACAACCATCATGCTGTTCCCTTTTTATTCTTATCCTATCTCCAAATGAGAGGGCTCCAGAGGACACTAATAGTTGCCCAAACAATAAAACATGGCACTGCTAAGTCTAGGAGGACAGCAGGTTCACTGCCAGTCAGCTGTTTACTGTTGCTCATCTGTAACAGTAAAAACTGAAAGCTTACTGTGGAGGTAATACTAAAGCTCTTCGAGTCCTCTAAGTAGACATGACAGCAGAAGGCACATAAGGAAAGCCCCCCTGCAACAATTACATTGCTATATGCTAATGTAAGAACCTAGCAAAGATCCTGTGATGTCTATTGAAGGCAGTCTCACAAAATAGACAGGCTCAGAAATTAGATTTAGATGCCGTGTTTGTTCGTTTTTAAACAAAGCTACAAAAAAATCTCAGCCCAGGCAGCAAACCATAGGAAACCAAATGATTTCCTATGAACATCCGATTGAAGGAAAGCAGATCTGCTTCCCCACCAAATGCACAACACGGAAGATACTCCAAGGTGGCACCATCCCATGTTCGAATTTAGCGCAAGCCGTTTTAAGTGGTACCTCCACAGGAAAAAAAACACGTTTAAGAGAACAGGCATGAAGCTAGACATAAATTAAAAATTAAGAAAGTAGTTCCACCTCCTACTAGCTCTTTTCTGAAGAAGTAAATATAAGATTAGCTATTGGACTCTTCAAGTTTTCAAGAGGTACCTATGATGGATGTAGTTGCCAAAGCAGAATACTGCTGCCACTTTAGTTCAGAAACATTAAGTTGGTCAACGTTAAATAACTTGTTCCCTGGCTTAATCTGTTTACAGAGTTTTAAACCATCCTTAAAGCAGGATACATTGGAAGCTGTAAGAGTCCATAAAGCAGAAACTACAGAAATAAAATTCTTAACAGATTTAATTGCAGATGAAGACAACATGGAAACAAAGTTAGACATGAATAAAATATGAAAAATTGAAAGCTTTCAAATGCTAGAAGAACTATTATCTGCTTATGTACAATACACATCTCATTTTGAGCCAATTTCCACCTCCCTGGTCACTCACCTGTCGATTAAAGCAATTATGATATTTTTCACATTCACATTTTGGTGCAGCTCAGCACAGGCTCTGAGAAATGGATTCAGGGTTTGGAGGTGAAATTCATCTGGGAAAACCTGAAATTTTAGATCCATAGTCATCCAGTTATAAACTTAATCTACTCATTATTACACAACAGCAAAATGCAACCGTCACTGAAAATCAGATAGCCACATATTAAAAGAGTCACAGGACAGACTGTATTTAGGGTTCCCAAAGCTGACCTTGTCTGAGTAAGCACACAAGTAACAGATGCAAGACAAACTGGTGAGCTGATGTCCCAGCTACCTACCACAATTCTTACCGCAGGCAGGGCTGCTCACATAGTTTACAAATTTCTGCAACAGAAAGAAAACAAAACGCATACCTCTCTACTCTGCCCACCCACCGAAGAGTAATATGCATCAAGCCACTGGGTAAGAGACCCAGTGAAGAAGTCTTCCAGTTCACGAGGAAGAGGTGAAAGTAGTCTGAATCTGACTAAAAGCACAGGAATAAGCATCCCCATGTTCAAAATCAACGATGCAACTGAATTTAAGCAGCTTACCTGTATTATACACTCCATGAGGTACTCCTGAGCTAAAGCATCTCTACAATTTACAACCTGCTCCAATATTCCAGGCAGAACAATCTGTAATAAGAAAAGTCTTGCAGTGTTTACAGAGCCATTGATCTTATATTCACAGATGCATTTAATCCAAGTAGAGCAGTATTTCTAACACTTCTCAGCTTACTCTTCACAAGAAAAACTTTCTGATAAAGACTCAGTGTTCAGCAGTTCCATCCTTCAGAAAAAAAAAAAAAATTGCTGGTCCCAAACCCCTGTCCCTTTGGTACATTATATTAAATCAAAACCTACAGTTTATTTATTTATTTATTTTTAAGTCAGGAATGTGCGTTGCTGGCACCTATCACTACACAGGGGTCTCAGCAGCACTGGTAGAACTTAGAAGGGACAGACTTTAGATAACACACATTAGCTTGGCTATCTTTTCACGCAATGAACAATTCATTTACCAAATGCTTTGGGAAGCGTAAACTTCATTGAACTTGTAAAGTATACCACAAAACACTGTGTACATCTCTCTAACTCATTCTCTAACTAAAATGGGAATCAGTAAAATGAAGTCATAAAAAGTCATGCCAACCATACAGAAGTGCTTATGGGAAAAATGCAAGAGTCCTAATCCTTAGCCTGTAAACACATGATAGAGCTTCATTAGCTTTCAGAACTTCCAGTTAATAGCAGTTCCAGAAGCACCAGGATTATCAAGCTTATAGCACAGCTGTTATACTTCCTAGGCCACTAATCTGAAAATCCACATTGGTTTCATGTAGAAAAAGTAGAAGCTGGAAACCACGGACAGAATTCCTACCTGCTTGTATCGCTCCACATTAACACCTTCCAGCTGACTGAGGCGAACGAGGTTTGTTCCTACCAGGATTCGCAGTTCCTGCCTTTCCCGCTCCCTCTTCTCTCTATCACGACTATGGCCCTGGTGTTGCATTCGCACCCAAAGTTTGTTCATCTCAGCAAAATTCAGGAGCACAAAGTCCATGGAATCACTGATGTCTCCAGTGGTTTCTTCACTGCAATTGAGGAACAGATTAGGAACAGGAAAAGGCTGTCAAAATATCCACCTTTCCATCCACCGGTAATTATCTTTTTTAAGATAGGAGGTTGGGGAAATATGTGGTGGGATGTCTGGATTCATAACAACTGTTCATATCCTCACTTCAGTAAGGAAACCTTAATAATTCCCTTCCAAAACTATCAGAACTCAGTAGTCTCGACAGCTGGTTTACATTGCAACATACCTACTTCTTTCAAATCTGAAGAAAATCATAGAGGAAATTTAAATATGCTGATTACAAGGTTTTTAAAGTTAGTGCCTGTCTTACTCTGTTTGCTCGCCTTCATCTGGTAAAATATTTCTAGTACACTGCAGGAGATAGTTCCGAAGAAAGAGGCCTCTAAGAGGATGCTGTACTCCACGACACATCTCCACCAGGTCTTTCAAAATATCTTTCCTGGACTGTGGAAACGACTTGACATAGACAACACCTACTGTTATCAGGAGATACCTGCAACAGGCACAGAATACAACAATAAATAGTTAATAAATACAATACCCCATTTAAGGCAACAGCCCACTTCTACTCCAACAGCATTATCAAAGCACAGAAAGCAATTAAACGACATACCACACCTTCAAGTACCATAACTTCAGATATTGTGTCAGCTTTCAGCTCCCATTCTCCTCTGCTACAGAGCACAGGAAGTCTGAACAGCTAGGTGAGCTCATCACAGGGCTTTATACCTCAATTGTATAAATGCTCAGCATGCACAGAGTTCTGAATGCTTTCAAACTGGCTTGTCCATACTTCCAACACCCTGCAAGACTGGAAAGCAATTGCGGCCCATACAGATAAGGTATATATTATGGTGAAGCACTTAAACCTCTTTCACATTCCAGCCTAGGAGGATGTGGACTACACTCCTCCAAGATCTCCAGGCCTGTACTCACTCCATCAGCATCTCTATGTTCAGCAACAGGCAGAAGGAACACGTGAGACACAAAGGACAAGTGCACCAGTATACTTGACTCCCCTTCAGCTTAAGAGAAATAAAACTTACAATCCTCAGAACTTGCAAATACGTGGTTCAAAAGCCTCAACCCTGCACACTTCTCTAATTCATGCATGGATATGCCTCCAGTAATACAACAGAAGTGTTCACTGGGGAGAAACAGAGCCTGCATCAAGCAGTTAGAAAGACAGCAAATGATTATGTAGAGCTAAAGACATTGTGGCAGGCAAACCCCGAAATCTGAATGAGGGTGCAGTCTGGTATACCCAAAGCCTCTTTCTGGCACCACCATGTGGTCAGGAATTAAAAATTGCAATGCCAAGCAAAATCCAAGTCCTAACCCTGAAAATAAGAAGATCCACTCCAGTCCTACAGCGATATATTTCACAGAACCACAGAATTTCTAGGTTGGAAGAGACCTCAAAATCACCTAGTCCAACCTCTGACCTAACACTAACAGCCCTCCACTAAACCATATCACTGAGCTCTACATCTAAATGTCTTTTAAAGACCTCCAGGGATGGTGACTCTACCACTTCCCTGGGCAGCACGTTCCAATGTCTAACAACCCTTTCGGTAAAGAAATTCTTCCTAACATCCAACCTAAAACTCTCCTGGCGAAAATTTAAAACAATTTTTTAAAAAAATTAAACATAAGCCTTTCAGCATCATCTCTACCACGTTAATCCATAGTCGAAGAACTATATACTCCGAAACACAAAGCTTTTAAAAGTTACAAAAGCTTTCAATTTCCTTCTCTCACATACTAAACATGTAGTAGATCTTACTGATCAGAATGAGGTACCTGGTTAGTTCTCTACTGACCAGCTCTTTACTCAGAAGTCTGCTTTATTTCACATCCAAGTGCTTCCATCTTCCTGCCAATGTTTTCGTTTTTGCACACAATCAAGAACTGACCTTTTGCAGTTGCACTCTTGGCTTAATTCTCAGAAGTCTCAAAGGAATCTGCTCTTAAGATATGTAGAGGTAATATTTACAGCTGCCAACAGCTCTTGTTGCCAAGCAAGAATGCAGAGTCTACTATCAGAACCCAGAATCTGACCATTATCTACTAGTCTTTAAAAAAATAGTAAAACATATACACTTACAGTCTTGGAATAATATTTCCAGCATACTGTACTAACTCATAAAGGTCTGCCACTTTTCTTCCTTTGGCAAATTCATCTGTCAGGTAGACTTCCAAGTAGTGTAGCTCATCAGAAATTGCCATGTCTTTTTCTCTTAGTTAAGGATTTTAGTTCAGCATGTCTACAACAGATCTACAGAGATATTTGCTCATTCACACCAAGGAAGAAAGACGCTGTTCCAAATACAATCACAAGGTTCAAAAAAATCAAGCCCAAGTGCGTAGTACTTTAGAAAAATTAATCACTGCTGACATAAATGTGCAAAACTAACCCCAAGCCTTCAACTATTATTTTCAGCATATTAGAAAAGAGCAAGAAGCACAGGCAAAGTCAAAATAGCAAGCAAATGAATGCAATGGAACCGAGTAAGTAAAGGCATACTACATGTCACAGAAGAATCTCATCCTCATCAGCACACATGGAGAAAACAGTATGCAAATATAATCACATTCAATCCCCAAATTTCATGAAAAGCCCCCCATTCTTCAGGTATGACAGCACAGACAAACAAATACATTATGGCACTGGACTTAGGGTTAGAATCTAAGTAAACAAAAGGCTAAAAAATAAGTTGTTTTACAGTTTTTTTTGTGGCAGCTTACTGCAAGCAGAACTTTTAATAGAGCTCATTTTTCTAGAGCTAGACTCCTGAAAACTCACAATGGAAAATATGAAAGACATTAAAGACCTACTTTATACCAAAGGAAAAACACTTGCACGGTGATCACACAATTGTACATTCTCTTACAATATATTCAGATAAGTAACAGAGGAGAGAAGTGCTACTACATATCCAAGATTAAGGAGATGTCGTTATAAGAACAAGAAAAAAAATCAAGTGAACATATCATTCCACATTCAATATTTCAACCATTTGGTCCTCTAATCTTCAAAGGATACAGAGCTCATAATAGCTCTTTGGAGATAGCATAGAAGTCCGCAGCTCACCAAGCTTGTTGGAAGCATGTTTCAAAGCATCCATGAGCTTGTTTTTGTCCTTTACGGGAGGTAAAAAGAACAGCCTGTCACAAATAACGCTAGGCAACTGCAGTATTTAAGAAAGCTACACTTTTGGCTTTTATACAAACCATACAAAGGTTAAGTATCTAAACATCAGAAAAGCAATCATTCCAATTAATGTAAATATCTAGCTTGTAATACATTGCCCATCCAAACTAAGTGGAACATTGTACCTGAAGGTGGTAAGGAGGCTTATCTTAAGATAGAGCTACAGTAAGAAAGAATTTTGGAAAAATGTTTTGCTTATGTAGAAATCCACACACACCATTCATATTCTATTCAGCAAGCCAAAGAGTAATTAACATTTTAAAAATCATCTGGCCTGGTGTTTTGCTAAGATCTCACGAAGCAGCCTCTAGCAGTCAGAGGATACACCACTGCCAGCAGAAGCCACGGTCAGAATTCAATTTCTCTTTCCCTTCTGAAAGAGACAATTTATTACTTCACATATAACATGTGCTCATGATGCATACAATTCCCTGGCACCACAGGGTGCAAGACAAACTTCTAGTCTACCACCTGTACATACTTGTTGAACATGTAAGAAACAGCCTTAAGTTTTGGAGGAGAATGGAAGGAAGGAATTGCTAGGGTCATCCCCTCACACACAGGAGTAGAAAGTTCAGCTGCAACTACTTCAAAGATTTCAAAAGCATTCCAACAGCGTAAAACTGGAAGAGGCATTACATTTCTTGCTACTGTCATTTGACTACAAAGTTTAGTTTTGCTAGCCCCATGAAAATATATGGGAATATTTAAGTTCTTTCACTGCTAATTTAAGCAGTTTCCCAAACCCAAGAAAGCTCCACATGATACAGTCTTGCTGCATTGGCTAAAATGTCAAGACCAGTATCTCGGTACTATCCTAGTCAATGTTTCTTTTCCAGTCACAGGAGAATTCACACACCAGTCTGCAGTTCATTATTACATTTATCCTACTCAGAAGATAATGAATTATTATCATTGCAGTCTGTGGCTCATGAAAAAAGACTACAATGAATAAACACCAGTACGTTGAACATTGACAAGGATATTTTATCATCATGTAGCTCCATGTAGAATGCATTTAAGCAGTAACCTTCTGGTGACAAGTGGAAGGCATACTCTCAGTTTAGCCTCACTCAAGTGCAAGCACAAACCGAAGGAGATGCACCCATATGATTTATCTGTGACAAACACAGGTATAGGCATATAAGGAATACCGAAGGCTTGGTCTCATTGAGTAGCTGCCTCATCCATTTGCAAAGGCTCTGCCACAAAGACACATAAAGAGTTAAGTTTCCTCACAGCACTAGAGATTAGTATTGATTTACTGTTTCACTCCTAGCAGATGAGAAGCTTCATTGCATTTTAATGTCACACTCTTACCAAGCATCTCTTCATTTGGAAAGACTGCACCTTAACAGCCTGAATTGCTTCATCCAGGAGTTTTTCCTGTTCATCCTGAGGAGATTGCTGTGTTGTTGGCTGGAAGAAAAAAAAAAAAAAAGACTATTTTCATCATCTGCTTATGACTGGATTCAAACTGGTCCCCCATGGTTTAGAACACAATGCAAGTGGCACCGCAGTGTGACCAGTCGAGAGCAAATAGCTATGTGATATTTAAGGGATTTTTTTTTTTCTCTGCAAAAATTTGAGCACAGGGAAGAGATTAGTTATGGACAGCCTCTGAGCACCATTGTCTCTTAGAGTGCAAAGAACAAGGTCAGTTTTGCCCTTCTTTTCCAGCATTTGCAGGTCAAAAATCCAATAGGAGTATCTGGCAACAATAAGCTTTGTGAGAACACAAAGACCTCACCGCACTGAGGGAAAGCATCGTTACTCCTTAAAGCAAGGCCTGGAGCACTCAGATCACAACAAGTCACAAGCTATCAGCAAACTGCTATCTGAGCCACACAGCTCTGCTGAGGACAAGTTCCAGATAAGCAAAGCAAAGGATAAAGTACAGTTAGCTCCTTCTGGAAGGCAGAAATGACTTGCCAAAGGCAATAGAAAACTGAAAAGAATCGTCATTTCTTAATGTCCCCTCCTTGTCCCAGTGACCCTCTTCCTCTTGCTTCTCCTCAACTATTCCAGGCCTTTGACATTCAAAACGTGCAAGCTCTTTTGCTTTTCCAAGGACCATACTGCATTTTTTTATACTGACAGACTTATATGTCCCCCCACCCCAGCTGTTAACGGGCCCTTTCCACTGCACCTACTCCCTGCCCTCCTCCACACTGATGAGGTTAGTTTCTACGGGCTTCTTTAAGTTACCCTCTAAGATGTCCAAGTGTACTTCCATCCAAACTCAACCCCATACACACCTCCTTCTAAGTGACTCCAGTAACTGATGCTGCACTCGACAGAACAGAGCCTCCGAGGCTCTCCCTACCTGCAGCCATCCACCTATTGCTTTGGCCTGACCTTCAACACCTCCTTAGAGCCCACCAACCTCTCCCAGTCTTGGGGTCCCAGAGATAGAAGTGTTGACTTTGTGTCCCAATTACATCTCCTCCAGTCTTGACCAGTACCACTTACGTACAAAGTCATGCCCACAGCTGGCTCTCCACGTCTGCAGCCTCAGTAATTTCTCAACTATTTTTGCTTGTTCCCCCCACCCACTGTGTTCAGAAAGCTCCCAGTCTCCTCTTTTTAACCAGATATCTTGATAACAAGCTAGCAGGCCATGAATTACATCATCCCGATGTTCTTAAAAACAGGATCTTCAGTACTCATTTCTGTTGCACAACTCATGTTTGGAGTCCCTGTAAGCACCTTTTAAGAGCCAATCTTATAATTTAGATCTTCATTTTTTTAAAAAAGAGAGGCTTTCATTTAACACCAATTCAACGGTGACTGGGCATCGCAGCCTTGACATACCCATGTTTTCTCCTTTCTCCCACAGCCACCATTTTACCTGAATCTTTTTTTGTAACTGCAATTCCCCGAGTCCCACAGAGCATCTCTCACACATTCTCCTTACTCCCCCTTTCTATTTACAGAAAGCAGACAGCACCAAGCAATATTGTTCTTGCCTCGATCTCATCTGAACAAGTGGGGACTCCCTGCTCTTGTAGGTTTTCAGTCCCTCAGCTAGACAAGAGTCAAGGCTGATCTGACCTAACATCGGTGACAATCCTGCTTCAGGCAAGAAGCTGTACAAGATAGAAGTTCCTTCCAGCCAACACTTCAGTGACTCTCTGGGTCTCAGTAATGGCAAAACCATGAACAACGACTAATTAACACCTCTATTTTGTCAACAGAAAAAGTTGCCTCTGCTAATTAGCGTGACTGCACCCATTACAAAGCTCTCTTTATAATTAACCACAAAGTGCATGCCTTCCAAAAATGGATTTAAACATAAGGCAAAAGCAGTAGGGGCAGGCAGCCTTATCACCCGGGCAATTCAGCAGCTACAAACCAGGCAGCCCCTGACTGAAAGCGCCTTCTCCCAAAAGAACCTTACATTCAGTGCTGAACTTTATTCCATGACAGATCCAACTTTTAAGGAACAGAAACTGACAGAGCTGGCAGGAGCGTGCAATAACCAAATCCAACCACCACGCAGCTGGCTTGCTGAATTACGTCCTTGCCAAAAAGCTCATCACGCCCTGCAGCCCCCTGAATTCACAGCAGTGCTTTACACACAGCGCTGCTGAACCAGGTGCCACATAACCCGACCACACCACGAGCTGCTGCGCTGAAGGACAAGTCAGAGGAGCGGCGTGATGTTAAAACCAGGCACAACTTCCCAAGCCCGGTCCTGCAGCTGGCAGGCAGCCTGCACGGCTCCAGGCCGCGGAGTGCTGGGAGAGCTGCCCAGGCTGCAAAGCGCCCAGCAAGCAAGAAAACTGCCCCAGCTGAGCTAACAGCCTACCACTCACCTTGCTCACCCTGTAAGCGCACAACATGTTGAAGCAGGGGTGTGGAAAGCAGGCCTTTGGAGGGGAACACCAAGTGAAAGCACTTGGTGAAGCACTCAGTATTTTCACATCCCCAAGGTGCAGCTGGCAGAGCACACGCACGCCCGTTCCCTTACTCCTCCCAGCTACGAGCCAGCCAGCTTTGCGTCAAATTCTGCGTGCACCAACAGAAGACGTGGATGGCATTTTCATTCCTGTTCTAAATTTGAGCAACAAGGTCCCATGCTACGTTTACCATTGGGACCGCAGAAAGTGCACTTCTGAGTTCTTCCGTTAAAGCACTTCCCCGTTACCACCAGGCTGGGAAGGTGATGGTTCATAGCAAGAATGCCTTCACTACACGGTGCTGGGCAACGGCAGCATTTCACCATCGCACAGGTGCTGAGGCAACCTACCAGTGATCGCAACCAGCGTGCAACGGCAGCAGCTGAGGTGTTGGGTTTGTAGCAGCTTGGCTTCTACAGGAGATAAACACCTGACCAGCAGTCCCTGCTCTTCCTTAAACATCCAGACTTTGAAACCTGAAAAGCATCAGCGAACCCTTTTTATTTACTGTAATAAGCTTCAAAACTATATGGGGTTTCCACACGTAACCTGGTTATTATCAGGTGCCAGACACACAAGCCTGAAGTTTGTGGAAGAAGCAGCAGAAGGCAAACAAAGTGAAGATAACACCCAGCAAAGGACTAGCAGGGACAGATGGCGTGGCTCCTGTCACACTAGGAACCAGTTCTGTCAGACACAGTGCTGAATAAAGCTCTTTATCATCCACCTCAAATTGGGAACCTAGTAACCGAAGAAGGTATTTTCAAGTGTTATTTAGCCAAAAGCACAACTGCGCTGTGGAGTCCTATTCCAATCTACAAACACCAATCTTCAGGAGGAAGCAGAGAATGCGTGGCTGCTGGAGAAAGAGCTACAGCATCCTCATCAAGGCACAAGAGGTCCTGCCTGCTCAGCACGGGGAGGTACGAACTACCGCAGGAACACAAAATAACGGAAATAAATTATGCAGCCACTTAGACTTAAATACTTGGGCCTTAGCCCCCATTAGATACACTACAAGCCTTGAAGAAAAAAAAAATGAGGTGAACAAAGCTTTCTACTGTACTTACTCCAACCCTTCTCCTTGGAAGCCACAAGGAAGAGCAGCAATGGGAAGCAGACACGGAACTGCCTCTTTCAGCTGCATCTTCAGCTGCCGTACAAGGAACTGTAGCTTTCTCCTACATCCAAAGATCATACCGCTGCACCATAGCACAGCCACAGCAAGGAAGTCACAACACAGCAGCTTAACTCACAGAGATTCAGTATGGTTTGTGTTGGAGTTTTTTGTTTGGTTGTTTCTTTAATGGTGTGCTTTTTTTTTTTTGAGAAGCCTTAAAGCTGCTTTCTGCCAGTTTGATGCTAGCAAACAGTAAGTTGCCTTGGGGGGGGGGGGGCATACTGCAAGTGTTGTTCTTGACCATGCCGAATCTCGTAACGACTCCTGAACACACACAGCTAACATTACACCTACTGCGTAGGATTTACTTGCTTTCTAACACCCATCTCCCCAGGAAGACATCCATTCATAGTTTGTTTTATATTTCAGACTCGCAGCACTCTGGAGACGACTATCATTTTGGGTCCTTGTGTTGACAAGATGCTCATTTCACTTCTGTCAGTAAATCACTGTATTTAACAGAATTATCTACAATTAAAATACACGGGATTCAGGCAAGCTTGTGGAACCTCACAAGCAGTCTGTGTTCTGGCAAAACACGTATCTGAAGCTGAACGGAGAGTATACGTAATAAAGCAGATTTCACTTCTGTTCTAAAGTGCATTTTCGTCGACTCTCCAAGTGATTAAGCGCTGATTTAGATGTACTTCCACTTTGATTTAGATGTACTTCCAACCTATTCCATCTATGACTTTTCCTTCTGTTCACTCACGTGCTTGTGTTTAGTACCTCAACGAACAAGACTTACCCACTTTTCTCTGCCTCCTCCCAGTTTTATTAGGACTGCCACCCAGTTGCTAACAAGGCATTTAACGTGAACGTTACCCACAGGACAGGTCAGTTACAGAGGAAGATCAGGACAACCGCCTGAGCGCACACAACACATCACTGCAAACACCCCGGGGTGGCTTGGTATGAACAAAAAATGCCTAAGCATTTTGTACCACATTGGAAGCACAACCCAGCAATACGGAAGGCAACCCCGGAACTTCTGTTAAGTCACACAACAGAGCACGAGGATGAGCCAAAGAGAAGGAAACATTTTTCACGTTTAAGCTGGCATTTGCTGCCACAGGAAGCCAGGAGACATTAACAAGAATCAAGAGGCTGTGGGCTTTTTATTTAGGGAACGATCAATAAATGTCTAAGAAATCCAAGTCTAGTTTAGGGTACTTAAACACTGCTTCAAGGCTTAAATGAAGCCCGGCCACTGGAAATGGCAATGGAGCCCAGTCTGGTAGAGGGTTTTAACCCACATTTAATAGCTGGAAGCTTGTTTTTTTTTGTTTTTGTTTTTCCCTGAGCCACCTGCTACCAGCTATTATCAGAAAGAGGACATGAGAGCAATCAAGTCTGAGGCCGTTTCCCACGGAAAGGACAAGCAGAAGGAAGCTGGGCCACCTCCGGGCTACCACGGGCACTGCCGTGGGGGACAGGGTCGCAGTGCGGGTGGACGCAGCACTTCCGTCGCCGGTTGAACATCCCCATTCATTTTTCCAGCCGCACGCCGCGTTTCACGGCCGCACGCGCGGCTCTGCAGGACGCAGCACCAATCCACCCCAGCAGACACAAGCTCCCGAACGCGAACCTGCCCCGCAAGCCCCGGCCCCGGGCAGCCCCTGCTTCAGAACGGGCTCGGGGCGCGCTGCGTACAGCCCAGCTGCAGCGAGCGGCACCCGGCCTGCCACCCGTCGCGGCAGCGGCGCGTTTTGCCGAGCGCTGAGCGCCACGGCAGCCCCGGAGCGAGGCAGCCTCGAGTCCGGACGGGAAGCGCGACCCCCCCGCGCCGGTACCCAGGGCTGAGGCGTTTCTCGCCCCGAGGCCCCCAGGCTCACCGCGGGGCTGATGCCCCCCGACGCGCACGGGCGGCTGGGCCCAGGAGCTGCCTCCCCCGGCAGCGGGGCGGCCCGGAGGGGGCAGCTCGGGGCGGCCGTTACCGGGACCCTCCCCTCCCCCTCCTCTCAGCCCCCCCACACCGGGCGGCGGCCGCCACCGCCCGCCCCCCCCCCACCCACCCACCGAGGGCGCTCCCGAGCTGCAACCCCAGGCCCGGCCCTGTTCCGGCCCTGTCCCCCGGCCGCCCCCTCCCGCCCGCAGCCCCGGGGCCTCTTCCACCCCCCCGAGGTCTCCCCCGGCCGGGCCCAGCCGCCGCCGCCGCCCCTCACCATGGCCGCGCCGCCACGAGCCGCCCCCGCCAGCCCCGCCCCGCAGCGCCGCGCGCCGTCACGTGACCGCCCCGCCGCCGCCCCGCCGCTTAGCCATTGGCCAGCTGCGAGGAAGCGGCCAGCTCCGAGCCCATTGGCTGGCGGGGAGGCGATTGGCGTGGGGAGCGGCCAGTGAGGTGAGGTGCGGCGCGGCGCGGCGCGGCGCGGCCGGGGGCATGGAGCACGGGGCCGTGAGGCGGCTGGCGGCCAGGGTGGGCCTGGGCGAGCCCCGCGTCGTCAGGTGCGGGGCCGGTAACGGGGCGGGGGCGGGGGCTGCGGCCTGCGGGCTGCGGCCGGGCCCGGCCCGTTCCCGTTCCGTCCCGTCACGGAGGGCTCCCCGTGTGTTGCAGGAAGGCCGAGGAGTTCCTGCGGCTCTCCCAGGTGAGATGCCCGGGGCTGATGGCGCAGACGACGGCCACGGGCAGCGCCGTGATGTGCCTGGAGCTGGCGGCCCGCGCCGCGCAGAGGCCGCTGGACAAGGTACGGGCGGGGGGGCGCGGCCGGGCTCTGCCGTGGGCGCGGCGTCCCCGCGGGCTGCGCTGCCCCCAGGGCCCTGCCCGCGCTCGCGCCGCGCGTCCGAGGTGACCGGCGGGGCCGTGCCGCGCACACCGCGTCGCCGCCCGAGCTTGCCTCGCCGTGAGCTCCGGCCCGCCTTCGGCAGCCCCACCTGTAAACGTCCACCTGCAGGCCCAGCGCAGCGGCACTGAGCTGACAAGTAGCGTCTGCGAGGTGCTCCTCAGTGCCCGGCAGATGGGGACAGCTTGGCTGCGTCTGGGCCCTTGAGCAGCAGGAGAGCATCGGTCATGTCTTCGCGTTGCCCAGAGCCTGGGTACCTTTGTTTTTAACCTTGGGTTTTTTGTGTGGAAAAAGGGTCATGTCATCTTACGTAAAAAAGACAAACTTCGCTTCGGGTGAAAAGGTCTAAAAATAATACGGCCTTAACAGATGTGGCATTCTCGTTGGTTAGTCTGCCTGTACGCAGTGAAAACTTACAGAACTCATTGTACAAAACTGAACGATATAACAATTGAACTTCACTTTAAAGTTGTTTGTAGTAACTAACCTATTTCGGTTGTCTGGGTAAGATGCCAGTCTTCTGCTAATCCTTGGGGCCTGTCTCTGTCTTTGAAAGAACTATTTTATTAAGCTCTCCGGTTTGAACAAGACGACCTACCAGAACTCCATCAAGTCTTTGGAGTGTTTGCTTGAGGTGAACCCAAGACTGGGAATACGAGACCTGGCGGTGCAGTTCTGCTGCACGGAGGCAGTAAATACTGCTTCAAAAATACTGCAGAGGTGAGGAAGCTCTCAAGATCACGCCAGTAATCGCTAGTAAGAGTCTTAGTTAAATGTGTGAAGAGCTTGTTGTTTGCAAGGGTCAGGTATCTCCCACCGACTGGAGTCCCGTGAGGTAAGCTCTTAGCACTGACAATCCAGCCACTTACCTAGGCCACTTTTAAAAATGCGTTAGAAATGCTTTGCTTGTGAATCTTAATAAGTCATTGAGTCCCAGTTCTTCAACTCAGAATAATACAAAAAATATATTTAGTCATTGAAATTATCCACGGAATCACACTTCCATGTGATCATGTCAGAGTTCAGAAGTAATGCTCAGTAGAAACAAATCCTCCGTCCTGGAGAAGCAAATCTCTTAAAACGCACATTACTGCCCATGTAAAAACGTTAGGTAGAACACTTCAATGGTGATTCAACAGATTTAACTAAAACTTTGCTCTCTGTAGCATCTACTTCAACAAGAGCAATCACCGAAGAGCTCTGGAGTGCTGTTTCTCTGCTAGCGTGTTTCAAAACTGTCAGGGATTCAAGGTATTCTGAGGTGCAGGACAGGGAACAAAGACCTGTGTATGCTTCTGGGTGCTTAATACAAACTAAAACAAATAGCCGGGGGACCGGGGACAGGTGGACAGTAAAAAATTAAATTCTTCACAGTGCTGAACATCCAGAAGTCATCTGCCATATATTGCGCAGATGAAGGCTTAAATATGCATTATAGGGATCAAAGAAACTATAATTCTACCCCATATAATAGGATGGATTTATCTAAAGTATCTTAATATAGTTTTTACATGTAATGTAGAGATAAAGGCAGGTGTAGATGGGGAACACCAGATTTCACTGACATGCCTTGATTCAGACCCCTAATTCAAAATACCTTTAATTCAAATAGAGGAGGTGATCCCCACTCCCTTCTTTTCCCAGTTCTGCTCTACTCAGCCAGTAACAGCTGTTTGTGCTTGACTAAGTTACAAAGGACCAAGTGATCCGATATGAGACCTGTTCAACTGCTGAGTGCCATGTGACAAATTAGTCTCAAGAGCTTCATTTGTGGAGAATGCATTATACAATTATTGTTGTTTTTTAGGTACGAATCCAGCCTCCCCGAAGCACAGCAAATGGACCTTGATTTCTCAAAACCACTGTTTACAACAGCTGCATTATTCACTGCATGCAAGTGAGTACAGCTTGAGGGATCTTCTATGGGCTTAAATACCTAGTGAGACATCAACAGAAATAGTGCCGACAGTGTAGGCAGCTGATTTTTTTCAGCATGCCTGAATAGTCGGAAGGCTCTTTCCTAGCACACCCTGCTTTCTTTACTCCTGGAGCTGGAGACAGGCTTAGCAAAAAAGCCTACACTACATTTGCCTTCAGGAGGAAACAAAAGTATTCGTATCAAATACACAGAAAAGAATCCTGAGATTTTTGTCCTAGACAAATGAAATCTGTCTTCCCTGGTGTCTGATGGATGCTGTGGATAATTCCATTAGGACATATTGTCTATGGCAGTAGTTGAAGAACTCCTGTTAGTGTTTTGCACTTTGCCCTCCTTCTTTTCAGCCTATAACCCGTGTAACAGTGGTAACACTTTTAAATTTAATGAGAACTTTTTTGCTAGGCATAAAGCAAAAGTTGTACATGTCTTTTGGTGGAAGACTGTTCAGAGTTGCAAGAATGGCTTACTAGCTTACGTTTGAGCACCAAGAAGCAGCTATTCAGAAGAATGAGAAGCTCTAAGCCCTACACCAACGCATCCTGTGGCTCTAACCTCTGGGAGATGGATCTGTCTTAGCTGTAGGCCTGTATCAGCTTGGAGGACAGGTGTCAGGAGAGCCTGACTCAGACAATGCTTTGTAAAAATTTGCTTGCACAACACGTCTTCCCTTTTTAACAATCTTCGGAAGCAATTCAGGTGCCACATAGTTTTACAGCCCTTGACAAATGTTCTCTGAGAGTGGTCCCATGCAGCTCTTGACAGCAGTAGGATTTTGCCCTGGTTCCCTTAAAACCTGTAAAGTATCTTTTTCTAATAGTTTCCCCTTGTAATTTTAACTAACCATGGGCTTCACTACGCTACCTGATCAAGACAAATCAGGACATGGTCTTTTTCATTTTCCTTTTTTTTTTTTTTTAAGCTATTTTTTTTCCTCTAAGTGAGGAAAGGATTAGAAAGGACAAAAACCTCTGGCATACCTTTCTTCATTCTCACAGGCAGCGTTGGTACAGTAAACATCACCTCACCTGAGTGATACTTGCTGAAGTGTTGTTTCCTACAAGGTTAAATCAACTTTCTGTTGTAGGTGCTTGAAGCTAAAAGTGGACAAAACTAAAATCTTGGCTACATCTGGGGTGAAAAAAGCAATATTTGATCGGCTGTGCAATCAGATGGAGAAGATAAGCCAGCAGCTCAGCAGTATGTTTTTGGCCTTACTGTTGTAATACAGCATTCCCATCACCTGGCCTCACAATACCCCTCTCCTTTTCCACTAGTTATTTCATTCTGATCACTTTCAACTGTTCCCTTCTAGTCAAACCTGCCCTCCCTTCCAGTATGTTTCCTGGAGTCCAGTTCCTAGTCACAGTCTGGGAGTGACTTGCTTCTAGGGAAGTCACAACAGCTTACAATGTGGCAAAGCCAAAAATAGCTGTTTTCCTCTCTTCTGAAATGCTCACTGCTCCGTAAAGTCTCTGTTGCAGTAATTTATTCCCTGCTTCTCCCATACCTTGGATTCCTCCTCCTTGCCTGCTTTCTGCATCTTGTTAACATAGCAACAAAACAAAACATGGAAATTACCATAAACGTTTTGCTACCTCTGTTGCTTTGACTGACAGTTTTGTGTTTTCCTTTCCTCCACTGCAGTGTTAACACACATCTAAGCCTTGATCTTCTGGCGGTAATTCAGCCATTGCCTGACACCAGGCCTCCACATGCAGCAGGCAGACACGAGGAGAGTTTTTCTTACCTGTTGATGAACTTGGAGCTCTCTTTGCTCCTTTTTGTGGAGGAAGATTGAAACACAATACGTGACTTCCCTTCCTTGTATTTCTGCTCCTTCGTACTTACCTCTTTTTTTCCTTTCCCAGACTTTAATCCTCACGCTGCCACTGCCAGTACCCCTGCTCCACTTGTCTTCACATTTTGAACGTGATGTTTTCTGGAGTGTACTGCCTGAACCCAGACCCAAAGCCTCTACTCTCTACCTAGGCATGGAGCTGCCCATAGTGAAGTTACCCCCACCCTCCCTCAGACAAGCAGCTAGGGGCAGCTGGCAGTTTCTGTATTAGATTAGGGAAGAATGTGCATCTGTACACAGTCTCCAACATGTTGTGGGCATCTGTAATACAAAGCAGATGTAATGACATTTATTTTTTTATTTTTAGAAGATAATGTCCCCCTGGCTGCAGAGACATCTGAAAGCCTGCAGACTGACCCAGAACACTGCGAGAAGGAAGACGGTAAGTCGTGTTTAGCTATGAACTAAAACCAGAGCAGTTCTGGGCTTTGTTACTGCTTACTGATATTTCAGTTATATAATATTCTGTAAGAATCAGTTGACAGCAGCTTATACAATTCTGCAAGCCACTGCCTAGCAAATGAACTAAGTGAACACAGCAGAAGGATGGTGGTATTTATACTGTGGAGTTAAGTACAACTCTTCCATTCAGCCACAGAAGTGAAGAGGTGACTGTTGTGGGAGGTGGGCAGAGGAGCAAACCACAGGATTAGGATAATGCAGTGATAGTCCTTGTACATTGTTAGGTTTATCTCTGTACACTTGCTGGTAATTCCCAGCACCATATTGCCCCCGATGGCCCATCATGGACTTGCTCTTTTTATCATAGGATCTGAAGATGATGATGATGAGGTGCCATGTAAACAGCCAAAGACTGAAACAAAGCAAGACTATGAAGAATGGAAGAAGAGAATCCTGGAAAATGCTGCTAAGGCACAACAGACCAATAGGGATACTGGTTCTGTGCCACCTTGTAATATCACCGCTGCTTGCTCGTAATTTGAATTCCCCCTCTGCTCTAGCAAGTATTCCAGTAGCGTATGAGTGACAGCTGGCTGCTAGCCAGCTAAGATTATTTATGAGCTGGTTTTTAGATATTCAGGATTATTTTTTTATTAAATGACATTAGTATTCAGAAGATTTTTGTAAAAAACATGTTTGATTACTTGCCAGGCTGGTACTTAAGCAGTTGTGGCATTAGGTAGTAAGATAGCTTTGTTTTCCTTGCTGCAAGAAGCAGGTGACATTTCAATGCCGTGTTAAATGTGAATAAATTGTAAGTCACATGACCTTGTGCCTCAGGCTGGAAGTAGTCAGTGAAATGAGAGGGAGGGGACTTCTGTGCCTTGTTTAGCTGTACAGACAGCCAAATTAAAGTCTGATAAACTATTTTCACTGTCAAATAAATATTTTTGTCATTGAATTGATCTTAGTTTTTATGGCCTGGGTGGGACTGAAGTCTCTTGTGCATGTAAGGGGGGGCCCAGCTATTCCAAGAAACAATGAAGATACCAGAGAGAAAAGCTTTTTATTATACCATCAGGTTTTTGGCACACACTTTTCACATGTAAAACCCTTAGAGGGTGAGCAAAATAAAAGACAGAGGACGGTGCTATGAAAGATATCTAGGTAACAAGGATTTCAAAGCCAGGGCAGTGTGTAATTTGTATCTCAGGGGCATAAGCTTCAACTGAAGAGGAGAGAACTCTGCCCCATAGTTCTTGGAGGCAACTTCTGCAGTCCTACACTTTTATCCCACTTATTATACTATATTGAAGGAAAATCACAGCTTCTAGCAGAGCAGGGCTAGTATAACTTTAATTAAGTCAAACCAAGCCTGCTGCCCCTCTCTCTTTCATGTTTTCTATGTGAGTTGTGCATACAGAAATCAACTTCCATAAACCCTCATTTCAAAACCCCTGGGAAAGTAACTCCTGTCTGAACATAAAGATTTGAAACACTGTCCTCACATGAACTTCTCAACAGTATTTTAATAAGCTTGCCAAAAACTCACCACAGTGCATATTCCCTGCACCTGTGACACTGATGGCAGCAGGGTTACAGATTCCTACTTTAGCCTTCAGTTTATGGAGACTTTTTTTTTTTCATACTCACTGTTCCAGTGTCCTATAGACCATGTGTCCGTTTAGCTTTTTGTAGACCATAAAGCAAAATGCACACTTTCACATGGTGAAACATCCCATAAGGCTGCAGAGACAGTCTTCCTAGACTCTGCAACCACATCACTCTGCAGCACAAAATGGATTTCTTTCTGTTAAGAACTCAGTAGCAATTCTACAGGCCAGATGCAGCCTCTCTGTAGAAAATGGAGAGGAAATAGCGTGCTTCTTCCTCTATTTTTGTAAGAGGGTAATAAATATAGATGTTCTCTGTTGTCTTCTAAGTAGAAAATTGAAACTTACTAAACATTTACCTTTCATTTGTTTGCCTCCCAATGCAACTGAAGCATTAAAGAAAGGAAATAACTTCTGATCAACTATAATTAACAAGAGCCAAATTCATTCCTGATGAGAGTCCCAAAATAAACCAGTAACCTTTTCAGGAAACGGACTCCAAACAAATGCCTGATGGGCAGAGAAAAATCTTAAGTTAATCAACCCCCTCCCCTCCCCCCCGAGTAGGAGTTGTAACAAAACATCTCTTATTAAATCTTATCTAATATGTGGCAGAGGGTCCTCAGGATGGGAGAGAACCCAAGCAAGTGGATGAGCATTCTGTAGTTAAGACCTATTCAAAGATGGTATCAGGTCTGATTTTTTAAAGAGGAGGATTACACCTGTTCCATTATAATGTAATTTATTAGTATTAGTTCAGAAATATACAGACCAATGAATATAATCACATCTAGCATGCAGAACCACTGTGGAAGAAAAACAAAAGTGGGCCTTCACAGAAGGTGATACATGTCAAGATTACCTCATTTGATTTTAATCATTTTTCTGTGTTGATTCTGGAAGTGCTGCACAAGCCCAGAATCCAGGAGTAAAAAGTGAGAAGCAAGAGTGGAAAAGATGACAAGGGTAAGCCATTCTTGAAATTCTCTTTTTTCTTAGCAACCAACCCTGTTGCTAATTCAAGAGATATGAAAGTCCATAAAGTTAATGGAAGCTTAACGCCTTTGCTGGAAAGCTAATTTTAAGAAAAAACAGAAGCTAATACTACTCAGAGCTCATTCAGCTCATGCTGAGTTTGGCAAAAACCAGTATAGGAATAAAGGAAACCATAGGTCTAATTTATATATATATATATATATATATATATATATATACATATACATATACATATACGTACTTCTAGCTGCAAGACTGTAAGTGGCTCCAGCTCTTTATACATCAGGAAGAAGTTTTAACATTGCAAATAAGTAGAGTGAAGAAAGATTAATGTTTGAGAGCAGAGTGGAGAAAAAGGGCTTCAACCTCCCAGCTGGGCCAAAGGCAAAGTCAGGCAATATGCTATTTCTCTGCCACTGAACAGCATTAAGATGTGTTTTGCATATCACACCATATCCATTTTCCATATAAACTTCATTAGAATTGTCACAAAGGAGAAAAAAAACTCAAACTAAAACTTAAGTCACAGCCAATGAAAAGCACTCAAAAATTTTAAATGTGTAATCAAGTGTCTGGAAATCTTTTCTGGACATCATGAGATCTTTTTGCACAGAACCAACATTCAAAAGGTAACTTTTATTTGTGGTAGTTTCCCTTATCTCCCCCCCAAAGTAAAAGTTCAATCAATTCAGCTCAACTCAATTGACCACAGGAAAATACAGTAATGGACAAATTGACTTAAATTGCATCAAACCAGGTTTATTTGCTAACTAGGCAGTACCTTCTTTTTAAAGGAGAATAGGAAAAAAAAAAAAAAGAATCAAAAAACTCTCGAGTAGTTGTACTGAATCATCACCCTTATGTTTTAGAAAAAAAAAATCTTTATGGAAAACTTAAAGAAGAGAAGGATGTCCAATATCTTTTTTTTTTTTTTTTTTTTTCCAAATAAATAAAAAAAACAGAAAAAAAAAAAAAAAAAAAAGTGCCACTGTTCTGGCAGTGCTCTGAAATTGATGATGTACAGCAGTCGTGAAGAAAGCCTTTAGAGACCCCATGCTTAGTGTGAGAATCCAAAAAACTGCCCAGGTGTTTTCTGGTATAAACAGGCCAACAATATTCTGCAGAATCAAAGCCTTCAGCGAGAAGTCAGCCCTACTAACTGTCATATTCTTCCATCACTATGTACAACTAAAAACTTGTAAAAACAAACCAAGGTATTTTCTGGTTTCAGAAGTCATTTCAGTGCCTCTGCCTCAAGGCACTTCAGGAACCTAAGCACTAACACACAATATTTGAGAAAGACGGATGCAAAACTTTATGTTATAAAAGAAAAGGGTAGAAACTATTGAAGATACGGAATTCTTCTCTCATGGCTTCACGTCCATCTTCATGAGTGCTAGATGCTTCTTACAAGCTTATGAAAGCTTGACAGCCATACTCTGAAATCTCTTCAGTCTGTTAGCAGCAGCCACCACATAGAAATGTTTCTGTGAACAAAACAGAATAGTCCAAGTGTGAGTGTAACTGAAGAGAAGGACTTTCTGTGGCTGACATGGAGTTTCTTTCAGCACAGAAAAAAAAATCCATTTACCTCTAGCCACCCACACACCTTGTGTGCATCGCTGTGTGTAACAGCCGTGTATTTGTACTTTGAAGACTGGTTATACAGTGACCAGCTGAAGCAAAAAGTCCTACTTTTATGAAGGTGCTGAAACATGCTACTCTTAGTGAAAATCTGAGGTGGATAAAAAAAACTGGCCAAACATGCAGACCCAATGTTCTCATCACTGGAACAAAGTCAGTTGGAGGCCCATTACTAGCGGTCAATATTGGGTCCAGTCCTGTTTAACATCTTCATTAATGATCTGGATGATGGGGCAGAGCACTCCCTCAGCAACCTTGCAGGTGACAGAAACCTGTGTGGAGTGGCTGATTCACCAGAGGGCCATCCTGCCACCCAGAAGGACCGCAGCAGGAAGGAGGAATGGGCTGACAGGAACCTCATCAAGCTCAGTGAGGGGAAACGTGCAGTCCTGCACCTGGAGAGGAACAACCCCATGCCCCAACACATGCTAAGGGCTGACTGGCTGAAAAGCATCTTTGCAGAAAAGGACCTGAGGGTCCTCGTGTCTTTAGATGATGTAATTTTTAAAACATAAATGCAGAAGTGTGAGATGCAACAGCTGGAGTGCAAGAATGGAGAAAGCATAGGTCCCAAGTTTAACTCCTTGACAAGGAATTACAGCTCTCCAGTGACAGGAGAAAAGGAAATGGACCTGCGTTGTCCTCACATTTCCTCCATTGCTTATTCATAAAAGACTACAACGTTCACCTTTCCGGAGCAATTATTTACGATCCAATAAAGATTCCAGTTGAAATTCTCATCTATCATTTCTTCAGCCAAAATGTACTTCTGAAAGAGTATGGGCTTATCCTGACAAGTTCCCTGTGTTTAAACTTACTTTTTTCTCTCTCTTTTTTTTTTTTCTCTTTTTTCTCTTCTACTCTCTGCAGTGGGAGGCACAAAACTGCCTTATGTTGTACCGCTACCCTCTAGTGTCAGCACAACAAAGCAACTGTTGTCAATGCACAAATATCTCCATTATGAAAACAAAGCAAAAACATTCAGAGTAAGCTAAACAACATCTGAAGCCTCTGCACTTATAAAGAAATAAGATATAAAACTTTAAATACTAATTAGGAGACTTCTCAAACTCAGGTTAACAAGAAAAAACCCTACAAGTAAAAGTAAGCCAAGATAAAAAGAGGCAGATAATGTCCCCGCCTGTGATGAGCTGTTTTTCCTCTGGACATCAATTTTCCAGGCTTAGTCTAGTTACCTTCCATTTTCTCTGAGCCATGTAACTCTGCAGCAACAACTGGGACTTCAGGCGAAGCTTGGACTTCTTGGCTTTGGCAGGCAGATTGTTTAACCACTCGTGTTTCAAACACTGTGTTGCACTCATCCGGCAGCTGCAGGAAAGGAAATCTAACATGTAAATACAGCCAGCCTCTTGCCATTCTCAGAGCCGTGTGCTCCTCAGTATTACTGATCACAGAATTTTGCCTTAAAAAAACCAACGCAAGTTCATAAAATGCTGTTCAGCCCAGATCATAGGGTCTTAACGATATCCTGCACTCTCCAACATAAGGAGAGAGTGCTGTGAAAAGCTGCTAGGGGGTCTGCAGTGGGCTGATTGTCGTTGTGCCTTTTTTTTTTTGGGGGGGGGGGGGGGTTTGAAGCAGTACAGGTTCACCAGTTTATGTATCATTTTGTTATGTGCATCAAGAACTGCTGAGAGAATCACTTCACACAAAAAATATTTTGCTGTTACCTGTCTACCGCTATAGTGCAGGCTTGTTCTGTGCCTCATATTTAAAGCACAGATGTCTATTCACCCTAAACTTGGATCAAGCTAAGCACAGATTATACCCTGACATCATTCATCAGCAGGCCCAAATGTGAAAACCTATACAAAAGCTTTGAGAAATACAGTAATAGAGAAACAAGTTCTGTTTGGGAAGGTTTGGTGGGGGAAAAGCAGCAGGGGGAAGAGAGAAAAGGTTGAGAAAAAAATTGTTCAGAATGTAACCAGTAAGCTAATGGATTTGTCTGATTCAGGTAATGACCTTGAAGATACTAATATTCTAAGCACTTCTTTGAATTTCCCTCTAACACACAATCTACTTTATTGTGTGCATCGTTTCCTGTTTTGATTAGTTTTCTATCACTATTCAGCAAGAGAAAAAAACTTTCTACCCACTTACCCCATCCATCTCCATGGTCATAGTCTGACATCAGCATCACCCTCACTCTCTTGCCATTTCATACATACAATTGTTTTTTATTTCACGGGAGCCCAGAATAAGAAGCCACATGCAGAGTTAAGTCCCAAATGCTCCCTAATATCTACCAAATGCATTTAGACCACTTCTGAAGAGAACTATGCACATTTTCACAGCTGCAGCTTCCATTTATCCTCTGTGGCATTCAAGAAACATTTTCTTTCTTTTTTTTTTTTTTTTAAAAAAAAAAAAAAAAAGAAATAGCTTTTGCTCAGAGAAGGAATATTAAAGACAGATTCCTACAGAGCAAATCCTTCCAGATTTCCTTTGTTCTGCCTGTATTGATGCTGCTGTGAAAGGCAACATTCCTCAGCCATGGTACATAGATATCTTCCTTTTAAACAGGGGCTTCTGAATCACTGAGAAACTGCCCAGTAAGCAAAGGTAGAGCAAACAAAAACATCACATAATAAGTTCTCATTGTTGACTAACTCAAACAGTCAGCTAGGAAGAACTGCATGTCATTAGGTGATCAGAGAAGGAAAGTACCTTTTCTCTTTCACAAGTAGTCTGGAAATAAAGTCTTTTGCTTCCTCTGATAGCTGTTCAAATGCTTCTGCATCAAAATCCCAGCTGCAATTGACTACATAATTCATCGTCTCTGCATCAGTTTCTCCCAGGAACGGGGACAGGCCACTAAGCCTTAAAGAAAGAAAATAATAATAATAAAAAAAAGTGGAATGGGAGATAAGTAGCGATATGCAAGATGAGTTTCTCCTCTCCTGTCTCCTCTGCTTTATAATTGTAGCTGGCTTATCAAGAGGAAGGGCTCTCAGTTATGGGGGGTTCAAGTTCTCAGTCCCTATTAAAGATGAGCCAATAGTTCGGAGCAATAAAGCATCATCATATCATTAGTGTTACTGTCTAGCGGCTAAGTCAGGGAGCACTGTTAACAGATCCCCCCCAAAAAAATAATTCAGCAGGGATTTAAGTACACGCTTCAGTGCATTCCCAGCTAGGAAAGCTAGGAGGGCTCAAGAGCTTTCCTAACCAAGGTGCATATCCCAGCTTAGCCTGAATTAAACTGAGTTCTGAACAATAGCATCCTGTTTTCAATTAGTTTCTAAGCCCTGATTTATTGTTTCGATAATTTATTCCTGCATTCAACTGCTTTTTGACTAACACATTTAAACCAGAAATTTATCTCATTCACAGAAAACATCTGTGCAAAATTCTGAGAATTTTTCAAGCAGAATCAGCTTGTCAGAAGCCACAGATTTTGGACAGAGAAACCCTCCACAGCCACCATGCAGATATTGGAGATGTTTTACTGTCATTTGTGACATGACCTGTGGTCTAATATCTGACATTAACCCCTCTGGGCAGATGCACATGAAGTCCCAGCTAATAAAATAATCAGACTGCAAACTTGAAAATTAATCTATATCCTCAAGAACACAATCAAAATGGAAATTTAGACATGCTTTGGTCCACTCCTCTGAGTAATCATGACCTGGCCCACTTTAACCTGTTGGTAAATACGTTTATGTATTTATCAAAAGGGTTACTTGTTGTTTAGAGACTTAATATCCACCTTATATCTTCATATTAAAAGGCTGTGGTTTGGGGTTGTTTGTTTTTAACAGAACGAATTAGGAGTCATATCCAAATGGACTCAATGGCTGTCACATTACGCTCCACTGGCGTGCTCTTGCAGAGCCTTTGGTGCCATTGCCACAGTCCCTCAGAGGCTTACTTACAACATGTATGTGATGACTCCTACACTCCACATGTCTGTTGGGAAGGAAACAAAGTCATAGTTCACTACTTCTGGAGCCAAGAACTCTGGAGTTCCAAAATTAACCTTCAGTTTTTCACGAGGCTTGTACCTTTATCAGAAAGAGACATGCGTCAATGCTGAGAGCTGGCTGGGGAAACAAACCTCTCATCTGTAGAAACCAAGGCATGCCTAAAAGGACAGAGCATCCAGACTCACCTAGACAACTTGGACAGCATTAAGGTTTTAAAAGGATAAATTGGTTAATTTTGCTGCGACCACAGGTGTTATAAACCATCAGCTATCCCCTTGCCAGTGCAAAACAAAAAGGAAGACCAAGGGGAATAAAACCTGCAGAGGCCTCTCCCAGAAAGTGATAAAGACTCTCTGCCAGGCTCCACAGGATGCTTTCCAGCAGATACTGTCCAACACAAAACAAACAAACCACCTTCCTCAGAAATGGGTTAGAAGAACATTAGCTTTGTGGGATGTGCCCAGCTGTACCTCAGGGTAAAGGCCTATATAACAGATATGAGCACGGTATAACTGCCAAGGTGGGACTCTGAAGAGGATTTTTTTGAGCTTGGTAACAAGTAGAACAGTGATCCATATAGAGAGAAAATGATTTTATTACTTAAGAGTGAAGGGTACAGACACGGAATAACCAGTAATGTTTCACATATGGCAGCTGAAGCTGCAGCTATGTACAGAGACAAAACAATTAAAGCATTGCTTTTACATCTCCATTTCCTGGAAGATTTTGTTTTCAATCCTGCTTTAGTGAAAGTTTGCATCTTTACCCTCCTTCTCAAAATGAAAATAAATTAGTCTCAGTATATCCATTTGTTTTCACAAAATACTTCTAAAAGAAGGGAGTCCTTGGACAGATAACAGGGTTTGATACATATGCACACATCGGTATGTCTATGCACGCAGGTACCAGGTTTTGGCTTAACAAGCCCCAAAGGGTTTAGAGAAGAAATACACGTTTATTGCTATACCAACAGGATTCATTCCTTTCTGCTGTAGAGGAACTGATTCATGCTCCCACAGTTTTCCTCTAACAAGGCAAGCAAAGTAAAAGACAGAAAAGTCTGTATTTCTCTAAGGGTTTCCCATTTCATGGGGGATGGCTCAAACATTTTTGTTTAGCAGATAATTTCCACAGCCAGAACCTGCACAACAAAACTCAGCAGTCATGAAATCTCTAGCACCTTCATGAAGTCCCTAGAGTAAAAGCCCTACATGGGGAATCATTTTGAGATAATTACAACAGCAGCATAGGTTTATCCAACAGAAACATTATTTGAAAATGTAATTAGATAATTAATGCACACAGCAGAAAACTCCTGACTGCGGGAGCATACTAGTGAACTCATTCACATACCAGAATCACATTAGGGCCCCCAAAACACAAAAATATAACAAGAACTACAAAAAACACATTTATTTTTATTTTTAAATCATAACTGAACTCTTACCTCCTTGCTAATCCAAAATCAATAATTTTAATCTGGTTTCCTGTGTGATTTACACATAATATGTTTTCAGGCTATAAAAAGATAAGAGAGTATTTTTAGTTAAATTTATGTCTGAGAAATAAATGTAGCAAAAGAGTAAAAAAAAAACTCAGAGACAGTAGTCATATTTTTTGGAATGACTCTTTTCCTTCTATTCCCATTACAGAAGAGATTTGACTGGCATACTGAGTTAATGAACGGTTTGGTTTTTGATCTATAAATAAGTTTAACTTTTGTTCCTGTGAACTTTTGTGTTCCTCTGTGATAACAGAGTAGAAGTTTTGCCTTCAAAAGCAAGCTACCAAATAAACACTGAAAAAATATGAATCTCTAAAGCTTCATTCACTGTGACTACTCAATTAAGGAAGTCTTTTTTTTTTCTTTCTTTCTTTTTTATTTTTAATGAAATAAGTCAATGAAATAACTCTCTTCTTGCAATTAGAGACTGTAGTGGTCCAAACCACAGCAACACTAAAGAGTAAAGAGTATGAACTACTGACCTTCAGATCTAAATGGAGAATATAATGCTGGTGCAAGTAGTGGACTCCTTCACAGATTTGTTTGGTAAATAAGATTGCATCCAACTCGGTTAGATGGTAGTTTTCATCTATGATCCGGTCAAATAATTCACCACCATCAAGACTAAAATTTTGACATAGAGAAGTGTTAAAAAAGCTAAAATTCCTCATTAGTTCAACTTACTTCCAAGTTGGAAACCTAAGTGTCCTAATTTAGCACAGGACCTAACATTACCATCCAGTAAAAGTGTATCAGTATTCTCAATGACCTCAGGAAAATTATTTTTGAGTGTGAGATAAGGTATTACTCTACAGCACCTTCCAAATTGGAAGACTTGTTGCTAATATTTGATGGGTGCAGGAAGAATCAAACAAACTTAGGACCACACAACCTGGAGACCAGATGGGGAACTGGAGAAAGCCTAGAGAAAGGAACTCTTTAACCTACACAGTATAATGAATGAAACTTCTAAATCTGAAAGCTGCTGTACATGAGCTAACAATTGAAATTCAGTCTGCATAAAAATTAAGAGAACATTACATCAAACATAGCTCCAACAAGGTTCTGCAACATAACAATTCTCATTTTCTATTTTAAAAATTGTAATATACACATTTTAAATGTACTATATTTATGTTTGCTATTTCATTTTGTTTCCTTTTTTCCTTCACACCATTAACAATTAGTTCTGCAGTGGAAAGTCAGTTTGTTTATAAATGAAAAGCAATATGCAACTACACAGAAAAGCCAGGAGGCATACATCATTAGATCTCCCTTTTGTGAATTCCATATCTGATTTAGATTTCTTTTGTAAGCTGCAAATGGGAAGGCATGTTTATTAAGCTTCATATTATTCAAATGGGAGCAGACCATGAATGTAAGGAATTACTTTCTTTCTCCATGTCTATTCTATTTCTACACTTCACTTCTCCTCTTGTCTGGGTCTCTCACATTTACTTTTTCTCTCAGGTTTTATTACCCTCAACACTTCTTTAGAATTTGGTAGCTAGGTACAATGTTAGGGGGCCTGTAAGTTGAACTAAAATGAAAAATGAACCACAGTGAAGTTCTGTTCATTAACTGTCTTGTAATTTGGTTTGTGCACTTGAAGATAGCTACCTTTCTTGGCACTTGCTTAAGCCACAAGGTTGCCAAATATATATATTTTTACCTGAAGAAATTACCTTGAAAATAAATATTTTCTACTCTCACAGGCTGTGAAGACCTTTTCACACCTCGGAATTATCGTTCTCAGTTTATTTTAGTGACCAAAGCAAACTCCAAGAACCGACACTTTCTGAGATAATTTAAACTTACTATTCCATGATCAAAGTGATATTATTTTTGGCTTCAAAGGCATCATAAAGCTGGATCAGATTCACGTGATTTAATTGGTTCATTATGTTAATTTCATTTTTCACTTCCTCCTGAAAAAGGAACAAATTAACAAAAAAAGAGCAAATATGCTCATTAGTTTCTAATATATTCAAATACAATTATTTAAAACCCTACAGCAGCTATACCACAGGCCTCATGTGAACAAAAGGCTTACTCACAAACACTGGAGATGACAAACAGTCAAACAAAGCCCAAGCTACTACTTACTAAGACAGATTTTACAGTATTTGATACTATGCAATGAGAAGTTGGCTTCTATGGTCTGATTCTGTGAGGTAGTGCTAAGGTGTTTGCAATATGCTGATGTAAAATGGGCAACAGTATGCTCATTTAGGTTGACAGGAACATGGTTACCTTTTCTTTTGCTCCTTTCACTTTTATGATTTTGGCTGCCAGATTGAGACCGGTTGCTATTTCCGTGCACTTGTGGACTTGCCCAAAACGCCCCCTGTTGATACCAAACAGAAGTTGGAATACAGCTTAACACAGCTCACTGCAAAAATCTATTCAAACTATTCTTATCATTGATTTAAAAATAGCACAGTACAAAGCGAACAGAATCAGGTGGCCAGCAGCATGAATCTCCTCTTTCTCTCAGCTTATGAAGGATTAGTTTTATCTTTCCAGCCAGTTGTTCAATGCTTACATTAAAATATTATGCCCCCTTCATATTACTACGTTTCATAGTGGTATGATGACCTGATGATATTCTTTTTCGGTTCTGTAACTGTACCCACTTGCTGTCCTTCAGTGATGTGTTAGTGGGTATATTAACAAGGATATTTCTGTCTTGATCTCATAACTTTTAAAATGACTAACACCCGTAACCGTAGCCACTCCACAGGCTGCATTTCTTGCATGTTGTAAATTCTCCCCCGTGTCACCCAGATACATTAACGTCCCTTGGGATGATTTCTAAACATCATCTTCCCTGCTATTGCATCATCAGGCTTATACTTGAGCCATATTCGTACTTGGATTAGCCTGTTAATCAAAGCCTCTTGTCAGATAAGTAAGTATACAGCCACACAAAGGCTGAAGCAGCTGCAGATTTCCCATGAGTGAAGATTAAATGCAAGGTCAACATAATTATAATTTTTCCTCTAAGTTTTCTTTCACAAAATATTCAGCATGGCAAAAAAAAAAATCTTTAGAAGCTGCCTGACCTGATGGGCTTTGGTGACTTGAAATGCTTTGAGTCTCTCTGCATGAGGGTTACAAGTTTTTCTCACAGCTCCAGCTGTGGCCAGGATTATTACAACAAATGCAAAAGACGGTCATCCAAGATCACAATCAGGAGTCTGAAAATTGAACTGGGGCAGAAACCAGTAACCTAAAGACCTTGGAGGTGCCCTTAGATTATATACCAACCCACAGGCACATTGATACAAAGGAAACTATCATAGCCCAAAAAAAGCCATGAGGATGAACAGAGGCATAGAAAGATCTGACATACTATTTGCATTCTTTTTCCTTGCCTCACTGTCCTAGATAAAATTTACACTTTTCTTTCTCTACTTTCAGTTCCAACCAACTTCTTCTACAAGGCTTAAGGCACTGGGAACGTTACAGAACATGACCAAAACAGCTAGATACATTTGAATCACCTTTTGCTCAACTCAAGCCCATGGAGTAAAGAAGTGAGCTGGTACCGGTCGCTCCCCATGCTGCTACACGTTGGAGCCACCTGAAGATGGTCTCTCTAGTTCTTGATCTAACTGCATCCTTGTGACTTAGCCACCACCTGCAGTACAGCTTTAGGGACACAGAGACTTACCCCCCAAGTACTTCATGATGACACACTGAGTAGCACGTTGTCACTTCGGCTTGCTTGACACTGACTATGCGATGTTCAAAAGGAGCTGGGGGAGAAGGGCTGTCATCTAAAGAGGAGGAAACCAGGTTATTGAGACATTTTGCCACATAGTACTGCAACTTCAGCTTCCTCATACCAATGTTTTCGGTCCACAAGACATACATGCCACCTTGTTGTGTTGGTCAGTAAAAGGAGAAGTCTCAATTGTCTTTTGTGGTACTGGTACCTACAGCTCCACAAATCATATATCCCCTCACTTTCAGCATCACTGTTCCTGAAGGGGCAAGCCCAGTTTCTCAGAGATGAATTGCTGAGGCAGAGCTGGGAATGCAAAACACAAACGCAGCTCTTCCCCTGCTGCAGCACTCAGCTTTTCCGTGGCAGTAGGGCTCTAAGGGAAAAATACCAGACAAGCCAACCACAGACTGCTGCTTGTAGTCTGCTCATGAAAATGCTCTAAACAGAACATTAGTATACAGCACTTCAGTACAGGACTACCCTCTCTCATCTTTTCTCTTTGTTTCCTGTTCATCTACCATGTCATCACTTTTTCTTCTACTGGAATTTGGATAAGCACTGCAGTATCTGGATAAAATTAAACATGAAATTCTTTTACTATTTTTAGAGTGGAATGCAAGTAAAATATCCAGAAACAATGGGATTATTTATTCATTTTAAATAAGAATCAGTTGAGCATGCAAACTCAAGTACTTGTCTTTTTATCAAAAAAGTAAATAATAAAATAGGATTACAAAAACATATACATTTGCATTTCTAGAGAGCCATAAGGGAGGTACTGAAAACGTCCAAAACCTCTCTATTGCTTCAAGTAAGGAGCTTTTACTGCTAACAGGCTTTTACAGATGAGAAATAAAGGCCTGTAGCTGAGGATAGGATTCCACCTCCTGACTCTCAACCCTGCTTTTTTAACGCAGTAAAATCACAGGACACTTTGAGTATTAACATTTTACTTTATGCATTAACAAAAGATGTCACCTGACAAAATTATCTGGAGGTTTGAAAAAAAATATATTTGATCTTCTTTTCATCACCAAAGGTATCTGTAGTGTTTAAGGTAAATGCTCTTAACTGTAAGACGCAGGTGGTAGAGCAAGTACCACTCCAGCTATTATTTTATCTATAATACACATGAGTAGCTGTATAAAAGTGTAGAAGTTTCCAGAAGTAAGTACAAGCAACCTACCAACGACCACTTCATCCTGTGTGGAAGGCTCTTTGCTAGCTTCCAATGACGTAGTGTTCTGCAGTACCATTCCTGCACATTGGCCTGCATCATTTTCACTTCCTCCTGAAGATGCAGACTCAGACTCTCTCTTCTCAGAGCCAGTAACTGTCAAGGAATCTTCTGCTTTTATTGTTTCCTGATGGATTTTCACTTCTATCCCCAGATCTTTCTTTGGCTCTGTTACAGAGGTATTTTGTGAGGCTTTAGGCTTCATTTTTAGTTCTGACTTGTCTTCAGTCTTTTTACCTGTTTTGGGCTTGTTCAATAACAGCTGTTGGTTGCCTGTTTTTGATGCAAGTTCATTTTGCTTACTGTCCCCTTTCACTTCTTGATTTGGTTCAGTGCTGATGTTCTTAGGACTCTGTTTAAGTTTTAATTTACCAGGTGGCTGTTCATGTACTTCTGCTGATGTGGAGGATGGGGATTTTACTTTGGGACATCCATGTCTGTGATCATTTGAGATTTCTTCCTTGGTCTCAATCTTTTCTTTCATTTCAGCCACATGGACATTGATGGATATCCTGCAGAGCAAACAGTTGACATTTCATGCAGATGACTAGCCTTGCTGTTGTAACTTTGTGTGGGAAGAAAATTAAAATGCAGATTTCTACAGTGTTAAAGAAACCTAACCATATCAAGCCTCTTAAAATATACAATGCTAGGAAGCACCAAGAACCATGCTGATGCTTTTTCTGCATCCTTGTCTGTGTATACGTCTGCCTTCTCTGAACACAAGATGCCTCACAGACTGAAAAGTATTAGCTCCACCATTTGAAAGCTCTTCCACTTTTTGCAACTATTACAGTCGGTCTAATAAACTACTGCTCGTGGGCAGAAAGGTGGTAGTGACTATCTTCACCAACTACAGGCCAAGTACTTATGTGTCTGTTCGTACAGCTCTACAAATCTGAATGTTCACATCCATCCTAGTCCTCTTGCCACTTGCTGACTTGCAAACTCAAATGTGTGTTTGTGTCTTATGGGATAGCATTCTTCCCACAGCCAAGTGTTAAAAACACAACTTTCATAACTCTCACTCCATTAATGCTGTTCTCCTTGGTGTTTCAGCTACAAGAACTTTAAACATTTCCCTCCCTCTTGTTGCCTAAAAAGAATATGGTTTAAAATCAAACCTCTATACACCTACAGTCCAAATACACTTGTATTGTAATTTGAGTCAGCTATTACTGGCTCAACTGTCTGTAACAGTCTGATTTCAGCGAGGCTGAACTGAAGCCTGTGAAGCCTTCAAGTAGATTTCATATAACTGAAATGAAAGAAAATTTCTGAAGTCTAGGGGAAAATGCATCCCATTTCCCAGAAGTTACTGCCTGTTCCAGAGGAGCTACTTTATTACAAAATATGTAAAATAAAATTGTTTCCACTTTTGCTTAATAACAGTCCAAAGTTGCTCATGTTTAGCACCATTAACACCCTGTGCATTGTAGTATGAATCTAAACTGCACCAGGAGCGAGCTACTGGAGCAGCTGCACACTGCTCTGAGCAAACACTTCCCCTGCCATCTAGACAAGCCTGAACTTGACAGGACTCTTGGGCATTTCTCCAAACAGGAGAACACAATGTTCTTTTGACACTTCTGTGTGGGCTTACAGACTTCATTAAAAGTAGCATTCAGTTTTAGAGACTCATTTACCAAACTCACAAGCATAACAGGTACCTTGTTCAGGAGGGCTGCCTTCCTCTGGGATTTACTCTAGGTTCTGCCTTCTAGTTAACTGTTGGCCTCCAACTGTCCCAAACCAAACTCTCTGGGACTCACATCCCCTCTGTCCAAACCACTCAGCTGCTGTCTATCTGTGAGTTCCCCCTGGCATATCATGTTCAACCAGCACTGACTTCTAAGGGGGTGCACAACTGTTCGTCAGCTGCTTCACAAGCACCTAGAGCCATCCTCAAGGCAGCACAGACCCACACCAGCTTGCTAAAAGCAAGGTGCCTGCAACTCACAAGCCAAGGACTATAATCCACAGGCAAAATACAGGGAGGTCCCTCGATTCATAGTGCTATTACCCCAACCAATTTGGAGATAACAGTGTCTATAACCTGTACACAAAGTTGCTCCTGAATGTTGGCATGAGGCAGTGGTGGTGAAAGCTTCTACTGCTTTCTCCTACCACGTCCTTATGCTTAGCCTCTTAGGAGAAGTAAACCCAATGTGCCAGTCCTTGCAACGTCAATTCTCTTGTATGCCATCCATCCATACCCATATTTGCTAACCCCAACTGGAAAGGCATGGCACTTAAAGTTTGTCACAGAATTGGCATCTATTGGGGTTTGCTTGGTAGGGTTTTGTTTTTAATGGACTTAAAATCAAATCCTGATTAAATAATTTTAAAGGAAAAGGATTATAAAAAACATATTGCAAAGCACTTATTTGAGAAAAAAATAGGCTAATAAAGAACAATAATAATTAAAAAATGAACAATCTGATCATACCTTTAAGTAATCAAGGCATAAAAAAATCCTTGAAAACACCGAGGATGTGAAATGAAACAAATTCTTCAGTTTTGTTATAAACTAGTAAATATCTTATATTTCTTTCTTCCCCATGTTTAGAGAAAAAAAGAGGATTTTGAAAGGAATGATTTATTAAAGTCCATCTACGTGAGCTACAGAAGGGCAGTCTCATTTCTGTCTCTAATACACAGTAGCCACTATCACATCAAAGGTCTCCCATATGTCTAGCCCTCTAACTTCTTGGCTTCATAAAAATTTACAGGGGGCTCTTGGTGCTTTGAGTTTTTTTGCTTTAACCATTTGTAAGGTCTCACTGAACCTTTCTTCAGCATGGCTGTTTTACCCCTTGATCATGCCTAAGCAGGAACTGCCTCCTTTAATAACATTTTTTTTTTTTCCTTCTAACACATGAAATGGTTTCAGATCACACAGAAAATTACCAACAAGGCCATTACCTGGTATGTGTCACCTCACACCCTGTGTCAGATATAGCCTGGGATGTTGAGGGCACAGCTTCCCGGGATGCCGCACTTGGCAGTGGAGGTTTGCTTTCATTCTCTCCAAGTTTCTGATGAACTGGCTGCCTGGAGCACTCATCTAGGCGTGGGGCTCTGTCCATATCATGTGCTTTAACAGGAACATTTTGGTTGCCTACGTGATCTTGATTTACAAAGGGAAGACCATTGTGTTGATTCAAAGCTTTGACACCAGCGTCCTTTTGCTGTTGACAGCTCTTAGAGCTCTGTTTCTTGCCAGCACCTTCTCCTGCTTGCTGCTGTGCTGTCCTCTCTTTAGCTTGGGGTTTCAAGGCAGCTTTGTTGGCTACAACACTGGAAGCGTTCACCTTCTCACATGCTTCGTTGTTTAGATTCAGCTTTTTCACACTTTTAGTCTCTGAATAAAAACATGCCATTAGTAAGCTATCCTTGACCAAAGTGACAGCAAAAAGAAAAGGAGCAAAGTAACCCAGCCATTCAAAACAACCTATGGAGTTAGGTACATCTGAACAAGTAGCAAGAAAGCATCCACTGAAAGGATTAAAAATCCTTACACCAACAGGCTGGAGACAGCCATTATTAACACTCATGGCTTAATCAGCGTCTTAACTGCTTTTCCACAAAAGGGAAAGAAGGTTCTTCCATGCTTTCTCATGACAATGACTGTGCATATTAATAATGGAAATTTCTATGGTAACTTCTTTCATGGTTCAGCACGCACAGGTCACTGGCTATTGAGATCAGTTCACAGACTTGTGGAACCTTGGACTCAAAATTGTGATCAGCTCTCTGCTTTATTTTTGTTACTCCCTACATGCTGAAGCTAAAAAGGGACTGTCCATTATTTAAAGGATTCACTGACATTTTGTGAAGACAACAGCAATGACAGGGTCTGCTCAACATCACGTTCACCCTGTTGCAACTCAGAGGCAATGGATGCAATACGGCAACACCCAGACAGTTACCTCCTATTTAGGAGTCTAGCCCTGACATGGCAATGAAACTTGTTGATTAAAAAAGATATTCCCAATGTCAACATGTCCCTATTTCAGAGAGGGAGAGGGTTGGGTCAGTCGTATGGTTTACGTTTGCTGTGTGATATTGCCACCACCTTCATGGTATCTCACAACAAGTACTGCTCTCTTAAATCAGATCACTGTTATTTGAAAACAAAGAAACTAGCCAAGCAAAGACGCTGCTTTTAGTTCTAGTTTTTTGTGGGGTTTGATCTGGGGGACAGATGTTCTTACATAAAATGTAACCTATTTCCCAACGCTGGTGGATGAAGTTACTCAGTCACATGTGAGTAATTCAGGTAGTGGGAAACGGCAGGCTGTTAGTTTCCAGTTTGTCTGCCACACATTCTAGAGTCAAAGACTGTAGCATGCCCAGAGTGCCACATACCTTCCAAAGGCTTTTTGCTTTCAGTTTGGGTTCCTCTGTTACTAAGCCCATGCTTAGGTTTTGCACCACTCTCTTCAGGCTTATCTTTGGCCTAAAAATGACAGCGGAACGCAAAAATAACAGTTATAGTCAAGAGTGCTTATTTCCCACTAGGTTCCTCTAACTTCGTAGGTATTGAGACCCTGTAAAATGGACACCGACACCTCTAACCTTCTGAATTTTTAGGTACTATTGTATTTCCTTTCCACTTTCTTCAGTCTCTCCCTATAGTTTCAAAAAGGTATACTTCTAAAACATGATGACACAGAATAATACTTTAGATTTCTGCTTTCCAAAATTTTAACTGTAAGAGATTTTGCCTCATGTAATCTGTATTCACACTGATTAAAGAAAGAAAAAAAACCAACAACAAAACACAAACAGGATATATAAAGCATAAGAAATATCAGAAAAGGAAATTGCATTGTATTTCTGTCACTTGTTGACTGGTGACTGAAACACAAGCAATATCGCTATAGATATAGTAATGTATTTGTCTCAAAACATCTAAAGATTCATGATTTGAACTACAATAGAGGTGATACAGACAAAGAACCCTTACTTAGCTTTATTGCAACTCTTGTATACGTACTTGACATTATGTCACCTCTGTCATGATTAAAAGCAATCTTATTTTATTTTAGCAGCACAAATTTATTTTAAGCAAATGCAATCCTCCAATTAACACAGCACAGAAAGTTATTTTTTAACAGCATCACTAAACACTTTAAACAGCAATAAATTTGTAATCTAATTAAAAATAAATAACAAATATTTAGAAAAAAACATTACAAAAATAGGAAAAGGCATAACTTATTTCTTGGCTGACATAATTAAAATCTAGTGATGAGCAGGCTCTTATCTTCATTTATATAAGGAAATAAACAATGCCTCATTGCCTCATTTTTTTTCTGCAGATAATTGACTAGAAGTCTACTGCAGATCAGATCTTCACTTGTTAGTAAAAACAGTTATGGATTAAGTTTTTCATGCTCCAAACTTAGAGATTCCACAACAGAACACACTCCTCCTTCTTTCCTCCCCTCCCCCCCCAAAGAAAAACAACACAACAAAATACCCCCAAATAGTAATACCATTACCATTTTTATTACAGCTCTAAGCAAACCTGCAACAATGACCAGGGGCAACATTATTCTTGCAAAATCCTATGTGCAAAGAAAGCCTTGGATACTTGGATAAGTAACAGTATAATGCCGTTTTGTTGTTGCTCTTGGTTTTTCTTTTTTTTCTTTTTTTTCTAAATTAAAAAAGTGGCTTGGATCCTATGAAGCTCAGTTCACAGTCTTTTATTAATTTGACTCCAACCCAGAAAATTTCTTCCATAAACACTCCATGCAAGTGTTTATGCATCCCTGGAATGCTGTCATACCATCAGCAAACAGCTTCACCCAAAAATGAAAACATCACCTCCCCACTCCCATCCCCATACTTAGTAACCTTGTGCAAAGCCAGCTCTGTGATAAGCTGCATGCTGCTACAACGGCAAAGGTTGGAGAACAGCAACAAGCAAATAAATTCTTCTTGAGTACAACCCCAGTGCAACTGAACATTTTGGACCTATCACAAAACAGGCTGAAAAAATGGGACCACCAAAGTTAGCACGTAACTCAGCACAGGCTCTTGTGTTTCTAAATTCACCCACGCCTTGCTCCACATTACCCCCGCTAGGTCACGTACATACGCTACCTCTCTAATTGAAAACTAGGTTAAATATCATAGACTACTCAGCAGCCTGTGATCAAAGTACTAATATATCTTAAGGTCTTACAACTAATCTTATGCTCCAATTTCAAAAACTGTTCAGAAACAACAACAAAAAAAAAAAAAAAAAAAAAAAAAAAACAGAAGCAAAGAAGGAGAATAACGATGGTCATTTAGCAAAGGAGGAGGTAGCCCTGCAAGTCTGCTTGCCTAGTACACAGCCTGTTCTACAAGCCAGGCAGTGGTTAGAGCCTGGGACAGAGACCGCCGCCCCCTCCCAGTCCATCAGGTCACCGGGAGAAGGCCATTTCACCTCTCAGTCTCAATCCCCCTACCCATAAAACTTGGATCAAGTTCTGACCTCCTCAGACCTCCTCTTCTGCAAGCACTAATGAAGCAGCACATAGCGGTTAGCTGACACATAATCCTGACAGCATGCAAGGCGGCCACGTGAAATTCTCCACCAGCATCCCTCTCCTCACCTTTATCTATAAAACTCCTTACTGTTTTTTTTCACTTGGAAAATAACAATTTGGTAACAAAGTCATCTCTACATTCAGCATCACCTGGCCATTAACACACTGCACTGCCAGCTCAGTTCAAGGTGTAAGCCCCACAAAGCACCCTGCCTGTCTCTAGGCCTTACACAATGACTGCAGGCAGTAACTTGTAACAGCAGCTTTAACCAACATAAATCAAACTTAGCATTTTTTTCCCCAAAAATCTGTAGAACTGAAAGAGTTCAAGTACACATATCATCTCTATCTGGTCTTGACACTAATGAAAACTCCTTATAAATTCTTCTGTCTCTGGGCAGTCTAGCTTACTTGCCAGCCTCTGACACTTAGTGAGACAAGAAGAGCTCTCAGAAAGCCCCACAAGGCAAGCTAGCATCTAACATTGTCCTGTTTTTATAAGAGTTTAGGTGTAACATCTACCAAAACATTACACAGATCTGGCAGAAATATTTTGATTAAGATAGGAATGGACATTTGCATTCATGCTAGAATTGTCCTTACTGTAATTAACACCTCTATGCAGGTGTGCAGAAGATTTCTTGGAATGAACAAACATATTGAAACTCACGGAGTCCCTCTCCACATTTTTTTTTGCCTAGGATACAAGCCACTGGGAAGACTCAAAACTCTCATTGGCCAAAACTAATTCCAAATGTTTGTAACTTTTTAAAAGCAAGGTTAAACAGTTCCAAAATACCATATCAACTACATACCAGTCTTGACTGTTGCTTCCTCACTATATTAAAAAATATGTTGAAGTTGATATGTACAAACTGATGCAAGCTGCTCTTGTGAAACCCAGGAACTATTTGATTTAAGAAGTGCACAAAGTCAGTAGAGTTCATGAAGTCACAAGCCCATCATAAAGACATAGTTATAAGACAACTTAGATGCCTAGGCTGCTCAGTCATCTGAACAGAAATCAGTGTAAGTTTTACTAACTGGTGTTTTTGGAATTCACCATCAATCAAGAAAACAGAAGCTTCTTCTTTCAGCAAACGCTTTCCAGTATATTACTCATACTTTCACAGGAACCTCAGTTAAATCATTATTTGAATGACATTGCTGATCTTCCAGCACTGTTAGAAGCTGAATCTTCTCTTACAGTAGCAGTCTGCTCCTCATACTTGTTACAAGATTGCCTGGCACACTTGGGGCACTTCAGACATAAGCCTGCAAGACACATTTTAAGCCTAGGTCTCTGTCTCAAGAGGCTTGCAATTCAAAGGTCATGGCAGTAACCTGTAATAGCAACACTACAGGGAAAATGGGAATTATAGACGTTATACAAAAAATCATCAGGAGAGCCCTGCTACAGCACAAAGAAAGGTATTAAGAACAGTAAAACAAAACCAACCTCAACAAGGATTTCCAGCAGACTTCCCTTCTTCCAGGGCACAATGCCCTTGAGAATAAAATCCACTACTTTAGAATTTCTTAATACTTCTCCCACAAAAGTAATCACTTTATCCAGTGTATCAACCCTTTTCTCTATCTTTGCCAGCCTCTCCTTATGCTTCAAGGCATCTAGCTGGGCCGTTTTCATCAATTTCAACACTTCTGAGCATATGCTCTGGATATCAGTCTGGTGATGACTGTCCGATAGCTTTAGGCCTTTTTTCATTTCATCTGGCTCATCAGGAGCTGCTCGGGATACCGTTAGCTTGTTAATGCCTTTTTCTACATCATCAATACCTTTGTTAACTCGCTGCAGTTTGCCTGTCAGGTCTTCCTGGAAATGCAACAGTTTGTCCATCTTTTCATTCAAGAGACTCAATTTTTTATCCATCGTACTTAAGCTGTTCACTTTCGTAGGCTGTAACTTGGTCAGGGCATTTCCCTCTGCAACGTCCAAGCTACCCGCAGACATTCTGTCCAGACAGCAGGATGTCAGACAGATTAGGCTGGCTTTTCATTAATCATAAATTAGAAAATGAAGGTCTGAAAGTTCATCTTCTTTAGCTATTCCTATTCCAGACAACCTCACTTATTGGAGTCAGCAGAGCGTATCATTAGATAGCTATTGCACAAAAGATTTATTTCTGTGTTATCTATTTCTTACTGTGTGCTTTCAATGATGGAGGTAATTTGGCACCAGACTAAATTTTCTTGGGCCTCCTTGACGTCACAAGACCATTTAAAATTCTTTCTCAAGTGGCTGTTGATAGGCGAGCATCTTAGCAATCACCAATGCCTGAGCAGACCTCTGTAGGGAGAAACACTTTTCATGACCAGTTTTAGTTATGTGAAAATAACTTGCTAGAGCATTTCTCCTCATTAAACAGAGCAAATAGAAAAGTAAATTTGGTGGCCTCATGCTAAGGCTTGGAAGAGTTCAGCTTTCCAACACAAAGGCAGAACATGCAACATAGACACAAGCTGTACTCACTAGGTTGGCTGTCACTTGAATTTAAAAATAGAGTACAATGACAAGGATCTGAAATGCGTATCTAGCACCAGCATGTCTTTGTCAACTGAAACTTCTAAAATTAAATCTTTCTCCCAGGCTCTAAAAGAGAACCAAGTGAAAAATCAGAACAAGTGTCCAGCTGTTCACAACAAAATTATTAAATCATTATTCTGACTTCACAGATTTGTTTCTGACTTGCTTTCACTTCTGAATTACATTAGCGTGTCTCCAACAAAAATTACAATCTTGATTTTTGAAAATTACCAAAAAAAAGTGAAAAAAGTGAAAAGTGCCTTTTCACTGTTGTATGTGTATAGAGCAAGGGGGAAAAGCACCCAGGAAGTATCAGTGCAGCAAGAGACCTGGTGTGAACCTCATCAAAGCCACAGGTTTTGTAATACAAAACATCCCTTTGCCTCCAAGTCCTTCCTCAGTTTTTAGAAAGGGTATATGGGAAGAAGTTGCAATTCTTAGAGTGAATTTTCTGTATAAGACATTCTAGAATTTAAAATCCTTCTGCACACTGCGGAGTCAGTAGTACCAGTTACCCTCTCAAGAAGGTGTTAAGTCCTTGCCATTTCTGTGAGAGAATGTGGTTATCTGCAGAAGAAAAATATTGTGGTAGGACTACTTAAGGCCACCAAGGGATTAGAGCCAACCTGGCAGTTCTGCAATGTTTAGAGGCCACTAACCAGTTTTGCAAATGACACCAAGAGCTCTAAGACTTTGTTTATTACCGTCAATATACATTGGCCTGAATACCAAGAAATTACTTTAGAATAAAACTTGGCCTGTGAAAATCGATGGGAGTTGGCCATTTCATGCCATGTCACTTTTAATCAAAAAGATATTGTCAGTGGTACTTTCACAATGGTGTGGGATAGTATGGCACAAGCTTTATGATACCCCATCAGCAGATCGTGGAAATTCTCCCCTTCCTGATACTACTGTGCATCTAAAGCTTTATCACAAGGTATTTAGGAGCAGAAGAGAACGGATTGCTGGGCTGCATGAATTCACAACATAACACTTGTCAGAATTATATCAGGTCCTAGCTAATAAGTGAAATTGCATTTTTACTATGTTGAAAGAAACTGAGATGAGAGAAACAAGTGTTATGGGGCAGTGGCTGATATGCAAGTTTTCAGAACAAAATGTAACTCTCTTGTATAAGCTACAGGAATTGTTTTTTCTGCAGTCGAAATTCAAGGAAGGTTACCAAGTGTAAGAAATGACTAATGCTGAAGAGAGACACTCTCAAGTCTTTCGATACTAAAAGAAAAAAAACATTGCAGATCACCGTGTACCCATCCTTACACTGCAGAGAAAAGTGCAGTTACTGTAAGAAATGCATTAGCCTATTAAACTCACTTTTTCTTTGTGAGGACCTATTGCTTATAATGAGATTTTGCACTTAGTACTTATGTTGCTTCATCTCCAGTACCTCCCAAACTACACCGGAGGAGCTTGAAGTGTTAGGTGAGTAATGAATACCAGGGACTCCCACAGGACCTTGGTGCACGGCAGAGCTCCTCTCAGTCACCCCATGCTGTCACTGGCTAAACAAACTGGTGAGCCACATGAGTCCATCGCAGTCTGGATCTAAATTTAGAATAAAGTTTCTTATTATAATTGGTCTCCTGTTGATTTCTGCTTGTTTCTTTCCAGATAACAAAAAAATGAGCAGTGTGATCTGGAGTATGTAGGCAACCGACTCCATTCCATGAAGAGCTGAACTGAAATGAACCTGTAGGGTACCTTTAAAACATGTCCAAGCTATCAACTATCTCAGGAGTGCCAGAAAAAAGAATCACAGATGCAGGAGAACCAGAACTGCAAGCGACCTTCAACTGATGGTGCCAAAGAGTCTTCTGTTCTCAAGAGGGAAATGAGAGTTTATTCCACTTTGGCTGCAGCCCCACACACACTCCCAGTTGTGAAAGACTGATGCCAAAGAAGAGAAACATTAACATTCAACACAAGGAGTGGTTTAAGAATCCACGACACGGCAGCTCAGTTATGATTGCTCCTTGCTAGCTCTCACACAAAGGAATGACAAAAAGATAAGCCGTAGGAAAAAAGATGAAGCAAAGGGGGAAAACAAAAATCTACAGCATGTACTGAAGTGATACCAGAGGCTTATGTCCCAAACAAGAAATGTCACAGAGGTTAAAACCAGCTGCTCCAACAGATCATCTCATTAGACTATTGCACTGCTTCCAGCAACAAAGTAAAACTGGAGGTGACTGAAAATACACAGGTAAAAGGGAAAAAGGAAAGCTTTTTAAGGCCTGAACAAAGCCAAAGCTTTATAGAGAACGTGTGGACTTTAGGAGAAGTTTGCAATGGTTGCAATGCAACTGAATTCTAAGGAGACAAAGAACTAAAGATGGTTAACATTGGGACTTTACAAAAAGCAAAAGACAGCAGACAACCTCAAAATCTGGCTACATTTGCTAAACACTACTCAGACAAAAAAATACTAATAAATATCCTTTACATATTCAGCAACCAGCTGGCAACATTTTCGAGTTATGCTGAAAATCTACTTAATTTACATGTAGTTGCTGCAGCTTATAAACATGCAATTTTCCACCCAGCAAATGAAGAGACAACTAAGCTTCAGGGTACTTAAACTTCTGAAAAATTAAGCCCCACACCAGTGAGTAATTTCTCACAAGCAGTACGTTTCCTAGACACGTAAATATAATAAATAACATCCACAGAGAAATGGTGCAGCAAGATACCAATTCTCATGACATATGGCAAGCCCTGAAATAGTCTTCAGCTTTAATTTAGAGGAATAACTTCCAAAATCAAAACATGCCATACAGTCTGGCTATGTCTGCCTGGTCCAATAGTTGGGTTTCCTGCTGAGATCAGACAAAAGATCTCCATCTGCCATGTTTGGTGGCGAACTAGGAACTGGCCCACACCTGCTTTAGAAGGCCAAGAACCTGACATTTAACACATTACTCACATCAGCTGTTGGTTGAAATCCACTTGCACAGTAAAAGTGTCTATAAAGCACTATCAGTCTCCCCAAGTGACCCTGGCATAAATTTAAATATTGCCCAGTGTACAGGAGTTCAACTTTATGGTAGTATCACATCAACTTAATGATAATATTTGTTATATAAACATCTTTTTCCTTTTTCTGTATGCTTAATGACAAAACTGTTAACATAGTAAATTATGAAACACTTACCAATCCTGCCTTCTTCCTTTTTTATTCCCTTTTAAAAGGAAAATAAAAGGATTTTAAGTATAACGCTCATAGGCAGTGGCACAGCTAAGGACAGGTTAATGAATCTGAGATCATGTTTATTATTTTAATGCATCTCTGTCAAGCAGCTGACAGCAGATAGCTGAACGGATCAATTATGACATTTCACTAACATCAAAGTGACAAGATTTCTAGATAATACTGTTTACCATTTGCCCACATGGCTTAACAAGAACCTTTAAGTTCTTCCTCCAGGTTGCTTTCCTCCCAGGAGGCCAAGAGAGCACCTGTTGCCTGCGCACATTTATTCAATTGACCCCAAGCTCATTCTCACCACCAGAACTGTTACCCACAGAAACAGCATTAAGAAGCTGTCTCATTTTCTTGCCAACTATTTTTTTTTTTCTTATCCAAACAGGTAATAAAATATTTTATCAGCCTGGACAGAAGGCTGGTCATTGGTAACGTTTCCCTGGTATTGTGGTAATGATTCTCACTCCTTCTTCAAAGAGCTCTCTGTAAACCAGAGAAGTCCTGCTGTGGTTCTGCTCTCCCTGAATTTCAGTGATTTTACATAAATAGCTGACAGTTCCTTGCAAAGCCTGCTGATTCAAATGATCTGCCATCAAAGCTACCCTTGGATTTGAGAAGCAAACTGCTTTGGCTCTCATTTACAAGGTGCTTTCTCACTGTTACTGTGAGCTCAACAGAGAGCCCTAAGGCACCTTTTACACCTACCAAAGGCTACTGTGTCTAGAGTAGTTTGCTCAGGTACAAATAATTTTAAGTCAGCAGGAATTCGCTGAAACACAGAAGAGTAGCCTCGGTTGTGCAGTAAGGCCCACAGAAATAAAACCAGTAAAAGCAAATTCTTGCCACTGAAGTAACGAGATAGGCCCCCCTCTCTCTCTCTGCTCGGTTGCCTAAGAAAGGATTACTTCTAGGCAGTCAACTTTTCATAGGAAAACCTTGCATAATCCAGAGTTTGTTCTAAAGCACACTAAAACTGGTACAATTATTCTTACTGACTTCAAACTTCACTGGCTTTCAATCAGATCCCTCAAAAGTCTCTGCTTTGCCAGAAACATGTGATTTCGTTAGAGAAGATGGAAATCACCGAATTGCACTGCTTGACGTTGTCTTTTGTTCCCTTCCTACTTTGGAAGATTTTTTTCAAAGATTTTTTTCCATGTTTGAAAATTTGCCACAAAAATGCACACAGAGCTATACTAACTTACTAATTTATAATAATTGTTATCAACTTCATCAATGTAACAACTAACAACTGCTGCAAGAATCTATCTGAGTTTTTCCTTCACTCCTCCGCTCATTTTTCCAAGAGGCAATCATACCGATCCCACAGCTACTCTTCTGCCCTTCACAGTTACTGACTTAAGTATGATCACCTCGAGCACAATTTTACATCACACTGGTTTAAGTGTTTGAAAAGCAAAACACCCGAGCACAACACGTTATGTCAGGCTGCACTGGAAGCAGGTGAATGAAATGTTTGTGGCCAGCCACACCAGGGGCAGCTTCACCCAGAACAGCCCCCAAGCCCCTCACAAAACATTTGGCTGGAATTGAGAGTGCCTTGCTGGCTGATGTACTTTCGGAAAGTTCTCCCAAATGCAGTTTGCACAATTATTTCAGGCCTTGTGCAATCCAGAGCCCCAGTTATTCTATCACATTTCCATCTGACCATTGTGGTACAGCAAACATCAGGTACTACGCTTGGTGTTCCTTGCTAATAATGTTCTTTATAGGAACCTAAGAGAGGGATTTTTATTTTTATTTTTGAATAAGGGCACTCCTTGACATTGCTGTTATCCACTAGTAACCAGAACACCATGTAAAGAAAATTAAAGATCCATTAAACAGTCATCTCTTCTATACTGAAGTCCAGTATGTGCACCTGCTGACCTAGATATCTCTGACATTTTGGTTTGACGTCATTCCCAAACGCAGCATTATCCGTTCAACATGATGAACAGTTCATTAGTATGTTCAATTAAATTAATAGACTAATGTTTTTATGTGATGTTGCCATAAATAGACAAGAACGTCATGCAGCTCCTTCCATGTGATTTTTATATAGCCTTCTGAGCTGCTCTGTTTTTAACTTTATAAATTTTATCAAAAATAAGATTCTAGTGTTGAGCATATTAGATCCACAATGTAACAGTAGATTAATCCGTGGCTTTAGAACAAAATTGTACCTGTTGAAATTTGTAGAAATTTTGTCATTTTCTCTAACTGTACCAGAACTTTGTTTATTAGTATTTATTTAGTTCATTTACTTCATTGGCTCTTTAAGGAACTAATATGATAACAAATATAAACTCTTTAAGAAAGCCCATTAGAGCTACCATTAAGCAAGATATGAGGCAATCCTTTCTTCAAATTTTTGAAAGAAGTCTTTAAAAAGAAAACAAAAATCTGATAGCTTCCCATGCAAAACAACCCTTGTAATTTATTTATTTTTTTAAATTATTTTAAACATTACTTGAAAATTATTATATATACATGGCATTCTTTTTAAGGTTGAATAAGTTCATTTTTTGCTTCTATCTGGATGGTAATGGTAATTCTCAGCCAGTAAAAAAAAAAAAAAAAAAGAAAAAAGTAGAAAAATATGCAAGCAAACTGAAGAAAACAAATAGTGTTTTCCCCAGACTCCCTGCCACTACAGCAACTGAAACCTAACTCCACAGATAGCCGTAAAACTCTGATGGATAGGTTACAATGGTGGAAAAACAGATCCCTATTCCCTGTTCCACCAGAAGGTCGTCTCTCTCTTCTTGTTTTGTAGTCAAGCAGTAACTTCCTGGACACAGACTCACTTTTACTTAATTTCCTCAGATCCTTTCCCAGTAGGGTTCTGATATCAAAGCTTTTGCATAGTACCACAGGATACACATTACTGAGTTACTGAGCACATGGTGTTCAAGCTGACTGCACGGCTTTTACCACAGGTTAAATGGCTTGATGCAGAATTTGGCTCCTCATGAAACTGTCTCAGCACGAGCCTGCCTGACAGATTCATTGTCTTGCAACTCCGAGACATACGATAACTAAAGCAAAAAGCTGCAACAACTGACCTTCATGTAATTTGAATGGCAGTCTGGCACCCTACTCTACAAATATACCGGTTGGAACAGAAGTTTAGTGTGTCACGACTCCCACAAAAATAAATCTATTTACTAAGGCAAAGCCTACGCTCGGCATTTCAGAGGTACCTCCTTGACATCGGCAGGTGGTTTGCAAGCAGACAGACTGCACAATTTGGCCAAGCATATCAAAGAGACAGCACTTTACAAACAGCACAGAAACCAATACTACCCCAACCACTAAATTTTCACTTTCAAACCGAGGTCACGACAAAACACTTACCGTAAATCTCTTTATATAATCAGAAACACAAAATCCTCCCATACTTAAACGAAGGGATCTGTGCAGAGAAGATTCTTGATACAAAGTTCCCATCTCTTTTGGCTTGTGTGGTGGTCTGCCAGGTACCCTAAAGCCTTTTAGGCTTGAATAAAGCTGCATAGCCTCCCTAGATCTTGCTAGAATTCTGCTTCTGTGATAAACTAGGCATTTCATCTTATCTAACACTACACCAGGCATTTCAATCATTTCACTTCTTTATCAGCAGCACTAAGTTCTATCTGCATCCCAGCAGCTCACTTCCTGAATTACTGATAAGAGCTACTGTAAGGCACGGAAACAACATAACAGCAGATGACAGCCAAATCTCTTGAAGTCACTGAAGAGTCCCTTCTTTGCATTTGTCTGTTCCTTAAGTCAATTTTGCCCAATCTAACTTTGCTATACCGATAACTTACAGAAAGAGTGTTTCTGCTAAGCAGCGACAGGACTGTTACCTGACTGCTTTCCATTTGTTCAGTAATACATCATTTGCTTTAATAACATGATTATACATGAGTATTTCTTTCATTTCATATGTCTTAAGCTATACCATAGGAACAAAGGGAACAAACAAATGGACAAAAGAGGACAAATATTCATCCTCCATTGGAATTCAGATAGCTATTTACGACTTCAGGCAGCATTTCTACAGTCTGACACTACACGCAGAGCCATTCACTTCAGTTTGTAAAATACCTTATGGTCAAACAACGTGCTCACACAAGTGTACGTTGCCTTCAAGTCCATGTAGGCACGTCTGTGATCCTGTAGATTTAGAATCTCCTTTTAAAATGTTTCTATGCAATGTTAGATTAATAAGCAGCCATAATGCACCCGAATAACATTGCTCCTCATGCATTTGGTCCTCACCTAATTAATTGCCTTTTATTTTGCCTACGGTAAAATATACTTTTTTTTTCCCCTTTAATACTGGTCTCAGCTATAAAATTATGTCAGTGAGTACAAATTGTACTTTGTACAAATGTACAAAGACAAGAGATACCAAGATACTGAATGATCTAACAAGGAAAGTAAGTTCTAGAGATGTAACAGCAAGTCTGCTTACAATTTTCATCTGTGCTGTGCTGCCATTTCCCACTGTCAACAAGCTGCAACAAAATTAGCTCTATTTTATTACTACTTACAAGCGATCTCCCATTAACCTAATTCACATCAGGCACTGGTACACAAGTACAGCTACTCACAAAGGACCAGTGACTTTTGCACCGATGGACAAGTAAGCCCAGAAATATCTGGACTGAGCATGGGCCAAGCCTTCACTGATTAAATCATAATAAAATTGTGTTTTACCACAGGGCAAGTGCACTTCCAAAATAAACAGGCAAGCAATGGAGAGAAGATACTGTACCTTTATCATTACGACCTAAGAGATGTCAGGTCCAGAAGGGTGGGTATAAATCTGGCTACCCTTCTCACAGCAAAAACAAGTGCTTTGTTTCCACTTGGGGCTGTATAGCAAGATGACCAATATGCTGTTAAAAAAATAAATACATACAGAAAAAAAAGAGTGAATTAGGATGATTGAGTAACTCACAGGGCAAAAGCCAGAGATGAGGTGGCCATGCTTAGTATGCTGAAACTTTTTGTTTGTCTAAACTGCCTGACAAGGAATGTTTATTAGGCCGTTCAACAACAAGTGAAAAGGCCAGGGGTTGCCTGGGGTACAGGGTGACTTGACTGCAGCCCACAGAGGTGAGGTAGTTCTACCAAAGAGTTAGTAGTCTGACATGCTGGTATGAGACACAGGCAACCTGAGGCTGCCTGAGACACCAGCCTTAAACCTCCAGAAATCTGAGGCCCATTTCCACTGCCAGACTCCTGAATAAATTTTAACTTGAGCTCTGTGCCGTGCCTTTTCCACCTGTAAGACTGAGTTAAACCCTTCCTAGCTTCCAGAATGCTTTTAGAGCTTTAGAATGTATTATTACTATTCCCCACTTCTAAAAGGCAGAAGCAACCCAAGAATTCTAGGTCAAAACTGCCCCAAAGTGTTAGGGGACACCAGCTGGCTCCATACAGTGGTACAGGAAAAAGTTAAGTCTTCCAGGAAGTAATGAGTAAAGCTGCTGAGACATTGTGCCTGGATATGGCAAGACTGTTACAGGGTTTGTGGAAGCACTTCGAGCAGTATTCCTAGGATATGGAACTACAGCTATTCAAAGGGCGTAGAGCTTTAATGTATGAGTCCAGAGATGTCTATGTCCAGGGGAAAAACAAAGGTGTTTTTATGACTTTTTCCAATAGCACAAATAATCATGTTGTTACTCCAGATTTAATCAAGAGGTGATATTACTTAACGTGGCAGCAGAGGCATGTGCAGCATGTAAGTGGCATGCCATGGAGGAAAGCTTGCATGACAAAGAGAATCCTTTAGGAAATTTGGCAAGTAGTCCGGAACAAGCAATGCTCAGCCTGCAACCTTCCATTAGCAGATCTAAATACAGATCCGTAGTGTAAAACAACACCTTCCTGCAGTATTTTCATTAATTAAAACTAAGAATATAATTATTATGATAAGCTTTACTAGCTTTGCTTTTTCTCTATTTCATCTTTTGAAAAAAAAAAAAAAGATCTTTTTTCATTTCCATTGTCATTTCATATCTTACGATACAGATTCTGGACTGTGCTTTCAGAAAGGTATCAAAAGCGTATCAAAAGGTATCAAAAACAGTGGCAGCTACGTAGTATTCCATCCACAATAGGCAAACAGTCCCATTTTCACAAAACTAAGTGTACTAACATGGCCAGAAAACAGGCAATGGACACAGCGCTACATTTTCTTTGGTACTAGAGAAAAGTCTAGTGGATTTTACATACAAGGAGAAGCAGTTTGGTCTCTTGCCCTATAAAATGCTAAGAGCTAGAGACAAGGAATGTGCTCAGTTTGAATATAGGTATTCCGGCATAGGCTTTGTAGACACCATGAGATGTCTTTTACTTATAGAATAAATGCAGAAGTTTTCCAAAAACCTTGCAAGTTAACAGCCAACACATGAAATCAAGATCAAGGTTAGTTCTTTAGCTTTCAGAGCAACTCTTTGAATCTGCTACACGCACACTCCAAAAAAGTCTTCTTTCCAGCTAACAGAAGTGTTTGACAACTAGATCAGTGCAACTCAGAGCAAAGAACAAGAAAAGAAAAAGGTAACATTAAGAGACTTAAGTATTACTAACTTCCCTAGCCAGTTGCTGACACTCCAATTCCTGCACTAAATACAGTGCAAAATGAAAGGGATCAGCATTTTTAAAGTGACCTCTCTCAGCTTCAGGCTCTGTGAATTACGAGGACGTTCATTGCTCCACAAACACATCCTACATTCAATGGAAGTTATAATCTAAACAACATTCCTGAGCTGAATTTTTCTGTTAACGTGGCAGTTAATACACAGTATCTTCCTTCCTGAAAAAAAAAAAAAAATACATAGAAGTTTTAGTCTCTCAGGAATTTGTTTTGTACTGCTAAGAGTTACTGTAGCACCACAGTATTTTAGAGCCTTTCTAATCAATATTATTTATCAGGAGCAGGGAACTAGTGACACTGATGCTGCCCAGTTCAACACACCATGACTATGCGCAAAACATCTACCCACAGGTTCACAGTCCCCTTCCAAAATAGATTTCCAAACTCTACCCACAACTTACCCTTTCATTACTCTTCCATCCATGCAACGAGCTAGAAGGGAATGCCAGCATACAGGACCATTTGCAGGAAAATGCAAACAAAATCAGCAGGGTATTGGTATCAGGAATATTCTTTGTGTATCTGATCAGGACACGCATTCAGAAGTTTGTGACTGTTTTGTCTGATGATGCATCTTCTAAGAGCAGTCAACTCCTGGTTGTGTCTGTGCCAGCATCAGTGCATTTCTAGAGCTGCTCAACTTGCAATGGATTAGTAGTAAAGGCCAGATCTGAAAGCCTCCCCACCTTATTAATATTCATTTTATATTTTAAATCCTAGGTACACATGGGCTCATCTCCAAGACTAGGGGGCTCATAAATTACATTCCATTTTTAAACATGCAATATTCACACTTACTGTTTCAGAAGGAAAACACCAGCGGAGACAGCCTTAGACAGGCTGCTTTCATTTAAAAGAATAGGATCTACTGGGCTTTATCTTCAGCTCTGCTTTAACCTCATTAGCCCACAGATTTGCACTAGAGTGAATCCAGCCTGCAAAGCACTAACACAAGTACAACTGCCAGAAGATTTTCATTCTGTCATTATTCTGCTTCTGTTCCATTTACCAAAGCAGGTGAGCATAATGTCTACAGCTGTATAAACTCATGAAAGCCAACTTACGTAGTAAATGCTTGAAAAGTAGCTACAACCACCATAAAATCAAACTAAGGAGGCGAAGTGACTCACTATCTTTCTCTTCTGGCACCACGGAAAGGTAGTTGTGCAAAGTACACCATATCGCATAGCAAACCTGGCTTTAATCATCTTCAAGAAGGTCCAGAGGAGAACAGATTCAAGCCTTCTCTGTAAGGATGGGGGACATTTGGGGAAGGTATCTTTTACTTCTGCAGAGCACAAACCCTTGTTACACAGGTCAGCCCTACAGGCAATAACAATTAAGTTCAAGATGCTGAGGCAGAGAGTCCCTACAGCCTTCTAGTGTCCACTAGTGAAGGAATGTACACTAAAAACAAGAACTAGGAATGATTGTTCTATTTTTACCTTATTCTCCTTTGCAAAGCTTTTGTCATAACGGATTTACTGCCCAACAGCTTGTTTCTAATGGGAAATACTACAGAGTGTGGAGAGGTAGCCTTTTGCAAAAACCTGAAACCAGAAGAATTCCGCCACTTGACCTCAAAACCAAAACCAAAACAAAAAACTACAATAGTGAGAAGTGCAGATCAACAGTGACTCCTGGAAGAAATAAAATGTGATATGCAGGCTGCCACTTGTATTGGATGACAGATTTTATCAAGCTCCCACTTAGCACATGCACTATTCTGTACTTCATGAAGAATTCATTCAATTGACACAACCCTCTCCTACCCTCTTGACCTCTCTGAGGCAGCCACATAGCATAGATGGCAATTGCAACCTCTAAGTTTAATTAAGTTTTATTAACTAAAGAACACAACTTCTCTGAATAAGGCCCATTAAGTACACATGCACCGAGACCGTATGTGTAAGGAACATATATACAGAAAACAGATTTTCAGGATTCTTTACATTTGACTTTGAAATTAAAAAAATAAGTATTTTAGATTTATTTTAAGTTTGGTGCTATGAATTGCTGGACACTCATCTGAAGAGAAGTGTCACTAATAAAGTTCAAGATTGTCCTTGAAAAGCTTCTTTCCAGAGTCAATTCAAAATGAAGAAACATACTGCAAAACAGGGATGAACACTCCCAACACCACTTCCAATGGTGGGGGATCTTGTCCACCTTTCATGTCATGTCTGAATCAGTTTCCCAGTAGCTCATAACCACGAGAAAAGCCCAATAAATGCACAACCAAGGATAAAGATGGGAAAACCCAAACATAGAAAAAAAAATAAGCTTTGGAGCATTCATTGGTTGCGCACCCTAATTTTTAGGTTAAAAAATGAGCTGCTCAATTCAGAACAGCTTGAGCAGCACTATTTTTTCCTCTCTTCTATAAATACAGCACCTCTCCATTCATTTCTCCCTCCTCCCCCAAACTTCTCTTCTTCTCCTCACATCTCTGGAGACCTGAGGCACTGCCTTCTCCTCCATGATACCCCACAGATGATCTCCATCAGTCTCCCCTAGCAGCCTTAACACAACGATGCTTAGTTCTTGTCATTCTACCCTTCTCCAGCTCTGTGTAGCTTAACCTCTATCCCATGCAATTTCCAGTCAAATCCTCTCCATCACCCACACCTTCCTTTCCTTTTCTGCCCTGCCTTTTCCTGACTTGTGTTGTTTCCCCAACCCATTCCGTGTCCTGCCCTTTTGCAGGCCCAGCTTTCCTGCCCAGTCCCTCTGGTCCCTGGCTCCTCATGTAAGGCATAAGCCACAATTACTTTCCTTCCTTTTGCTATATAAGGAAGCTCCGCTGCAGCTCTTACACCGGCTAATAATGAGAACTGCATGCCTGAGATCCCAGAAATTGGGATTAATGTAATTATTTACACTAACAGCCTCCCAGCGGCCTTTTAAGTCACAGGGCTTTTTAGGATTACTGCAGGCAGAAAGATTACAAGCTGTCAAAAAACCTTTAAGATACTACAGCTTGATCAACAAAAAAGTAGTAAATTGACAAGCAGCAAACGACTGAATCTCTGAAATAATTTATCTAACATAATCATGACACACGTGTCTGAAATACCTATGCCATTTTTCTGACTTGCTTAGATTTCCAGTGTTCAAATAATAATTTGTTTCCCAGGAATGCATTTATAATGCAGACATTAAAGGAAGGATGTATCCCCTGTGCTTTGCCATGGTTTTATTCTTTATATAGTTGGTAGATGTAGGTTTCTGTTCATTTTTTTCCCTGAAGTTTTTGCAATATATAACCAATCTCATAAAGATTTTAAGACTAAACATTTCACAAGATTTATTTTCCTGTGCTCAAGTGCCACCAGTCTCAAAGTCAAAACTGCTGAACAATACAAATTGTTAAAGCACGTTTCCTCTTGCAAATTCTGAACTCCTTTAACCCTTCTTCCCCCCTTCCCCAACCTCCATGTAGGTGCACCCACAGGAGCTGTATGTAAATGTGAGCTTCACAGTTGCTAAGTAACTCCGTGCCAGTAGGCAGCATCGTGGATGTTGTCAGCAACATCACAGAAGTTGCCAAGTTCATAATTTGGTCAGCGCCAAGAAATGTAAGCTATATACTTTGGTTGAGACACTCAGATCTTTGTAAAATGGGCATGAGCAACAATGAAAGAAAATATATTGACAAGTAACTAGATTCAAGAGTAATCCTAGGACACTTCTGTATCAGAACAGTTACTGACTGTCCTTGAGAATGCTGCTATTAGTATGTATTGAAATTTATCTAAATTAGGCTTCTCTATTTCCATTCAGTGACGCGAAATGAAACATTTCTCTGCTGTTGTCCAGGTTCAGGAGCTGGGACCCAGACCATCTCCACAGACTCCAGCCATGCAGCTAATCACTCCTAGTGCTCACACGTGCATGTACACACAAACATACATTCTGTTCCACAAACTCTCCAAATAAAGCAACTCAGATCTCAGTCTGAAGATTTGTCTTTATTAGCAAGATATATTCAGTAAAACATTCAAAAGTTCTTTATTCCAACACAGAATAAAATCCTCTGAGACTTGAAAGATTGCTGGCCTATGTTTGTACTCCCAGTATCTGGAACAACCACTGCTCTTAACAACGTATTACGGCCTTCAACGCTGTCCAGGACTAAGAATAGTATCCTGACAGAATTAAAGACTAGGTTACGATAGAAATAAGTGCACAGTGGAAGACTGAAGGCAGTAAACTAACTTTCTTAAGATGGAGCTCAAGTTCTATGTACAAAGCTAAGAACCACCACAAGCAGCTTGCAGGGGCAGGAGGAAGAGGAAAGGGTACCTGACTCTTTCCTGGAGAATATGCTGCATGATGATACCAAGCAATTCTTGAGAATCATGTTATGAACTTGAAATTGAACAACTTCGGTGAAAGCAGCTTTAGGGTTTTTTTTGTTTGTTTTTTCTTCTTCCCCGGAGAAAGAAATATATGCATTTATCCACTTCCACTGCCTTTTAGCTAATGATTTTCTTGTTTTTTACTTAAATTGCAAATTTAATTCAACAGCTAGCAGCTGTGAACAACCCTGTCTAAAGAGCAGAAAAACCACATTCTTTAGTACATTAATTTACAGCCTCTTTCTATTCATTATGAATTCACAATATCTACTAAAAATACACAGTATGTTATTGCAGCGTTAGATCAATTTGAACATCTTCCTCCTAATGCAAAGGATATTTAATCAGACATAGCTTTGGTGCAGTCAGACTTAGAATCTTGTAACTATTAGTGAATTCTGAAAGTGACAGCTTAAAGAAGGGGAAAAAATACATGTTTCTACTGCTTATTAGAGCTGTCTTTCCACCACTGCTACTTAAGTAGCAACTTCCAAAAGGGTGATGAGGCAAACAACTAGGGAAAGAAACATCTAAAAATGCTAGTTAGATTTGCTAGAGGATATCTACCAGAATCCATACTGAAATGAAGTAGGAAACCTACTACATACCACTGATGGTATTGTAAATACTTTGAAGGATCAACTGCTTTTAGACTCATCTGAAAGTACTGGTTAAACTCATTAACATTTGTTTTGCTATATTTTCATAATAAGCAAGAAGTATGGCACAACAGGAAATCTACAGAGTTAAACAGTTGGCACTGAGAGCCCAACATCTGCTAGAGATAGACCAGGTCCTGAAGATCAAGCACCCTCTAACAGCTGAAGGACATCTTCAAGGTCAATTTCTTCTGAAAGCAATCTAGTTCCTGCTCCCCATGACCATTCCACCATCCAAACAGAAGTACCAGAAATAGCAACTATCAACAGATTTGCTTTAAAAACACTCATTCAAACAAAACACTTGCACAGAAGTGCTTAGAGATACAGAACACAGTATGAGCAATACCTGAATACATGCATGTAAGGGAACCATATGCTCGAGATCAACAATTCAGAGAGGTTTAAATTCAACCGCGGTTTAAGATAGCTTTCTGGTTCTACTGTTAATTCACAGGTTTTCAACATCTTGAAGGACAGAAGACAAGCACTAGTTCCTGCTAGGCAGTGAGACACTAAGCACCCAAGGAAAGGACACAGTGCTGCTAGTAGCTTCCATGCATGTTTCACATTTTTTTTTTAAAGATAACCCCTGCAACAAAAAAGACTTCAAAATCACTAAGCAAAACCACCCCAAAGACCTCATTTGTGACCTGAGCATCATTTGAAGCACGTCTCTCAGAACTCCAGTCTCCCCTTGTAAATCCTTCTGTCCTGCCAAAGGACAGTTCTAACCTGCAAAGTACTCTCCTTCCCTTATCCTATTTTCAATTCTTTCAATCAGTTACAACACTATTAGAGTAAAAACAACATATTAGATGTCTGTAAAATTTGACCAAATAAAATATTATCTATAGCTATATATAACTACAGATAGATAGATATGACTTCAGGAGAGCTGAAGAGTTTCCTTAAACCATTTTTATTAAGTTGCCACCTGAAAGTTCAGAGTTATTCTGTGCTCCTGACAAATTACTTCTCTCTACCAATTTTCACAGTTCAAGAGCTAACATCCCAAAACAATTGAAGACACCTATTGTCACTGCAGATAGTCAAAAGCACCTATTAGCATGATTTTAAACTCAAGTTACAGACAAGCAAGTGACATTCTAAAGAAAAATGATTGCATTTCATTGCGCTTCCACTGAGAACTGAATACTATGCTCTTTCAATAGTACTAATGCCTGAACATACAGTAACTGTCCTTAGAATAAGGCTGCCATCTAGTAGCAGAATGGAGTAAATACAGAAACCTCCAGCCACAATTTGAGCTGTGAACTCACTTGATGGTCATGCTATTACAAGCTTATATAAACACAGGAAGTACTGTTCAGAAAAGGACAAGTGGCTGAAAAATAGAGCTTGTTAGATAGTGGCTTCTAAGCAGGCAGTTCTCCTGTGAAATCCTAAACTATTCAGTTCACAACATAAATTTTATCCAGACAGATAAATCAACAGAGGTGGTATAATGGTGAAGCAGTATTTTTGTAGGTGTTATATCTTCTTTCAAGTTAATGGGAAAAAACTGCAGCCTAACTGACTCCTTCTCCAAGAAGCCTATTCCGTGCAAAGCCTCATGCTATAAAATGCAATGAAGTCAGATTGCAGATTGGAGAAATGCAGATTAAGTGAGATTGAACCAAAAAAATATTCAAAGGCAGGGCAGGCCATATAATCTCACTGGAACCAGAGTCAAAAAAATGCATCCATTAGTTCCTGAAGTGTTATTTATTCTTGCGTCTTGAAAAATATGCAGTTTTCAAGTCAGAACTACTGTGAAAATAGGCAGTCTGCAATACACAGGATTTTACTCTCTCATCATTAAGCTGTCATTGGCTTTATTTTAATTTTGTAGACTGAGATGCAATACACTTTACAATTACAAATTACAGTGACTTACCACAGTGTTTTGATCCCTTGATCATCTCTAACACACAAAGAGATTCCATCTTGTTGATGACTATCTCATACAATACAAGATACTTTGCAGTTCAGTCACTGAATATATTCCAAGGAACCTATGTCTTAGGATATTACAGCTACAAAATTACCAGGGCTTTGGAAGGTGCCAAAACTGTCCTGTCTAGCTATGAAACAATGGTTTGTTTTTCATTGGTGGGAAAATAAAGTTAGGACTCTTGCTTTGCAAAATCCATCGTGGTCCACGAACAGAGAACCACCCCACCCCTGGGAGATTTTCAAGACTACCTGCTTACATCACAGCTTCCTTTAAGAAAGTGGAAGCCAGAAAGGGGAAAAAAAAATAGCATGACCACAACTGTGAAAGAACTGTCGGCAGAGACATGGGAAAGACAAAGGGAAGAAGTACAGAAATAGAATTTAACTACTGTTCCAAGATTCTCCACCAATGAAGAGGAAAACTGGGCCTTGCACTTTTAAGAGGCATGAATGAATTTTCAGTACTTAACAGCAAAGTAAAGGTACCAATCTAAATGTAATAATCTTAACATCACATCTAACAACATTAGCTTCACTCCTCTGAAAATAACATCTCTTAGTAGAACTTTAATTCCATGCATAGGAGCAGAAAGAACCTGTAGGAATTCAGGTTAAAGCACCAAAGATACAGTTTGACATTAGTATTTCTCTTTATCCCTTCTTAACACAGTAAAACTCATCTGACAACAGAAGCAACACAAACCTAATTGTATCTTAAGATTTCAAAATGAGAGTTTCCCTTCTGTCATTCTGACTTTAAAAACTTACCCCGCAAATAGGCATTATGATACATATTCTCTATTATTAGGAGTTACCCATCTGTCCTCACTACTTTTATCTGTGACAGGCTACAACTCTGGAAAGCAGAAGTTTATACGATGTAGGGAAGTAGATCTTGTGTTCACTGGAATAAAGACAAATGTAGATTAGTGGTTTAATTGCATTTCTACACCCATCCCCCTCCTCCATTGTTAAGAAGGACCCCAATTACTCATTAAGAATTAAAAATCACTTTGTGTTTCCTGCTTCTGCTTACAAAGTTTGCATCTAAGATGTCCCTTGTGGCTTAACTAACTCAAAACAGCTCCTTCCTTTAAACAATAACTAAAACTGTCGAACTTTGACAAACTTTGTTAATAACATTCTCTGCTTCCAGAGATCATCTCTGTAGCAGAATCTCTCAAGATAATTCTCGCTATTAACGTGGTAATGAAAAGCATGAGTAATACCTCAGAAAACCTGAGACATTTAAATGCACATCCCTTCTTAGAAGAGAGTAAATGAAAGGTGATAAAAAGCAAGTACGTCAGATTTTATGTATGCGATTGCCTCCCACAACTCCTCCCTCGGGGTTTTAGTGCTTGAGTTTTTTTTTTTTTTTTTTTAAAAAAAGAAACAAATACATGCTCATGTAGGAATTTCAGCTCAAATTGCACTATTCCACTTTAACAAAATGATTACTTTGTTTAATACTTTTCCAGAACCTATTTCTATCAAAACAGCTCAGTTTTCCACACTCAGAGTTTGCTTTGGTATTTACCATCAGAAGTCCAAAGACAAAACTGCTAAGAACTATACTTTTAGAAAAATAACAAAAGCCAATGAGAGTAAAATTAACCAGCACATTCTCATCTCTTGGAAACACTAGTGAGAAGATGCTAGCTGCCAATCTACACCACGACTATTTTCTCTTCCTCTCCACTAAACGATAGGCCAAGAATACAGGATAAGTACTTACCAGATGGACAAAGCAGCCACGCAGCAGTCACAATACATGCATTTAGCTTTCAAACCTCAGGAGTCTGACCCCAAAAAGTATATGTGTTTTTTTAAAAAACAACGTTCTGTAATAGGGAACCCTTTTCTAGAGAGAATTCATAAATAATCACAGAATCACAGAATTTCTAGGTTGGAAGAGACCTCAAGATCATCAAGTCCAACCTCTGACCTAAAAATAATACAGATTTGTAAAGCAGAATGAAATGAAATGAAATGGCTTTTCTTCCTATTATATCACATCTATTTTTTTTTTTAAAAAAGGCAAATCTAAAGTCATCCCTACAATGAATATCAGATTTCTAAGAGGATTAAAACCAACACACTTTAAATATCACAAACGTACTTCATTTCCAGTTGAATAAAATATTGGAATATCCATTTATTAAAAAGTTAGGTGAACTGTACATATGTAAACTGAAATACAGCTGAAAAAATCTGAAATATATAATTTTAAAGGAAAATCATTTCTTTCTGAAAATATTTAAAATATTGCATTTCTGGCAGCAAATCTAAAACAAGTGCTCTAGCAAGTGTGCAGTCTCTCTGTGTATTTGTCTAGCATTTGTCTTCAAGGCATAAAACACTTCTGCTTTCTGATTTTCATCGCCCAGTCTCGGGAGCACTTTCCTTCTGACTTGTAGAGACAGAATTTGATTTCCAAGAACAGCAGCAGAATTTTAACAGGATATATTATGGTCCTTTATGGTGCAGACAACACACTTTCTGAGAGTCCATGACACCTTGGAAATATGCTAGCCATTCCACATATAAATGCATCAGATTGTGCTTACAAGTTACAAAATAAGTCTTTGATTGATAATTTTTCTGTTTATCTCCGCCAAGGCCACTGAAAATACGAAGGCCTTTTCATCTGAAAGGTTAGCATACATGTCAACTTCTTTTTCTTGTTTCTCTGTAGAAGAAAAAAAAAAGTCACTATTAGAAGCTTTTTCCATTATCTGAAGTTAAATTAACTACTATGTAACTTGCATTATGATAATGTTGAATGGTGTACAGGAACTGAAAAGAAATTAGACAACTCCTATGCAAGGAGGGATTGAGAGAGGAATACAAAGGTACTAGAAGAGTCACAAAATTAGTCATCCAAATGCATGACTGAATTTCTGTTCTTTAATGATGAAGGAAGAATGAGTCATTAACATTATATTGGTTCCTGGCACAAAACTGTATTCAAGCGTTCCTCAAGTTTTTCTGGGGTTTGGTTTCCTGGTGGTGTTTTTTTCTTTTTTTCTGTCTTCTATGCAAACAGCCCTCATCCTAGAAAACATTTCACAATATCCTGATTAAATACAACATTCATACCTCTATTTTACATCCAAGTAACAGAAAGCCAAGACACTAATTACAGTGACCAAGTGCAACTGGCAGACACGCGGCAGAAGTCAGGGTCCCAGTTTGTCACCATAAACATTTCTGGACTTTCTATACTGGAGACTTTCAGTCTTATCCCAGGTAAGATCATGGCTACAGACACTTAACAGCAACCCATCAAGAAGCTTGTACACCACGGTGCTCAAGTACATTAGCAGATGACAAAACTTATAGAACAGTACTTCCATAAATACCATTTACCCTAGGTCATGCCTATTTATCTTCCAGTTTAGCTAGCCCCAGGTATCTGACTCATTAGAAGAAAGCAAACAAAACTAAAACGATTTTAACAGCTGAAGACCAGGCTTGTAGACGCAGAAGGGAGAAACACATATAACACACAGCTCTAAAATCGGTGTCTAGCTGTGGGGCTCCATTTCTACTCCAAGTTCCAAAGTGCCCTAGACTAATTTGCAATCAGAATATGATGTTCACCTGACCCTTGTCTCATTAACACAGATGCACACGTGCACACTCTTTGAGTGCAGTACACTCTGACAGGCTGCTCCACCTAGACGTTTAAGTCATCAATGGGTAGGCGAAATACAAATGTTTGATTGGAAAGTAATGGTGTTTATTCAACAAGCTAACAGTTGTTCATCTCTGACCAAGGAAAACCTGTAGCATAGTACCTAGGTAGTCAGCAAAAAGCATGCACTGAAGACCGTAAGCTCCCCTGAGCCCAGGTGCAAAAATTTTTTGCAAGGATGGACCAAGCCCTTCTTCACTAATGGGAAGACAAAGAGCATTTCATTACATAAAAGCACCACGTGGAAAAAAGATCTCCTGTGTCCTTGTGGCACTAAGGGGCACAGTTTAGTGACGGGACCTGGTAGGCTGGAGTGACAGTCTGACTTGACCATCTTAGTCTAGGTTGGAGGAGACCTTCATGTCCACCCACCCACATTGTTGTTCCTCTGCTGGGTTCATACTCCTAACAGCATCTTTATGTTTGGCTTCACATCTGACTGTGTTACAGACAAGGACACCATTCCACCAGCCTCCCTTCCCTGGGAAGTCAAGTGCATGTGTTAAACTACTAAGTGGGAGAAACTGGAAAGTCCTTTACCACTGTGCTCTGACTAAATGCTGGTCTAGATACTAGCAACAAAACCCTCCACCTAAAGATTTCTAGGCAGCTTAAAATCTTACACATTTTCACCTTTCCCTACAGGGAAGACCGGACACACCAAGACATGTCGGCATTTAAACTTCAGATATGAAACTTGCCGTACCAAAGTACTACAAATCAAAGCACGCTTGATATTTAGAACCCAAGTGATTTCTGTTGGTTCCTTGGCTACAAAAAACAATATTCTCTAGTGTACTGAGTTTGAAATGAAAGCTACAGTTTCAACACAAGTCCTTCCCTGTAGTTTGAGACAAATTTATTTCTACGTGTACACAGTCTGGATTGCTCCACCTCCCTCCCACCATTTCCAAACTAACAATGCAGGGAGTTGTTCTGAGTATAGATGCTGTATACACACTAGTTATTCCACATTAATCTTTTCCATTTTCATATCTATAACCCTCCCCTTTTTTCAGACTTCCTGATCCAAACAAACCTAGACGCCACCAGAACGTGTCAGCACCCAGCAAAATTAAAACTACTATTTTTTTCATCCATTTAACATTAAATTTATAGACTTCTTTGCCAAACAGACTTTCCCAGATTTCACTTCTCTCCTGCCCTTCTGCAGTACTGGCTAGTTCTGATAGACTTCAGTTTTGAAGAATCAGTTGAAATCTTGATATCCAACAGTACCGGGAATTAACACAGGTTTGCAAGCATTGTGCATTCTTGCATCTGGCTGACGTTTCATCACATGCTATTCATAGGATACCATGGTTTCTACAGACACTATTAAAACTTTCCACTTCACATTCCTATCTGAAAGTAGTTTTGACTCACTTCTCTATTATTAGCTAAAGACTGTCTTACAGAATCACAGTACCATTTCTTTAAGACATTAAAAATATCAAGTATTTTGCTATACAACTAAGAGGCTACTTAGGTGAAAACATTCAGTCTTTCTGGAGCATGTCTCATGCCCCCAGACCCCACCCAATATACCGGACCTACAGCCCTTTAAATTGTCACCTGTGCATAAAAAAAAACCATGGACCCTCGCTCCTCACAAGTTCTGCACGGAATCGAAATTCAGAGTACTTTGGTTCTAAGAATTCTTTCTAGCTACCCAAGATAGAACTCTACTTCAAGTGTGCACATTGGGCAAGCAAATACACAAATAACGCAGTAGGAAATTTGCGAGGAAGGAAAAACTTGGGTCAAGAAATTTTACTACTTCAGTTTAAGTAGCATCAGAGTACCGTGATGTAATGGCTTTACAAGATTCGCTCCTTTATTTAGGCTGTAGGCCACCCCGATTATTGCGTCTCACTTGATGGTAACCTCTTTGAGGAACAGCATAACCAAAACCACTTCCTGAAGCATACAGTTTTGGAGTGGTTTTGTTACATGTTTCCCCTCCCCTTTCTTAAATACAGTCAGGGCTGTTACCTAGATAAGACAGCAGCCTGATAACCAGCCTAGCAATGTACTGCAGTCCCACACAGCAAAACAAAACTATACCAAAACAGCATCAAAATCAGATTACTGTGAAGCGTTTCTACTTTCCAAATATATCGTAGCATTTCTGACCAAAAAAGTGACATTTTCAATAAACCAAGACTTCACTGAGAAGCTCCTGTTTTGCAGGGTCATCACACGGCTCTGACATGTTATAGAAGTATCCTCTGGGTCCCAGATCTCTGCCATATCGCCTCAATTTATGTCTGCTTCCTCTTTCCTCCTCCCCTATTCCTTCTTACTGAATCTGCAGGAAAGAGAGCTTATTTTAAAGAGCTCTTTTGCTTTTCCCATGCTTCTTATCTTAATTGCTGTTGAATTCTACAGCTCTTTCCTCTAATGCGAACAAGTCACGAAAGAATACAAAAGAACTAGTCAAAGGAACAGACTAACAGGGAACAAAAGACTATGCTTAAAAAGAGCATTATACAAGCAGGGAAGCAAAGCTACAGATGTCACGGGTGTTTTTTAGGAAGGAAATTTTCACAGTTGGGTGGTCTTCAAATGGACAAATTATCTACTCTTGCATGCTATCTTAATTCAGTTATTCTGTCCACCTGTTGTTGTTGTTCTACAAATGCATTAGGCATTGCTGAAACCTAACAGGCATCAAATATCTAGAAGCCTTGCAAGCAATGGCCTCTTTTCAAGTCTTTTGTGGTGTTGAGGAAGAGGAGCACTTTCTAGTGGCAAAGAAAGTGTAGCCAAAATATCCTAGAAACATAATTCAGCAAGGAAATAACATACTTGAAGTCACACAAAACTACTGTCTCACACTCCAGAGCCAACCTCCGCAGAACCAGAGAATTCTTTGGGCTGGAAGGGACCCTTAAAAGGTCACCTAGTTCATCCCCTTGCTACATGCAGGGGCATCTTTCACTAGATGATATTGCTCAAAGCCCTGTCCAACCTGATTTTGAACACTTTCAACATTATGCTGACTGATACAAGGACTAGCAATGTGAGTCATGCAAAAATCACCTTGACTAGAGTAGAATTCAAGTTGCTTAGCATGTTTTTACATAAAAAAATACTACTGAGCAGCAGGAACGGAGAAGGAAGAATATTTCTAAAGTTCCCACTAATTACTCCCCAAATAGCAGCTAAGCCAATTTTATAAACCACAAAAAAGAAGTCAATATTAACTTGTTTTATAGTAATTGCTTACATGATGACAAGTACTCTGCTGAATTAATTTTTATAACCATTGCAGCCATTCGTATCTTAAAAAAAATATCTGCCCAATAACCAGAAGAAATACCAGAAGCCCACTTATTCCTGGCCAATGACGTGTACTGTACTGGTGAGGAGCAAATATATCACTAGTGGACATGAACCCAAGTGCTGTACCTGGTTCTGCAGAAGAGGTCAAAGAAGAAACAGTAGCAGTAATTGCAGTACCAGTAAAGGGCATGGTAGGACAGGGCAAGAAGATGAAGGCAATCTTCGCACGTGAGATTCAACAACAACAAAAAACAAAAACTGCACAACCACATATGCGCTCTTATTTGGGGACCTTCCTGCCATTTGTATTGCTGGTTTTCCACCTCAGATTACTGGCACATTGTCACACTTCAGAGTATGCAGCAAGAGGTCAAAAACATCCAGCCTAGTTTTCCAGTCCTCATGTTTTCAAATTTCTGCTTTTCAGAGACTACAAAGCATGCACAAAGAGTATGGATCTTTTCCTTTGCTTAAACTGCTTTCCTCTTTTTTTGGGACCAGGAAAGATTGACTTTTTATAATGCAACCCAATAATCTTGCAGAAGTTTCAAACCAAAGCTGTGCGTGAACTAGACTGATGGTGAAATGCCTCAAAATGATCCTGTAGGTATATGTAGACAAGTTCAGCTTGGATCAGTAATAGGGAAACTGTGAAGATACACACAACAGTAAGCCACATAAAACAATGACAGCACATGCAATGCCAACAGGCTTTTAAAAGACAGGAGTCCTAGCTGATAGCCACATGCTTGAAGGGTGCCAAAATTACTTAAGTGCATGTAGCTGTCTCTTTTTTGTATAAAGACTAAAAAAGAGCAGATTACCAAATAAGTAAAGAGGCATTCTTTCCTCTGGAATATTATTCTATAGAAACATGAGATAAAACTTCAAGTCATAGTCGTGACTCAAGATGTCCTTTTTACTTTGGGCCCCCTAAAGAGTTTCAAGAACTTCTTAAGCAACCCAGTCATCCTGATTACTCTCTGACAACAAGCATCATCTTGTTTGTCCTAGAGATCTAGCGCAGTGGTACCGCAAAACAAACAAAAACAACCCCCAACACACTAAGCACTACAGTTCCATGGCTTTCAATCTGTATGATGAAACTTGGTATAGTGACTAAAAATACTAGTTTAATCTTTTAGATTTAGTTCCAATCAGGCACAGAAGCTTCATAAAACCAAAGGTCCCTATGTACATGCAATAGACCCTTCTCCACAGGGCATTGACAGGACTAGACTAGTTACACTGTTTGTAAAGGTTTACTGATAACACAACAGTTAAAAAAAATCTTCATAGAAATAAGGAAAACAATGAACATATGTCTCCAATTCTCATACCTCTTTCTTCCTCATGCTTTTTGGCTGAGGCACTCTTAGGTCTTCCTCTTCCTCGTCTGCTATGATCTGAATGGCTGTTAGACCTTGATCTCTTTCGGTTTTCTAAGTCCTTACTTACTGCAGAATTTATCTTCTCTCGCTTAACCCTCTCGGTTCGTCTCCTTTTGGCCTCACTCTTGTTTTCTGCACAAATGAAGAGAGATGATGTGAGCCACGACTGTCTTCGACTTTCTTCTTAACTTACGCTTAGTGCTTACCCCTCCCAACAATCTTTTTCCTTTAAATCTTAGATGTCTGCACCTTTACAGAACAATTACATCTGCATGACATCCATACAGAAATTAAGGTGTCAAATGCAGAATGATACTTCACTTCTTGATTACAGGGATCAAGCCTTTAATTACTTCAAATGCAAATAGCATTTTGCAACATGAGACATCTGCTGATGTACAACAAGTTCTTAGTTTCCCATTACAAGATGGGGGAAAAAATAGAGATCACAGCCATCAAGACAGTACACTGCATCTATTTCAATTAGTCCAAAAAAAAAGGTAAAAAAGTGTACTTTATGATAGAGCAGAACAGTAAAATACTATTTCTTTGAGGCTAACATTGAAATTGTTCCCCCTGCTCACACAAATCGAGGTACTGATTCAATGATGCTATCAGTAGATGTCGCATTATATAGCCTATTTCCCCACCAAACCCAGACTAAGACAAGGCCTCATTTTACTTGATGCTGAACAGGTATATTGTCTGCCTACACTCTTGAGAAAGAGCATTCACATGAGTTTCACTTGAAAGTTAAGTATGGATTAGTGAGCTTGGGTAGTGAAAATAATCTACCAACCACAGCACGCTATTCTACACAAACCAGCTGCACATTTGCAAGGCTGAAGCACCTACAGTAACTACATTGTAAAAATACTTGAACCATGTTTTTTTTAAAGAAGCTGCGGTTACACGTATGAGCACAATACAGACACATATATCTTCTTAGGGAATCAAGTTTCCTTTTGCTTGTTATCTCATCTCACGTAGACACAGGCTATGAATTGGACAGCAGGTTAACTTGGCACTAATGTTAATACAAAAGTTGTATTATACAGGAGCTTTGCTCTATACTATGGCCTTCAACTTAATTTGGTAAGTTTTAAATAAAACAGGTGGGGAGAGGGGAAAAGAAAATTGAGCAACCTTTCCAGACAGTACTATGGAATTCACTTTTACCTGTTCCACCTTGAAAGTTCAGTTATCTAGCATAAGATCATATAAATCCTACTAGCTGGCAAACTACAAGTACCCCTCAAAATAGCAATTAAAAGTATCAAATTCTTATTTTTGTATACCTCTTGGATAATTAAAAAAAAAGTATAAATCAGATTGTTTAAACAAAAACATCTTCCCCAACAGATGCCTGTCCTCACTAAATCCTACTAGGACTTGAGGAATTTATAGAAATTGAACATAAAGAGAATGTTAATCATGCCAGAAAGCACACTCAACCAATATCTAAACATGCACATCAACAACAAAAGACATGTGATTTGGACACAAAAAAATCACTTTTCTGTTTTTAATTTAACCATGCAGAAAAAAGTGAGACACACCTGGTCAGAAATCAGACATACCCCCAATTTTATACAAAGTTCCATTCTTGTATTCACGAATAAGTACAATTTAGCATAACTTCTTCAAAAAAGAGGATTACTGCTTTCAGAAAACCCAGTTTGAATCAGCATGTACTCTGAAATCTGATCTCTTTGGCACATCTAGACATTGATCTTCAAAACATGATTAACAGAAAGCTTTCTGTAAGGAGTTATTTTGCATAGTGACTAATGCGAGCAGCTGGATAATGCCAACATCACAAGTACAAAGGAAGTAAGACTGAAAACACCAGACTTTCCCCCTCAAAACTGAAGAAACATTAAAACTAATGTGCCAAAATTCAAAAGAAAGTGAACTGACATCAGCCAGTTTACACAGAGACAGAAAATATGCTATCATTTGCTTCTAAGAAGTAAAGGGAAAGAGCTGTTGTCCCCTCCTTCTGGACCTTTGTCAGTATTACCTGCAATGGGTGGCGATCTCTCAGCACGTTTCGCATGCAAGAGCTTTCGACTAATAAATATGTAGCCACAGGGACATGATTTGCATGCAACAGGAACCTGGGAAAACAAAAGCATTTCAGGTAATTTCAAGTTATGACAGAATTATTGCCTGATGAAAAAAACAGTAGCTTGCATTGTGCCCTCAGAGATACCTCTTCATACTTAATCTGTACTGAAAAACCACGGCCTGGATCATTATATACTTGTATCCAAAACTAGTGTAACCACCCAGCAAGCCTTATCTTTATGCAGTAGTTAGAAACCAAGCTTGCAATGTAGAGCTGTTGTGACCACTTTGTACTCCAAGCCCTTTTCCCCAGGCTATCAGAAAGAGGGTGGGGGAAAATGGAAAGCACCAAAACTGGAGTGAATTAGAACAGAAATGTAGTTTCAGAGCTCTCAAATATCCCCAGTCAAAACAGTAAGCCATCCCTAGTTTTGCTTCCCTCACTTATTAAAAAAAAAATGTGTAAATTAAAACCACCAATTCATTCTGAATACTTTCAACCTTGGAAACATTCAAAACGAACTGTTTGTGAGCAGAGCAGCTTTAGACAGGAGGCACAACAGAGCTTGAAGCGAAACGGATGCATTTGTACCACAACCTACAACAGGTTGTAGACAAGGCCTTGTAGCCACAGAACAACCTAGTTAATCCTGAATGCAAACAACCTACCATAGCTAGTCAAAAGCTGACTGCAGACTGAAGAGTTTGAGAGGCTAAAGAGCTTCTCTTGACCAGCTGAGCAGCCCAGAGCAGTACTTTCCCCCAGCACACAATTTAAAACAAGATGAGAAAAATTTGGAAATGCCACACTTACACAAACCATGAGAAAAAAATTACTCTGAGCAACTAAAAAAAGCAAGGCTGATAAATTACAAAAGCCGGTATCTTCACTTAAAGCCAAGATCTTTTGAGATATTTTAAAGCAGTAAAGAATACACCATATTGCTTTGATTAGGTTTAAGACTGAAAACACAAATTAAAGCAAGTATAAACAAGAGATCTAGAAGAGATTAAAATAACACCCATTAAAATCAAGTCATGTTGAAGCAGGACAGCAGGGAAAAGAATCAGGAGGTAATTTCTCAGAGGTAATTCTTTATGACAGGTCTCTACAAGTTTGCCGCTGTCCACAGAAACAACCAGGAGTACAGAACGATGACTGTCTGCTAAATTTTACCAGACACACACAAGAAAGTTTCCAATGTTGTAATGGCTAGAAAAACAAACATAAAAATAGTACATTAATTTTAAAGAGGAACTTACCAGCTACTCAGAATAAAGAAACAACTTTGCTTTCTGCAGCACATCTTAACTCCTGTACTTCACTTTAGGAGCAGCTTACAAAACAACTTTTGATTCAGTTGAACTAACTGGAGACATTTTGATTGCTTCTAATGTAAACACTGACGTTAAAAACAATCCTAGTCAAGGTTTATTTAACCCTGGCAATATTTATTTATTTATTTATTTAACCCTCTAAAACTCATCAGACTTGCCTGCGTGCTTACTCTTATATTGGCATGTGCGCACCACGCTACCTAGCGGACTGTCACCTGCCTCGTTAAGGTGACACAGGACTGCTAGTACAAACCGGGCCTCTCCACCTCTCTGGGCTCAGCCTTAAAAGAAAGTGGGGGAAAACAATCAAAGGGCACTGGAGCAAACCCGGTATTTTTTCATTGAGCTTCACCATGTTTAACAGAACAATACGGTTGTCACGTTAAATGTTTGGCACGTAGACATGTGCGTGTCATTTGCGGGCAAGGTTAGGTGGGAAGGGGCTTACTCATTGAAGTTTATCGGTTATCCTTTGAAAACGACCTACTACAGGTAAGATCCTGTAACTATTATCATTATGACAACATAGTCCTACAAACACTATTTTAACTCTGTTCGGTGTTTACCTAGTCAAAATAAATCGAGTTTCTCATACAAGAAAGATTACCCAAAGGTAAGTAGTATTATTTCCTATGATTGACTGCAAGTATTCCAGACTCCCTAGTTTCATAGAGCTGTGCTTTGGTGGTGAAAATATGATCAAAATACTTCTCTTACAAAAACAAAACAAAACAAAAAAACCCACCCACACTAAATGGCAATTACATATCATCTAAATGTCATCAAAAAAGTTGAAAAGCCTAAGAAGCGTTACTCAATATTATACTCCAATATTTGTGGCTGTCTAAATATTTCCATGCATACCACTTGAACACAAAAATCAGAAACAAATGCAAAATCCTTGTTTATAGCAGAATTTTGGACATGCCTGTACTGAAGTGTCACATGAGAACTTCCCCCACACTCTGCAAAGAGCTGACTAGTAGCCAGAACCAGCTATTCTGGGGCAAATAATCTCCCTTTCCAAAGAAGCTTTGAGATCTAAGTGCAGTAGGGCAAGGCTTTACTTCTTGTCCTCTCTGTGAGCACTTGGCACTGGAAAACAAGGCCCTGAGAGCCATCCTTATGCCAGGGCAGGACACGCATGCACATAATTCTTTGTTTAGCTACAGAAGAGTTGCTAACAAAAAGCCTGTGTTGACATATGCATATCATCTGGTTTAGTTTTAAGGAGCAGAACAGAGTGAAAGTTTCAGCATCAGCTTGAAAAGCCTGTAATATTTACTTGCCTTCCCCATCACTCGTAGTTTGACGTTTACATTAAACTAAAAACGAAGAGAAACAGAAAACACACACATGCCACTCTCATCCTCAACTCCTAACTCTTTTTAATTTTGTCTTTCAACAAACTAAACACCCAAACTTGGCACGTAACTTTCTTTTCTCAGAAACAGCACTGGAGTGACGTGCTTAACATGGAAGCATTTGCAGTGGTTCATCTGTTGCTTAGAACATGAAAGAACAGCCCCACACAGCTTCACATTCCAAACCACTCCAGGATGAGTAGGAACGCTGTCAAAATTATGCAAGTCAGAACAACCATGATTACCCTTTAGGATCTTTTAAGTGAGGAAAAATGGTGTGAGAGGGCTTCTTTCTAATTTATTTCTAAGTATATCTAAGGTAGTGTACACCAGTCACGTTTCAGGATCAAATAACAAATATGTTTCCCATAATTAGATGTAAGAGCCTTCTCCCCTACCCTGAGCCCCACGGCAGCCTCCTGCAATGCTGTGCTATTGTTCCGGCGGCGGAGCGCTGCTGTAACAAGCCAGCCTATTTTTACTACTAACATCATCACAAGTAGAAAGCATAAATGAAGACAAGCTCGGAATACAGTGACAGACCAGATGAACTGCTGGTGATGTTGAAGTGCAAATACGGCCACAGCTTGCACATTTGAAGCACTGCAGGAAGCACGTCTGGCCCAAATGACAGGAATTACAGCACAGGTCACGGTGTTGCTGCCTCTGAACCCCCCCAAGAAGCCAAGAGCCCAGCGAGCGCTCTCCTGAGCGGCCTCAGCCACATGAGTCATCCGGAGGCCGAGCGACATTGTACCAATTACAAAGTTCACCAGGTTTTCAATGAATTATTAGCTACTACACAACGCTAGCGCCTGAACAATAATACATGCCACACCAGAATCCCCGGGCGTAACGCAGCTGTCACCGTGCCAGCAAGAGGCACACAACATTTAATCCGCACCGCGACCAGAGGAAAGGCACTCCACACAAACACCGCCTCGCAGCTTCTCCCCCCCAGCCAACCTCTCCTCACGCTAACGCTGAGGACACAAAACCTCCAGCGAGAAACCACGGCAGCCGGAGGGAGAAAGCAGGAAGGAAGGCGGCGAGGTGCTGCGGGCCCGGCCCCGCCGCTCCGGACCCGGGGCGGGCGGCAGGGCTGGGGGCTCGGCCCCCGGCTCCCCCTGCCGACGCCTCACCTGCTGGTCGCACTCGGGGCAGGACTTGGTGGCCATCTTCACTTTCTTGGCCCTGCTCGAGGACATGCTCGCTGCTGCTGCTGCCGCCGCCGCTGCTGCTACCGGAACGCCGGCGCCCCGCCTCCGAGGCGGCCGGGGAGGGAGGAGAGGGAAGGGAGTGAAGGCAGGGCCTCGGCGCCGACCGGCACCAGCGAGCGCGGAGCTCCGCGAGGCCCAGCCCGCGCCCAGCGCCCCCCGCGGAGCCGCTCCCCGCCGCCCAGCTCCGGCCCCCCGCGGCGCAACGGACGCGAGGAGCCGGCTCCGCCGCCCGGTCGGCTGAGGGCCCCGCCCCGCCGGGAGCGGGGGGGCGCGGAGCCGTTGAACGGCCGCGACGGGCGGGTAACGGCCCCTGGCGCGCGGCGCTGAGGTGCCCGCCACGGGCTGAGGTGCTCGCCTCTCGCTGCCGCCCCTCACGCCGCGGGGGTCGGTGATATCGCCCCTCTGAGGGGGGCTTCGCGCGGCTGGGGGCTGGAAAGCCTTTCACGGACTTGCTCCCCCAGCTTCGGAACGGTTCCACAGTGACGAGTCCCCTTTGTGAGAAGTAACCGAGGGTAGGGCAGTTCCTTCCCTGCCCTCCCGGCTCAGCGAGCCCCCTGGGCGGCACTGAGAGGTGCACAAGTGGGCAGGCAGCGTTTAAACAACGTTAAAACAACGTTTTTCTGGACTTGATTTCAATTCAGAGAAGGCTGAAACTGGGGAAGGGCCTTTGCCTTCTGTTCCTTTATCTTTGAGAGCCTGCTGTTTGAATGTTTGGGGTGCCTCTAAACGTTATGCTTGCAAACTGCATGTTTTTATACTAGCATGTTAATTTTCCTGTCACTCCCACCTAAAAATATAAATAGCTAATGTAACCTAAATGCACTTTTATGTTTCTTATAAAATACATTTTTAAAGAAAAATCGCAGTTCTAAATACTAATTGCCACTCCAAAATTCCTTCAAGCTAGAGCTGAGACTGTAATTTGGTATCAGCATGTAAATGCTTCATGTTCCCATAAAGTGTATATCTGAATCATTTACCTCGAGCTAAAAAAGAGGAAGGTGAGAGTGACAGTACTGCTATTAACAAGGGTTTGGCTGATTTTTTTCTTGTATTACGAAACACCTACAAGAGAAAAGTGCTGCAAAGTCGCAACAGAAAATTATTTTTGAAGATTATTGTTTAAAATAGCCTGAAGTACAGCTGCCAGCGCATATTAAAGAACTGTACTAGATCTGTAATGTTTTTTCATGGGTAGCAATGAGTGCATCTGTGAAGCTGGCACTGAGCCCAGTATAACAGAAATTTTTATTTTACTTTTGTAGTTTAGACTTGAACTCATCTTGCTGTATCTAAGTTTTGGGAAAAAGCAGTGGAGGAGAGACCTTTTAAATAAGACTTTTATCTATACTTCTCTTTTAAGGAAATTAACCTAAAAGCAGTTTAGGGAATGCTTTTAAAAGTGACTTGTACAGCTATTTAGATTTTAACACTGTTTACTAGCTCCTTACTGAGTTACTATGAAGCATTTGGTCAGATCTTGACGGACGGGAATCCACCAAGAGAGTATTTATTTGTCTGCCAGGACACCCCAAATATTTTTTCCCTGTTAGGCAAATTCAAAAGACACTTCATTCAGGCAGACTAGCACTTTCCGTAGCTCCTCATGGAGTCAAACTCTCCCTACAGCTGAAGGCGTAATGGCCTTATCTTCCAGTGGCTTATTGACTGCCCTCACAGAGCAGACAGCTAACAGTAGCCCAGTTGCCATGTAAGCTTGCCTAGAGTCTCACTCAGGCTTGGTTCATTCAGCTTAGCTGTTGACACTGTTTTATTGCAGGTTCTGTGAAACTCAAAAATGGAGTTCCAGAATCATCAAAGTCCACCCATGCTGGAGATAAGCAATGTTTTTATTACAGATTTCTAAGCAACATTGTTGCTGTGCATACCTTAAATGCAGACTGTAAAAACTGAACTATCTTCTGAAAGGCCACACAGAACAACAAATTACATCTATGTATTCTGAGGAAAATTGGAATATTTAGGAGACAACACAGAGGAGTCACATGACATAAACTTAACAGTAACTTGGTCCATCCTCACCTTAATCTTTTGAAATGTGGTTCTTCTTAGTAATCTTGACAGTTAACCTTCTCATATGACAAGGTCCGCAGGTAAAAATATTCCCTTTCTAAACTTGAAAAACAAATCTCATTCATTCGTACTAACCATGATCTGAGGATTAGAGATTTCTCACCATCCGAAGGGGGAGGGTGCAGTTCTGGGTCCAAGTACAATCACTGTAAGTCATTTACCATCTTCTCTTGTTGACAGCTCGTCTCTGTGATTATCAGGCCAGATCTCCAAAGAGAGCTCCTGGGCAAAACAGAATACCACAACTATAGACTATGCTGTGTTCCACATACAAACCGAAGACATGGAAGGGTTACAATCGCCTCTAATCTGTCGAGGCTCCACGTTTCCCACCTGACCCAAGAGAACATCTTCCCACCCTTTTTTTTAGTAGTCATCCTGCTAAGGCATCTCAGAGCATCCTAGTGGAGAGGGGCATACCTTGTAATGGAGAGAAACTCCATGAAGCCACCTAAATGCAGATGATTATGATCTGTATTTGTACAAAATAATTTTCATATTAATTGATTTCATATTTTTCACGTATTTAGATTTGTATATTAATCAATATATGAAAAGGAATTAAAGAGAATGAAAAATCGATTCCAGTAATAGACCAGCTGTCGTGTTTCTTTGTTGCTGTTTTACGTTCTTCTTAAAATAATTGATTAAATATAAAACTGTTAAAAATTCAAATCACCAGAAGGCTCAGTTTGGTAAATGATTTTCCTACCTGTTTTTTACCAGACGTCTGACATGTCACAGCTGATTCCAGTGGAAGCTTTTGCATTGTTGCAGCACAAAGGATTGTTTGACTTTGGGTGATAAAACAAATGCTGAGAGAGGTAACAATTCCAGATAGCTTTATTTTTTATTTTTTATTTATTTATTTATTTTTCCCTAGGGTAAAAAGTGAAGACCATAAAATAACTTCAAAGTTTTGATTTTAAACTACTCACATAAAGCAAAGGACCTTGTTAAACTATTCTACCAGTATTTCTACCACTGGAACAAAGAGTACTTAGCCTTTAAGTGCAATGCTAATTTCATGCACACTTCTATGAAATGAAAGCAATGTTGGAGTGCATGAATGTTATGAACTGCAGGCAAACAAAAATCAATTCACAATACACATATGGTCAACATATAACTGCAAGTGTTTTAAAATCTTAAGTATTGGTAGTAGAGAACATCGTTGTCTCTCCACCCAAATATAGTGTTTTTTTCATGCCCTGAGTATTTTAAGTCACAATGAGCATATGTAAGTATTAACTATATTTTATAGATAAATTTAAGATATACAACTGTGCAGTTTTGTTCAACCTACTTTTCCCAATTCTCTGCCTAGTGCCTAAAAACCATCCTTGCTACAATCTCATATGCAAATTCCTGTCTCTGAACACCACAGTGAATGTTCTCAGACAGCAGTGTCCTGCTACGGTAACGTTGCCATCAGGATGAAAACAGCAGGAAAAGCAGTAGGCCTCTCCATGTCAGCAGGGCCTGAATTTATCAGAAAAAAAAAAAATAATAATAATAAAAAAATATATATACATTTATACACTCAAAAGTTCCCTCAAGATTCCCGATTTGTAACAGCAACCCACTCCACCCTTACTTCTAATATATGAATAAGATACCAAACACTTTTATGTGCAATATCCTTTCTTATAACAGTACAGCCTACTGACTTTTTTTCTACCCTTCCTCCTCAAGTCTCATCCTTGACAATTAATCTTACCTTCCCTACAGTCATCCTAAGTACTCTGTGGCCTCTCTGTTTCTCCTACGCTTTCCCTTATTCCTAGGCAGTTACCATGCCTATGAACTCTGCAGGCCCGTTGGTTGCTCCAGGCACAGCTCCCACACAGGCATAAGGCTCTCTTCCACACTTGGGATCATCCCGGGCTCCCCCATGTATGTGTTGTGGTTTCTGCTGCACACACAGTGAATGCATTGGCCAACCTGCCCTTTTCCTTTTCTTCTGAGTATTTAAATTCTCTTGGAAGGTGGGTTTTTCTTACCTTCTCTCTCTGCGTATTGCTTTCAAACGATACCAATCTGTTGCCAGCAGAGATCTTTTTTTTTCAGAGATACACCAAGACAACTTTATTTTTTTAATATAAACTGTGACTGTTAGCAAAAGCACAACTGTGTTCTATACAGGCAGGACACGCAGAATTCATTTGTGGATGAAACTGAATCTGTGCAACCAGGACCTTCAGACTACTTCTGGATTTTTCTTCATTTTAGCTAAGAAGGTCCAGACATAGCAAAACAGAAAAAAATAATCAAGTATTTCAGAGGGTCTTTAACAGCAGGGGGCTCTGCTGCGTATGTAACAGTATCTGGGAAGGGAGTTAATGAATACACAAGAGAACTAACACAGATCTACTACAACATCCTGCCTTCTTTTTAGAGTAAATAAAATAGTCAGTGACCGCTCTTCAACTACTCAAAGACAAATAAAAATATTTCCTTATTGAATGCAAACAAGATAGTATTCATTGCTAGACAATTGATTTTTAAGATTTACCATACAGATATATAATAAAGTTGGGCCTAGCGATATTTCAAGGTCCCTTCCAACCTGGGCTGTTTCATGCTTCTGTGATGTTTTTCTTGTTATTCTAATTTATTATTACATTAGTTTTGAGTTCTGAAAGTCCAGGACTACTTCTTTTGTACCATTTCAGAGGTTAATGCAACACTGAGAAAAAGCAACAAATATCTTTTTAAGGGTACTGGTGCTTACTCTCTTGGAGAGTCTGTAACAGTAGTACTTTGCAGGACTGAGCCTCATTTAAAATGTGTTTTACACTAATTTAAAAGAAAAAATAGTAAAGTTGTGCACTTTCTGTATTTTATGAAAAGCTACACATGAAGTTTTTCCATGCCTGCCCTTGATGGCTTTTCTTTGCAGTTGTCACAATACAGTCCAGCTGATATGAATGAACTGAGATCTTGGGATGCTCTCCTCCTTCACTGGAATGCAATGTATATGCCCACCACGCTGGCTTCTTGCATGCTGCAGTATTTTTGTGTGCAACTATAATTTTATAAGCACAAAATCCAGAAGTCATATATTTTCTGTAACATTACTATGCTTCTTTTAGAATTTGAAAGAAACATTTAAGTTCCTAGCTCCCAATATTTTAATATTTTTCTATGTTAGTAATGGAAAAAAAATATCCTTCAACTTTTCTATTCTACTGTTTGATTTTACTTGATTCTTAAAGCAAATATGTCCAATACAAGTGATAAAATATGACCTTGTCCATATATTTTGTAACACTGAGTCTTTGAAACCCTCTTGGAGTAAAAACTTGGTGGAAATATCCCTCCCTAATCAAGCTGGAACATAATCTACGAAATGAGTCCTCTGGGACAGGTTGCCAGTGTTTTTTTAACAGACATTTATTTACTTTGTGAAGCAGATGCCTACCACCTGCAGATGGTATTTTTAAACAAAGCTTTCATTGAAATATTAATAATTTAAATGTCAGTAGCAGCTACCTTTCCATAAAAAAGGCTTCCAACCTTTTTTTTTTTTTTTTTTTGTCTCACATACTGGGCCTTTTGCATGTGAAGCTATTAAAATCCACACATTGTTCAGAACAGTTTGGTTTCATCAAAATCATAATTTCTCACCAAAAAAAAAACAACTGTGCATTTTTATTTGAAATGTTTTCTGTATAAAATATCATTTTCAAAAGAAATTTCTATTCTTTTCATAGAGCACATTTTTAATTAATTCTTCTGAAGAAAATTTGATAGACAACATCATGTGTTTCCTTTTGGGTTTGTTTTGGGGTTGGGAGCTGGGCTTTATTTTTGCATATCATGAGAAATGGGAGATGGTGTATGGGGCTTACGGGGGAAGGGTTTGGTAGAGAGGGGGGATGCAGGGGGACCCCTGTGAGCAGAGCCCAGGAGCTGCCCCATGTCAGAGCAGAGCCAGCTCCGGCTTCTCCAAAAGGGTGGATGTGGCCTGGAGGAGGCCCGGTCCCATGGAGAGCCCCTGCAGGAGCAGGCCCCGAGCCAGAGCTGCAGCCCGTGGGGGACCCGTGCTGGAGCAGTTTGCTCCTGGGGGATGGACCCCGTGGTACGGAGCCGTGTGGGAGCAGTTCTTGAAGAGCTGCTGCCTGTGGGCAGCCCACGCAGGACCAGTTTGGGAAGGACGGCGTCCCGTGGGAGGGACCCCACGTGCAGCAGGGGCAGAGAGTGACCATGAAGGAGCACTGAGACGAAGCGCCAGGGCCTGACCGCAGCCCCCATTCCCCGTTCCCTTGCAGCACTCAGGGGGAGGAGGTGGAAGAGGATGGATGGGGTGGTTTTAGTTTGCTTTTAGTTTCTCACTGTTCCTGTCTGCTAGTGATAGGCAACAAATTATAATAATCTCCCTACGCTAATCTGTTTTGCCTATGACAGTAACTGGTGAGCGACCTCCCTGTCCTTATCTCAACCCCTGAACCCCTTTCCATGTTATTTTCTCCCCCTGTTCCTTTGAGGAGAGGGAGCGAAAGAGTGCTTGTGATAGAGTTCAGCTGTCCATTGGGGTGAAACCACCACAGCTGGTAAACATTAAGATTCAAAGTCACTGAACTGGCACTTTCTCCACTGACTGCACAGGGCTTCAGACCAGATCTTAAAGGTTTATGTTGAGCTATGTTCAGAACAGTTAGAACAGTAATTTCTCTGAAGATGCTCATTATATTCTGAATTACTACCATCAGCAGTATTCCACAGGAAACAGTCATCCACCATACAACTCACAAAAATAGTTTGTTGTTTTTGCCTAAAACAAATAGGTTTTGTAATATGATTTACTTAATGTCTCATCAAAGTCAGATTCCATTTAAATAGGACTTAATTATTTAAATATAGTTAACAATACTTTGTCCTTGTAAAGGTAGTTTTCTATCCTGTGCACTTATTTAAATGAAATAGCATAAGAAACATGAATGCTCAGTTACCACATGCCATTATTATAATCACGCGGTTTAAACCACGCAACCATTTCTGATAAACAGCTTGCTGCCTGTCATAATGGAAAGACGTGACAGCAGCTGCTAAGTCTGTTTATCAAGGCTTTTCTCCAGCTCTACATCTCCCTTTCTACCTATGTACGCATTTGCTGTTCTGTATCTCTAACTCCTCAACATCAGCGTGAAGTTCCTTTTTAGCTTCTTATGACTACAAGAAAACCGAACTCTGTGTTTCTTTATGACTAAAGGTGGAACACAACATGTGGATCAAGACCTACGCAGAGCTTGCCACCTTCTTTGTCAGGTTACTGAAACTTGCATTCATATGATTTGTATAGGATGTATAAATTGCCCAGCAGTCATGCCAGCTGATCATCATGGGCCAACCTGCAAAAGCCTTAGTCTTTTCTGATGGGTAACAGCATGAGCCTGCAATTACGCATGCTATCTGCCATTCAACTCAGGGGCAAGGGGAGAGAGAAAGGAAGATTTCCATGAGTAAACTTAAAAAACTACTTCATCCTCAATAGGTCATTGCACAACATTTTTGCAAACATGCATTAACTAATTCCACAGTACCTTTGCTCACAAGTTAGGTTTTCTTTTCCTCATTTTATGGGTGGATATGCTAAGCCTCAAAAAGTCAGAGCAGCACACCCAAATGCAGAGTCACGCTGAATTTGGCGTGGCGTGCTGACTCCCCTGAAGTCAGTGGCAGTTTTGTTTTTCATGTCCAAAGGTGCAACTTCACCTCAAAACTGCAAGTTTGTCACACGCTATTTCCTTTCCTGAAAGTATCCCTATTAAAATAAACTCCATTTATCATAATTAAAGCAACAGATACTTTTTCTATAAAACAAACATTTCATATGATGTTGAACACAGAAAGGCTTTTTTCATCCTATACATTTACTTTGTACATTTCTAAACTTGGGAAATTAATCAGTCTATTGAATTTCGAGTCTGTTTATATTCATTCAAATGTTTTATTACAAACATATGCTTTGGCTTGTGCAACATGTGTTTTAAGATTGTTAGTGTTATTTCGATACTGCTGTGCTAACAAGCAGCATTACAGAATTTGCAAACAAGGTCTTGTTTGGATTGTCAGCTAGAGGCAGGCCCAGAGATGTCGGGCAGCAGCGTGTACCTTTCCTTTCTCGGGGATCAATCAGAGATACCATGGCAGTGCTGAGTGGAAGCTTTCTGCTACGCCAGCTGTTTCTGGGGGGCGGATTGGGGGTGGAACAGGGTGGTCAAGAACAAAGGTTATTTTTTGTACTTCCCCTAGCAAAATTAGTGGTTCCAAATCCAGTGGACTTAGAGTTTTAATAGAGTGGATAGCATTCTGACCTTGATCGCTAATGAACCTTGAAACGCTAACAGTCAAACCAAGATGTCTGGCAAATCCACTTATACCCAATGAACGTAAATATCTTTTTTTTTTTTTTCTTTTTTTCTTTTTTTTTCTTTTTTTTTTTTTTCTGAGAATTTATATAAGAATTCAAAAGCAGTTGAACATTTTGGGTTATCTGGTTAAAGCTTATTGCAAAATCAGTTTCAGGTTATTCAATGAAAGCTTATTGCAAAAGCCATGTGCAGGCTCCAAAACTTCACATTTTAAAAAGTTAAGGAAGGTTTAAAATGAGGAAAACAAAACAAAACGAAACAACAACAACAACAAAAAACAGTAAAACAGTAACAACAACACAATAAATATAATACAATAAATACAATGAAAGAGATGCAGACTAAAATATCCTGAAACACTTATTGAAGCTGTCCTTCTTGGAACTTGAATTTCTAACATATGCGCTCCATCAAGCCACTTCGTGAAGCGAATTTTGGAAGGAGGATACGCAGGCTCAGATGCACTCCACCCAAGAGCCTTCACAAGCTGAGCAGTAAAGAAGAAAAAGCTTTCATTGCAGTCAGTACAAAGACTGAAATTATAAAAAATGAAATTCCTGGGTAAAACAAATGGGTTTTCTGCACCACCTCAGGACGGTCCCTTCAGCACAATAAGAACATCCCACTTCTGTTATTTTGATAACTATGAATTGACTGCAATTCTAGAGTTGTAATTGTTTTATAAATTGGCACAGAGCAAGAGCTGAAATGTTTCACTTGAAACAGAATAAGAGCTGGAACTAATTAGTTGTGGAGTTAAACACTACAGCAAGCAGAAGCTCATTAGAAAGAAGAACTAGTAAAGACAGGAAAAAGAGTCAAGACAGAATTGTATGGAACAAAATAAAACCAAACCCAGGAAAAGCAGCTTGCCTTCCCCTCCCTCATCAGCCAAGGAGAGATACCAAAACACGTGGAACAGAACCCAAGTCTTGAACCATCTAATTTAGGTACCTAAAATAGGAAGCTGGCTTCTCTAAGTCAGTGGAGGAAGAGAAAGTAAGAAAAAGAAGGTCCTGCAAAAATAATTCAGAAAGAAGCCCAATTTACAGGCTAGGCTCTTACTCAGGGAGGTAACATCAGGTCATAGGAATATTCCTGAGTGAATGATCCCTTATTCCACTCTCTGAGCACAAACAAGGCGCCCCTTCAGGGCATCCAGGTTGGGTGAGACAGGCCTTCTCCTCCCCACGGGTGGCGAGGAGAGAGCAGCTGCCCCTCCATCCCCCAAACTCTGCTGCCGCCGCATTTGATGGCAGACCTCCAGCCATTTGCTACGGAAACAGAACAGAACCCGAGTGGGAAGACCATTTCCATCACATGGAAACAACGAGGATGCTGTGATGGAGACCAACTTGTGCCTGCGGGCAGGAAACCTCGGCCAGAGGTTCTGCTCGGGCAGGGGGCAGCGAAGGGGCTGTGACATCCCCATCGAGCCTCTGTCGCGCATCCGAGGGCACGGACGGGCGGGATAGCAGAAATCCAGCCCCGGACAAAGGCAACCACCGCCACCACCGCCACCACCACCGCCTCCGCCACCAAAGCGCATCTCCAGCTGCAGCAGCGGGCTGGGGGCCGGTGGCGCTGTGGGTGCGGCAGCTCCCTGCCCATCACCTGATGCTGTGGGCAGGCGCAGCCCGGGGCTGCAGGAACTACAAAGCCCGCCCGGCAGCACCGCCTCCCTCGCCGGGCCGCTGCCCATCTCGGCTCGCCGCGGGGTTGGGGGGGGGGGGGGAGGCGGGCAGGGGGCTGCCGGCGGCTCGGAGGATGGCTGGCCGTGCCCGGCAGCCTAGCGGGGCCCTCCTGCCGGGGCCGGGGCTCCGCGGCGGCATCTGATGCAATGCCGGGCCGTGTTGCCGCTCTGGTGGCAGCGCCGCGCCGCAGCACCGCTCGCACCGCCTGCGGGTAGGCTCGGGAGCGGGACGGGGCAGGGCTGAGCGCGCCCGCATCCCTCGCCTCGACGAGGGCCGCGGGGACACGGGGATCCGCGGCGACAGCGCCGCTCGGGAGCCTCGGGAGCGGCCCGGCGGGACGATGCTGCGGCTCCTCTCGGCTGCCCGGCGCGGCCCGGCCCGGCCCGGCGGCGGCGGGGGGCCGGGGCCCCGGGGGAGCGGCGGCGGGGAGCGGCGTCCCCGGCTCCCGCAGCCGGCTCGGGAGGGCGCAGCGAGCTGGAGCAGCGCCGCCGAGGCCTCCGCGGTGAAGCTCAACGAGAAGGCGAGCAGGGAGAAGATCCTGACGCTGGAGTCCATGAACCCCTACGTGAAGGCGGTGGAGTACGCGGTGCGGGGCCCCATCGTCCTCAAGGCCGGCGAGATCGAGAAGGAGCTGCGCAAGGTGAGGCGGGGGCGGCGATGCGCGGTCTCCCCGGCGGCCCCGCCGCCGGCCTGGCCCTGCCCGGCCCCCGCGGCACTCCTCCGCCGCCGCCGCCGCTGATTGGGGCGCCGGGGGGCTCGCCGGGGCCGGGGCCGCCCTCCCCGCAGCGAGCCCCGGGGCCGAGCGGCGCCCCGGCCGGCAGCGAGCCGCTGGGAGCCGCTGGGAGCTTTTCCTGCCCCTGCCCGACCCCCGCACCCCGCCCGGGTGCTGATGAAGCTGCTGGGTGCTGATGAAGCATCCAGACGTGGCAGTGCTTCCAGCGCGTTCTGCGTGGTTTTCTATTGTTTCTTAACTTACGACTTAATATGGGGGGGGGGAACAGCTTAGCAATGCAAGTGAGTCTTTTTGCTGTTTGCAGCTTCTCTTGTCGCTGTGAGGACCGATTTCTGTTTTGAATAAAGCATCTGGCACGGTTACTTCTAGGAGTTCAGATACTGCTCCCTACCTTCACTGCTTCAGCAAGCTTTGCCGATGTTGTTATTACCCTGAAGAATTTGATCAGCACACGTTTTGTACAGAAACAGTGCCGCAGGAATGCTAGAGAGATTATTTTAAGGCTTTGCTCTTTGTGTAACTTGGCCACCCTCATCTTAGAAGGCCACGTACGCTTTCAGCTCACTGCATGTTATGTTCATCAATTACTTGTGTATGTCTAACCCAATCATTTCAATCAGAGCTGTTCAAAATAGCTTCCCTGTTAGAATTCCACCCCAAACTTTCAGAGTGGCGATAAAGGTTCTATTTCGAAACACGTGCTTTGATTTTTGTCCAAGGACCTGTTTATGAAGGTGTCATTGCCGTTTCATGCAACCGGATTCTCAAAGAGGTGCGTTTGCCAGGAACAGAGAACAAAACCTTCCAGTGTTCTCACTGGGCATGTTTGTTTTCGAGTTACCATCGCAGAGCAGGAGATATTACTTGACAAAACAGATGCGCAGCGGTCCTCACTAACTCCTCCCAGCTCCCCTGCTTTCTTCAACTACCAGCTGAGTCATTGGCAGAGAGAAAAATCTTCCGGGCACTTTTTAAAAGATACAAGGGCAAGTAATTGCCAATTGCTTTATTAAAAGATTGTTACGCCAGCTTTGTGTCTGCTTACGTGGCATTTGCCATTTAAAAGCCTTCTTCTTGAACCAGTCCCATGGAATATTTTCAATGGCACACAGTGTTCGTAGACACATGACTATGTTCTAAGATGACTAAAGCAAACAAAAACAAGTACCTGTTGGCAGGGAAGGAGGAGAGTGTTGCTGTGAAAGACCACAATAGTATTTGTGTGCAAAAACCATCTGGTTTGGCAAATTTTATGTGTTAGGGCTTTTGCTTGTTCTGTTTTTAATCTGGTGGGAAAAAAAAAATCTTTCTGCTTATTGCTGAGAACTGCTATGCTTTTTTAGACAATACCCTAACTCAGGGCAAAGAAAATATCATCCTTTATTCTTAACACGTTTGTGTTAGTGTGCAACTCTACCGAGCCAGATTCTGTCTACCTTAATAAGAACCAAACAGAACTAAGATGTGCAGGAATCTTTCTTAATTTCATTCAGACTGAATTCATTCTCCTTCTACACGTTTCTTATTCTTCTTTACCTTCTTATTCGTAACTGAGAGTGAAACAATGTTGTGCTGTCGGTGGACCCTCACAGTTTGAAGAAAACCTATTTCTAACCATTTGCATTACTCAGAAAACACTGAACTTCAGCCTCAGATATCTGTAATCTTTATCTGGAATCTCTGTTCCTAGTTTGTAATTTAAGATTGAAATGCAGCTCTTATTTAGGCACTCGTTTATATCAGCAAACATAAAAGCAAATGACTTGATGTAATCAATGAGTCACTTTCAATTATTTTAAGTGAACCACTTTTCAATTCCTGCCAAATTTAAGGCCGTGTAAAATGCTTTGACCCTGCTAAGTCAGGATCATGTAAGTTCAATTGTCTTGTCTTAATGCCATTTCCAGCCACCTATTTAATTGCAAATGAAAGCAAAAACAAAACAAAGAACTAAATGCTCTCAGTTATGTGTGCCTTGAACTGGATCTGCAGAGAGATCTAGAATAAGCTGTTAGCCACACTATGCAGCTGTAAGCCTCCAAATTTTGGCATACCTTGGTATTTGTAACCCTGGTGAATTCTAATATTTTGGTCATTGTTATCTTTGCATATCTGGGTTCTGACCTGTCACTGATGTCCAACACATCGTCAGTGTAACTTTTGCAGCTCATTAGTCTGCATGAAAATCCTGTCATGGTTTGAAGGCTTCCCTACCATTTCTCATACCCAAATACACACTAGAAAAGCTATACAATTGCTCTTGCCTTGCTCATTTAGTCTTTTTGTTGGCCTTTACTTTAAGTTAATCTTTCTTATTTAAATCAATAGTATTTTTTCTACCAGGCAGTTGCTGACCACTTTTCCCCTTTCTTATTGTCATGTGAAAGGGCCGCGTTGGCTAACCAACATTCTGCAAGTGTTTTCCCTCTGTTCTCTTGATCTATTCAATTTCTCACTGGTAAAACAGCTGTCTGGTCAGATTTCAGAAATTAAGAGGCGTTTAAGTATCTGTGGTGATTGTTTAGCACTTTTGCTGTTTATCATATAGTGCCTTATGATGAAATATGGTAAAGTAGGGGACATAACATAATGCATATTCAATGTAAATAGTCAGAAAATAAATAAGCAAGCAGTGTATAAGCAAATTCTAATAAGAACTAAGGTTTTCAAAGTTTCTGTTGTTGGTGGATTTTTCAAATATTCTCAAATCTTTTTAGCTTCTTGATTGATCCCTCCTGCCCTCAGGCGTATCAAACAAGTTGCTGGCGATTCAGAAAGCCTTTCTTTCGGCTTTTCTACCTCACGTTGCAGTTGCCAGGCAAGTCAATCTCTCACTTGCAGCTAGCAGAAAAATGAACAAACACTTTAAACAAAAAGCAAACAAAAAACCAGACTATCAGTCATTTAAAACTGTGTCACAGCATCATTTCTATAAAGCATTTATGATCTACTATTGTAAAGAAATGTATTAAGCTTTAAACTTCTGTCTCTTCTGAGATGATGCACTGTTTACTTACAGCCATACAACAAAAAGGAATTCTTTATCATCTGTTTCAGCCCTAACAGCCCATTGTGAATTATCTCCTTCTAGGGAATCAAAAAACCTTTTACTGAAGTAATTAAAGCCAACATTGGAGATGCACATGCAATGGGACAGAGGCCAATCACCTTCCTTCGTCAGGTAAGAATAGTAAAATATTACCGCTGCTTTTTTGATTAGATTATGAAGAATACCTTAACATGTTTGACTTTTTAATTAATGATTCCTTACATGCATTCATACTTGAAAGCCTTTGATAAAGAATTACAAGTTTGGATTTCTGCTAGAAGTCCTATAACTAACACAGCAACTTTCCTTACTTTTGAGATCATTGCCCATCCATCCTTTCTCCTGACACTTCTGTATCAGTAATGCACTTCAGAAAAGAAAGTGGTTGTTCTTAAGGAAAAAAATAAATGCCTTTCTTAATCTGAAAGTATACTTAAAGATCTGCTTGCAGATGGGTGCAACTAGTTGTGCTGCTCCTGATTTTGCAGCAGTATGCTGGGAAAAAAAAAAAACAAAAACAAAAAACCAAAAAACAGCTACTATGCTATTTCAATAAATTATATTACTCAAATTTTATATTACTATGCTATTTAATAAAAGTATTTTTATACTCTTTAAATAAAAAGCTTACAAGTAAAAATAATTTCTGAATATCCCTTACACACACGTGTAAAATCATGAGCCTATAATACTATAAATTCAGAGAATTTCAGAGGCCAAACTGAAGCCATATCAATCTGGGGGTCCACGTGCCAAGATTATAAAACTGAGCTATACAACAAACTCCATCCACAAGCTAGAAAAAACAGAGCTTCTTTCAAATTAATTCAGATCCAATATTATTAGACAAAATACTGGGTAAATGGGAAATCCTTTTTCCCCGTGACTGTATGTGCACACAGTTTAACTCTTCAGTCACCTGCCCACGAGATGACAACAGCCAATCCATATTACACCATGTGAACATAAAAGTGAGAGAGACTGGAGCAAATCAAAGCTGATCTCAAGCAAGGCCCCTAGATTCTTTCTTACATTTCTTCAAAAACTGAATTCTGCTAGGTCCTGTTTCTACTTTTACTATGTTCTACACCACCACTTCTAATTATTTCTCACAACTTCATATTGGTAATAACTGTAAGTTATTTTGGGGAAGCATTATAGAATATGAAATTGGGACTTAAAACTCTGATCACATTTTTCAGTCCTTGTCCATATTTAAACTCTATATTTCTTGTCAATAAAGTGGGTTAGTAATACACAAAGAGTGGAGGACAGAGCTATTTAGAGACTTCCTCTTCTGAATAATTAACTGTTATGCTGTGCTTGCACTATGCATAGCTCACTTTGGCTCCAGTCTTTACCATCTGTAATTCAAATAGTTAATACTTCTATAACTGTTCTTAGTAGCAGAAGTTGGAATCTGATAAGATTCTTCACTTCTATAAGTATTACCCTTAAAGAAACAACTGCAAACCCTTCATCAACAACCTTTATTTTAAATTAGCTTTAAAATTTAAGTTGTGATCTCCATGTCCAAGGAAAGTTAACAGTAACGTTACCAACTTGAAATAACCATTGAGCAGTGGCAAATTGACAGCTTTCTCGGCACTCTAGGTCGTGGCACTGTGCACATACCCAAACCTGCTGGACAGCCCAAGTTTTCCAGAAGATGCAAAAAAGCGAGCCAGACGGATCTTGCAGGGTTGTGGAGGTAACAGCTTAGGTAAGTATCTGTTTCTGTTGCTCTTATGTGCAATAGAATCGACTAAGGTAGTTTCGATATGTGCAGTACTGAAATTTCCTGATCTTGTTCTGTATGATTACAAGTCAAATGGGAGATGGCCTAGGGCAAAATGATAGGAGGAGAATTCAGTGTGGCCCACTGGTAAGCAGTAATGGTGCAATTTTTTACAAGACTTGTCACAGAAGAGGGCAAGATGAAGATTATGCAGTCACAGGGTCCTCACAACACTTTCTAGGCGTAACCATAAACATAATGCTGAGCTTTTTTGTATCAGAAAAGTGTCACAGAGAGCTATTTCTATACAAGCATTTGTTAGCCATTGTTACTGTTCTTCTGACATCTGTTAGTCCTGGACTGACAGCTATGTCTCCTGCTCGATCCTAGGAGGGGCTGTTTACAATTTTATCAACTCTAGATGTTTCCTCTCCCTGACGTGAAGAATTCAGTCACTGTAGTGATGGGATCAACAAACTTTGTCATCTCAGCTGATCCAGTTCACAGTCCTGTACCTGCATTTTGAACCAGCTGCACTAATATGTTTGCCAGGATATGAGCTGGGGTATCTGAAATACACATACCAAGGTGGTAACGCTCTGCAAAGAGAGAAGTGCATACTCACAACATGGTACCTTTTTATTTAGCCCAGATAGTTCCAACTGAAGATATGAGAGCCCCATTTCTCCAAGGCAAAATAACCCTGAAAAGAACTAAAGAACTGTTCTTCAACCAGCGCTCCTGCAAGAGTATAAATATAATCTACACACAAATAAGTACAAACATTGCAAATTCAGCAGAGAGAAAATGGAAGGGACAAATTGCTTCTCCTCTATCAGCTGTGATGTCTACTTGTATCTGGGAAATGTCACTAGAAATCCTACCGTGAAGACAGTGTTACAGCTACAGGGTAGAGCAAAGAGTGGCGCGCTAAACTGCCTTCCTTCAGGTACAAAAACCAGTGAACAGTGACATTTCAGAGTACATCTGAGATTAACTGGCATATTTCTTAATCCTTGTGATTGCAGTGGCTATTTGCTCTGGCATACTTTTTGGGTAGGTAATGTGAAACTTAATAAATTAAACAAAACCTAATTAGGGGTTATATTAGCAGTATTTCAGCCTTAGATCATTCCTAACAACACAGCCTAACACAGAATGTATTCTGTCCTTACCTTTTTGCATTGGTTTTGTTTCTATACAGAGAACATAAAATACAGTTATCAAAACGGAGAAATTACTCTGACTCCATGAAATCCCTTCCTGGCTTACTCAGGAACAACTCATCAACACAATACTAGTTGCCATGTGAAAGTTACTGGGGATATAACTGAATCTTTCATCAATCATTTTTGGTGGTGATTTTCAAGTTTAGGGGTATAATAAGAGCTCTCAGAATGCTGAGTCTTGGTCCCACGCTTCTGGAGTAAGCAGAATGGAATTCAGCCTTGTACGATATTTCAGAAATATGTGATTCTGTACAAAATCTCTCTTTCAGCAGATCATCACGTATTTCAAGTCATTTGCATTAGCTTAGTAGGCACAGAAGTAGGCCTGAAACATTTGCAACATTCTGAATACACCCTTTTAATTTCAGTGGATAAATGTAAGTTCTGTAAGTCAGAAACTGCAGCCTTGGATGATCTTTTTTCCCTGCTATGGTATGTACCAAGAACATCTGTCCTTCTGAATTCCCTAAAACCAAGAACACTGTAGACCTTATTGATCTGCTCTTACTGGTTTACACTTCCTTTCCACCCGTCTTCAGTACCGGGGTATCAGCCCCTGCTCTTGGCCTCAGTTGCCCACCAGCCTCCGTGCAATGCTCCGTAAATACGCAGCCTGAGGTGAGACAATGTGCAGCTGCATGGCACTGGCCCCGAGCACCTTTATTTTAAATTAGCTTTAAAATTTAAGTTGTGATCTTCATGTCTAAAACATTTTTTAGTTCAACACAGAAGTGACTTTGCTATCTATATATGTTTAAGCTATTTGAAGTGGTGTATTTGCATCTATACTGGCCTACTTAAGTCTATTAATTGCAAAATTAATATGAATTGCTTGACTTCTGGGTATGAGCTAAAATAGCCTCGCTTCTAATGAACATTCATTTAGCAAAACCCTACAGAAGTATTATTAGGCTGACTTCTAGGATATAACTGAGCGATGAGAGTTAAGTCAGGCACAATTATTCCACTCCACCCAAAAGGCAAAGACTCTGCAGCTTCATGACAGCGTTCTAAACGAAATGTACACTTGTCACTTCACCATCCGTCAGTCTTAGGCTTCACAGCTTGAACCCATTCCTCGCTTAGGCTTAGACTTGTTTTTACTGTTTACTCGTTGCACCTGCTCAGCAATGATGCACACAGCATCTGAAATCTTACTTTATTAGTTGTGCTCTGTAACCTTCACAAGCCTTGTGTACGGGTGTGATACTAGATGTTTCTGCTACAGGTAACTGCAAAACGGTTGAGGGAGGTGCTGTGGAGGGAGAGGGATGCAGTTCAGGATTTTTTTTTTTTTTACTTTTCAGACTGTGGGAAGAAATGGTTTCATGTTCTTTTCACATTGCAAATAAAAATCCTATTTTTGTCATGATTTTTTAAAGTTATTTTCTCTTCTATTGCACATGCCACCTCTCTTCCTTGTTCCCATTACTTAAATAATTGTGACTGACCTGAAATGGCTTTCAGCAAAATGAAAGCAACTGGGAGAAAGTAAAAATGGGATTGCTGACCCAGTTTGCGTAGTAGCCTTTAAAGCCTACTTTTTATCAATCCAGCTGATTATTTTTGCATGTTAGTGATACTTATTGTATTTGTCTCATCCTAAATGAATGCTTTTGCTCTATAAACAATCCAACTCCCTTTCACGCTCTTTGGAAAGCAAAAAAGTCCCAGGGATCCAAAGCCCTCATATTTAAAAACTTCATATACTACCAGCTCAGGGGTTCTTCTAGCAAACAGCAAATCATTGTACTCAACTCTCAACGTTCATTGTACTCAACTCTCATCTCATTCTCTTTTTCACAGGAGCTTACAGTGCCAGTCAAGGTATAAATTGCATCCGTGAAGATGTTGCTTCATATATTGAAAGAAGAGATGGAGGAGTTCCTGCAGATCCAGATAACATATATCTTACCACTGGGGCAAGTGATGGCATTGCTGTAAGTGTCAAAATCAAGCCTGTCTCTTCCTGGTATAAATTATAAGTCATTGGTTACCTTCAGAAATACAGATCTCTGCTGAACATCTGGTCTCACAAACTCCTGTGAGTTTGATCTAATAGATACAGAAGTCACACTGAATTAATACCAAATACACCCAATTATGAGGATTTAAGGTGCCAGCTAAGAAACAGGCCCATCAAGTCTATATACTGACCAGTATACTGGCAAGTCATATATACTGACCAGTACCTTTTGTATAGGCAGTGTACGCTACACACTTACTACAATATCGATACAGGAGACAGACCACTGAGACTGAATGATGTCCTCTGTAGTTAAAATGCATTAAGCACTACAGGTATCAATCCATGGCAAAGAGGTGAGGAGTCTTGCAAACTCTTCTTCCTAATAAACTCTCTGCTAGTGCAGATTAATGCCAGTGAAAATCTCAAAGATCCATTTCAATAGCTATCTTATTTGGGAGAAACTTTAGGTTTTGGCTTCAACCAAGGTTCAAAGATGGTAATCAGTTAAGAGAGGAATAACCGCCTCTGTTAGATTTTTTACTTTACACAGGCGTGTTTGCTGATACTACATCAACCAATAATTCTTTGCCTTATTTATTTATTTTTATTTTTTAAGGCAGACTTGTTTGTTAAAGTTTGCTGTTGTTGTTTTTAAATGACATCTAGTGGTAGAGTTCAGAATGGCAATGTTCGGACAAAAACAGCTCTCCACATGACTTTAGAGAATTGGCTTTCCAGTTTCCGATGCCAAGTGTTATACTGGCAGCTTGTCAGGAACGGCAGCACAGCGCATCAAATCTGTACCGTGCTTATTTGATTTTGCCATTGGTAAAATGCCAGCAGTACAAAGAGTCTCGTTATTTGGAACTTCCAGGATAGAACAACTATTGTTCCATAACCTGGGGGACACAGAGTATTAAAGACTTAAATGCAAAATTTAAAATAAATTCCTGATTACACTTGTTGGATGCTTGGTATTTTTAAACTAGTGGTGGGTATAAAATGATGTTGATTATAAATCATTAGCTTAGCAACTGAATGAGTATGTGATGAGAGGCACAGAAAGGCAGAATTTGTTCCAGAACCTTGGGAAACTTAAAGGGTACTGCTGTTACATCCGAAGAGCTATTTCTGCTTTTACACTATAATTACATGTTGGTAAGGATGCCTGCTCTGACTGTACCTGTACTTTAGTTCTCCACGGATTCTAAAAGCAAGAAATCTTTCTCCTGCCCACACCAAATGTACGCTTTTATCTAATTCACACATAAAAAGCCTACACAGACACACAGCTGTTGGGAACAGGTAAATCCTCTGGACTTATCCTAGCACAAGCATTACGTTTCTGCCTGTGTTTTCTGGGCACAAATTACATATTACTTATTACATAAGATTTCCATCCTAAGATATGCAGACTTTTGCTCTCTTGTATTTCTTGAACATGAAAGCATAATGCCAGTCTCTAGCTTTGGTGCCACCTGGCCACTGTTGCTCCTAATCTGAAATAGGCCTCTCCATTGCAAAGGAGAACCTCCATGTGCCCCAGTGCTCTGATTTTATTTCTTGGCCTCTTGTGTTCACTGGGACAATACGAGTGGAAGGCAATGAGCAACAACTAGCTGAGGCTTCTTTGCTTATAACTGTAACTGGGCACAGTAAAAAACAAACATATACTCATGATCTTGATATTCCTTTTTCCAACTTTCCCTCTAGCCTTGAGCTCAGTTTTTTTTTCTAGACTTTGAAGTTGATCAGACATCATCTTTAGGAGCTGTGACATGCAGAGGAATTCTCCGAAGCTCAGTTAGACCATCCTTACCCAGTCATAACTTAACTTGAAAAAAATAAATACTCTTTGATGTAAGAAAACTACCATCAGCCTTTAGAAATCTATCTTAACTCTAGATTCTTTTAAGAAGAAAGATCAACATATTCTAGAACATACTATTAATTCTGATTTATGACTTTTTTTAAAAATTTCTACTTTTTTGCCAGACAATATTAAAGATCCTGGTCTCAGGAGGTGGAAAATCCCGAACAGGAGTGATGATCCCTATACCACAGTATCCCTTATATTCAGCAGCCATATCTGAACTAGGTGCCATCCAGGTGAACTACTATTTGGATGAAGAAAATTGCTGGTCTCTAGATGTGAATGAACTTCGCCGCTCCTTGAATGAAGCTAAGGCATATTGCCATCCAAAAGTCCTCTGCATCATCAACCCAGGAAATCCCACAGGTCTGTACTGGCTTTGCTGTATTGATGTTTGTATTGATGTTTTTCTGATACATATTTTTTTCTCTTTCATTCATTTGACATTGCAGGCAAATCCAAAATACATATCAAATATTTAAAGCTGAGCTCTAGAGATCAGTACTTTATGTAGGATGCTCCAGCATACTTCCAGAGATTTATTTTCAGTATCATGGAATTCCAGCAACTTGTGGAGAGAGAAGGGAGCAGGTTCACTTCACTGCATCACATTTGAAGTCATTGCTTCCATTTAACTTCTACAGTCTTGTGGAATGACTTTCAGTCACTTCTGGTCTGTATCGAGGATCTCGTCCCTAAGATGCCTGTAAGACAATGACTGCAGATGACTCTGAACTGAGTGGCAAGCACTGCCTCTCTTGGAAAGACTTCTTTCTTTGCATCGTTGAGGTTGCTTAGTGAGAAGCTAGCTTGCACTGTTCCAGGTTCATTTGAGCTGTGGAGTTGCAGCTATTCTTGCATGAGCTGAACCCTGCAAGGCAATGTTTTGTCTTCCACACTCAGTGGGAAGATTCTTACCTAAACAATATTCGTGCAGAAATCCTAAGGCTCCCATGGGATCAAGTGGAACCTTAAACAGTGTGACAAATACAGAAGGACCAAGACTCCTGCACCAAGCTAAAAGAAATCAAACTTTCAGATCCATTTGCTTCAACCTATTTGAGACTACTAGGACAAGACAATTGTCAGTTATCATTATACACATCAGCATAGTGTTTATTAACATTGTTTTGCATTACTATTAGTGGCTTGGGGACAGAAGGAAACAAAACTAAATGAGTGTAAACAGCCGTAAGTGGTCTTCCTGCTGCTTGTCAGGTGAACTGCAGTAAAAATCTGTGTGTATCTATTCATGGCTCATTTCACTTTTGCAGAAAGTTGGCTTGAGTCAATACATCTTACTTGAGTCAGGAAGGCACAGTGTCAATTACTGTGGCTTGGCTCACAAACAGGAACACAATAATTCAACTCCTTGCAATTATCTGTCAAACTTGTGCTTAAACTGCATTGTGAAATAACCTGTTTAATTATTACACACGTGAGCATTTCAAATGATCACTTATACACAGACTACTCTTAGTAAGTTACTGACGCTCATGCTTCCTTTGTTTGGGTTGGACTAAGTTGGCTTGAACCATAACACCTCCAGAAATGTTCCTTGATTTCAGACTTAGTGAATTGTATTCTAAAATTCAACAGCCCCTTTCTGAGACAGAGGGGTATCTTATTGAAAAGGTAGTTGTCTAACTAGGTCTGGACTGAAAGATTTGTCTGTATGCTCCACTAACTTTATTTTTCTTGCTTTAAAAATCAAACTATAGGACAGGTACAAAACAGAAAGTGCATTGAAGATGTGATACACTTTGCTTGGGAAGAGAAACTTTTTCTTCTGGCTGATGAGGTAAGGCTGTATTCTGTTCCCTCAAAAGCAGAGCTAAGAGTAAGCATAAGAAATGTAACTGTTCCGTATGTGGTAGTGGTGCATTTTAAGTACAAAAACCAGATTCTCTGTTATCATATAAAGACATGGGCAAACATGCAAGATTATAAATATCGGAGGGTTAATGAGAGGCGGCTTGATCTGGATTTCAACTAGAGAGAAAGCATAGGGGACACAAGCAGAAAAGCTGAGGAAGAGACTGACCTAAAAACCTGTGTGATATTCAGAGCACTTAAAATGAAAGCAACAGAAGGAAAAACAATTTAAATGAACAAGTAAAGGATAAATTATATAAAGAAGTTCACTGTTTTTCCAAAGGCTAAACTATTAAATATGGCTACATGAGATAAAACATATCATTACAGTAACTATTACTTAACAAAGAACCTCGTGTCCTCTAAAGGCTTAAGTTTCAAGTGTTACAACTGTTTCTTCAGTGCAGATCTGGCTCTCTAAAAGGCCCTCTTTTATCCTTAGCTGGAGAAACAGAGTACATTAACGTCTTCTGACTGTTCAGGTTTACCAGGACAATGTGTACTCTGAAGGATGCCAGTTTCATTCCTTCAAAAAGATTCTGTATGAGATGGGACCTGAGTACTATAACAATGTTGAGCTGGCCTCTTTTCACTCTACATCTAAGGGATACATGGGCGAGTAAGTCTGTTTTCATTTATTTTTTTTTTAATTTTATTTTTTTAATTTAATTTTTCATCTTCCCTGTTAATCTGTTTAGACAGACATTTTGCATTAGTGACCTGAAGGTAATCCAGTGTCTTCTATTGATTTTAATTAAAAAAAAAAAAACGTTAAGAAAAAGAAAATAAACACATAAGCAGAGTGATGAATTAGCCCTGTGGTTTTCAATATACTGAATAGTACAACATTGAGTGTGTTTATTTCAGACACCAAATGCCTCAGTTCCACAAAGCTGAAATCCTACAGTCCTAAACCAGACCTGTGATAAAGGAAAAGAGGCTCTCCAAAATCCAGCGGAACAGCTTAAGAATCACTAGGACATTTAAGATTACAATTGTTTGGGTTTGGTTGTTCTGGAGAGGAAGAGATGGAATAAAAAGAATGTTCTGATTAAATGCATTCTGTGATGGCCATATGTGCTTGTTCTGAAGAGAAAACAGTCCATGTTAATAGTTAACTTGTCCAACAGGGAAGCCACATGTACACTATTTTCCCTGTATGGGATACTAGAGCTTAATGGCATGGTATTTAGTTCCATCTTAAAACGATCGCTATAGCAGCTGTTTCAACAGCTGTATGTTACATATTGCAAGATCTTAACTGTCTTTCCACTTTTGCAATTATTTTCATTGCTTTTCCAGTATTTATACGCTTGGGGCCAACTGATCTTTTCTGTTCACTCCGTAGATGTGGCTACAGAGGAGGTTATATGGAGGTCATTAACTTGCACCCAGAAATGAAAGGACAGCTTGTTAAGCTGCTTTCTGTTCGCATTTGTTCTCCAGTCTCAGGACAAGCAGCAATGGATATTGTAGTAAATCCTCCAATACCTGGAGAAGAATCTTATTCCCAGTTCATAAAGGTCAGCGATAACATGCTTACTCTTTTGTACATTTCCTAAACCTTTCCTGAGTACCGTGAACTCCAAATATGCACAGAGACCAGACTTTTTTCTTCAGTTTACAGAACTATGCAGGTGTGGTTTTGTTGTTTGTTTGTTTTTATATTAACTGAATTTATCTACCTTAAAAATAGTTTTTATTCCTTTTATGGTTCCTTTGCTTAGGAGCCAAAGAAAAGCTAAGAAGGCATTATCAAATCACCTCTCCTGCTGCTAAGTTCAACTTTTCTTCTGCGTTTAGCATAACAAAAAATATACATGTATGTATTTGCTTTTACTAAAATCCAAAGAGGAATGTAAGTTCAAACAGAGTTATAAATTCAGCCTTGTTCTTAGGTATCCAATACCTCTATACACTGAACTATATGGCATTCTGTGTTAAAATATACATATATTTTTTTTTCATCTGTATAAATGAAACAAAATATGGCTTAATAAATTACAGTACTGAGTCAGACCAAAGGTTCAGGTAACGTGGTCTCTGAAAATAGCCAGGGGTGGGTGCTTAGAAGGAAAAACATAATAAAACAGGGCATGCAGATAGAGGTTTGAGCAGGTTATTGTCTGCCTATAACACTTCATAGTTGTATCCTGCTAATGCCTTTTTTTGCATTGCTGGCTGTAAAAGAAAGACTGGATTTAGGAACATCACTTGTTCTAAAAGGTCAGCAAAGTCCTATAAATGCTTAATTCTGGGTAGGCTACTTGAAGCATCCCTTTTTTCTCTAGCATTTTTACTGCCACTACAAATACATCAAACTGAACACCTGCCTTTTAAACAGGAGAAGGAGTCTGTTTTAAACAATCTTGCCAAAAAAGCAAAACTGACAGAAGACATGTTTAACAAGGTACCAGGAGTTCACTGCAATCCACTTCAAGGAGCTATGTATGCTTTCCCACGGATCTTTATCCCCGCCAAAGCCATTGAGGAAGCAAAGGTCAGTCATCCATTTTTCCCAATCCATTTTAACCTTCACATGCTTGTGCCTGCCACTTTTAGTGTTGAACTTTTATTCCAGAGGTAGAGTAAGCCCATGTAAAAAAAAGTACTTCATTGGCTATGTATGATCTCAAATGTAACATGACCTTGACTTGAAGTAAACAGAGCATTTCTCCACATTTGTAAGACATCCAGGTTGAGAATGCTAACCAGGGAGGGTAGTGTTAAATAAATTAAGTCACAGGACAGACAGGTAACTGGACCTGTGCACATTCCAGATTGCTGCCCCTGCCCAGGCTAGGTCAGGCCAGGTTATGTTCCTGGGACTGTGACCAGCTGAGCACTACTGACCCTGTAAAGAAGCCACATTCAGCAAGCATGGGAAAGAGAGAGGGAGGTTGTCTTACCAATTTTAGTTCTGCACAATAGCTTTTTTTTTCCTTTTTTTTTTTTTTCTCACATTGGGGTCAGTCAACTGTATCACTCAATGACAAGTCTTGTTGTTCCTAGCTGGAGCTCTGTTACCCAATATGTAACATACATTTTTTAAAGGGAATTAGAACTATGCAGCTGAGGACCAAAACAGGGCTCTTTCTGCTGATTCTGTGACAAGGTGTATGACCTGCATGTATGTAAGAACTTCTGTAGTTATTAATCAGGGGACTTTTTAGTCAGCAGATAATTCACGGCAAAAAATAGTAGCTGCTAATAGAACTGGAACCCACAGCTCTAATTTCATTTTGTCAAATGTCAGTAGCTTAGATTTTTGTATGTACAATTTTGAGACTTCTGACAAAAAGCTACAAGCCAGTCAAGGAGTAAAACAAAATTATATAGAAGTTTTTTTTTTACAGCAAGTGTTTTATGTAGGTTCTTCACCCTTGCTCCTCCATGAACTACTGTTATTTAATTGTGAACTGTATAATTAGGAATTGTTCTTCATGTATTTAGTAATAGAATAAAAACTAACAATGCAAGACAAGGTTTCAGGAAAAAAAAAAGTCATGAAGTGAGTTATATTTATTTGGAATATTTTGACTTCATTAATTCCAAAGGCTCATAAAATGGCACCTGACATGTTATATTGCATGAAGCTTCTGGAAGAGACTGGAATTTGTGTTGTACCTGGAAGTGGATTTGGCCAAAGAGAAGGAAGCTACCATTTCAGGTACAGTTTCTGTTGATTTTAAATTAAGGGAACTGTAATAAGCTAAGCACCATCCCAATACTTTATTTTCTGATTAAATATAAGGAATCTTATTTACATTAATGTTGTCTCACTCTACTGACATTTTCTGTGGTTGAACAGCTAGGTTGAACAGACCTGATCTGCTAGATGAGCTATTCAGGTTTTTACAGTGTTTTCCCAGCTTGATGACATAGCTTTATTCTATTTTTATACACTGACATTTGAAATGTCTTCTCTACAAATAAAAACAATAATTAGTAGTTTATACTCTAAGCTTTAAAGTTGGCTAAGGCATTAAAAGGCGGAGGGGAATTAAACCGTGTTTCGATATGGAGAAATCATGTGAAAGATGCAGTACCTTCTCCTATAAATCTGCTCTACACACACTGAATTATTTTGTTTACTGAAACAAGAAATTGGACTAAATCTTTTAATACCAAAGCTGAATATAGACTCCATTGCTCTTGCTTCCAATAAACATTATTTTATTAGAGTCAAGCCACTGATAGCTGTGGTTTGTCATGGAATTTAGTCTTGTTTGGTCTGAAGCAATGTAACAGAGGGTACCATTAGCTATGCTAGTTCAGCAGTACAGATAGCTGAATTAGATCTCTGGGTGCATGCAGCTCCAGGGAAAAGCTATTGCAAGTCCATCCCTGTGCATGTGTGGAAAAACGTGTTTATTTTTTTTTTTTTCTCTGTAATTCTTGCATACAGGTCGCTAACTCAATGTGATCTTCAGATTATGCTGAAGGAAAAGGGGGACTTAAACATGAAGTGTGGGATGTTACATTGTTTTAATTGTATTTAATTTCTCAATTCAGATAGAAATGTACATCTGCTCATAACCACCAGCCCTTCATGCTAAACAAAAAGTACTTGACATAACTGCCACCAAAATGGAAACTGACTCACTGATTTTTCTTCCTGATAATGTTTTGTATCACTCAGCAAAAAAATAAATAAATCTCTAATTCCTATACATTAACCAATGGAACCTAATTGCTCCCGTTTAATATTTGATTAAAGTGTAAATGCAGAAAATTAGAGAGTCACATCAAAACAGATATTAAAATTTACCCATTACTAGCAGTGCCCTGAGATAAGTCAACATCTGTGGCAAGATTACGTATTGGTTTGTTCTATACATTGGATATATATATATCTATATATTTTCTAAATATTATTTTTCAGAATGACCATACTTCCTCCAATAGAAAAGCTGGAGATCGTACTGGAGAAAATGAAAGACTTCCACATAAAGTTTCTTGAAAAATATGCATGAAACTGCTGTGGCTTTTTCTTCCATCCCCTCCCCTTCAAGGTGAACGCAGGAAATGAACAAGAATCTGTTGAAAATGTGCTGTTCATCTAATTAAACTAAATTCAAAATAGATAGAACCTATCTCAGATACAGCTACAACTTACTGGATTGAATTTGATGTCTGGTAACATACGACATTGTTACACCAACTTTTTTTTTCTTTTAAGAGGAAGGGGAAAATGAGAAGAGAACGGTGGAAGAAGGAGTCAGTAAATGATTTTGTGCCTTGATTGGAAGTTACATTCTTGAACTTTTGACTCACCAGGTTGGGGAAAGGAGTTGGTCATGACATCTACTACTGTTGTTTGGGGGGGTGTTTTTGTTGTTGTTGTTTTTTACAAGACAGAAATGCTTGGAGCAATTGTTTAGCTAGGAACATGATTCCCATTTTAAAATTCTAAACAAAAATTCAGAAGCCTACTGCAAGGTACTACAAGGTACTGGATTTTTTTTTGGTTTTGTTTTTAAGTATGAAGTGTTCTCTGGATCTGATCAAATGTGTAGGTACAGCATGCTTATTTATAAAAATCACTGGCAGATGTATGTAGATATTTTTGAACTTCTGTTAAAAAGAAATCCTGCCATCACAGCATAATCTGAGTGAATATACAGTTTTGATCACAGGAGTGAATATGGTGTCTGTTTGAACCCTATTTGTATGAATCTGAAACATAATGAGGAATATTAGCTTCTTATTCATATACTGTTGTACTCTTATTAAAACACAGCTAAATCAAGTCATCATCTAGGAGTACAGCTGTATTACTCCGCTAATCCATGCCAGTTCCACTGAACAGAGAAAGAAGGCTTCAGTTTGTCTAGAGTTGGAAGCCGGACACCTTCTGCTAGCACTGGTAAAGTACTGAAGAAACATAGCTTCCTTCCAGTATTCAGCCATGAAGGCATTAACATTTGTCAGGCTTAGGCTCAGCATTTCACAGAGTTTATTCATTAAGAATATCCCATTTCATCTAGTCATTAAATGATTAAAGTAAATCCATTGTAATGTCTACCAGCACTTTGTTAGGCTGTCTTTGTAGCTGCTTCAGCATCCTATGCTGATCCAGGTAATACTAAAGCAAAGGGCTAGAGAATCAAGATATGGATAAAGGATGTGCCAAACCATTATGCGTAGAAGACAGATGTTGACAACAATTGTCCTTGCTACAGCAGCCACTAGGCTATGACGCAGCATTGGCAGTTGGTATACTCCTCACTGCTCCTCACAGAAGTTTGTGAGAAGAAACTTAGCACTTCTCAATCGTCTACCAGTGGACACAGGTTCAAAAATGAAAATCACATGCTGCTACACAAAGTAACTATGGAAGCTTGGGGAAAAAACATTTCACAAAAAAATTTACTTTCATCCTTGATGGATGAAATGATTTCTGGGAGGCCAGCAGACAGGGAACACTTACATTGCTACTATCCACTGATAACTGCAAGCTTTTATCTGTTAGCAGTCTCCCCTTGGCATCCTTAACATGCACTAATAAAACAAATTTATAAAGTAAAAGTGTAGTAAGAGGTTAGAATGTTGATTTAAAAATATGACAAATAGCTTTTTCCTGTTCTAGAAATGTCTAAATCATATCTGGCTTTTGACTTGCAGATTGAAGCTTGTAGATTGAAGCTAAAATCTAACAATGGGAGTTAGAATATTTTTTATATTTTTGTAACTACAGCTTTTTCATTGGGATAGTATTTGTAATTTAATAAATCGATAGATTTTATATTTGCCTTGCATTTGCACCTGATACTTCTGGAAAAATGTAAAGGTTTACAAGTTTCTAATGATACTTTACAGGTGTCAAAGGCTCTTTGTTTTAAGTCAGGACAGCAATTCTTACACTTTTAAATCAAAATATAATGGCATAAACTGAGTTTTTTTTTTTTTTTCTGAACATTCTATTATGGTGCCTTTTATGTTTCTGACATTATAAGAAATAACACTGTTCTTGATGCATCTCATATGGAAGGGTGGTGATTTCTATTGTCCATCCACAATATTTGTGTGTACTGTGATAAGATAGATGTGCATTTTGTGGATCAATCCTGTAAAGCTAAGAAAGGAGGTTTATTTCCAATGTCTGTGAAATATTTGATTGATAACAGACAATCCTTACTTTCAAGTGCATGCTTCTAGGTTTGATTTTGCTACAGGTGCTCCTTATAATGGTATTTTAGATGTATGAGACTTCCAAATAATAAAGCACATGTTTAAAAAGAAAAAAAGAAGAAAGAGCAACAGTTCTCCATTTCCTATGCTACTGAAACAAGATTCCTGGATTGCACTATGAGGCATTTAACTTCATGTTGAAACTAGTATTTACTTTAATCCATGTATTAGATCGTTAATTTATGCATCGCTCCTATTTATGGATTAGAAATTTGATGGACTTATCACAAAACTATTCCTCACCAGTGCAGAACTGAACATACAGATGACCTTAGACATACTCATAATTAAATATTTATCTTTAAGGAGCTGTAACCAGGAGTTAAGCAAAACAGATTTATTTCTTCATAGAGAGGATCAGTCGTTCAAGACTGAACAATTGTGGCCTGAAAGGTTTGTTGAGGGGATTGTTTGGTATTTTTTAAATTATTTTTATTTTTTAAGTCATCTTACGTGGTTTGTGTGAGATTAAACTTACTGAGCAAGATGATCTTGTCTTTTCTGTAGTGATACCTCAGAATTACTTTAGCGATGTTTGGTAATTCAAAAGAAAATACGGCTTAGGGAAAGGGAAGCTAGTCCTTCTTACGCGTATAGCAGCACCACTAAAACAAAAGCAAAAGCTGGCTATATCCTTGTTTGTGTCAGGTATTGGAGTGTTGTCTGGAACTGAAGCGTTTACTTGGGGGCATTTGTCTGGGGGCACTGGGGTGGGGTTGTTTGTTTTACAAACAAGAACATGGTCTGATCTAAAATGGTACTACGAGTTGTCAGTCTGAGTTTACAGCTTTGTTTGAGTGATGTAGTCCGTCCCATCTGGTGCAGCAGATCCTGAGGTTGTGCCAGTCATAAGAAGATATGAAAAACCTACTAACTTCAGAGAGCTTACAACATGAATTGTATACACTGTATGAAGAAAACCCTAGTGTTTTACAACATTATCTAAATTCCTTTTTATGCAGGTCCTCAATCAATAAAGAATACAGGTTAGATTACTTGTATAAAACCTAAAATACTCAAACCTCTGGTGTGTTTTTTTGTTATTATTATTTGGATTCATATAAGGTCATACATTTCTACACGGAATTACATTTTTAAGAATATAACTTTGAACATTTTAATACATTCAGTACTGTGTGTATTCTTGCCTATCTAACGCTCCACACCATTACATTTTTCTCTGTTCACCCGAGCAGAGTTTACACAAGTTGTAAGGATTTGCATAATTTGCGGCAGAACAAGCAGTAAGATGACGAAGCACGAGGCCACGGCTCTCACATGAGGTCCCTTCTACTCGAGCAAACGGCTTCCCAGCGCCTGCCCCTGGCGGCAGCACCAGCACCGCCACCAGCAGCACCAGTACCATCAGGACCACCGCCACCAGCAGCACCAGTACCATCAGGACCACCGCCACCAGCAGCACCAGTACCACAAGCGACTCACCCCACCGGACGAAAGCGGCCGTCGGCGCTACCGCCGCTCCTCCGGTGCCAATGCCAGCAGCACCTGCTTCAAAGCAATTCATAAAAACATATTTTAAAAGGAAATTCCCATTTTTCTCCACCAGGAGAAAGCGCCTGTGCGTGTGTGCGCCTAAGCCCGCCCACCTGCTGCGCTGGGCTCCTGTCAGGACGCGGCAGCCCCGGCCCCCTGCCCTTCTCTGTCCGTGCCCGGCTCCGCTCCGGGCCCCGGGGCTCCCCGGGACGTCCTCGTCGCCTCCTCTCTCCCTCCTGACGAGGCCGGCCAGGGCCCCCCGGTGCTTCCAGCCCCCGGCTCCGGGCCGCCCCGCACCCTCACAGCCGCCAGCCCGTGCTCGGGGGCCAGGGCCGCCTGTTATGGCCGCCCCCAGGGCGTGCCCGCCCCGGCCCCGGGGCGGAGCGGGGGGAGAAGCCCCCGCTCTTACAAAAGCTCCTGGGGTGAGGGGCCCCTCGTTTGTCCCGAGGGGTCGCAGCCATGCCCCTGAGGAAGCCCCCGGTCAAACGGCGCAGCACCGACTCGGGCGTGGAACCCGACCGCGGGGCGCTCTCTCAGGAGAAGAAGGACCAGCGCATCGCGCTCTTCCTCAGAGACTTCGACCAGCAGGGTAGGATCGGGGCCCAGGGACAGACCCGCTGAGGCCGGGGAGAGGCTCGGGGCGGGTCGGCAGAGCTCAGACCCCCAGGAACGGCCCCCGCAGGCGCCGCCGCTCCGTGAGGGGCCGCCCTGGCGGCGGCTGTGGGGACCCGGGGCTGCGGAGGGGGCCGCGGCCCGGTCGCCTTCCCCCAAGTGCCGGCCTGAGGCGTTCGCCGTGTCGCTGTGCTCGTCGGGGGCAGGTGTGCGCTTAAAATGTCTCTGCGCCGCCCGTGGTGCTGCCGCGCTCCTCCTCAGAAGGTGGGCACCAGCGTAATCTGCTTGTTTTAGCTAATGTCAGCATTTCGCAGTCAGCGTTGTTCATCGATCCGCCCTGAAACAGGCACAGCTGCGCGGAGCTGCTTTAACTCGAGGCTTGCTTGCAAATCACTTTGACTCCAAGTCAAATCACCGTATCTAAAACATTAAGTTGTTTTATGCGATCCAGCAGTGATTTTACGTGGGAATATTTAACACACATGGCAATAAAAGCCCATTTTGTTTTAAAGCTAAGGAAAGCATCCGGGAAATGAAGAAAGAACTTGATGCGCTCTTGCAAACAGCTGAGAAGGCATTTACAGTGGAGCTGCTGAAGATACCACTTGCCATCAGAAAAATGAAAAGAAAAGACTTGCTTAGTAAGTATGTGTGATGAAAGCATTTGGTATTTGTGAGCAAAGCAGACATCAGTACTTCTACATGTACCCTCGACTAATGTGAGAAAAAGCTGCAAGCTGGGAAACTTTTATGAAAAAGGTTTCTTTGACTGCTGAGTATTTTAAGCTGATCAGCAGTGGTGTTACATTGCAGGTGACCAGTCAGTACTCTTGTAGACTGATCTGTATAACGCAGGGTGTAGAATTAGTAGGTAATAGTTTGGTCTGGAATCTTCCTTTGCTTGCGCTCTTAAGTCATCTTACTTAGAGCCTGAAGAGACAAGGAGTGATTACAAGTTTTTAGTAGTGTCTGTGCTTAAAAAACTTAAGAACTGCTTTTCATCTGAACATGTTCACCCTAGCCCCAGAGACTGTTTTGTCTTTCTGTTAATCTGAAGTCCTTGACTACTGAGCTTTTCTTATGTAGTGTTTATGGGTGGTGATGCATGAACAACTTTAATTTTAAGCTCTTTTTATGCAGCATTTTAAGCTGTGGTGGACAGTCAGCATCTGCTGAGAACTGATGTTTTTGGAATCTTCCTTGCAGCTGAAGTTGCAGGGGCAGCACACAAAGATCAAACCTATGACTCTTGAAGACCTTGAATTTGCTGTAAGCCTTTGTGCTGAAAGCGTGTTTGAATGCCTTTCTTGAAAGCTTCTACCTAAAAGCATTAGCTTTCAGCAGTGCCGTGCTTTTTTATTTTTCTCTGAAGTCAGGCTATGTAATATGTGACTAAGCTTAGTATACTTCTAAAGATTAAACATACTGAAGTAGCCTAAGATTTTTCTTTATTATTGTTTTGTGAACTGACTATCCTAAAGGACTTGTTAGCTAAGATTACCTATTTAAGCAACTGCAATCTGGAATTACTTATTCAATTTCAGTCTGTAAGATAAGAACCTGCAGATAACAATTATGCAAGTAATAGTATATGAACAGGTTATACTTGCTTGTGTTACAGATTTGCAAGGAAGGGAAGAAGTGGCTCTTGCTGCTGCAGTGGTGAGTGTGTGTTTTGAAACTTTATCACACCTTACAGACTAGAGATCTTTTTTTCCTGCTGTAAAGATTTCAGGCAAATGATTTTGTCTGGCTATATGTTTAAATAGAAGACGAGATGAAAAGGCTATGTAGCCACCCATGGTGCAGTTATGAACACTACCTAGAGATTTAGGATCACCTGTAGGCGGAAATCCGGATGTTCCTGAAAAATAAGCTGGCATTTAGCCAATCCTACTTCTGTCACTTACTTCTATGCCCTTTTGTTTCACTGCCTTCTGTAAGATAAAATGCATTTGCTGGGTAAAAACTATTTACCTCTTTGTTGGATAAACATTTTATAGAGCGACTCTTCTCTAGAATCTATACCATCTGTACCAAATCCCAAACTGATGAGGACCAACAGCAAAAAAGGCAAGACACTCTATTAATATATATCTTTGCTCTTAATTTTTGTGTTATTTTAGTGGTTTCAACTGAATATTTGCAAAGTGAATGTTAAGCCTGGAGAATATAAAAGGGTAAAGTGTGTAGCTAGAAGTATAACATACAGGTTCCCCCATTATTTGGTGTGGAGGATCATGAGCTATGCTACTGTTCAGGTACTTGAAAACATGAGAGTTTCCTGTTCTTTGGATTTATCACTGAAAATAGTGAGAAGAGACAGATTTAAGTGACTTGTCAGTGCATCACAGTATAACAGAGGAGCTGGGAATGTTATCCATGTTATCTCATAGATTCTGCTTTGACCTACTGTTCTTGCAGGTTTGCAAGGAAAATACCATTCCTCTTTGTAATCCAAACTGTGATAAGAAGGACAGTACCACTGAAATGCAGTTCTATTTTATCTGGGGGTTAAAGGGTTATCTAGTGCCTTTTAACTCTCCAGTGCGTCACCGTGTCTGTGACAAACACACAATTTGCTTTGAACTCTCTCCCAGGCAAATGACCATCAAATAACAGAATTGATACATGACTCTGAGTGGGTAAATAGCCTTAAAGGTAAAAAAAAAAAAAAAAAAAGGTGTCTTATGATCTTCATGAGATCTTTATTTTCCTAATCTTTCTAATATATTTCCAGTTAAGGTAACTACAATTGTTGAATATGAAGATGCCAAGCATACTTCTGCAAAGAAAATATCTAAAAAAGTAAGTTTGTCCTAAATAAACAACATGAGGGTTTCATCTAGGTCTAATCAGACCTGCTATGAACCCTGCTAGGTCCATAACCAGGCAGGCAAATGACCTGTTGCTTGTTTGTTTGAAAAGTCAATTGCTTCAAATTCAATTTAAAATAAGTTAAGCAAGGCTAAACTGCATAGTGTATTAACTTCATAATAAAATACGGGATCTGCACTTTCAGTAATTCATTCAGACAGACTTTCAAATACTGACGTAGTCCTTCTCTTTTGATTTTTGAAGTCTTGATGGTTTGAGGAATTGTTTTGTTGAAACTTTTTCTAGTTACTGAACTTTGTATTAGAATAAATATTTTTTCTATGTTTGTATGACTTACGCATTTTATCCGTGTTGCTCTCTAAAACAAATAGCAAAGGTGTATTAATTTTACCACATCAGTCCTTCTGTGGTATGCAGTGCCTCAGCCAGGCACTGATGTAAGTGTAAAGATGATGACTCAACAAAGGCAAAAAGATTCTGTGTGGAGTTACAGGCACTAATTATAAGAAGGCTACAAGTTGGAAGGGTGTATGTTAGAAAGGCTGTTGTTTGTACTGAACTTCAGTATGAACAAACATGGTTTGACATTTTAAAAAGTCTCGTCTTAGAATGCATACCTGCCATTTTAAATATATGTAAAACTATAAAAGACAGCACTATAGGGCTTACTGTTCTTTTTCAACAGGGAACTCTTACAGTATTCTTCCCTGGAAATATCTATCATGTTACCTTAGAATGCCACTTCTGTTAATTGCAGTCTAATATGCACACTTTCAGGTATGCAGAACAAAGTCACTGGTTTCATTGGCCTCTGGTTTAAATAGCAAACTGAACCCTATTTCTAGGTAAGTCTTGCCTTTGATAACGTGTATAACTTACTTGAACTTAGAAATGCTGAATAGAATTACTTTCACATACAGTAGCTGAGATTTGAGCCTGATAAAAGTAAATCTGATGCAGATGCCTTCCACAACCTGTATCAGATGTATTGTAGCGATGTGAACCTTGAAGAAAGCACCTCTAGCTGACAAAAAGATGTAGTTCTCGCTCACTGAACAGTGCCCAGTTGTGAACGTTATCAGTACAGCTTTCCAAACAAAATACCTAGTGGAATAGAGTGCATGAGGGAAACATCTTTGTTGCTTCTTGTTATGAGTAATAAACTGCTGTGTAACATAGCTGAAAGGAAGTTGTCATTAGGCGGGAAATAGATACTTGCGAAAGCACCTTAAACATACCTACTACTATGATGGACCAAATTCAAGTCTCACTATGAGATCTAATGAATTAAAAATAAATAAAAAACCAGTGGGTATCTGCATGAAAAAGTTCTTTGAGATGTTCCTGTTCTACCTCCGGCATATATACTTGAACCCACTGGCACTTGTTTTGATACATTCAAATTGTATTCAGAAAGACAATTGAAATAATGTATCCAGCTGCCTAAAAGAAATTAGAAAGCCTTAGCCACACTTAATCCCAATTCAAGAAAATAATTTATGGGATTTTTGGCTTGATGAAATCGAACTACAGAAGGCCGCTTTGCCTGGGGAAGTCTAGCTTTTCAGTTTTTGAAGGCTGTGCTTATTCAAGTACAGTAACATTGGTCCAAAACCATGCCTTTACAGTATGTTCAAAATGTGTGTGGGAAAAGGGGGGGGCAAAAGGAGAGTGTGAGGTAAATTGCTGTCATCCAAATTTCTGTGAATGGAGTTAAAACCCCAAACTGGAAAGAAATTGCTCTGTTATATTCATGTCAACCACACAGAACAAATGTCCTAAGAACCTAAAATTAAATCACCTAATTCATCCAAGCTAAACCTACACTAGAAATAGATGAGGAAAATAAAACAAACCAAGAAACAAATCACTATTTTAATTCTTTTATAGGTCTGTTCACTCTTCTGCAAGCGTGACTGAGGCTGTTAAGACTGTTGCCTCTGATTGCAGTGCTACAAATTTAAAAGCCACGCCAAAGGCATCTAAAAGGTAAGGAGTATCAAGACACTGTATATCTAAATTAATGTAAATCTAGATACTAATCAATCATTATCATTCTAGATTTACTAGATCTTTATGGTCTGCCATTAACTTTGGTAGTGAGGATGTGAACCAGTCACATCTGCTTTGAGTGTGGGTGTTTACTTAGGTTTTCATGAAGGTACAGGATGCAATGTTGTAACTGAGCCAGTTAACACCCACACATACCAAAAAAAAAAAAAACCAAAACCCAAACATATTTATAATCTAAGTTCTATTCCCATCTACTGTTCTTTAAAGATAAACTTTACAGCTTAGACTACCTCTCAGAGCATAAGCTCGATTAAAATGTGACCAATATGCATGCCCATGTTTAAAAATAACTGACGATCAGTTCTTTCCTCATTGAACTGTTCAGGTTTTCAGTTGCCATTCTCCATATACTACAGAGTTCCATTTTGGCAGAAGTCATCAGATTGCAGTGGGTGGAGAGAGAGGAGGAAAAGCTTGATAGTTAAGTGGGTCATGGAACCATCACCTTTCACCGTTTCACCTTGGCTTACTATAAATGTCAGACTTGTTGCCATGCAGAAGATAACCAAATCTTACATTTTTGTGGAGTAAAAACAATTGTATCAGGAAAGGAATTCAGTTACTTTGTATGACATAAGGCATGCCATGTACCTCAGAGCTAGCAGCTTCAGTATTTCTTGCTACCTCCATTTGAAATGGACAGACATGCTGCAAGTCTTATCTTAAACCCAGAGGCATGCAGTTTCCTCTTCCCAAAACTGTTCATTCACTGTTGAAATTGAAGAGTGGATATTCTTGTTAGTGAGAGGTCCAAATGTCAGCTTGCCCACTGGCCTGTAACAAGGACTTAGAAAGTTCCTGCAGTGTTTCACGGTCATAAAATATTACCTAGTGGTGCTTCTGGCAGCACTGGAAGAGGCAAACACGATTGCCTTTTTGTTACGTATATTTGCTACGACATACGTTTGTTTCATGTGTGAAAATCTACAGAGCATAGGAAGTTAACCTTGAAGTAACATTTTTTTCTTGTATTCTAGTATTGGACTACAACAGACTGTCTCGAGAACTGCACCTATCAGTGGAAGAGCTCAAGGCATGTTACTAAGAAGTAGATCAGTACCCCAACACAGAACTGTTCCATTTGTAAACATTCCCTTGGCTGATGGACAGGTATCAGACTTCTTTTTAAAAAGTTTTTTCAACTTAGAGTAACTAAACTGTGAATCATGTAATACTACTAATAATAGCTGTTGTTATCCTTAAATGAGATGCTGCTACGCAAAAGAAAGAACAATTCCTAAAATTCCACAATGTAGCCAGGAAGCACATTGCTTTCAGAAAAATAGGCCATGCAAATAGAAAATTTCAGAGTAGTTTTTTTCATCTTAAAACTGTTTCTCTTCATGTTTAGACGCTCTGTATGGCTGGTGGAGACCTCCGTAACATTGATGTCCAACTACTAAATCAAGATACAGTACAGCATATTCATAACTTAGTGGTAAGCTTAAACCAATAGGCTTTTACATGTAATTATTCAAACACCTTGTCTTAGATTTTCATGTGAGACACTGTTATGGATGTCAGCTCTAAGTGCATAATCCTTTGGGGTTGAAGCCTGAATTTGTTGGCATAGGTTGGAGGGAGAAATAGGGTAAGGGAGGAACAGGGAGGGGAGAACTGCTGCACATATATAATGTAGGAAAGAGCACTTAGAGAAGCATATGCAGTTTGGTAACTGCCTGGGGGAGAACAGAAGCATAAGCTCTGCCTTCTAGATTGCTCTGTTGTCTGTCCTTCCCTGGGTGCAAGCTACCATTCTCTATCCCATTCACAGTGACTTAAAAAGCTACAGCTGAGTTCCAGTTCTTGTTACAATCTATTATTCTATGTCCCTGAATAAGTTCTTGAATAAGAACTACTCCTAATAATTCTCTGCTGTATTTGAAATACTAACTACCTGCATATAGTAATACTAACTAACTGCATAGAGTTCCTGACTTTCCTTAAGACAGACTTTTAGATGAATTAATCTGCAGCAATAAATATTTGTCTAGGTGTAAGGAATATTAGTCACTACAGTCTTGCAGGTATTAGGATTCAAATGCAGCTATAATGAGTTAAGATAAAGACCTAGAAGCTGTCTTATTTCATATCCAGGTCCTGCCACTGTAGGTAGAGAATAGGGAGTGCTTGCTCACTACTTGCTTTTAGCAATGGTGATTTTTCTATTTTTTATAAGAACTGTTTGGTACCTTGAACTATTTTTTTTCCCTCCCTTTAGAGTGAGCTGACTGTACTATATGGAAAGGCCACAGCTAAACCAAATTAATGGAACTGTCTTCTGACTCACGGAATGTGTGACATCTCTTGCTTGCCTCCCCTGAAGTGTTCAGAGAATGTTTATGTCTTAATAAAGCTGTATACTGCCCAGTAAATGTTTTATATCAAAGCTTAAAATGTGATGTGTTCTTTTCTCTGTAAAGCATACAAATGCAGAAGAAAATTCTTCCACTTTCTCAACTTTATAAAAGCTTAATTAGCATTTTAGTTAATTCATAATAAAAATGAATAATAGACTGATGGAGAATACAAGCTTTAACTCCGATATTCTAAATATTTATGATTGGCTATATAAAAAAATACTAGAGAGCTATTTAAGGTCATTTTTCCATGCATGCCACAACCAACATAGTTACTACTGTTTGATTAGTTTACTGTTCATGGGGTCTTCCCACTGACAATTGCCTTGAGTTCAACTCAGGACTTAAGCTGAAGTGCATGTTTTGAAGTGCTTGAATAAAACATGTAATAAAAACTTGAATAAAACCATATAATTTCAGTTTGGTGGTGATATTTGCAAATTTGACACAAACAATTCTCAAGTCTTGTGCTATGATCTAATATGTAAGAGCACGGTAACTCAGCTTTCCTCTGAAGCACTTTTTTTCTAATGATGTATTTTTCTGAGTAACTGAAAAGATTTTTGACATCTCTTCACCATGCCAGTCCCACAGTAACTGCTTAAATATTTCTAGAACTTGAGGATGCTCTTGGCTTTTGCTCTGCCAGTAGGGGCTTCAGCTAGTGTTTTCACCGTGATAAAAGATTGTATGGAAGAAACAGACTTTTAAAACTTAAATAAAGACTAGCTTCTAACAGTTCTTTTAGTTGTTGGAAACAAACTTGTACCCCGCACTTCACTTCATTGTAGTAGGTTTACATGGAGCAGAGGACCATAGGGGTGGCTTTTGTTAGAAGGATCTAGAAGCTGCCCCATATCAGGTAAGGGCCCCACTGCTGACCAGAGCTGAGCCAATAAGGGATGTTGTTTTGCACTCTGTTGTTAAGACAGGGAAAAAAGAACTCTGCACCACACAGCAGCTGGGAGAGTGAGAGGAGTGAGGAACAGACTTGCAGGTGCCAAGGTCAGTGAAGAAGGTGGGGGAAAGGTGCTCCAGGCACTGGAGCAGAAGTCCCCTGGGGCCTGTGGTGAGGCCCATGGTGAAGCAGGCTGTCCCCCTGCAGCCCACAGAGTACCACGGTGGAGCAGGGTTCCACGCTGCAGCCTGTGGAGGAGACCACCGTGGAGCAGGTGGGCCTGCACCGATGGAGACTGCGGGCTGTGGAAGACCCCTGCTGGAGCAGATTCCGGGCCAGAGCTGCAGCCCATGGAGAGGAGCCCACACAGGAGCAGGTGACCTGGCAGGAGCTGCTGCCTGTGGGGAAACCAGGTTGGAGAAGTTTGCTCCCGAGGGATGGACCCCGTGGTACGGACCCATATCCGGAGCAGTTCTTGAAGAGCTGCTGCCTGTGGGAAGCCCATGTCGGATCAGTTCGGCAAGGACTGCATCCCATGGGAGGGACCCCACAGCACAGGGGACGAGAGTGATCGAGAAGGAGAAGCAAAGAAGCGCTACAGACTGACCATAACCCCCATTCCTTTGTTCCCCTGCGCCGCTGGGGGAGGAGATGGAAGAGGACAGAGGAGGGAAGGTGCTTTTTGGTTTCTTTGCTTTGTTTCTCGCTTCTCAAGCTTACCTAGTAATAGGTAATAAATCTTACTATCTCCCTATGCTGAGTCTCTTTTGCCCATCACAATAATTACTGCACTATGTCCTTGTATCACCCCTTGAGCCCTTTTCATTGTATTTTCTCCCCGCTCCTCTTTGAGGAAGGGGAGGCTCAGCCACCCACCCGAGTAAAACCACCCCACACTTAGTGAAACCATGATCAGGTATTTCAACTAAGGAAAAAGAGAAAGCTTCCTAGGACATGGAAGACAACAGTAAAGAACATTAAGTTAAAATACACATTTAAACCTGGATTATTAAAAAAAATACACCCACTCTCACTTGGTTGCCAGAAAACAGATGAATAAGCCTTTCATTCAAATTACACATGGAGAAATCTATAGCATGTCTTCACTTCATGTCATTAATGAAAACTTAGTTCTGAGTAATTAATAGTTTAATCTTAATTAACACCGATTGTAACTTAAATTGATGAACATCACATCACCATGGTATCAGTTTCTGATTATTGAAGAGAAATGGATATTTCAACATGAATAATTCAACACTCCTGTACAACACTAGTGTATATGAAATTACAAAGCAAATACTGGAACCTGAACTTGTAATTGCAGTATTTCACAATTGCTGGAGCCAGGACAGCGTTAGGTATGGCTTTGAAAAACAGGTCAACACACCCTTTGTTGTGGACCTAGCTGGGGTTTAGGTATGGAGGTAGTGATAATACCAAAATAACTTACTGTTTAATCCAGCCTGCTCTGTTAAAGTATCAGAGTTTTTAAATTTAATAGCCTTTTAGTCACAAAGCTCACTTAAAGAGCTGGGGAAGCATTTCCAGGCCCTCTAACAAGGCAAATTCACAAGATACACTAACAAAGCAGAGCTTTTCAATCAACTGAAGTCACTCTTGTATGACCAAGCTAGGAAGCTTCTATCGCTGTTCTTACCTCCTTTACACCAATTGTTTTAACTTCATACTTCCATTAGCCTAAGGCTGTACGGGAAGGCTATAGCTAAAAAAGGGTTAGTAATTAAGAAGTCCTGATGTTCAGCTACCTACTTAATATACAGAAATTTCTAAGGCTTCTATAATATTAAGTCTGGCATTTTTCCCCCAAACGGCAGTGATTCTTGCTCCGCTGAGTACTTTTAAATTTCTGTGCAAAAAGATCTTCAGACTTTTTTTTTGGTGACAAGAATCACACCACTGGCAGCAGCTTAGCAATAAATATTCACCTGTGAACACTTTGGCAAATTAAGCACATTCAAGAGGAAAAATACGACTTTCCATAAACGTCAGCTTCAGGTCAATTTTAGTCGCTGTGCATGTGCAACTGAACTTGCCCTGAAGTAAGCTAGGCTAGAGCTCTTTTTTCATTCTCTCAGATTTTTGATACCAATATGATGACATGAAAAGAATGTTAAGAGTGGTTTTACTGCAGCTCTGGTGATCACATTTTCTTCTGCCAGCACAGGGAATACTCATTCCTCTACAGTACTGCCTCTGAACTAAGTGCTCTAGCTGAAGCTGTTTATTAGACAATACTCATGTTTATTTTTCATGGGACAATCACACTGACCTAGTTAAAGTATTAATAGCTGTAGTAAAGCGATGAAGTCTAGCCATAAACTAAAAAGCATTAGTTACTGTAGTAGTATATTACTTCCAATTTTCCTGTTGGAACCAAGGCAGTATAGATGTTAAATTTATAGATAGTTTTTACTGCACTGCAATTTAGTAAAGGGGCACCCTCTGAGTAGAGGACACATAGAATAAAGGCGATTCTGAAAAAGCCACCACATAAAGATGCTGCTGTCAGAAGCCTAAATGAACACAAACCAAACTTGACTAGGAACACAAACAGAACTTGACTAACTCGTACTACAGCGATAAACTCTACATTCCCTCACCCTTCCGTTCAGTATGCTGCCACTACAGTTACCATGAAGCCCCTCCTCTACCGCCGACCCCTCCCAAAACAAATCAACAATTTGAAGATCAGAAGATAAAAGTTTACCAAGGAAAAAAATAGAAAACTACTACGTAAGAGCACAAGACAAGTGTGTTAATTATTAAACACTACAACTTAAATTGATTGACTTCTTGGCAAAACAATCCAGGAGAAGGATCACCATGTAACCATGGCTTCATGTGAAATCAACTTGAAGTTCTGGTAAGTAAAAATAAGCAAAGATTCACTAGATGAGACTGCCACAGTACAAATCAATACTGAAATACAGCTCAAACAGTACTCTATTCTTGCTTCAGTTTTAGAATTTATGACAAGGATGTTCAACAACACACCAGTGCCTACCGAAGTGGATGGAAAATCTTGGAGTCCCTCTAACCTCACTGATTAATAGGTGTTTGGGTAACCGTTGACATTTAAGTTACCCTTCAGCTTTGTAAAGGGGTATCTTTCAACTTCCTCAAGAGAGAAAGGAACTAAGCTATAAAAGTGGCTAACAGCAACTCACACACTGTTCCTTAATACTGTAAGGAAATAACATAGCTGTACTTGATAATTACTTAAGATTTTTTTTGACTTTTAAAATTAAAAGTATACAAAACAGAACAGGACTGCAGCTGGGAAACTCAAGACCTTAACAATTAAAACAACAAAAAAATGAAGCTGCTGAATAAGTACTAAACACAGCTACATTTAGTATGCTTTGAGGTCAAAACACTTTGTCAAGTACAATGCTAATCTCAATCTCTTTATGAACTATGTTAATGCAACCATAAGTTGCCGGGCATCATGTTCACTTTTATAAGATACTGTTATTGTGGGATTTAATCATCTTATTAAGAGGTTTTGACATTTTTTGATTGCACTCAGAAACCCTTTTTTCTTCATATGAAGGGGACATGGCTGTGGCCTCCCCCATGCTCATTTAGTCATAACTTCATTTCAAGAGAAGACTTCTACTCAGCACACAATTCCTATTTAACTACAACCTAGTCTTAAAGCAGCTTCAGCCTCCCTGTTTGCAAGATGTCCACCTGAAGTCAGTTGGTACAAAGTACAGTTAAAACCACTAGAAAAGTAAAAGTTACAAGGCAAAAGAAATATATTATACACCAACTGCTTTTATTTATTTCAGAAACCGTTCACAAGATGGTAGAAAAAACTTACAACCACTTCTAATTTAGTCTTCCATTGTTCCCAGTCAGCTCTAAACCCATTATGTGCAAAGCCCATTTACCATGCATCTAGATGATAGATACAGGCTATGAAATTCTTTATTCTACTCGTAGCAGCTTATGCAGGTGCAGCCAAATACCAAGCCTCAGGACAAATTGTACACAAACTTTACAATGTAGAATTCGAATTTAAAATATGAAACCTAAGATCTACACAAACTGGTAAAAATCAAGCACAGATACGAGGACAAACTTAAAACCCATGTGAAAAGGAGTCTCGTCTTCCTTTCAAGTGCTTTATTCTGCTACACAGTCAAAATGAAGATGTAAGCTTTGTGGTTAGTTTAAATTACACTCTGTAGATACTATAGACCAATTTAAAAGTTACACATACAGCAATAGATGTCCATTGGTTCATCTGGATTACTTATACAATCCAGTTGGATTGTTGAAAACAAGTCAGGCAAAATTTGAAAGAAAATCCTTGTGCAACTTTTTAGACAAATGTTTACTGATGGGCACACTGTACCCCAGGTCCATGATGGCTGCTTTCTTCATCAGAACTATCGTTATAAGCTTCACGTCTCTGGCCACCACCTGAACCACGAGTGGTATCAAATTCCTGAAGATCTACCTCTTCTGCATCACCAATTACATTGGGAAATTCTGGTCTAGCTGGCAGAAGATCTTCAAGTTCCTGCCCCAAAAAAGAGAAGTGCATTCAGTACTGCACCAGCAGGTCCCAAATAAAACGATAGTTCCCCACAACTTCAAAACTCCTTCTCAGAGCAGGTTTGGTTTACAAGACTAAGCTGTCAGCCTTCCAAGTGCATAGTCATTTAAGAGTATTTGTATCAACTGGAAGACATCTCTTAAAAAAAAAACACGCACCAGCTCCACATGTTGTCAACCAGAGTGCAATCAGTAAGTACAGTTGCACTCTGAAAACTTATCGCATGGTAGCAGAAAGATAATTCCTCCTGCTCTCATCTGCCCAATATCCACTTCGCTTTTAAAAATGGGTTCCAGAAACTTACACTTGAATGGGTATTTGAAAGTTCCGTGTTCCCTACAAACAATATTAAAGGAACGATTTAATTGTACTTCTACCCAAATTTAAGCACTGAAAAACAAGTACAGGGGCTACAACACAAACACTTTGCATAAGCTGTCCAATAAGACCACAAAGTTTATGCTTGAAAGACTACTTACTGAAAGCTTCTCTGTGCTAATCCAGTTATTTTCAGGAAACTGAACATCAAATTTAATGTAAAGATCCCCCTTCTCAAAAGGATTGCGATACTGTGGCATTCCTTCACCTCTGACTACACGAACACAACCTGTAATTCAAAGAAGTGATCTGTAGAGTGCTACTTCAGAGTAAGTTTCACCCTATCAAATTCTCTTCATTTCTCTAGCGTGGGTTCAGGTAACGAGAACAAGAACATAATCAAGTGTTTAAAGTGTTTAAGAATCACAAAAGCATGGTAAAAGGAGTTCTTATCTGGTCAGGCTTACCTGGTTCAATTACTTTTCCAGGAGGATATTTAACCACAATTTGGCGCCCATCAAGGTGCTTAAATGTGAACTGAAATCCACACAGTGCTTCAACAAGTCCTATCTTGTGCGTCATATGCAAGTCATTTCCATCCCGCTGGAACACCTGAAGAACAGAAATATGAGGGATCTTTTCTAGTACTAAAATTGTACCTTCACAGGACCTGTTATTTAGAATGCATTATTATTAACATCAGCTAACTTCACACTCTTGTAAAGTGTGAAAATGTCATCTAAGATAATGCCAAGTACAGTATAATATGATGGAAGGTGCAAATTAGACAAGGCAGATTGTATAGCAGTAGTGCCTCCTTATACCAAGGTCTTCCACGCAACCAACCTACAAACAAAGCTTATTGCTGTTTGCCACTACTCCCCCTACATCAGGTCACAACAACACATTCTTGTTTCTTAGCATTTAAGCGAGTTGCACACCTGCTTCTCCTAACTACCTATAGGGCAGGTTTTAATCCAGAGCTGTCCTTAAGAGATCTTTAAACCATACCACTTCAGATTCTTAATCAGAGTATGTTAAACTTTCTCTACTGGCAGATCTCCAAAAACATTGCTTTCATCACCTTTCCACTTCAAGAAAAGATTTTAAGAACATTAAAAGCTTGACTGAGTGTCAGTCTAGTTTTACTCAGCAGGACACAAGGTATGGTATTTTTCAGAATGGTTAATGCTGTAAAGCCAGATGTAGTTCATTAGAAGAATGAGACAGAAGTGTCATCTGCCATCTGGCATTTGATGCTGTCATGCATATCTATTTTGTATGCTTACAGATTGTTTCTCCCTTTTTGGCCAAAAAAAGAAAAAGACAACTGAGATTCCATGTTTCATCCAGTATCACAGGAGCAGAAGCGTAAGGAGCTTTACAAAACTGATTTTGACAAAGCAGCAGGCCTCAACACAGGGACAAGTTTACATAGTACCTAACCTTCAGATAACCAAGATATCCTTATAGGTGACAAGACCTTAAATTTGTATCCAACGCTATTCTTTCAGACAGAATGTTTTGATTTTTATACCACCACTCCATTCAACAGTTTCTTCCCCCAGAGTAAAATGCACCAATTTTCCTTCATAGTAACAGCTTGCTTTTGTAATAAAAGCATTCAGAAAAAGTCACCCCAAATTTGCCCTAAGAAAAGGTTTAACATAGAAAAAGATTCATATGCAACATTTAATTCAAAAGCACAACATATATACTGCAGAATATAATATAAAGCTTTAACAACCTAACAAACTGCTCTTGTATCTTAGTATTTTGTTAAATGGTCTGTTAATATCAGCATTGCATTTCCAGATCCAGTAGAAGACAGAAAGCACCATCTGTTCTGTCTAATAGGAGTTCCCTGCCATGGCTCAGAAGATTAACAATGTTAAGTGTTGCTTTTATTAATGTCACAAGCAAAGAAGATTCAGTTTGAAATCCTGAATGGCTCTTCACTATGCCCATGTCTAGCCAAGTCATTCTGAGAAAGCTGCAATTTATTAGCAGAGGAAGCACCAGAATCTGCGTGTCCTCTGGCTAAGACTTGCAGTCTTGCAGAAGTTTTTTCTGGCTCACAAATAAAGCCACATTACTTGCTATAGACCTATTAAAAGCTATTTCCCATCTCTCCCAGAGGTGCACAACATGATTTACTTTAAAATGAACGGCCATCCATATCACTTAAATATTAAAAGACTAGAACAAAAGGCATTTAAAATATAAACTGTAAAGTATTACCTCATTCTCCTTTTCTTGGAGTAAGAGGACAATATCACCTGGTTCCACACCTGGAGCCTGATCTGCTTCTCCACTGAATGTAATTCTTTGCCCATGTTTCATGCCTTTGTCTACATGAACTTCAAGTATTTTTACCTCTTTGATCACCTTCTTCCCTTCACATTTTTTACAGCGGTCTTTTTCATTAATTACTTCACCTAAAGATACAAATTTGGAGTTCAGACATTTCCACACTCGCATACAACTCTGAAGAAAAACACACTAATTTTCAAGTAAGCTGAAGAATGCATGCAAGAGAACTGGCTATTTAACATCGCTTTAAGCATTCCTCACAAGAAGAAAAGCAGGCACAACTTAGCCTGGCTGGGAGAAGAGGAAGGAAAAACTAAAAAGGGAGTACAAAGATACACATACACTTCCAAGCTGTCTTAGCAAGGATTTTGAAAAGTCAATGTGCTCTGGAGAAGAAAGGCAAAACAAGACTTTTGTCTACAATTTCTACCTTTCTTTAGGTCCAAGTTCAATTCCAGTAGCCCTACCACTCAACGTCTCTTTAAAATAAAGAACTCTGCATTCCATTCTTTGTTATGCTGGAGGATGCCCACTATAAAAGAAAGGATGAAGCTAAAACCGAACAGAAGTGCCTGCCCTCCCTTAGAAATTAGAACACAAATTTCAGACTACTTTACTGAATTCAGGAAGCTTAGTTCCACTGCTATTAACAGTGAAAAAAGGATTACTGGGAGAGCCACATATTGCAGTATATTACCTCAACACTGAAGTATTACATAAACGCAGCTAGTAAACCTGAAGACTTACACACAAAAAGGGGGCGAATACAGCTGGCCAAATCAACTGCATATAAGGGAAATATATAGATTCTCCTCCAGCATGGATCTAGGGTCTTCTGGCATATATGGAATTTCACTTTTATACTACTCCAAAAGTGAACAGTTTTTCACACTGTCACCTCTACCAAGGCATTTACTTTTTCCAGCAACCTTAATGATAATTATCCAACACGCCTTGACTTCTCTTCTACTTGGTCTTTATTTTTCCCAGTAAGTGGTAGTCTTTGTACAAAAAAGAAAAATACTATTTGGTCATATACTCTACAATTTTCAGTGCTTATTTACTGTACTACTTTAAGAGCTACAAGTGGATGCACTTGGCTTAAGACAAAATTTTCCAGCTTAAACCACACCTTTCTGTGAAACAAAGCACATTATGATGCAGCTGAAGCTACGTATTTGAATTGTGAAAACCATGTTCAAAAACATCATTTGTGAAATATTTTTACTTGCTACAAAACACAGCTTTGTAATTTGCAGGTATTGTCCAGAGTAAAATCTACAAGGTAGCATTACTACTGTGAAAACTGAAGATGATCCAAGTAGAAAGCACATGACGTACAGAGCACGTGCTGAACTTGTTCTCCCAAACACAACAGATTCAACAAAATCCTATCTTACAAACTTGAATTCAGTTTCTAAAAATGTAGGTTTCTGGTTTTTAACCTATATCTGTCCTTGGATAACAGGAAAAATCAAAAAAAAAAACCCTTCCATCAGAAACACTTCTAAAAAAAAAAAAACCAACAAAATCTTGGTCTTTAATGGAAGAATAATAGTAGCAAGTAACATTCGTGTCACAAGTAGGATGACTTCTCCATACTGGGACCAGACTGAGACCCAATTGACTAGATGGGGGCAAAATTCCCCTGGATGAGACAAAATTTGTTATACAATAAAATTACAAAGCAGTTCTTCCTAATAGTCAAGATACTTACACCCAAGCAAATGTATTTAGGAATACAGAATAGCTGCCTTACCTTCTCCGTTGCAGTCAGAGCATACAGACTGCATCTGCTGAACCATTCCAGGAGCCAGCTGTCTGATCATGATACGTACACCTCTACCCCGGCAAGCATTACATTTTTGAACAGCTCCAGCCTTCCCTCCTTGACTAGGATAGAAAGCAGCAGTTGCATGAAAAGCAAGCTTTTTGGAAACACGACAACATCTACAGCAGTAGGTTAATATGCCTAATTACACTGACAATTAGTCACCCCCCCCCAAATCCCTTGAATAATTCCAGTTCCATCAATAGTAAAATTCAAGTTCAACAGTTTTCTAATGTGAGAGCAGACTCCTGTAAGTTAAATACTGATAGAAATCTGACACAAAATATGCTTCATTATATTGTATGTCAACGAAGCAACCAGAGAACCTGAAAGTATAACCAAACTTACCCATTACATGCACTACAAAGAACATTCTTGCTAAGCTGTAGTTTAGTGGTCTTTCCATTATAGAGATCTTCTAAAGAAACTCTGCAAAATAAAACATTTTCTCCTGGGTTATCGTTTAACAACTTGCTTTCCCCACAAAATTAAAATACTCGCCCAGGACAAGTTACAGAAAAACAATTCTTCATAAAAAGACTAAATATGCCGTTAAAATAAGACTCCTGAAAGCATCACTTTAGCTTTCACAAGGAATCATTATTAAAAACTGTTCAGCACACATGAAAACAGAGATATAATCCCAAATTAAAGAGAAAAGCTGCAATATAATCAGCGGAATCAAAACCAGGTTAGTTTGTTTTCTCAATAGGAAACAAGCCGACATAGTATTTTGTTTTATTACAGTCACATCTGATTTTTTTCCAAGTTCTACCAAGCAAGTGAAAGAAGAACCTCTCTCTAGACTGTCCTGATGGTATGTATGGCACACACACTTAAGAATATACACAGATTATTTACTACTGTATTGAGCTTTTCACTGGAAAGCATAATGTACTCAGGTGGCTGGGGGGGGGGGGGAAACACACACATCCCCAAAGGCTATTTAATTCTTTAAATTCATTCACACTTTCTGATCCCCCCCCCCCCAACTCTTAAATACACTAGTGAACTCCAATAACCTTCATATATTGATAGACATTTATGAACAGTGCTTCTCCTAAAAGGATTCAAGTTGGTGGACAGAAATTCCAATGTATTTTGAGCTATAAAAAGGTTGCCTGGCATCAGTGTTTACAAATAACAAAACCAAAGCTCATTAGTGATATAACGCACAGTATTAGCTACTAACCTAAGCAACAAATAAAAGTAAACAAACTTGAAGCATGGTTTGCCAAACACAGAAAAGATGCAGCTTTACTTATAGGAGTTAGAAAGGAGCCACTCAGCAAGTAAAAAGCCAGTCATGACTGCAAGCAAGGATGTATAAAACAGTCAGATATGCTATTCAAGCTTTTTTTTTTTCCAAGACTCTTTCATTAGTTATGTAGTTTGCACTTCCAGCTGGTAAGCTATGAATGCAAGTCTTGACTTAGAGCCTCTGCAAGAATCCAGTAATTAAGCAGTGTTTGTCTATTTAATGCAATTTCAGATCACAACTTCCAAACATAATTGAAGAGCAATACCATGAAAAAAATGCCAAGTATTTACAGGCTAATAACCAGGCAAATCGAAGTATCGGATACAAGATAACCAAACGTTAAAGGTAACTCAAGATAACTCGAGTTTGGCTTTCTGGACTACATGTGACACATGGGTCTGAAAAGTAGGCACAGACTGCAGAATCTTACCTGAGGAGCATAAAGAACATAAACTAGATAGAGCACCAAACAGGAAGGCTTGAAAGTGAATATAAATTGCAGCATCAAGATACTTACTTCAGCGGGTGCATCATATCTTCTCCTCTTCTTCTACCATTACGACTTCTACTCTGACCACCCATGAAATTGAACAATCCACCACCAAAGATGTGGGAGAAAATATCGTCCATTCCACTGCTTCCACCGCTACCTTCTCGAAGGCCCTGTTCTCCATATCTATCATATAACTCACGTTTCTCCGGATTTGACAATACTTCATAGGCAAAGCTTATTTCTTTGAACTAGAAGAGGGACAGAATCAAATCAGTGCATGGTAATTTGTTACTTCAAAGGAGCATTTTCCTACTGTTTCTTGCCCAGCACAAACACCTGATAAAGGTGGCACACAACAGAACAATTTTCCACCCCCTTTATATTAAGGCAAGTTTGGACATCGTTGTATTACCTCTTGCTTTACCATAAGCAAATGACATTTTATTGCAAATAGCCACTGACGCGCTCTTTATTATTCCTAGCATAAGACAGTATTTGTACAAACAGGAAAAAACACAGGTACACAACACTGAAGTAGCCACCAGGCAAAAACGCAGTTATACACTATTGGCAACGACCGCAAGCCTTGTTAGGCGCTTAAAGTAGGCTCACACTTGAGCAACTTATTAAAATGCACATGAACACGTTTGTCTACAAAACAAAATCTTTTTGTAGTCATCCCTGCTGAGTTCTAAACAACCATTAGAACTTCAGTTCTGGTAGAATCAACTGAGTAAATTGAGTTAACATTTTTAGCTGCAATTAGTACGATGTCTCTAATACAACCTTCCACAGATACAATGTGTTTTATACTGCAGTTTTAAGTCTCTCCACCCGTACATTTTTCCACATATTAGCATACTTGTTGGAAAGAACTGGAAAGCGGGCTGTCCATCTTTCTGAAACACCTATGTAGATGCCAATGACAGCTGACATCATCTTGGCAGATGAAAAGCAGCAATTCTCCCTTCAGTATTACCTTCTCAACCAATTTGACACACTTAACTGGTGCATTTTGTCATAAGGTACATGGGGAGATTGGGAAGAAGTAGACGAGACATACTTCCCTCTCACATTTCTTTTATTTTATGAATAACCTGCAATATCCAGCCCCCAAAACTTTTGTTCAGTCCCTTAGATGCTACTGTAACAGCAAACTTCAATAGTTTAAAAAGAAGCCTTACTTTGTCACCTGCATTTGGATTCTTATCAGGATGGTATTCCTTAGCCAGCTTCCTGTATGCCTAGTTGAGAAAGGTACAAAATTAGTTTCAGTCTTGAGTAATCTATATCATCTCTGAGAAATTCAAGTAGTGTCTTCAGTAAGAAAAAAAATCCTAATAAAGTAAAAAATGAGTGTTTTGAAGTGACTCATACATTGAAATCGTACATTAAAAATTCTGACTTTACTATACACGTCAATTAACTACTCAGTCTTGGATTTAAACACAACTACAGCACATGATAGCTAGAACTAGTTTTCCTGCTTATCTTCATTAACTTGCATGAAGAACCACACTGGAAGATGTGCTTCATTAAAACGACGTACTCTGCAGATCCCCATCAAAATCCACAACCTCGGTTTCACCCATTCACGTCTCACCTCACCCACAGCAAGACAACAAAATGGCTGCCTCAGCTTCTCATCCAGCAGCCTACCAGTCAATCCCCACAATTATTTTATTCTTCCTTACCCATCAGTAATGGAAAGTTTCAGCTCACATTGAAATAAGAGTATGAGTTACAAGTGCAGAATGTACAGATCACTGCTTTTATTTAATTTCATCGTTCCAAAGTAGTAGGAGGAGTAAGCACAGCCAAATTTCCAGGAAAGATTTTTCAGTATGCTTTTTTTGACCAGTGCTTTGATTCTCAGGACCATGACTTCCTACAGCAGTACTTCTGTGTTGTTTTATACCTTAGAGGTAACAGCAAATAACAGGACTTCTACAATTTGAGCTTTTGACAGTAAGGACTGCAACTCTTTCCCCACGCCACCACAACATGCCCCAATATCTGCCCCCTGACTGTTAATAAAACAAATGCGTGGGTTTTTTTTGTATTATACATATTAATAAAATCTGCTACAGTGATGCAACTGCAAATAATTGAAACGCTCCAGTTCTTAAGGGTGTTTTTTTCACTAGCTCTCTTCCTGTAGAACTGAGCATCTAAAACTCCACAGAACTACAGCTCTAATAGAGCTCTACACACAAAGCTTTAGAGATCTCCACTTTTCATTTTGTACCAGGATAAATCAAATTCCTTTTTTCTATCTGCAATTACCTGTTTCCTGATTACCTTGAAATATTCTGTACTTACGCATGCAACCAAGAAATAAAGTTTGATAAGAAAATAATGAAACAAAACAGAAAATGAACATTATAAGCCACACATTCTAAAATATAGTAAAAGTAAAGACCAAGTTCATAGGTCTTACGGTACAAATTATCAGTAACAAAGCATAATCTTTCACAAACTTGAATATTCTGTAATAAAAATGGATTTCCCCCATATTTTAAGCAGTATAATTGAGAAAAACAAAACATCTAAACTGAAAACCCACATAATGTTATCTATTCAGCTAAAGACGATTTTTGTGTGGTGATCTTGAAAAATATAAAGACGGCTAATGCCTTTGTTTATGGCAGCATACTGCTTTAGAGCAATCCTAAGGACTACTCATGGCCCAAAAGCAAGCTACCACTATTTAATCAATCAGAAACAGATCCAGAATCAAGGCTTATATGAACACCATACTATAGCTTCAACAGAAATTAGTTTAAATCATTACTGTTCTGCCAGACCCTTTTAATCAAGCTATTATATATTTTATTAGTTTTACCTTTTCTATACTTTATCTAGGCTAAAATAATAGAAGAATAAAGCATCCACGTGATCTCTCTGTGACAATAAGAGATGGATGAACTTCTCACTGCTGTGGGCAGCCCAAAGCTTTACATGCCAAGACAAGCATAACGTAGCAATGAACATTGAGCCACACAGAGTATTGAGTGGAGGACTGCTGCGAGTTCTTTGTGCTTACAGGCGACAAGACACCCTTAAGAGAACTTAGTAAGGAAAAAAAATTCACTTGATTGTGTTCAGGAGTTTCTTGCCTTGTGCCTTCCACCTCTAACGCTATTTCAACACTGCAACTGCCTAACCCTGCACAAACTGGGCTAGCACACGCATGACGGGGGAGTTGTTAATTCCAGCACCACCCAGCAGCGGAAGCAGGTCACTGCTAGCAAACTACCTACTTAGTTATCCTCCCTCATGTGTAAATGGTGCTTAATTTCTCTTTGGAAAAAAAAAAAGGGGGAGGGGGGTTTATGCTGCACTGAGCGAAATGGATGCGGTAAACGATGAACCGGCTCCGAGCTCTCTCCTCGCTCCTTTCTTTACCTCACCTTGCTGCCCGCTGCCTGAAAACGACCGGATCCGTGAGCAAAGCGAGACCCCACCGAGGCCTACACGTGGGGCAGACAATGGCAGCGGCCCCCACCTGCTGCCGCACGCCCGTTCCGCCCCCAGGAGCCTCTCGCCGGCTGCCAGCACCGCCCAGGAGGCGGCCGGGCGGGCAGGCGGCGCCGCGGGGGCGAGACGAGCGGGGGCTCCCCCGGCGCCGCGAGGACCTGGCGGGGCCGGGCCGGGCCGGGCCGCGGGGAGCTGACGGGGCCTCGGGGAGCCCGGCCGGGCCCCGCTCCCTCCTCCTCCCCCCGCCGCCCTCCCCCGGGGCCTACCCGCGGCCTACCCGGCCCCGGCCCCCTGCCCCGGGCCCTACCCGCCTAACCCCCCCCCCCACCAGGCCCCAGCCCCGCCGCCGGGCCGGGCCCCACCGCCTGCGGGCCCCGCTCCCCACCTCCCCCCCCCCCAGCCCAGGGCCTTCCCTCGGCCCCGGGGCCCTGCCCGGCGGCGCCGCCCGGCCCGGCCCAGCCGCACCTTCTTGAGCTCGTTGTCGGAGGCGCCGGGCGGCACGCCCAGGATGTCGTACAGCTTCGTGTCGGCCACGTTCGCCATGGCGGCAGCGGGCGGCGGCGGGGCCGGAGCGGGCCGAGGGGCGGCGAGGGCGAGCCCGGGAGCAGGACGAGAGCCGCTGCCGACGTCACGCGCACACGCACCGCGTCACCGCGCCGCGACGCGAGAAGGGAGGGAGGGAGGGAGGGGAGGGGCCGCGGGAGCCCCGCCCCTTCGCCCTTCCGCGCCGCGGCCCCGCCCCCTCGGCCCACTTCGGGCGCCTGACCCAGTGCCGCCGCCTGGCGGCAGGGGGCGCCGCCGGCACTGCCGGCGGGAGGCGGGAAGGGGCCGCGCGGGGCAGAGCCCTGAGGGAGGGACGGCGCCGGGGGGGCCGGGCGGCCTCGGCCCGCCGCGAGGAGCGAGGCGCGCCCTCAGCAAGCCGTGCCCTCAGCAAGCCGTGCCCTCAGCAAGCCGTGCCCTCAGCCTCCCCGCCGCCACCCCGAACGCCGGCACTGATGGTGCCCCGCGCTGCCTCACCGCAAACGCCGACGGATTTTTCCTTCGGGCGCGTGTTACTAAGGCTTCGTTGGTTATAAATAGCGCGGGTGCCCATCTGCTCCGTGTTTTGTGGGGTTTTGCTCGGCTCCTGCGAGCTCAAAAAAGCACGAGTTGCCAGGCTAGGCCTGGAGTGACTCAGAGGAACAAGTTGTGCTCAGGCGGTGCTGGTGCCCCAGCAAGACACCACTTCTAGCTGGCAAATAAACAGCCCCGTCGTGCTTCATGAGTGCTTGGTCCTGTCGGTGTGGCAGCAACACCAGCCTCTCCTCACCTGCTGCCTCTCCTCAGGTGCGGCCACCTGGCCACCAGCCCCTCACCAAGCAGCGGCCACCAGAAAGCCCCAGAACCTGTGGCCAGTGCTTGGCTGAGGAAGGTGGAGTCGGCTGGGGCCGGGCCCCTGAGATGGGAGAGTACTGAAAATGCCCTCCTGGCTGCTCCCGGGGCAGGCCTAGAGCATGTCTGGGAGAGGGTACGCAGCAGGACCGGGTGGGTGATGACAGGCCCTGCGGAGAGGCTGCTTGGCCTGTGAGGGGGAGTGCAGAAAAGGTGCTTTGAAGTGATTCGTGTGTTTGAGGTGCAGAGATCTGAGTAGGCCTTCTGCCTCAGGGGAGCAGATCTGTGCACTTGGAGGCTTCTTTCCTCATCACCTGGAGGGAGACTTCATCTTTAGTTCCTATAGCTTGTGGTTGCAATGGCTGTGGTGGGAAATGCAGCCTGCTGCTGGTTTCTCTGCTCCTTCCTAGGCTGTTGTTTACAGAACCCTAAATTCCGTCATTGGGTTTATTAAGTCTGGCACAATCTAGTTTAGCACATCACGGTAATATCTGCCTTGGGTATGGTAGGTGTGGCAGCAGTCAAGAACTTCAAAGGGAAAAGGAGACTCTCTTTAGAGAGAGGAAAACAGTGACAGGTCAGAAACCAGCTACTGGAAAGACAGTCGCATAGACTAATTATTAGTCTGGCTCAGAGATATGGAAAAAGGAAAAAAAAAATCATAAGAAGAGGTATGTTTCTTCAGTGTTTTCAGAAGTTGTCTGCACAGTCTTCAATAACTGTGTGGATTAACATATGTGGCCGATGTTAGTAAGGCTTCAATATTTAGTTTTCCTAAATTCATCTTTTATTTTGGTAAGGCTGTCTGACATGCATACCTGCCTTGGTGATTTTCCTTTGTGCTTACTGATTTGTATGCTTCTAGAATTTTTATTTTTATTTTTTTTTTGGCATACAGGATTTTCTTATTAGTGGGCAGTCAGGTAGGAAGAAAAGTTATAAGGCTGTAGAGAAGCACTTTTTTTCTGCAAATCAACCTGATATGTTTAGGGGCTAAGCAGAATCAGTAGGACTGGTACCAGCAATATTTAAAATACCATAGGGTATCATGCAATTGTCTTTGCATTCAAAAATAAACAAAACAAAAGCAGAAACTGAAGATCAGGAAAGGTAACCTAGCTTAAACCAGTGGGCGCTACCCCTATCCACGTCCGTAAGGGTGATGTTCACCAAGTATGATTCAGCCCAGGCTCGCCCATCCAGTGAGCTGAGCAGCTGGCTCGCCACTCATGCCAGAATGTAAACCAGCGGAATGATGGATAACAGGAACAGGAGGTGAGCTTGACGTATCAGCTTGAGCCCAAGCTAATGAGGCAGTTTAGAAGCAGTGTTTGTATACTTGCTTCTCCTTTGCCAAAAACATCCCTGTTACTACAGTCCTGTTTTATGTCTTACGTAGCCAAATGCTAATGCAATGTGTAGTACAATAAGTAATAAGAAAATTCCTCAGGGATGAAACTTTATGTTCTATTTTGAAGTAGAGCTAAAAAACCACGAGCTTGGATCATTATTTTTGTATTAAGTCAAAATGTAGTTGAATAGCTTCTACCACCTACTCATGAGTTGTATTGACGGAACTTTTTAGGCACACAGCTGAAAAGTTGTCCCCTACTTTTTCTTAACACTTGCACATTGTGTTTATTTTTCTTTTGTATGTATGTATTATTAGCATTTATTTCTTTATTGATTTCCTCCAGGTAACTTATTAATTTAGTTTCTAATATTACTTATATTCACACTGTGATGAAAAGCAGCTATGCTAAAACTACAGCAGTTGCCGTATGAAGGTTTTTTGTTTGTTTGTTTTAAATGGCACATTTCTTAGCTCTTCAAGGTACTGTTTTGGCTTTAGAAAGGCTCCAAAAGGGATCATTCAAACTCAGTTTGTGTTTCAGACCTTCACGCGTTATTTGTGTGGTACAAATTGAGTTTCATTTTTCAGGTGAAGCACTTAACAAAGATTTTTAAAAAATCAAGTAAGAATTTATTACATTTGTCACTGGAGAATCAGAAAGAGCTTGGTCTCACCTTAGTGATAAAGAAACCCCCCACCCTTCAGAAACGTACCAAGTTCCCTTACATCTTTAACAGAGAATTCCTAGACAGGTGAGTATATGAGCAGGCATCGACTCCTACTTAAAAGCAGTGCTATACAATCAAATTTAAATAATCATAATAATGTGTTCTGCTTAAAAACTTCCTGAATAAGAATGCACCTATGCACTTAAAAATTACAGAGCCTAACTGGCCATTGCTTTGAACCTTTTTGTTATCCAGTTTCATCAGACTAGGCAGTTGGTATATTATATCCACTGTCTGATTTCTCTATTTTTTATACTATGAAAAGAAAGCCAATGAGGGAAAAATACCACACGGTTAACTAAGAAAGAGTGAGTGGATAGTACAAAAAGTGATCCACATCTCAAGTATACGATGATTTTTTCATTAAAGAATTTATCACTTTCAATTTTAAAATTTATATAAAAACAAAGAATAAGAATACACTTTTGGAGGACAATTCATCACAATCAAAGCTGAAAAACTCTGCTAACCCTGTTGGAGTCTCATTATTGTTTAAATTCCTGAACAAGACCCAACTTTCTTCCTGTTCTAGTGCAAAGATCTCAGTGTTGCTGGGAATTGGACTAGACAAGATGTTTTAAATCAGATTTGTATTTGGAAAAAGTGCTTCAATTTATTAGGATGTCCATTGCATGTAACAGCTCAGATGCAAGTCAAGCCCTTGTCATAATGAGAATTGGCCTTGCCAACTATTGTTATTTTTAATTATGTTTTCTGATATAAGTTATACTTGTTTATATATATGTGTATATATATATATATATATATTTTTTTTTTCCAGTGTGCAGTGTATCCTGTGACATTCAACAAAACCCAAACATACTAGCTGTAGGTATCTCATCTTTTAATTCTACTAACAATTTTAACTTACTTGCACTCTGGGAAATCTTTAGGCATGTTACTCAGAGGTCCTGTTGGTCCTGTCAATTTTGCCCTTAATTCTGAGCAGTGTGGGAATCGAAGGCGTGCTTAAGAAAAAGGCTACATCTTGTAAAACAAATGTAAAACCACAGTCTGTATAAAAAGACGTATTTGCACAGGTTTTGTACCTTCAGACTTAGTTTGGATGTAACTAAAGTTTGCGTATTCTTGAAACATACACTTTTAACAATCTGTCCTATTGGGTCCCGTTTTATGTAATATGTGTGAGCATCCTCTGTAAAGAAAAATATGTTCTTGGTTATTACTTGGAGGGCATATTCTGAACAAACTGCTTTGTTTCAAGGCAGGGTAAGAAGGATGCTTTCTTGTCAGGTAAGTGTGAAGATACTGTTGCAATACTTCTGTATCTGCTTATATTTCTCCTAAAATATGTTGCAACTGTTATAAAATACACTAGGCCCTCTAAATTTACAGTATATGAGAAGGTAACAACTGTGGGGTAAAGTGTGGTAAGCTAGGTAATGCTGAACAGGCTGTACAAAGGCTTAAGCAAGGATGAGAGAAAACATTAGAGAAGGTAACTGGAGACAAACATCAGTTTAATCCTTATTCAGAAGAGACCACAAATACCTGTGAATCATCCTTATGTAATCCCTAAACAGTCACATGGGGTATAGTTCCTTTTGCTTGCAGTTAAAATACAGGAAAAAAAAAAAAGAAGCCTGCTTTCTGAGCAACAGAAATCGGATAGTGTACTGGAGACTCGCTCTGTGGTCAGATCTAAGTTATGCTGTTACGGGGTTTCTAAAGGAAAGGGTAGGTGGGGAGGTGCGTGGAAGAAGGAAGTACTTACATGGGAAGGGGAAGCAAGGCAGAATGAAGAAATACAAAGTCTTAAGAATGCTTTAGCAAAAAATTATTTATGGCTTCTTGAGGTAACAAACTGCCTCTGAATGTGCTGGTCCACAAGAGGGCATACCCTTTAGAAGAAAGGAGCCGGCAAAGATGCAGATAACTAGCTCTTAATGTTTTGAGACTAGGACATACGTAGAACGCAATGGAAGCATTTTATAGAAGTAGTCGGCTATTTCTAGCTGGCTTACTCCATTAAAAAAAAAAAAAAAGGCCTGTTCTTTGGTCTACCAGTGATCTATCACTCAGCGGCTGTCTCAAAAAGCAGCCAGTCCAGCTTTCCATGGAATCTTGTCCTTGGACAAGATAAACACGTTCCCCAGAGCTGTTACTGAATTCCAATTCAATGATGGCTTGCGACTATTTCCTCTATGCTTTGAGCTTATATTTGTAATTATTCTTATTACAGCCAGGAGTCAAACTATTGCTAAATATGTTCCTTTATAGTCGGTGTTTAGGCAAAGCATAAGGAGTTTATTAGGAGCTGTTGGATATCAGCTTTTTATTTTCCATTGCACGTGCTCATGCTCTGTCTCAGATAAAATTGTTTACATGAAATATTTTACTTCAGTAACTTCCTTGAGTGTAAAGACTGCAAATAAAATATAGTAATGCTTCACCTAGTTACTACAATTACTGAAATATTTTCTTTTATACAGGAAAACAAAAGTTACTGTCTAGAGTTGTGTTGTTTTGCAGAGAGATCATCTGATTGAAGTTTTAGGTACCAGATGGGTTTTTGCATTTAGATGAAGTCAGAGAATCATCACACTTGAAGCTTTCTGGGATGAAACAATATTACAAGCTAGGATGATGTTTTCTGACCACTTTAAAAGTGCTGTTTTGAAGCTGTGTGCTAAATGGCAACTCTATTCTTATATATTTATTTCTTTAGTTTAACAGTCCATCAATTTGTGTCTTTGGTTTTGTTCTAAAGATTACTTCATAATGTTTTAGTCTTGCTCCAGATGATTTTAATCTGTTTTACGGTTGATTTCAACAGAAGTGAAAGTCAGGAGCTTTACCAAATGCCTCTCTAAGCTTTGCCATTTTGAAACATTTGAATATCAAGCTAAAATATGAATAGTTTTATCTGTCACTGAATTAATAATGTGGACTATCTGAAAGCATGGGATGTCTGCCTTTCTCTCAGCTACCAACAGAATCCTCCACCTTTGGGAACAATAAATGACTTACAAGAGGAAAATAATAAGATTGTTTTGCAGGTCCTCTGCAGTCTTAATAACAGAATTTGCTATTTATATACCTTTATATACCTGTTACCTTTGTACTCTGGTAAAATGTGGGAAAAATAAGTGTTAACTAGGCTGCCTACCCTTTCACTTCAATAATCACTCTTTTATGACCTCTTGTGAAAGATTTGCTAAGGGGGAAAGTGAGGAAATAGAATTTCTTGCCATTACTCAATGAACTATTTTTGTAATTCTAAAGGGGAAGAAAGGAGTGAATATAGAATTAAGTTTGTTTCGGAGAAACAATAACAATACTTTTTTTTTTTTTTTCAGATTTAGAAGTCTTCTTTTCCCTTGGTTGTCAGAGAAGCAGTCATCCTAGCATGAAAACAATTATTGTCGTTCCTCTTGAATATATTCAGATAAACTTCTGAACTTTGCAGTCTATTATTTCTATCAAGAAACAAAATAGTGAAGAAAAAAGTGAAGAAAATAGTTCCCCTAAAACAAGACACTTGAAAGTTCTTCTGAATTGGGCATACATCATTTCTGAATAAAGTCGAAATATGTAGTTCAAAAACATTCCCATTGCTTTCCCATTTTCATCATCAAATCTTTAATAAAGGGGGGGAAGGCCTGATATTAAACTATGTCACTTCTCCAATTTTATTTTTTAAAGTAATACATGCGCCGTGGCAGGTTGGGATGCTGCTGATCTTTTCAGAGTTGAATTCAGTTGACTTAAGTTTGTGAACTTTCTTACTGTTTTGATCCTCTTAATTCTTGTCCCCTTTTGTGGAAGAAATTCATATTTCCTGGGTCTGTATGCTTGTAACTCCTTAGAGAGAATGTCGATACGTTGATGAGGAATCAGCCCGTGTGTGCTGAGTTCTAGTTTCAGCAGCTGATACTGGGCCTCCTTCCATCCTTCCACTAGAGGGAGCTTTTGCTTGTTAAATAATTTTGCTCCTTTCCTTATGGGCCTGTAACGTGCCCTGACTTATTTTCCAAACAAAACTCTTCACTTCGTCAAACTAAACAGTTTTCAGTAATTACTCATCTCAAATTGTCTGGTTATGACAAATATCAGGACGTAGAATTATTTCCCCAGTAATTTCCCTCTATTTGAAAATAGAGGCTTGGAAAAAAAAGACTATTAGGCTGACAGTCAATTACATCAGGAATAATTTTGGTAATTTTGTATAAATTACTCTACTCTGGTAAATTTTGTGTAAGTTTGAATAATTTTCTAGTGGCTTCTGTGAATTCAATGAAGTGAAAACTTGAGCACAATCTGTACCACACAGTCTGGTCAGACAATCCAGTGCTTCCACTTTGAGGCTGGTAACAAAAATGCTAATAAGAAGAATTAAGGTAATGCTCTCAGAGAAAGGAAAAGAATGCAGTCTGAAACCTAGAGGTAATAGCTGAAAAGGAGGAAAAGGGAAAAAAAGGAGCTTTGTAAATGGCAGACAAATTGAGGTCAAAGGCTGAGTGGTATTTGCTATATAGCTCGAGGTAAAATGAAAGTTTAGGTAAGTGCTGTGTCATGGAGATTGGCTGCCAGAGCTACTTTCCTGTTTTTAATGCCAAGTGTAACAATCTCTCAGGAGCAGCTCATAAAAATAGCTAGAGCTTGTAACACCCTTCATTGTCTTTTACTGGAGACCACAGCATCGTGTGTGAAGGCTTTTCTTTACTTCCGGATCCATCACCAAGGAAACAGGAAAAAAACACAACTTGGGCATTTAAGAAGTGCAGAAACTATCTACTAGGGCATGAGAAAGAACTTTACAAAGAGGCCTGTATCACATAATCCTTTTTTTTACAGTTACTTAAGTGATTTTCTTGTGGGAGAGTTGATCAGAAAACATTTTGAACTTGAACACCCAAAATAAATGTTGCTGTTTTCTTACTCTTCTTATGAGTAAGACTTAAGAGTCAATGAAGTTTGACCATTTTGCAGTTCTGTAACTTCTGAGGAAATATTTTGGAGCCTTTAATTCAGAAAATGAGTGTAACTGAGGAACTCAATGGAAGATAGGGGAAACCTTTGCATTAAGAATATCAAGCGTGGTATCCAAGAGAAATAAATGTGGGATGAATCCTGGGTCTTCTGATTACTAGCTGAGAGGAAAAACTCAATTATTTAAAATACAGAATAGACTGAGATAAGCTTTTTCTGTATCTTTGTTGATTGTAGTAATGTAGTCTGTCATTCAACAGGGATAAAGCATTCTGCTGTCAAACCACTGGAATGCATGTGGGGAGGAATTATAGAGCAGAAAGTCAAACAAAAGATGATTTAACAATTATATTGTTTGTGCATGAAAAAAAGTAAAATTTTCGGTAATACATAAAAGTATTGTGTAGAAACCATAGTGCTTATTCCTGGCTGCTAAGATTGTCAGATTCTTAGGTGTGACTTACTCTTACTTCACTAAGAAACATGACCTTTCGATTCTAGTGTTAAGTTTTGATCCTAGTGTTAACAAATGTGTTTTGCCTTGAAAACTCCTGCTTGTAGGTTAGCATCACCTCAACAGGTATGATTTCAAGTGGGTTCAGTATTGTGGACAGACCTTTTAAAATGCATCCTTTCAAGAGACTCAACTTTACTCCTTCATCTTTCATGACCTACGTGAAAGTGCAGCTAAGACTTGTGGAAAGATCTGTTTTTTAAATTCTGTGTAATGTGACAATCCGATGTTTTGGATTCAGTGCAGGAAAAGCATAGAATGAGCATAGCAGAGGTGTTGCAGACTGGCTCCTTAACTATGTTCACAGAACTGTGAAGAAGAGCTTGTTGAGTCTGCACGCAGGAACACTGTGTGCATTACTAAGCGTTTGTCACCTTATTAAGCTTTAAAAGAGCTTGGCTTTTTGTTCGGGGAAAAATGGCTGAAAGCTTGGGGCCTTTCAGTCATTCAGTTCTACTGCTAAAACCAGAAACAATCACAGTTAATCAGACAAGCTGATTTTGCTCAGTCAATAGGATTACAGTACGTGGATTTGGCACACTGACAATTAACTGAGCAGCTGGCCTACATCGAATATATTGATAAGCTTGGAAATAAGATGCCCTGGTGGAGGTAAGGTCTCCTAACAATAAATATGCTGCTTCCAGATGGTGAAGTGAGTAATGAGCCCAGATGCCCTCCAGCGTTGCTCCAGCTCACAAACATTGTACCTTCAGCACTGCCTTTTCCTGTCAAGAGTAGGAACCTCTGGGCAATAACAGCTGAGTGCTCCTGACAGCAAGCATCTCAGCTAATGATGCATGGGTACAAAAGGGTATAGACTTGCACTGCCATAACATGTAGGAGAAGGAGAGTTCGTTGCCAGTTCTGAGCTGACAGAGAGGGCAAAGAGCTGGGCTACAGCACAGCATCAAAATGAGCTAAATCAAATAACAGCTTCCTCTTCCTACTGGCAAAAGCTGTGTCAAAAGGGTGATATGACTAGAAGAGATCAATAGAAGTGGGAGTTAACCTTTAGAAAATGATTTAGTGATTCTTCGGAAAGAAAATGTGCTGTGTTAGTCCTGAGAGATGAGGCATAAAATAGAAGTGATTATATAAATGTGAAAAATGATTTTTTTTGCTTTTGTTGTAAATATTTGCATGAAAGCTTGCAAAGTTAGAGAGCATATCATACTTTTTTCTCTGCTAGCTGTCCCGCAATGCCTTAGTTTTTTTTAGCTAGTTGTATATGAAATACACAACTGAACTGAATATTGAATAGCCAGGCTGGGTTTTGCTTACTAGTTAGACTGTCTGAGAAGAACCTCTGTCTCTAGAACTAATGTACTAGTGTATTAGCCAACTGTTCCAAGTAGAACATGGCAATGAAGGTTGTAGACTACTTTGCAACTAGAAAGACTTAGGGATTTCTAAATTTCGAGTAAACACGTGTCCCCTATGGTTATAGCGTCCTAAAGAGATGAGAAATTGTAGCAAACTGATTTTTTACTTTCTAAACTAGGATTGTAAGCCTAGTGTCTGCTGCTGTTCCGAACAGTTAAAGTGAGCTCCTGAGACCTGTGCACTAAGCTTCCCATCAGTTCTACCCCAGTACTAAATTTATTTTTGGAGCAGCAGCGAAGTGATTTTAAAATAGTTATTGAGACAGCTTAAGATCTCCTGTGCAACCAGCTTCACGCCATTCGCCACTCCAGTCCAATATCACTATGGATAGTAACAGCAAGATTTATGTATATATATTTTGTTACTATATTCCAATTTTCTTTCCAGTAAAAATAAATTTAACCATTTGGATGTGATAACTTATACACTTCTGCCAAACTTATACTAACACTGCTAAGATTAAAATTATGCTGGAGATAATAATAGCTCAGTCTTCCCCTCCCTTTTTTGCATTGCTTCAGTATGAGAAGGATGCAGCAGCTAAACGATACTTCCGATCTTGATTTGAAAGACTGACAGTTTCACTTCTCTGTCGGATAATGAAGCAAATTTCTGGTTTGAGATTAAGAGGTGTTGTATGTACATATTTTAAAGCAAAAATTGGCACTTATGAGTCTTATTAATAATCATAATTGAAGTCTTGGAGTATTGTAATGGATTAGGCAATGAGTAATTCTTCCTGTTTTATGCATAAGGACACTGAGACAAAGAAGCCACCTATGAAGATCATACAGGGAGTCTTTGTCAGAAAAAGGAACTTCCTCTTGGCTGTTCAAGGAAATTAGTAAATTTGATATGTGTATTCTTTAGAAGACACACAACCCCAAAATGGACCTTTTCCCCACCGATTCTGAATGAAATGAGTTGATAAATAAAGTATCAGCTAGAACTCTTTGTGCCAGTTATTCCCAATCTTGGGGCTGTGATGGGTGTGAATGGGAATTGGAAACGCAAAGGAATTTTTATGCTAAAATGTTGGGGCAGATAAGGTATCTGTTTCTGCAAAGTCGAGGGTTTGTAACATGGATCCAAAGCCAAAAAGAAGCTTGCATTCTTTTATCTTATGTAATCACAGAACTCAAGGGGTGGGTGGAGCGATGGCTCTGCACCACCAGGGAAGTGGTGGTGAACAGCAGGACCAGATGTATGGCAGTGCGAGAGGCAGGCCTGGCCACTAACTCCCGATTCTGCTCTTTGCCCTTTGTTGCTGTGCTGTGGTACTGTTTTTTTGCCTGCAGTGGTGAAAAACCCCGAGTTGGTTTGCTGTGTATTTACACTGGTAGTCAAAAGTCAGTGCATGAATTTGTTAGAGAGAGTACATGCAAATGGTCAGTCAAATTTGCTATCATCAATAAAAAGTGACATAAGAATCCTGAATGTGCCATGTATTTTGCAGTATGTAATTTTACTTCAAAAAATGTACATGTTAATGCACATCAGCTTACTTTAGAATATACCAAAATGAGTTTTAAAACAAACAAAAAGACCCTTTGAATTGCAGGAAATAGCAGCGATAGCACACAAGAATTCACACAAGCTGAAAATTTAAGTAAAAAAAAATCAAGCAATAGAGATACTGATGTTGCATGTTAAAATCAGTAAGCAAACCATTTATGATGAGCATATGTCCCAATCAGCAGATCTTCTTGAGCTGTTTAAATAATGGTAGACTGTGTTATAGTGTCTCTGCTTTTCCTGAATATGTTTTTGAAGGTGTTGTTTGTCTAGTTTATTAGTAGATTCTCTAAATTCTGTGCAGAACCAATGAAGGTTCCATTTAAATGTAGAAAATATAGACCATCATAGCAACACTGCAAAAATACACAAATATGATGGAATTTATATAATTTCTACTTCTCTTTCACATAAATCCAAGTCAGTTTTCTATTATCTTCTTTCTGTATATGTGATATAAAACCAAGTCAGCCCATTAAGTATTAAGAAATTAGGTAAGATTTTGTGTAACTGAAAGTAGCTCATTAGCTGGCTGATTCTTCACCTTCTTTTCATGCTGTTAGTCTGAGCGATGGATAAATGTCAGAAGTCATCTGGGCATTTCTGGCATCCAGAGAACACAGAATTTTGGGGTCTTTGGTGGACTAAGTAAGATTGCTCAAGAGTAGCAACAACAACCACCAAAACAACCCTACTTGAATTTGATATAGAAATGCATGTGATTGTGTATCTGCTTTACATGTACTGTGCAGGCTCCTCTTGGCTGACTGAAGAGCCAAGCTATTCATTGTTAGTTTACAAGTACCTAAGGTAGTGAAGACTATGGAGACTATGATGGTATTTACTTTTTTCTGAATGTCGTATTTTCTTTTAAATACTATGCAATAACCTTTCTTTCAGTGTTTGCTTTGTATGTTAAGGCAGAATTGATCCCTGAGTAGAAAGTTGACACAAGAGTAATGTACCTCTTAAATTCTATGTAAACTCCACCTGGTGCGTGGGATTTATAGTGATATTTTGCAAAGAATTGAACTTCACCTTTCAGACCTTGCTGAGGTATCCTTAGCTTGAAATCAGTAGGTCACTTGTGAGGAGAGACCTGTGCTCTGTTGAAATTTTTGAATAGCTGTTGCAAACAGTACTGCCCATTTTCTCACTGTTATGAGACTTAGTTCTCAATATCTGTTACTTGATTTTTTTCTTTTTACCTTTCATATCCCAATATCCTGTTTGATGTGATGCCTGTAAATGAAGTGTAAGACACTCCTGAAGTATGTGTATCATTAAAGAGTGAGTTTAAATATATAAAAAGGGGGATTTAATTAAAACATGACACTAAAAGTTTTATATACTTTGGAATGTTCTCAAGTTGACGAATACTTAAACTTGGACTCTTATTTGTGTTGTCAGTCAAACATGCCTCAAACTGCTGGTATTAAGTTCCATGGCTGAATATGTTCTTATGAGCACAGGCAAATTCTCAACTGTTCCCACTTGTGTTTCTACAGTGATGAAATGGGACAAATTTTACTGCTGTTGCAATTGCTTTTCTTCTCCGGGAATGGGACCTTTGCTTTAATTTTTGTTTTAGTACCTGTCCACAAGAACAGGGTTTTGTCCAGAACTGTACTCATATTAATTTCAAATAAAAAGTCTGTAAAAATAGTCGTGTTTAGTTCACTTCAACTCCAAGTTGCTCAATAATATCTATCTATCTAATAATATCTATCCTTTTGTCGTGTTGTCTTTATTTGCTGCAGAAGAATACATTTTGTCTGATCCTTTGAAAAGTTAGCACAATAAATCCTGTTAGAGGAGAAATTACAGCTGGCATACTCCATCTTGGATCTTCAAGAATAGCAATTTCTTTTTGCTGCAATCAAGAACCAGTGTAAACATTGGGGAAAAAAGGAGTATGTTTCTCTTGTGCTCTGCCTTCCCTGTAAGCCTCAGGAAATGCTGAGGAAAGTGAACTTGTAACTAAAATGGAATGTAGAGCACTGGGAATTGGGGAAGGGTATAGAAGTAGAGCGCGTATAGCAGTTTTGCAGGCAAGAAATTTAATGAGGACTTTTTTTTCAGAAGTTTAGACCTGTATTTATATAACATAGGCAAGCTTAGAGGCCTTGTGTGTCATAAGCAAAAATGTCTGTAATTTTGTAAAAGCTAAAACACCAGTGATGATTACTGCTTTGGTAAATTTGGATGATGCATATGTAGGAATATGCATTGCATATGCATTTGCAAAAAGTTATTTGAAAAATAACTGAATTTGTGGTTCTGCTGATGCTGTTACAAGAGTGTTTATGTAAGACTGTACTGTCTGATCTAATATTGTCTAGAATGCAGTCTTGTAGTTGTCTGCTCAGCATCATTTCAGGGCAACCTCATTGCTTCCTTTCTGACCTTCGTCAATAGCTTGGTTCTGAGATAGTGTTCTGGAAGGCGAGGTGGCTGATACATCTCTCCTTATTTAAGTGTTCCTTTGATGTTTCAGGACTTCGTTGCTCTTTCTGTGAGCTATCCCAGTAGCACCTGGACACCGATGCAGCAGTTCCAGTTGTATACCAAGATACCTAAACATTCTTCTCATTGCCTGACTTTCACTGCTTAGTTACTAGTCTCAGCTTGTAAAATCCACAGCCTTGGTCTCTTAGAGTTCCAGGCCAGTAATGAAATCGATAATGCAGAGCTGTATGCATGAGCGGAACTTGCAGAAGAAACTTGTATAGCACCCATCAGCAATTTGCCTTCCATGAAAAAGTTACTGCATTCATTACAGGGCTGAAGATATCCTCTTGATTTGATGGTTGAAAAACTGAAGTAAAAAATTATGGTAAAGGAGCAATCATCCTTTCCCTGGTTTTCAATAATAAAAAGCGTATAAACTGCATTAGTGTTTTGTATCTGTGTCCTTTAAAGGCTGTATGACAGCACAGGATGAGTTAGTTTTCTGAGAAAACTAACGGGGGTGAGCATAGGAATAGTTTCCTTCTGTAAATTGTATTCAGAAATGTATTTATACTTTCTAAGGCTCTACTGTCCCGATAACCTCATATACTAAAGGTAATCCTTATGTGTATAAATATTAGTGATGTTTCACATTCAGCCTTGGTGGTAGCTCCCCAGGAACAGCAAGATCCAGTTGTGTAGTAGCCCTTTCAGTTTAGTAGAGATTAAAAAAAAATAATTAAAAAAATCAAACCAAAACAGAAAATCTATACTGAAATCTACTCAGAGGGTTGTACAATCCAAGTCTGAGATATCTAGAGATAAATGTTACACTTACCTTCTAGTGTCTTAATTTTCTGTCTGTTCTGAATCTGAATATGTATTGTAAAGGAGGAAAACAGCTTGACCCACCATCTGTGAAGTGTTATTTTCTGCAGTGCCCTCAATCACTGCACTGGGCTGCTGGGTCATCGGGGAAAGATGAGGCAGGACGGCCTGTTGTGAGACAGTCCTGCCGATTTTCACTTCATCCTTTGGAGGAGCTTTTTTCCAGCCTAGTTGCAGATAATGAGTGTTCCTATATCTTTGCCCCTGCCTAGACCTTAGCAGCCATCACATTCTCCAGGAGTCTGTCTCCTTCAAATCTTTAAAGCATATTCATCCAGCATCCTGGAAATCCTAGCACCCCTTTAACTTGAACGAGGCAGGGAGGGGTCATTATTTCACTGATAAACTGCTTACTGGCATACGCTTTTTTAGTTCAGTTTCCTTTTGCTTATCTCAGTATTGTTTGTAGCTTATCTGTAAATAATACCAAAACAAGAAAAAGAAAACAGACAAAGAGAAATATGACTTTTCTTCACTTTTCTTTTAAGATAGCATATATACTTTAGGGTTGTTAGAGCTTATGATACTGTTTCACTGTGCAGCCTGGATAGATGAGATGAACAAGGCTTTGACAAAACAGAAGCTAATGTTCAACTATCATCTCTAAGCCCTATGACGGAAGGCTGAATAAAGTAGCATGAGACAGCTTTGTTTTGTCTGCATTGTATAGAAGCAGAATTTTCAAACTATCAGAATGTTATAGTTTAATTATATTAGAGCAGTGTTGGTAAAAGTTGCTAGAAATATCCCATAGTAGTCCATATTTTGCTTTCCTTTAATGTAGTATATTTAGAATAATTATTACGGAAAAAGAAGAATTATATTTAGTAACCAGATTGAGGAGAGGGAGGAGTGCAGGGGGAGAAAGGGAGGCAGGTGGTACCTGATTTTCATTCCATTGAGCTATTTATGTAGCTTTTGTATAGAAATCATCTATAGAGTTTACAATTTCTATTCTAGCCCTCTTTCCATGTGAGAGCAAAATGTGCGCATAGCCTTATGAGCTTTGTCTCCTGTTGTAGTTCTGTATAAGCAACAGTGGAACTCACAGCCTTTCATCTTTCTTTTTTTTTGTAATCTACTTTCATAGCAACAGGTATAAATGAAATCTTTGTTTCCATTTTCTCTAATTTTCTGCTTAGTTTCCATCAAAGCATTCTTGGAGGCTTTAAATAATCCATTACTGTGATGCTTTTTTCTTGAAAAGTTATGGGCTTTGTTTGATCAGGGAATGGATATATGTTTTGTTCAATACCATAACCTACAAATTGCCTTCTTGCCTGCGTTGTTTTTTTTTTTTTTTTTTTTTTTTTTTTTTTTTTTTTTTTTTTTCCTACGTAAAAGACGACTGCTCACTCTGTATGCCAGCAGTCATTTCCTGCCTCCTAATGTAACGGTTCCACCCAGTGGTATGCTTGACCAGCCTCATCAGCCCACCGTGCACCTACAACAGCAGGCATGGTCCTGTGCTGAACGCTGCCTTGGGGGGCTCCTAGGTGGGCAATGACACAAGGCTGTCAGCTGGCGGCTTTTATGGTGATGTTTCCTGATGAAATGTTTCACTCCAAGTCAACGCTTGTGTAGTAGGTATTGTCATCTGCAGTCAGTATGGGAGGAGGGAAGGGAGCAAGAAGGTTGGCATGGAAAAGATACCAATTAAAAAATTGTAGTTTCATATGTGTTAATGGTTAGGTACACTTAGTGGCTACCTAAATTTCCCCTGGTGCTCTCATCCACTAATTACTCTGACTTGAGACGAGTTGAATCTAAGTGGGGAAAAAGCAAGCTAAATAGATGTAAGCCAGCAAAATGACATACCTCCATTTAATATCAAGTACAGGAATCAACTCTTGCTGCCATTCTCTGTGACTGTTCCTGCTATTATGGAATCGTGTTGGTTTAAATTGAATCATAATTCACAGTTACTACCAAGCTTTAATTTGCATGATGCTGTACAGAAATGAGTTTGTTCTTGTTCCTGCCTGTCTGATGTTTGTTTCTTCAGAAAGACAAAGGATCACAATTCACCTGGCCTTCTCTGCTCCAGAATGGATTTTTCTCATTACTGTTATTCTCCTTCACATCTATCTTCAAGCTATCTTGCAACTGCATTTTATTTTGTTTTTAGTATTAGCCTTGTTAGAAGTGGGAGGAACTGTACCCAGAACCAGATTACATAAGAGTACCTGAGAGGCCCAGAAATGAGTATATATAAACTGTAATTGTTTATTCCAGAAGAATTAATCTGCTGCCAAAATGCTAGCATCAGCATAATCCCTATAGCACAAAAAAATCCGGTATTCTGGTTGTAGGCAACTTGAAAAGATCTTTTTCTAATATACTACGTTTTATTTATTTATTTTTTTAAATCTAAATATAATGTACTGTAATTTCTCATATTTCAGGACTAGGGTAAACAAGGAAGCATAAAGAAATCAAAACCATGAAAGATATGATGTCTGTGTAGTCAGGATCCTGTTATTGTTCCTACCTTAACATTGTTGCAAAATATATATATATATATATTTCCATTTCAGTTTTTCACTGTAGGCAACTTTAAATATAACTTTGAAGATCTCATTATTTTCTCTGCTTTTGTTTCTTTTAACTGTAAAATTGCTATCTGAGATAGAGACTTGTTAAGAACATCGTGCCTTTTATCATTAACGAGGTGCTATGGTCACACTTTTTCTGCACTTTTATAACCGTATGCCATAAAACAATTTGCCACAGAACAATTATATATGCTTTATAGCATGGTCGAGTAGTGGTTGTACTTCACCTAGCAGCAGCAGGAAGTAGTCCTATGCACCAACTGGAAGGTAGTCGGCTTTTTGGAAACAATAATTTTTGGGTCAACTGTTTTTGTCTTTCCTTCTTTGTAGTCTAGGTAAAACAGTTACTTGTGTGTTTTTTAACACTCTTTGGTTGTTATTTTTTTTTTTTTCTTTTTCTGTGCTGTGAAAGAAATTCTGGCCAATCACCACGATCTTTTTTAAGGAGAGCATAGTGAAGAAAAATGCAATTCCTTCTCAACTATGTACATGCGGTCTTGCTTCAGGAGTGCAGGACAGCAAAGTTGAAAAGACTAAGGAGAACCTGTTTAATGTCTGCTGTAACACTTTGAAATAGATCTGAATCTTATAGGAAGCGAGTATTGCCACATGATTGCTAAAGTTCAGAGCAGAGAGTTAATGTTTTAATACTGCACCTGTGGAAAAAATATTTCCTCCCACCCACCCCTCGTATAGAACTTTACCATTTGGCAAATCTGGAACTTGGTGTTTGGCTTGAAGTAAAGAATAGAGGTTAACGCTCCAGTTGGTACCAGCAAAAATTGTTTTCCTAATTTTTGCAACTGAAAAGTAGTATGTTTCTCATAGATGAAGAATAAAACTCTGCCAATTCATCGATTTAATCATTTGTTGTCAAAAGACTAAGCCAAGAAAATGTAGTGAAGAATGGCAGAACTGGGAAGGAGTCCACAACTCCTGAAATAAGAACTAATACTCTATCTTCTGAAACGACTGTATCGGTAATCCTTTCCAGTCAGTATTTGTAATTTAGTTGGAGTACAGCTGTCTGTGTAAAACTGCACTCCTTACAAAATTTTTGAAATTGTTGAAATAGTTGAATTTTGAATGACACTTAAGTAAATGCACCTGTATTCATGACTTTTCCTAATTAGAGTCCACTAATGGAACGGGTGCAGGAGTCAGGTACGTGGCTAATGACTCCTCCAAATACCTAGTAATACTAGGTATTACTAGAGCATCACATAATCATTTTTTAGTCTGTTCTTTGCTTATTTATTTGGTCCTCAACATGTGTTAGCTGGCATTAATGGAGGAACATAGGCCTTTCGTTTGTATGCTTAGCAGGATGTAAAAGAAAAGGTTCTCCTCTGATTCTCACCACTGTAAGCTGTGGCCAGTCTAATGAAGTTAAGTGAGCTATAAGACTTCTGTCAATGAAGTAAGCAGTATTTATCTCTCTCTCTTCCTACTCAGTCTTTTAACTTGAATGAGAAATTTAGATAAATGAAGTAACTCTTCCATAGTCAAAGACAGAAAAAATCGCTCTTGTAATGGTTAAGTGGGCACTGCATGCCCTCTTTTTTGATTAATTTCTGCCTTTGCCCCCTGACTTAAAAGCCTGAATTGTACGTTAATGTAGCAAGTAAGCAAACTACTGTCCTGTGACAGCATTTTCTAAAAGCCTCTGTTTTGGGAGGGATGCAACTGAGGCATCATTCCTTCTTCTAGAGTAACTCAGAATTCAGAGGAATATTCTTATGCTCTATTTCCATGTAAGCTGTGTAGGCAGCTTAAAAGTAAATTGTTTTTAAAAGTACCAACAAGTGAATTGGCTTCTCAGTGAATGTTTGGAACAGGAAATTTCTGTGGTCTTTCCAGGTTTTTCACATAAAAAGATTAAACACTGACAACATGGTAAAGCGAAAGCTGTGACAATAATGTACCTTAATTTTTTTCTTTGAAGGCCGATGTGATGAGTTATTCAAGCTTACCTCTCCATTCCATTGTTTGAACACCTTTATTTTCTAGTTGTCCATACATTATTAGTAGGTAATGCTGATAGTAAGCTGCTAATAAAACGGGAAATACTTACCTCCCATGTTCTATTTTGCAATATTCTTTGAAGAATCAAATTTGTCTGTGTTTGTGAGGGTTTTTAGCAGTAAAAACAAAGAACTTCATCTTTCATCTATTTTATGCAGCATCAGCATCATGAGTGGTGTGAGCATCTCCGCAGTCTATTGCTAGAGTAAAACATCCAGTGGTGTCAGCACAGGAAAATTAGATCATTAGTTGGGTGATAACATTCATAGGTAATAAATGAAACAAATATTGCTGTAGAAGACTGCAGTGTTTCAATAAAGCTGTAGGTTTTGTTGTTGTTGTTGTTGTTTTAACTCTAGAAAAGTAAGTTTTTCCCAATTTTCATCTTTCTTTTGATATTAGAGAGACATAAGAGTGCAATGCTTTGGATTATATATATGCAAGTGACTTTTTCACCCCTTTCTGGATTGTCATTGTGTAGCGTCTGTTCACATACCTCAATAACTTAGTCTGTGTCTGTGTGTGTATATTTATATATATACACTTTCCTACTTAGATTTTTCCGTTTCTGAAAGGTTCATGACAAAGACTTTTTTTTTCAAAAACCTTTAAAAAGCAGTAGGAATAATCACCTGATCAGATGTGGCATTTTGCTTATTTAGCCTAGCTGCTGGGGACAGAAAATCTGATTTAATTCAATTGGCAAATTGTTCTTTCAAGTGTAGGATTCTAGTTATTAGCCATTAATATTCATACAAAGTCTTCCTAAAAAAAAGGAAAAAAGAAAGAAATCAATAAGCACATCTGACCTTAGGAACAGGGCCGTGCTGCTAATCAATAGTATTGCTAACGTAATGCATTACTCTGCCAAATAACACTCGAGATGTTTGGAGCTCTCTGGAAATCTTTAAACTTGTATGTAGATTAGTGTTGAAAAATATTTTAGTATGTTCAGTAAAGCTCCTGTCTAGCTATTATTTGTAGGGAAATGGATTTAGTTCCTTAGGCGATTGTATGACTTTTGCCCCCCAAAATTATATAGCACCAAATATTATTTTCTGGCACTTTTCTGGCTCTTAGAAATTTTTGGCTTTTTTATTTTATCAATATAAGTTAAATCTTTTTCAAATGAAAAACTTCTAGAGCAAGTCAGTCTCAGTTACAGTGAACTTTCTTCTTTCATGTAAAGGAATTCCCAGATGAGAGTTACTGTGTCCTTGTGGGCTTTTAGCAATACTGGCACTATGGCATTGCTGTGCTCGTCGTGTGGTACCCCTATCAAACAGAGCAGGGGAAGGAACGAGAATCTGATAGATGCTAGCTATGGACTTTTCCTTGTGTTTTCAGCTCTTCATGTCCTTTTAAAACTTATATTTTAATTCATGGTTATCTTTTTTACTGATCTCTAATATGAAATAAATGAAGATTTTAACCATTGAGAAGTTAATACACCTTTTTTCACTGTTACCCAATTAGGAATAGGCCTAGGAACATTTCTGAAAATGACAGAAGCTGTCCCTTTTGGGCAGCTACAAGGAGAGAGGCATCCTGGAGGGAGGACCAGGAGGCAGACCAAGAAAATATCAAAGAGATTTCTGGCTGTATCATGTGTGGCTCTGTCTAAACTATGCCTATATCTTGTACCACACCACAGAATACTGCAGTTTGTGTGGGTGACCTAATTTACTTGGATAAAGGGTAAAAGAAAGATAGGACAGGAAATTCTACCTTAACTTGCCCCTTGCTCTCTATTTGGGAAGCTGTTAATTTGAAGAAGCATCTCAGTAATCATTGAACCACTCTGAGCTGCAGTGTATTAGGAATCCTTCATGTTTACTGCACAAGAGAAGCATGGCTTCTTTCCCTTTTCTGCTGGCAACATTTGTCTCTCTCTCTGTTCTAGTTAGCTTTTGACCTGAGACAGTCTGTTTTCATCTCAGAACTTCAAATTCAATGAGATTGTTTCTGATCCCAGGTGTCCTAATCTAGATGGAACCAAGGATTTTCATTTATACCAGTGTATCTGAAAAGAGGAGTTAACTCAAAGTTATTTTTAAATGCTTTTATGGTAAAACAATTTTATTAAAATAAACCACACCACCACCACCAACAACAAAAACCACCACCTCCAAAGGTGGAGAAATGATTTTAATGGCCAAAGAGATGCTGTATGAAACTTTTGGTGGACTTTAAAAATGAGCAATTGTATGATCTTAATCATAGAGAAGGGTGGGTTTTCTTGAACTCGTACTAGTGGGGCTCATCATTAGTAATAACAATTTAAAACTTTGGAGTTTAGTTACAGGTATGTGAAGCTACCTTTGCAGGACTTTAGGGGAAGATATGCACCACTTGTCATGTTTCTGAACCGACCCGTGGATGACCTTGGCATTTCTCTAACACGCAATTTGTATTTGCATACAGAGATAATGCCTGAATAGGTCTTGCCACTCCCATGTTTCAGTATTACTACTTCTATTTTACAGGTAGATAACTGATTCTGAGAGGTAAAATGATTTCCCCTCTCATAATTGAAAGTTTGTAGGAAAATGAATGTAGACCTCAGGGCTTGGCTCTGGCGTTCATTCCTGCTTCCCTTGTTTGTAAGGACTGAGTTGCAGATTACTTGGAGGGGGGCGGGGAGGAGTGGAGATGAAGGCAGTGGGAAAGAGGTGAAGGATGAATACCCAAGAATGCAAATATTTCAATAAGACTAGAAGCTGGTGGTAGCCAGGGAGTGGGAGATCATCAGACAGTATGATTTCTCTAACTAGAGGGGCAGTGCTCCCTCTAAAATAGCAGCTGACCTCTTAAGAGCCGACAGCAATTTGCTTGAAAATGCTGATATTTGATATGTTAGATTAGTGCAAAAATGAGATAGCTTTGACTCTTAGAATAAATGGATTTTTAAAATCTATTTCAAATTATATGAATAGAAGGACTTCCCCCAGGTTTTGGACTGTCTCCACACATATATTGTCATCTTGTCCTGAGGTTTGTGTTCATACTTCTGTAGGTCTGTATGACTGGGGCTTTTACTTTTGTTTTCCCCCATCTCGTGTCAGTCAGAATCATTTTCTATAAAATATGGAGTAAGTCCACAGACATCTCTTAGATCTTTTCAAGAGGCTTATTAGAATAGTACATAATTTAGTCATTTATTTCTGTTTTTAATTGCCTTGAAGTGGTGGAAGAGCACTATGCCAAAGTTTTTGGTTATTACAAAGAACAACCTCTCCTTAGTGTCACAGGTAGATGTGAAGTAATGCAGGAAATGATGAGGGCACAGGTTTCAAATGAGCAGTTTGTGAATTCCCGGACAACAATTGTTTGTGAGTGTTGTTTGTTTTACAACGCTCCAGACTTGAAGTCCGATGTTACTGGGTTACAGTTCTGATTCACAAAGGCAGCAGAAAGGATTTTTGTGACAATATCACTTGAATTGGGTGTTGAATATTTTGCAATGAAAGCCTTTTAATAGGAAATGATTATCTCATAATAGCTATACTGAATAGCTATTTTCTTGAAATAAATTGGTTGTGGCTGTTTGCAAAATTTCATTGCTATTAAGCATAGGTATTGAAAAAGACTCATTAGTTGCATGTGTGGGGTAGTGTCATTCCTGTGGGCAAGCTGTGAACATAAGAGAAAGTAGCAGCAATTCTTTGACTTCATGTATCTACACATATATATAAAAGGGGAAAAAAATGAAAACAAAGAAAGCACCACAGTGACTGGCAAAATGACTTACTGTACTTCTGAAATAAAATGTGGTATATTTCATACCACATACAAAGCAATAAAGCTGTACGGTGATATCTTTCCATGCTGATGAGAAGAAGCATTTATATAACTGGTTGTCTGTATCCTTTGGCCTGAGCGTTGCCTTTGTTGTTCAGGAAGTTAGGAAGATGCTTTGAAAGTTCTTGTAGTTGCAGTAAAGGTGCTGGGCTGGGGAGAAACAGGGCGTCAGTCTTAAGTCAGGGCATGAGGACTCTCCTCGGCACGCAGCATCCGCATCTGAATGAGATGTTTGCCTTTATCATTATTTTTTCAGGCAGAACCAGGATCCTGCTGAAGTAGTCAGTTCATATAGGCAGTTTGCCTGCCTGTGTGACGGACAGCTGCCTGTTTCTGAGCCGTATGTCCCTGACACCGGGCGCAGGGTGGAACAAAGAAGTGGCAGAGTCAGCAGGCGAACAGGAGGAGGGAGAGACAGCGCCACAGTTACACTGGAGGAATTTGGAGGAATCCCAATCCATACTTCGGTTAGATTTACTTGGGCACCTTTCATTGAATGGTAGAGAATGGGTAAAATGTTGATTAACAAAGGCAGAAAATAAGTTAACTGGGAATATCTCTTAATTGATTAGTAAGGGATCAGGCACTACAGCATTAGTGATATGAAACGTTTCCTGTATACCTGCATCTCTGGGTAAATAATAAATGGTCTCAAAGTAAATTTTGCTGCTGATGCGTTAGACTTTTTTTTTTTTTTTTTTTTTTTTCCTAAATGACAGTGTGTGTTTTAGTTAGATATATTTGATGATGAAATAATTTAAAACAAGATTTCAAAGCATACAACTGGAAACAATCTTATGATACTGTAATGTTCTGTCTCAGCAAAACCACCAAAACAACCAAAAAAGGCACCGCATCATCAACCTTTAAACAAAATATCTGTACCAATGTTTAAAATAGTTTGGCTTCTCAAGGCCAAATCTGTTTTCAGACAGTTCCTTGTCTGAAAGGAATATGTTACCTCTAATATATTTTTGCCATGCTAGCTCTCTTCCTTCTGCTTATCTCTTTCAGCTACAGACAGCTATTTATTTTATGATACAGGAGGCTTCTTCATTGGAGGCTGAACACACATTTTGTCACTAAGAAGCTCTGGCAGGCTTATTCATTGCTTTTTGCATCCCGTAAATGTAACTGATGTAAAGCATGATAATGTTTTCTAAAGAACTCTCTAGCTTCTAGAAAGCTCTTCATATTTTAGGAACGGTAGTCATCAGCAGCTATTCAGCCTCAAAGTCATAAGAGAATGCAAATATTTGTACTTTAGTAATAATCAATTACAGATTAGACAAATTTATCTGAAAAAAAAAAAAAATCAGCAAAATTTCTACTTTATGGTCAGATATCCAGCAGTATAGAGCTACACTGGACATCTTAGCTAGTGTTCTATGCTGCGTAAAAAAAAGGGTGGGGAGGAGGAGGGGATAACTATTTTACCATTTTGATTTATTTTTCCTTCTTGGAAAGACAGCCAGGGAGCTAGATGCAGACAGGATTGACTTCTAACTGTTGGAACCACAAAAGACTTGCAGAAAATCCTACTTCCAAAGCCATGGATCTCCGGGCAGCTTTATTGCCTTTTGTATTCTCCCCTTCTCTGATGGGGTAGGTGACTGGGCAGGCCCTTGATTTCTGGTTGCTTATCCCCTAAATCTTGCAGGCTTTATATCAGACCCTTAAACTTTAACTCTTGTCTGAGGAAATCAAAGATGTATCCCCCCCCCCCCCACCCTTGGATATACATTATTAGACATTTTTGTTAAGGCTAGCCCTGGGTCTACAAGCCAAATTAACATTAATTTAAGATATTCTCCTACTGTTACTTGAAGTGCCTCTGTAATTAAAGAAAAGAAGGTTGCCTCACAGCCTGAAGACTATCCTGTAAATCTCCTATATGAGGCAGACTGTTTCTTCTGCTTTGAGATAGGCTTGACTTCCTGCCAGTTCCTTCAACCATTCTACCCTGCTATTTGTAACTCTGCGAGGCAATCAATCTGCATTTTCTTGCAAATTTACAGAAATAATTTTTCATTGTACTGTAGATCTCAAGTGACTCTTCCATCTCTTTTTTTCTTTGGCAATATTAATTCTGTCTAGTTCTATGACAAGGATAAGACACAACCCCGAGTTGTGATTCAAGGAAAACTGAATTCAGTGAGTTATTTCTTCCCTTGGTAGTGTTTGTTTGATAATTGTGGGTATTTTTGGTTTGTTTCTAACCTTTTTAGGAATAAACAACTACAGTGCACAACCTTTTTAGGAACACAAAATCAGTCTAGGAATATCTTTTATACTTTCTACTTCTCATTAGCTTTTCACTAAACTTTGAGGGCAGCTTGTTAATTTGGGCTTGGGTGGTACTGTTGCTATAAACCACTGAGTAGCCTTATTTGTGTTGCTGAGGGGAGGAGGGAGTACTGAAAAAGTGGTTTTGTGCTATCTGTTTGTCTTGTCGAGCACCAGTATTTGACAACTGAAGCAGAGGAGTGTTGTATGTGGTGCCCAGATGTTTTCATTAAATCCTGATGTCACACATCTGGCAACTTGTTGCAAAGTAAACTCTTCCATGAATGTATATAATGCAGTTATTGATACTTCTTTAGTTGATGTTGAAACTGGTGTTTCATGAGTTTAAACACAGTAATGCGATATTTAAATCTACCCAGTGTTTGTTACAGCTTTGTGGACAAGGAATGCACGTGCTTGCTTTAGAAAAGCATTTTGTTTTCTGATGCTAACTGAAGTTGAGACTATAGTGTGTGTATATTAAAAACAACAACGCTTCTGTTCTAATAACCAGTAAGAAATATCTCGTGTTTGGGTTCTACTAGTTCAAGTAAGGATGCGTTTCCCATACGCTGTCCTTACTCCCACTCTGATCGGGGAACTGCAGTGCAGTAAAGCTTTCCGAGATTGCAGCTTTAATTATTAGTTCTGGGTCTTAAAGAAAAATAACTTAGTTTTCTACCTCTCTTGCATGAATTTTATGCTTAAGAGTATGTACTGACATTTGTCAAAACAGACATAAATGCAGAAACGTCTGGGAGAATATGATAACCTTAGGAGTCACAGAGTTCTAAAAACTACCCAACATAGGAAATTATTTTAAGCATGCATTACTTTTTTATTAGTTTATTATATACTTGAATTTTACATGCATATCTTGTGCTGGTTTTGTGTATTCCAGAATTCCCTTCACAGTTCAGGATAAAACATAATGACAATAGAAGATAAAATGGCCTGTGCAGTTTTTATGCTTCTGGGAAGTGCAAAGCAAACATCTTCATTCTTTGGTCTTTGTTTTTTCATTACTATTGAAAAATTAAAATGATTTGCCTTCACCTCAGGCCTTCAATTGCTCTGTTGGGTTATTAAACATACAGTGGAAGAGCCAGTAATGAGTAGTATTGCTTATGTACCTTGTCTGTTTGTTCTTTGCAAATAGAAGATTCATTACAGCATCTATGAGAGTCGGGGTTTATTGACTTGTCTTTCTAAGAATCTCTTATTCTCATAATTGCTTTCAAGAGTGTTTTTCTGCTTCTTTTCCACCCCCATTAATCACTGAATAGACTTTTTAAATATAATAATCAGCAGTAATTGAGAATGCTATCCAGTAAACTCTCAGTGCTAGCATCTGGTGTTTTCCAAGTTATTGGGAGTATTGAGGGTGTTTACTGAAGTGAGGGAAAGGAACGTAGTGCTTAGATAGAATTGTGTGCTTTATTACCTGGAGAGCAATTTGAGTGCATTGAAGGGTGAGTAAAACATTGCATCAGAAATGTTCAGCGGTCAGTATTCTACTGTCTCCCATTTGGTATTTAGAACAAAGAATTATTTATTTTCAGCTCCCCTTCTGTTTCTGCGAATAATTTTTTTCCTTCTTGTTTTTGTACGTTTTGATGTACTTCACCAGTGCAACTGAAAGGAAGCCTGCGCTTTGTGTTATTCAGAGGTGAATGCAGTAGTTATTAAGTCATTAATAGTTATTAGTTATTAAGTTATTAATAGTTATTAATAGTTAATAGTTATTATATGGGTAGTTATTAAGGGCAAGTGTTATGAGCAAACTGAGTATGATAACCAGGGCCAAACAAAGCCCATTTTCTCACAATTAAGGAAAAAAAAAAAAAGCCTTTTTAAATTCTGATATTGTTTTCCCATAAAATACTAGACTTTGAGTATTAGAAAACCAATTTACTTTGCTCCAGTTCAGCCATATTAATTTGAGGTTAAGGAGATAATCTTGTGAGTTTGAGTTTTCCTTGTAGTCTTACTACTCCAGTGACAAATAAGCAGCACTGTAAAATCAGAAATTAGCATGTTTAAACTCTGAAATGCTGTGGTTTAATGATAATACTTGTACAGTATAACTCTTGTTCCCTACAGAAGCAACTTTTATGTAGGTGATAATGTAATTTGAGGCTAATTGTGAGATGTAAATAATATTATATTTCTATGAATAAATTAATAAAGTAATGAAATAAGATTTAAAACTTCAAAGATCTCTATGAAATGTGAGAAAACACAGAGAAAACAGTATGGTGCTTACCATTGGAGTACTCTGGCAGCATTGACAGATCTTACCTTTCAGAAGTGGTTTGAGATTACAAAACAGCAAATTATATTCAATTTTGAGGTGTACAGGTCTTATGTATTATTATTTGGTTTATTATAATGCTGGATTTTTTTTTTTCTTGAGCAGAATTTGATGTAAATTTTATGGGCTTCTCCTGTATAAGAGCTATTTCCATAAATTACATGATGGTAATGGAAAGACATACTAAGACATTAAGTTCTTGCTTTGATTCTCCCTGGGCTTGGTTCTGTAAGAAGAGACAGACTGATAAAAAATTAAGCTGTTTTATCTGGTATATAGTGGATTATCTTTGATAGATAAGAGGGAACAAGTTGACAAGTAATAAATGCCTATTGGTGTTAATGTATGAAACAGATGGAAAACAGATTTTTGTTAAGCTGATTCTGTAAAAAGTAGCAAAGGAATTTGAATGTGAAAATAAATTTGCAATTCCGTAGTGACACAGAATCACATATTAGAGCATATTAACATGTGATTTATTTATGTATTCATAGGAGGGATTTATCCCACATATAGATAGTTATTGGAAATCCCAGGAACAGGAGTCTTAAAGATTCTAGCTTTTATGTTGTTAGATTGAGATAGGTGCTATAAATACTTGTTTTCAAAACATGAATTAACTCAATGGTTTTCAGTTATAATGGGGGAAGGATTTTAAAATTAATGTTCAGCTGCAATGGCATGATATCAAATAATATAAAATCAGCTCATCTTTCAGCCTGACATAGATTATAAATGTGTTTTGGCAAGCAGTCCATAGATTCGAGCAATCTTAGGGCTCATACATAAACTTTGAAGGAAGAACATCTAAATATGAATAGATCTTCCTGGATGATCAGCCTCTGTATCTATTCCCAGTAAAATGCACTCAGCCACTCAGTAGAAAGTTTCAGTATAGCCATAAGAATTTAGTAGTTCCATCTCAAGATGTGATTTGCTCTTGACTTCTCAAATATAGGTACTGATTTTTTTTCTTAGTTATGCTGTTAGTAAGTAGCACTTTAGTGAAAAGATTATACTTAAATAGTTCAGAAATGTAAATTTTATTATGATCTTTGATATTAAAAAAAATCTATTTAAGGACTAAATTGATTTGAAAATAAGGAAAGTGTTTTTTCCTCAAATATGAGGAGATGGGCTGCTAATACACAGAATTCTCTGTACCAAATAAAAGCAAAACAAAATACATTTTAATGACTTAAGCATTCTGCGAAGTGTTCACATGACAGGCACTTTTTCTTGTAAGTCAATGACAGGTCTTTCCATAACTTTTCTTTTTACTGGTTTAATAAGAATAGAAAGTAATTCCTATCATACACCACTACAACTTGTATGTACAATGAGGGTCATAAATTCTACTCTGGACAAGAGAATTTCATGCTTTTTGAGGACAGATTAGTATGTCTGTGGTCACTGAAACACTTCAGTCATTACTGGCATGAAGTCTGAATTCCCTCCGTCGTCATATCTGCAGATGTAGGCATCTCCTTACAGAACTTGTAGAATCATGGTTCTTGTTCACTTTCATGTCAGCTCTAGGTTTACTTTTACAACTTTTATCAAGAAGAAATACTTCATGTTAAATGGTTTTATGTCTAAACTATAGAGGATAAAAATTAACTATGTTTTGGTATTTATAAGTCATGTCATTGAACGTTTCCTGGTCAGTGTGTATATAGGGAATATATCTTTGCTTTCTTTGCTTACATGCATTCAGGGCTAACAGAAGGTATTGGGGATATGGGTAAAAATGAGTGCAAAATCAGAGTGCTCCTAGAAAGGTATGGATTTTTGCCACAATATGGCTTGGGTCTGCTACTACTGAAATACTGGAACTCTCCTTTTTCAGAGTTTTCACTCTGTATTGGGAAACGGGCAGGTGTTAACTAGACAGGAGTATCTCAACTTCATGCTACAAACTACAAAGTGCCAGGCCTGGGGTTGTTGGAAAAAGTTGCTTACAAGACGTAGCTGGTTAAGGGAGTTCACCTAGCTGTCCTAGGGTAGCAGAAAAGCAGCTGTGTTCTGACCGTGTCACCAGGAAGTTGCAACAGAGATGAAAGTATTATTTAGGCCATTCGAGAATTCTTCAGTAGAGCTTTTCCCTTTTCTCCACAGACTTGCACTCTGCAGGGTTGCTGTTGGTTTTATTATTACAGGTTTAGTGTTCAGAGACAACATAACTTAGGAAAGAATAGGGACCATAGTATTTTAGCACATGGACAAATATACCTTATAAAGGAAACTTAATCATGCAAACCTAGCACATACCAGAGTTATATGAACAAAAAGGATTCGTGTAAAATGATGTATTTCTTGTTGAAAGAATCTGGAACTAAGTCTGAAGCAAATAACATTCTGTTCCATACAGGTAACGATGAGAGATTCATTACTGAAATCAATGAGAAGTAAATGAAATATGTCAATAAAGTATTTAATTAAGTTAATTAAGTATACTAAAAAAAAATCAGGTCAAAATTAACTAGCTTTTTTTTAACACCTGCATGAAGTGCATCTAAATAATAATAAAAAGCCCACTTCTGTTGTTTCAAACTGAAATATGTTCTGGGATAAGCTCAAAAACTGAGAGCAGGGTATAACCTTAGGGGTCTGATCTGTGACCTTCTGCCTAAGTTCTTTTAGATCCATGACAGGCTTAATTTTGAAGTTGGGAAGTGTTGAGGATAATCAATTCCCTCCCTCTTTCCCCCCCCCCCCCCCAGTTTCTTACATTTTGTAAGATTTTGCATTACTTTTTATGTTTTATAAACATTTGATATTTTTTTCCCATTCAATGAAAAATCAGTTTGTTATAGCTGTTGTTCATCTATTTTTAAGAGAAGAGGTTTCAGGTGCTGAGGTCATATACTAATTTTTGTGCTGTAGTCACCCAACAAACATCTCACTGTAATATGATTTTATATACATTTCCAAATAAAGGCCATAACTAGTGCAGGCTGGTAGGTCACATTTAGTAACAGGTTTCTCGTGAAGAAAATATCAGAATAAATCCAAACAAACCAGGGAATAAAATGGAGGCTAATGCAGAAGTCATAAGAAGTATGCTTGGCAAATTGCAGTATACACGGCAGCAACTGCATGTTGTTCGGAGCTGCTGAAATGGACGGTGAAACAAGCCCGTTGTACAGGTGCTAGATTTTGATTTAAGAAATAGTCTGTACAGTATCAAACTATATAAAAAGTCTAAAAAACACAATGAGAATTATTGTATTTGAAAAAACTGTTCTATATTGTAAAAATGTTAAAATTAGGTCCAAACCACCATTAAAAAAGGTATGAAATGTGCAATTTTTCAAGTGGCAACAAGGGGCACGAGAAAGGTTCCGTAAAGGTTAATAAGAGTTGTTTGATTTCTCCTTGTTTCCCTGGTGATCACACGTGTCAGAGCAATCCTTTTCAGGCAAGTAGGACATGAGCTAAAAGTATCATCACTGATTTCAGTAGGGAAGATTGGCTGCATAAGGACTAAAAAGCTATTTTGAGAGAAATGTACAGTACAGTCTATTCATGTAAATACTTGGAAAACACGGGAACAGAATTATTTTCTAACTACAGAGCGGTGAAATCAGTGGAGCCACATGGATCTCTAATACATGGCAGAATCTTTTAGAATCCTAAACTGTCTTGAAAGCAAACAGTTTGAAGTCTGCATCTAGAATAAAGTGAGCGCTTGTGTCTAACCACAAGCTGCGAGGATCACATTCCCAAATGTACTAAAATTGATAAACCTCAGTATCTTTTAAGAAGGCAGTGACCCCTTACACTTATTTCTCACAAAGCATAGAGTGAGGAACTGATCATTAAAGGCAATATAAATGGCAGGCGAGATGAAACAGATGGCTGTAATGTAACTCTTGAGTCTTAACTGGCACTTAACACTAACGCTTCCAATTTGACAAATACAATAAGACACCTATGTTGACATATATGTGGTGCACTTAACTACTTTTATTATGTAACTGAGGTATTAAAATTGTCTTGAAAAGCAGACATCTAAATAAGAGAAAATGATGGGAAGAGAAGGGTAGTAGTCACTGTTTTTGCAGATCAATGACAGTGGTGGTTGTTGCTGTCTTTCCCCCAACATCCTTAACTTTCATTTTCCACGCAAAGTCTGGCTTGTTGCTCCACCGGACAGGTAGCTTGGGAGGATGGAAGGAAGTCCACTGTTCTTCAGCAGAAATTAGTTATGAAGACTTTCTTTCTTTCCTTTTTTTTTTTTTTTTTTTTCAAATGAAGTATAGTAAGCTAAAAGTGTGTGCATCTCACACGCTGCATATAATACACTTTTAATATATACACTGTCCTTATACACAAGCATCCTCTATGTACACGGATACCACCTGAACTAGGAAATTAAAAGTCAATAGATAACGAACCTTGTGCTGTATCTTCTCTTCCTCTAACATAGATTTCACAAGGGATTTCCTCCATCACCCTGTCTTCTATGACTTGCTCGGGGCAGTCATGCGCTTGTTTGAAAGTGTAACTACTTTTCTTGAATGTGCTATTAAATGTTTTCATTGGCTGAGGTTGTGCAAAATCATTGCGGAAGGGAAGTTCCATGGAGCTGAGGTTTGTCCTGCTTTGTTTTATATTGGAGGCTTGGGAGCCACAGTGGTGGTCATGAATGCACCTGGAAGCTGTTGAAGAGCGCCTCATTTTCTGATAGTTTTCAAGTTCTTCTGATAAATCTGCCAAATCTGCAGAAATCTCTTTGTCCCTCAGTGAAAACAGTTCATAATGTGGAGGATCAAATACTTCCTGGAAACCAGTTTTATTGAAAGCAGTCTTGCAAGCCATAACTTTTTTGCGAGGTTGCTTTATTTGTACTAGAATTGAAATGATAAGAAGAACTAAAACTATCCCTGACGTGATACCAATGATCGTTCCATGTGTTCTGGTGATTTGTTCAAACAATCCGGCTTTTTTCCTTTCTGCAAAGAAAAAATGGGGATTATAAGAGTTCTTACTTTTCATATTCTGGACTGTATATTAGAACAAAGCAAGCTGCATTGTGTTTGCCACGTAAGTGCTGTGCTATTAATGAAATGAATTCATGGTACTGGAGACTAGACCTGTATGATTTGTCATATTAGATCTGTGCATTTATCCAGTGAGTCTAACTCCCCAGCTTCAGTAGTGATGGCAATAAACTCAGTTAGGGCAAGACTATGGGGAAAGAGGGAGCAAAAAACCTCAACCAACCTAAAAAATATGGCACTTTTGGGTAGTACTTCATAGAGAAACACACAAGATGGCAGCATCAGTACAAGATGGTTTTCCATACTTAAAATTCTTTTTTGGAGATTCAAATTTTCCAGTTAGGTTTCTGTTCTGTAAAAATACTTCATTTAGAGGATTGCAAGATTTCTCCAGTGATAGACTCCGCAACAATTGCTAGTGAGGGGAAAAAAGCATTTAAGACTGTAGAAAAAAATGTTGCCTAAATGTTGCATATTTTCAGCTATCAGGCTCCTGGCATCTGGATAAGTCTGTTATGCACTTAGGTACTTGTCCTGGTTTCAGTTAGGACAGAGTTAATTTTCCTCCCTGTAGCTGGTAGGGTGCTATGTTTTGGATTAGGATGAGAAGAGTGCTGATAACATGCTGATGTTTTAATTGCTACAGAGCAATGCTTACACCAAGCCAAGGACTTTTCACCTCCTCGCTCTGTGCTGCCAGCGGGCAGGCTGGGGGGGCAGCAGGAGCTGGGAGGGGACAGACCCAGGACAGCTGACCCCAACTGGCCAAAGGGGTATTCCATAGCATGGGGTCATGCTGAACAATATAGAGGGGTGGCTGGCTGGGGTGGGGGGCTGGCTGCTGGGGGATAGGCTGGGCATTGGTCAGCGGGTGGTGAGCAATTGCATTGGGCATCACTTGTTCGTACACATTTTGATTATTATTATTATTTTCCTATCTTAATAAACTGTCTTTATCTCAACCCACAGGCTTCACTTTCCCTTGTCTCTCCCCCATCCCAGAGAGGCAGTGGGGAGGGTGAGCGAACGGCTGTGTGGTGTTCAGCTGCCGGCCGGGTTAAACCACAACAGTAAAGTTAAGCCACACACAGTGCATGGAGAGAGTTGCATACCACCATATGCAATCTAAAACCACCCATATACTAAACAGAGTCCTGAGGAATTGACTAATAACTCACGTCTGAAATACTGTTTCGCTTCAGAGCTCAGCCTATTTATTCCGAGTTACATTTATTGCTTTAATATGAATGAGCACATCTCCCCTTGCCCTCCCTAGTTTGGCTCTTGTTAGCATACTTCTGTGAGAGATACAGATTTCAGTGCTGTAGTAGTTCTCTCATCTGTATCTAGGTTTCTTAATTCTTGGAAAATATTTTTTCATCAAGAAGGTCTTAGTCAAAAGGTGATATCTTCCCCACTCTCTTAAAAGAAATTGCATGTGACTGATTTTTTTTTTTTTTAACTATTTATTTGTATGCCCCACTGGCCTTAGGCGTAAGGTAGGCTGCAACATAATCAGGTTTAGGCAGTCACTGCCATGAACTAAATGAGAACTCTAGGGGCCTCTGGGAACTGAGCACAATTGAGAAGCCTTCTTTTCAAAGATAAAATTGTTATTTTGGTTTCATCCATCTCCTTAAGTCTGCCTTAGCTGACAAGATGGATCCAATCTTCAACTATCCTTCAACACGTGCTGTGTAAATACTGAAGCAGCATTTAAATTGTATCCAACATTAAAACATGGTAGACTATTCAGCATCAGATGTACAAATATTGGGAAAGATGGTTTCTTATCTAATGATACAGTTTTCATAAAATTCTGGTTCTGAAATACTGTAGTACCTTAGTGAAGTGTAGACTCTATGTGAGGTTCTAGAAAAGCACTTAGAGATGGGAAATAGATCCTGCAATTGCACTTAACAGGGAACGTAGAATATTATTAAAGCTAAGGGATTATTTAGAGGAAACTTACTTATCCGCTGAAAACTTAACAGTTATGGATCATGCTTTTTAGCATAACATGTAACACATATAATGCACCTTCCACTAGAGTGTATTAGACCACTGTGATTTTTTTACAATGCTTGTCCAAAATACAATTGCAAAATAGCTTGTGAGTACAGAAATCAAACTTTAGTCTTTTGGTAAATAATAATAAGAACGAAACACCATTTTATTTCAGGATTTTTGTTAGAGAAAGTTTTGATCCTTCCTACAGTTAACACTTTCTCTTTGAAACTGAGTACATATTTTGATCTTTCAGGTTTTTTTTTTTCAGACCTCCTTATGCCATTCAGTTTGTCAGATGAGCACAAGTTCTTTTTTTGCTTCTTTAGCAAGAAAAAAAAAAAGACCTTAAACTGTTTTTGTTTCAACTCTGAAAATTGAATTACTGTTAAAACACAGATAAATATATCTGTGCTTGAGTAGAATAGTAATTTCTTCAAATCATGAGAACTTTCTGTACAAAGCCTGATATTGAAATGACTTGTTGGAGTTGTGATGGTTTAAACAATACTTCTCTGCCCCGGGTTCTAGAAGCAGTGTTTTACATGTCTCTATTTTCCGTAAGTGATGACTTCTTCACATCCTACCAATCCCTCCTTCCTCCCACCACTTCTTACACCACATGCAGCAGGTACGTGTACTCTGAGATGGTCTCAGTGATTAAGAACTTAAAATGAAAACAAATATTTTAAATTTGCATTTATCTCTGCAGACTGCTGCTTCTACTTTAGAGAGGAAAAAGACTGTGCTTGAAGGACGGTCTTTTTTCCAGCTGTACCATTTTTTTTCCTAATAAAACACATTACTTGTCCCTACATCTTGCTTCATTTAAAACTTAGAAATGGATATGATGGAACCTGGCAAATACTACATTCTTTTTCCTATTAAGCTATTATTCTTTTAAAATGAAAAGTTCATGCTGAAGAAGAAGAGATTTACTTATAAAGCAGTTAGATCAATCTTCAGTATGCTTACATGCCTCCTGAGTTTAAATAAAAAAATTGGAACACCGTTCTGAGATTAGGAGAATAGCTGTCTTCAGCATATTTCCAGGAAAGGACATTTCAGGACTTTCTTGAAAGGCAAACTGACCAGCCTGGGTTATAAAGGCTATACTTTGCACTATATTCACCTCTGCAGTGATTTTCATCCCAAGGGTATGCACAGTTTTGAATGCCATTGCAGACTAAAGAATTATTGATGCACATGTTGCTATGGCAGAAGTAAGTGTTGCCTGAGCAGGGAGCTGCAGTAGAGAAGAGGAAGAAAATGTTAGGGATTTTCAGTAAGTCACACATTGCACGACAAATGAAAAAAAAAAAAAGATAGTAAATTCCTGTTACTTTTAACATGCATACTTGTTCTTTTCTCTTTACAGTTTAAAACTGAAACAATTCTTACGTACATCAGTAATTATCAGATTATTGACTCCGTGGTGGGTAGGTTGTTTTCCTGTGTATTTATCAATGCTACAAACAAAACTTCCTTGCTCAAAACGGGTAGCAGAAAGACAGTCATCCAACACAAGGAATGGAAGAAGGCTTTAATACTTGTCTTTAAAAGCTTAACACTTATATCACATGTTCACCATCAGTTATACATTTATTCAGTCTGCTGTATTTCTGCTGTGTAAATGGTTGTGAAACAGCTCCTGAACATCTGCATTTTGGAGCCCATTAATATCTTAAGACAGATCAGATTTCAGCTTGTGGAGGACTGTTTCAGTAACTGCAAGAGATTTCAGTAACTGGAGGCATCTAAGTCGTTCCTGTTTGTGAATCAAAGCTCTTAGATCCTCCTATCAGAACTAATGCAAGGATTAAGAGAGTAAAGTCCATCTTTTTATCTGTCTATATATAGTTGGAAATTTGAAGAAATACTTTAACTAGAAAGTTGCTCTAAAGATTTTTTGCATCAATGTTTGTTATAGCTCCTTGTTGTTAGAAAAATACTGATAGAACATCCTGAAAAAGATTATATATATTTTAAATAATATACTTGGGGAATTCTCTATGACTTAAGGGCACTAGAAAAGATTTTTTTTTTCCTGTGTCTCAGTAATGTGCTATTTTTATACAGAAGTGTCTGTTACTAGTGTAATCAATTATATATTAAATAGCATAGATGTTGTGATAGACATTCTATTACTTGGTTTCATAGAAAGAATTTATTCTTGAGTAGTCTGTATTCTCTGAAACCAACAGCGAAACCCAAAGGGTACAAGTAGAGGAGGGTGACAAGTCCTGAATACCACGTGTTTCTCACTTATTCCTTCTGTTAGGCTTCAGACTCAGGGACAAAAATAGGAGTCATGCCTAAAGAAGAAAAGAAAATTCAAGCCTTTAATTTTGAAACTGCATTTCCTGACCCAATAATGCGTGTCTTCCCATTTCTTATTGCACTCAATTTTTGTAATCTCTACTCATTCATTTTAAGCTTTTGTATTACCTTCATGTTAATTTTAACCCCTGACAACCTGGCAAGAGGACCCAGCTTGCTTTAACTGTAGTGCTTCCTCTAACATACTACAGAATTTATTTAGAAGGTATTTTGGAGGAGTTTATGTGCATCACTTTAGCATTTTAAAATGTCATAGTGAGGAAGATACATGTAATAATTACTGAATTGAACTGAGAATTTCCTTGTTTGGAAAGTAGATTCAGAAAATGAAGGACATTGCTTTAAAGTATTATCAATGCTTCGAAAGTTATAGCTCATGCCAATTATATCAGTTAGGAACGAGACGTTAGCGTTACAATAAGGAAGTCATTCTTGAGCCATCCGCTTGCATTCTGGGATGGAATAAACTCGCTTGGTAGATATGGGGAGAGCGGTGGATGTTGTATATCCTGACTTCAGTGAGGTTTTAAGAACTGTGTCCCGTAACAGCCTGGTAGAGACACTGATGAATTACAGACTATGTAGGAGGACAGAGAGGTGGACTGAAAACTGACTCAGCTGAGAGGCATAAAGGAATGTGATCAGAGGCACGAAGTCCAGCTGGAGGCAGTCAGTAGTGGTGTTCCCCAGAATTCGATACTGGTCTTATTTATCCTTTATATACAGTAACTTTAAAAGGCTCTGTATGTAATAGTCTACATCTATTGAAATATCTGAGACAAAGGAAGATCTATGAAATTGGTGACCAGAGAAGCTGTCAGGAATCCATGTGTATTTTTTAGTGTTTCAGTACGGATCTGTATGGAGTTGTAGTTCTTTTAGAGGCATAGAGGAAGAATTATGATGCAAGACACACTCCTGTTCTTATTCCTGTATTTTTTCAATTTGTATCTTTTTGGATGACACATCCTGCTGCTGCCTCTCCATCCCCCAGCACATTCTCTATTTTACATTCCTGTGTAGTTTCTTTAATGTTTTTTAGGGATGGCTTTTGCTCACAGGTCCATGAAAATGGGACAAATTGACTTCATTTTCCTTTGTTTGTTATATGGGGAGTACAAAGTCTGACTACCAGTCACAGTGATTGATTGGTTCCAGTCCAGGACTTCAAGGACGTAGCTGGACTCCTCTCGTAACAGCTGCCTAAAGCTTGTGCAGTTTTCACAGTGTTCTTTATGTATAGCATTATTCATGTACTGAATCAAGCCAGAAATCCAATACATTGATTTTTAATGTTGTTAGCTGAATTACTTAGTCAAATTTGCAAGCAGCACTAGGTATGTGTTAGGTGACTGTCATGCACAATTAGCTCATTTATGTAAATCTTTTCAGAAATATTGATTGTTTTCATGGTTGGCTTCTTATAATTACAAATCATTAATAAGGCAGAAGAGAAAAATAGGTTAGAGATTTAGTGAGAAGATAAACCCAGATTCACTATTTTCAGTTTGAAAACTTGATTATCAGTAGGACTATTTAAAAATACAGGAAACGCTTAGTGTTCAGGCACATACTTTTGAATTGCCGTATCCAAGAAAGACAGTATCTCAAGTTAGAAGATAAATAACAATAACTGCACACCTTTGCAGACTTTCTTCTGGCAAGGACTTTTGAATTCCTTTAAAATTCTAACTTTGGAAAGTTATTCAGCTCTAGAAGTGGTTACTGTTTCAGCCTCTTGCACTTCATCCCTCCCCTGCCCCATAACATTTAAAATGTACAGGGATAATTTCCCCTGGCAGAGTTCACAGCATTTTTGAGGTAGTGCAATTAATTCCAGCTTTCATCACTAATATTAATAATTGTATTGAAGTAAAAGGTACTGGAAAAGCTGTTACAAATTTGATAAGCAGGTTGTGCTTAAAACATACTTAAATTCACAGTAAAGTTTATTAAATGCCTACTCTCGGTTAAACAATAGACTAGTTTCGGAAATGTTCTTTCTACTGGTTCCTACTACCACGTACACAAAGCAGGCAATAGGACTGTTACCTTCCATCGCTGGTGCTTTAGAAAGGCTGTTGTGCAGAAACTATCTTTCAATCTGTGTTAAACTTTCCTGATCAGTGGAGCTGAACATCGAACTACCTGTTACCTGGAACTTGAATTTTTTTGCAAGGTGACCAGGATCCGTTTCAGAACTGTCTACAGACATGTTACTTCTGTCAAAAACAGTTACGTCTTTGACAGTGAATGTGTACTACTTATTCTTCAAGCAGAGCTTTCTGAAAACCTTTAGCACAAGCATAGGTCTGCTCTCCTGAAGTGCCAGACATGTTTTATTCAGTTCTCTGCGTACGTCTCGGATCTGCTGTGCAGTTCTAAACTCATTTTACTTCTGTGCTGAAGATGCCACTTCTTTGCACTTTCCACATTCTGCAGTGTGGGCCATGTTGTCCTTTGTAAACATGTGAGGCAACCAAATTCAATTAAGTTCAGAGGGAAAGTGCTTAGAAGAAACTCTCACAGACAGGATGCTTTCAAGAAGCACCTTAATTTACAATGAGAATAATGACTATCTCTAAGGCAGGCTTTGGAATCCAAACAGAAGCCCAGACAGCATTTGTAGCTCTGCTTTTAATACAGCCTTCCTAATAAATTTGAGTTCAACTGCCTTATTCTTGGCTGTGTAACACAACTGGGCTTTGCTGAGAGAGCTCACGTGGGGTTGTTTTAGAGCCACGTGTAATGGAGAAAGGAGCAGCAGCTTAGGCATGGCAGGAGCGGGGGTACCTTCGGATCTGCAGTCGAAGGCAGGGCTGTGGATAGAAAGAAGATCCAGACTCTGCAGGGTCACAAGTGTTTCCTAGCCTTGTGACTGTCCAGCGTGGGCTAGAGGAGAGCCTGTCGTGGTGTCTGGCAGGGAAGCAGAAGTTTAGTACTAATGGAACAGCACACTTCAGGCTCATTGCCGTCTTCTAAGTAAGTCTGTGCACGTTTGTAGAAATCATTGAGAAGGACCTACCCTAAGGCTGTATTATTCTTGAATTCAAAGGAAAAATAAACCTTTTAAGAAAGGAGGAAAGCCATTCTTCAGGAACCATGCTCATAACTGTAATAAAGCAAGTATTTGACTTACCTACTTGTATGTGAAGGAAACAGTGTAATTCCTGCTGCATAAAACATAGCTAATGGCTTTTCCTAAAATACCTGAAGTACTGCGATACCGGAATAGGCACTTTAAAATGTACTTACGATCCACAAATGAAGTGAACAGCATTCGGAACCTGCTTAGTCTACTGCCTTCGTCTGCCCACATTCGTACCACGCCGGTCCCAGTCTGCAGCATGACATCATTTGCTACAGTGCTGCAAAACTTTGCCTTCAGGTTTTCAATAGAACTACTTCCATCATAGACAGCAACAAAATTTCTTTTGCATTCATTGGAATGCTCCATTTGATAGTCCAGAAATCGTAAATAAATCTGTTAGAAAAGAGAAATTAATATTCCAGGAAAAGTAACACAGAGAAGACGGTTTTTGATTTTTAGACTTGAATAAGATGTTTTGTCCCCATATACATTTGTGTAACTGCTGATTCACAATGCTTTTGAACTTGCATTTCCTCTCATTAAAGGTCAACGTGGGATATTACCTGGAATTTGTAATAGGTGTCTCCATTTCATTCCCCCTCCCCAAACAATCTTTACTTAATAATTTACTCTGATGTATTTCTGCTCTCCCCTGGGGAAAAAATAAATAAAAATCAACACACGAGCTGAATAAAGGTCTAAGCACCTCTGCTAAGCGTACAGTCTGTTACCCTAGAACAGATGCAAGGAACACATAAATGTCCTGAAAGAATATTTAATGGTCTTTTGACTGCTCTCTTGCTTTTTTAATTCATAAAAATCAGGCTAAAATATAAGGGAAGGAATCTAGTGAGAAAAGCTCTGAAGCAAAATAAGGAAATTAAAATTTGTTGCTTCAGAATGGAAGCTAATTACTTATACATAGCTGTGTTATGAAAGACATAAACCATGAAAACCACGGATAATTTGAATAAAAATGGAAGCGGGAGATAAGTACACTGGCTATCTAGGAAGAGTTAATAAAATTAAGCCAATCTTAACTCCTCCGAAAATAGAAATCTAACCAAAGAAAAAGCAACATATGTGGTAGAGCATATGCAGCAAAGAAATTGGAAGACCAAGATGGTACTTGAACAGTAAGCAAATAATTTATCTTGCTGGGGCAGGGATCTTGAGAAAGCTTGCAATTAAGTTAGGGTTGCATAGAAAGATCATTGGGCTTCTGAATCCCTTGTAGGTCTATATTGGAATTCTCAAAATTCTAATGAAAGTTGATGAGATGTACAATTAAGCCACCTGTAAATTAAAGCCAATTAAAATTCCCAAGATGTCCATAATTTTGACAGAGAAGAAATCTGTCCGCGTGGAGGCTGAGGGAGAGGAGGTTCTAAGCCATGAGGTCCTGGGTGCGATCCTCGGATAAGCCTGGGTCTTGCCTGTGCATTTACAATGGCCTTCGGGCTGATACCATGAATACCAAAGGCCTTGTCAACAGCCAGATTTTTCATGCACCTGCCTACTGACAGGAATCTCAAACTCTTGTTTAGATTGTGACGGTGTGGATGAATCTCATACTACTGCGATATTACCTGCTTTTCTGCCCTTTTACCATCTCTTGCTTTTAACCTTAACTAGCGTGAAAGCTGAATTTTAAAGAATTCACTAAAACAAAAGCATTACTCTTGTGTGAGAAACAACAACAACACATGCCCTCCACCTACAGTGATCAGGCTCTATTTAAAACACAGTAAGAGAGAACCTAAAAAATTGGTTACACTTGTACAGCCTGCCTTCTTCTTTCCTTCTGCTGGTTTCCAGAAGCAGGCTGCCAGCATTTTCTCCTCTTGCATATTCTGTGGTAAGGTGCAGCCTTGTGTCGTCCTATCTCATGCTTCAGCTCCCTATTCTGTGAAAATGCTACTTTTTTGGTACCCAAGTACGTTCCCTGAACACACACGTGATTCCATGCATGTTCAGCATTGTGATTTGCGAAGTGATTTTCTGTAAATAGTCTTTTTTTCTTTTTTTTTTTTTCCCCACTGTCTTAGATTTACAGGTGGAAGTTCTCAGCTACACTGAGAAGCTGTCTTCCATTGATGTTTTATCTCACAAACATGGGGGGCTTGAGCTGCATGTGCTGGTATTTTCATTTAATGATTGGCTTGATGTATGTGCTGTGAAATTACAATGGAAACTAAAAATAAATTAGCCCATTTTTAGCAGAGCTATCTGCATATGAAAACAAAGGAATAATTCCATTGAAAGGACTCAGCTCTGCAGAAGCTCCTTCTAGTTAGTGTGCCAGGCAAGTAAATATAAAAGGTCTTTGCTCTTAGATTATACTGATAATTCTAGTAATTTTCTGAAATCTGGAGCGATTTATTAAATTTATATTATGCAGATTTTGTAAGCCCCTTCATTGCTGTAATTGTTAGTTTTAAAATATATTTTTAATGCAACATCAAATTGAGGAAATTAAAAATGTCTATGCTTAGTTTTCTCCAGAGATGGAACCATAGCAGATCTAATGGGTTTTATCATCATAATTCTGCCAAAGTTGAAGCTCGAGAAACCACTCTTAGAATACGAAGAGTTATTTTTCTGTAATGTTTTAACTCAATAATTTAGGATGATGATCTAATCTCAGGACTGACCCAACTACAACTCTGCCTTGTGGCAACATTCAATAATTTATTAAAATACTTAAGCGTAAGACCTGGTGCACTCAAGTGGAAATGTAGAGAGAAAATGGTTTTATTATTGTTTCTGGAAGAACTGCTACTATTACTGAGACTAGTACAGGGCTCCTGGGAGTTGACTCACTTCCTCAAAGGCTCAAATATATTAGTGGAGTTTTAGTTTGTCTTGTCCTCTTATTTCTGTCTTTTAGGTTGCTGTTTCAGTGCTCATTTGGAAGTTGGTGAATAGGGCTACTGAGTTCACTCTTAGCGGTGGATAAGCATGACTGTCAGCTTGGCAAATCCTGCTATTAACAATGCATATTTTTTAGCATGTGGTACAGGCAAGGAGTAATATGTGCTTTAATACACACACAGAAGCAAATAACAGATGTGTATGTTATACAGAGAAAAATTACATATTCTTCAGTGCAATTTGTAAGTAATTAGTAAGTGTATGGTTCTGAAATGGTATGTAGCTTCTCTATTTTTGAAAACAGGCTAAGATATTTTGGAATCCTTCTCTCTGCACAACAATAAAGATTCAGTTGTTTTTAATGATTATAAGATAGTGTGTTTTTTCACAAGTAGTCTTCATAAGTAATGCTGCAGACACAATCACAAATATCAGGTACCTATATATCTATTGCTGATTTTTGGCTCAAGCAGCTCCCATGCCCCTTTTGGGACTCAGAAAATCCCAACCAGATTTTACTGTGGCACTTTCGGAGGGTATGATCCTATAGCAAAGTTAGAAGAGAAAAAGTGATAGCTCCTCAGGCATTTCCAGGTAAAGCCTTTCATTTTAGCTCAGACTGCTGATGAGATAGATGGGGTTTTAGTGAAGGTGCTGGACTGTGAATTAGACTGGGGAGGAGCCAGGTACACATTCTGCTGACTTTGAACAGAACCAAATCCTCCAGCAGAACTATTGGCAGCAAAATTTTAAATCATAGCAGCGAGATTTACTGTAGTTTATCAAAGCTGTTAGCCAGCATTTTTACCTGCAGTTTTCCAATAAAACCACAGGCCAAATCAAATGTCCTTGGAAAATGTTGCTTGAAAGTTTTCAGGGTTATTTTGTATTTAAAGTTTCACATAATAGGAAGATAACACCATGGACTTGCTGTATATGTTGCATTTCAGAAACAATATTATGTCTGAATTTCCTAAGCTACTGATACGTAATTCATTTCAATGAAAGTGTGACATTATGCTAATCACTTACCTGTTACTAATGACTTGGAAACCCATTACATGCTGAATGATATGAATGAAACCCACCTTAGCATTTGGAGTAGCCTTAATTGTCCATATGCAGTCAACTGCTTGTCCTGGTTTTGTTTTTTCTTCTTGTTCTACTTGACTGGAACGTACTATTCCGTCAGCTCCCGAGAGCTCAAATTGGCAGTCTGGGGAGAACGTATACATTGCTGTCAAGTGCAATATGATATTAATTTAAAATTTCATATATAAAGAAATTGGTACTGTAATACTAGACCTGGAATGGGATTTAAAATGCCTCCTAGGTAAGTGAAGTCAGGATCTGTAATAGAAAGAAGTCATGAGTCACAGGGGCTATCAATTCTTAACAATCACTTCAAGGCTTATCATAATCTGAAGATGATGTCCATTTTTATTATGTCACAATAAAAATTGCCAGAAAGTTTGTTGAATCAATTGGAGGGTACAGAGAGAAACTTTTTTTAGATAATACATTACTTCATGAAGATTGACCTTGTAATTCTATGCTAACAGCTCAGATTTCCAGCCTAACACCAAAAATTGTTATTAGGTATTTTGTTCCTGTGATACATTCTTAACTTTAACTGTGCCAGTTTTCACTGAAATCAGTGGAGCTTCACAAGAGTACAGGGATCTTTCCGTGTGCATCATTTTGATCAGATTGTTGTCTGTGTGTCTGGGAACAATTTGAACTGGAGTAGAATATATTGATGTTTTGAAATTGCTAATTGCTATTAATAATGAATATAAAAAAAGAGAGCTCAGTACTAGAGATACTTTTTCCTTGGGTACCCATGCTGCTTATGTTAGGCCAAGTATCAAAGTTCTAGATATCATTTATTAGGGCAGAATTTAGCATTGAGTGCTCCTCTGTTGTTCCTCCTTCTAAATGCACAGTGAGTATACATGTCTGTGTATTAAACTATAGTAACATACTGTATGTGAAGTACTAGTGAGTTAAGAATAGACTTTTTCATAAGGGTTAAATGATGGTACTTGACTTTACTGGGACCAGGGCTTGGCTAAAAATGAGTCTAAAATGGGCTGGGCTGTCTAAGGTTTACCTATCAGCGATATGTGTTTCCCCACAAATCACACAGAAACTGACAATTTGCGTGCTGTGGCTGGCATGGCGTAGGCAGCCAGCGAGCAAATCATGTACTTCGTAGCGTGTACATGTGCACGAGACATTAGTCTACGCAAAGAAAGCACTTCAGCCTGGAACTAAGCTAAGCTAGTTTTGAAAGTGATGTTAATGAAATGGCTTTGGAAATGGACTTAGCAAGATGCATAAGTACTGTCCCTATGGAAATATCTTAGCAGATCACTCTCAGTGGACTGGTTACTATGTTAATGTGGAGAGTTTCCAAACCTAAATCCCTAGCAAGGTGTACAGTTCTATAAATAGTAGTATGTAATTGTGTATAGTATTTTCATGTGCTGTAGGGGTAAAGACCAGTTGGGAAAAGATAGCATAAAAAATTATGCCTGTGTATACGCTTATAGTAGTAGTAGAGCTAACTCTTGTACATTGTGTTTTGTCCCAAAGGACAGTAACATGCTGATAACTACCCACGTATTGTATCTATGAAGTACAGCAATAAAGCATTGCACAAGGATATCAGTTCAAATTCACTTGTAAAAAGAATGCTTGCCAGTTTTAAGTGGCCCAACAGAGCAGATGTAGTTTCTGTCTGTCTAAAGGCACTCTCAGCACATTATCCTCTCCTTCATGCCCTGCCTACGCAGTTCTTTGAGCAAAGAGCAATGCTGTTGTCTGAGTCCATGTTTGAGGGTATCTAGTTATACCGATGGTTGATATTTGGACTGTGTAGATATTTCCTCTGGCTTTTCAAAAATGGAAATTTAAAATGTTTTGTATCTGGCTGGAAGTACTATTATAGATTGACATCAGATATTTTTGTCACCTTGTCTGATATTCCTTAGAAGATAGGCTGTTGAAAATGCCAAGCTGCTAGAGTCTACATAAATGCTCTTTCCATTGCTACCACTAGTGGAGCTGGTACAAATTAGAGTGCCAAAGAGGGAAGTTGCTAAAGCCTCCAGTACAAACAAGATCGATTGACTTCTTCACTAGAAAAGTACAGACCTGTAATTCCCTTTGGTCAGTGTCCCAAAGTGATTTTATTCAGGTATCCATCAGGATTAGCACGACAGACACCTCTAACTATTGCATGGTTACTTTGCCTTCATACGCACTTACGACAAAATACAGCTCTAGACTGTCAGAATAAACACATCCACAGAGTTCCATGGGAGCAAATGGTCATTAATATGGTAATTAATTTTAGGCATCTTTACCTGGTATAAATGAGTATTTTGCTTGAAATCCCTTTCCTTCCAGCTCCTCATCAGAAGTAAACTTGATCCACATAAATCTCCCTGTTGATCTAATTAGTGCAGGGCTTTTCAGACCACAGTAACGATCAATGAGAGGGGAGAAGCCAAAAGGTCCATCGCGAACCTCCAGATGATCAAACCGACACTCAAATGAGGGTTCTATGTAATAAGGTTCATCAAAGGTCAACTCAATTCTTTGTCGTGGAGCAGCTAGACATAAAAAATTGAGCAAAAGATTAAGTGGAGATCTATATAAAAAACACATGAAGATATGAAATGGAGAGAGACCTCCAAAACAGCAAGATAATGAGACTAGACACTTCTCAAAATACATCTAGTAGTCTGCCACAAAAACTCAGACATACTCTAATAAAAATTCTAATACTGATTCTGTGAGAGATAATTTTTCATGGAATGACACGGATTTTTTTTTCTTTGACCTTTATAATTGAAAATTCAGCAAGGACATAAATTTAAAATACCATGTGTAACACATATCAACATATATGCAAAGGTATTCAAGCAAGGGTTAATATGAAAATATAAATTAGCGTTGTACTGGGAACAAAGTACATTAAAAAAAATGGAACAAACATTGAGGGATACTGAAAACAACGGAAAAGAAAAAGATACCAAGAACTACTACTCACTGATATATTTCCTAAACATGAAGCCCAAAATTGGAGATCCTTTGGCAGGAGATGTCTCCTAGTAGAATACTCAGGGAAGTGTAATTGCTTAATATATATTACCAATATATGACTGACTACTGATGTTGGTAAGTCTGAAGCAGGATTTGGGTCAGATCCTGAATTCCTGATGCAGTTCAGCTAAGGCTACTTGTTGACCACACTTTCACATCTGTAGTTTGGAACCATGACTTAATAATGTGTGTATAGTCTTAGTGCTTCGTGCTAGGGTCATCGATTGTGCTATTTGGAACTTTCAGATACTAATTGGTATCTGGAACAACAGCATTAATGAATCATATGCTGTCTACTTCTGGATGCAAAAAGTCTTTATTTATACTTCTTTAACACTGTTTAGACATTTACACCTTAATTATACACGAGTTAAAAATATTTCTGGCTGTTGGTTTGCACATATTGGCAGTGGTCTGCAGGAAGGACCGTATCTTAGCTAGAAACCATGGAGGACCTTTTTCTCACTCAGGTTCCCACAATGTTCCTGTATAATGACTGTGAGGACAGAGGCATGGAAACTGTTTCTGTGCCCCATGGAAACTGTCTTGTACAAGGAAGATGCAGCACTGGATCTGGTATGTCTGAACTCTAAAGCTGGACAGGATATCTGCTCTCCATGCATTCAGTGGCAGGGAAGATACAAAACTTCCAATGTGCATGCATGGAAACAAGAATGAGGCTCTCTATTACGAATAAAAACTCACTGAAACGTGTTACTTGAAAGACACCAATTAATTGATATGAATCTGATGATGAAGCTAACTAGTGTTTTTAGCTGACTTCAGTGGGTTTTGGATGCATTCTAGGAAGAGGAAAAATAAGTAGTGTGTCCCAAGTCTTGCAGCCTTTATCCGAGATATTCCCACTAGATTGTATTTTTTTTTCTAGTTAATGTTTTTTTTGTTCCCATTGCATAATTTCAGTAGTGCAAAAATGGACAAGTGTCCATTTTTAGTACAGTGCTACTGTGACAGACAGGTGTGGGGTTTTTATTAATAAAGGGCAGCATAAAGATTTGCTGTCCCTGAGATAGATTTAGACTAATACAGTGTGATCTTATAAATGCTAAAGATAGCTATTCAGCCATCTTTTCCAATTTATTATCAGCAATATTCTACATGATATTAAGATAAGCCACATTTTTTATCTTAATAGTTATGTGCTTTCCTAGATTACAGCAGATCTGATGCTGCTTTCTCTGGCCGTGAGGGTATGCCTTATTCCATATTGATAATTCCTACATGCTTGCCTTTTATACTCATGTGCTGTTGTTACCCAGAAGAGTACATTTAACTTCTCACTCAACCAACTAACTAAAGAATTGATCATATTACCAATATGACTATACAATACTTGACGATATATTAAAACGACAGTTTTAACAGTTCAGCAAAATCAGTATAACAGCAAGGTCACCACACAACAAAACAGAAATATAGCTGGTACCTTCTAAGATGTAGATGCACTCTTGATTTGGTGGGTACATGTTGGGGTAGTTTGGTGAAGCAAAGTGTCCTCCATTACTAGTCCGTACCCAGTTGTCGCACTGGGTAGGAGGAATGCGATTCAATCCAATATTTTGCCCACCTTGAGGGAAAATAAAGAGATCAAATAAATGTCTCCTGCAAGTATGCAAATTTGATTCTGCAAAGGTAAAACACTGACATAATGCACAGCCTATACATGGAGAAAGTAATTTGTTTTGGTTGAGAACCCTCTTATCAGATATGCCACTTGTTAATAGCTAGCTAGGAAAATCTTCTGGTTAATTTAGTGGTGTGGTATATCCTGATGAGATCACGGTTTCAGAATGTCAGATCTGTACAATAATCCTCAGGAAGGGAAGAGAAGAAGTAATTTTCTTTCTTTTTCTTTTTTTCTTTTTTTTTTTTTTTAACCACATGAGTTTAGATTTCTTGATGCTTTTTTCTAAATCATACAGTTACAGGCTGCCAATAGAACAGCTTTATTTTATGTTCTGTGTCCTTTCCATTCCTTTGCAAATGTAATCCACAATATTTGTTAGCATTTACTACTTTTGACCCTGATTCCAGACTATACTAAAACATATCGCCCTTAGGCTATTTGCAATAGTATTTTGGAATAAAAAATGCTTATGATAGGTAAATAACCTAAATACAGCAGTGGCAGTTAATAAAGTTAATAGCAGTAGGTAGATTGCACTGGTAGCTAAGATTCTCATTTAAGATCAAAGCTCTCTTCTGGATGCAGGAAAATACCATCGTGGCTGAGATGTTGCACTTTACTGTGATCATGCACCATGCTGGATCATTCACAGAAGCTTTGTTAGATCAGATTTCCTTATTCTTGGAGAACGGGCTTGGGAGTAGTATGATCCCTCTAACATTCTTATTAAGTGCCTTTCACCCTCTTCTTTGATATCAGCAGAACTGAAGAGAGAAAGACACGGGATATGTGGTTTCCACTAGATTTTTCCTAAATCTCACAGGGGTGCTCTCATCATGTTATTTATATTTATGCAGTTTTTCCTTGCAGACCTTTGAGAGGGAGTCCATGCTGATACAGGTCATAGCTGCCTACAGTAAATTGCAAATTGCATCGCCTTCCACTGATATCTTGGCAGCCTTTATTTACGGGGGTGAAAACTTAGTGTCTCCTGTAGAAATTGTTCAAGGAAATTCTGTAGGTGTCAGTTCAAGGAATTCTTCTCTCCTATGTGTGGATTAATCCCACATATGAGAAAATAAGGTTTGTGAAACTATTGCCTTCCCCCCTCAGGAGGTATTGACTTTAAAAATATTTGTGGGCGGACTGCTTGAAAAGGTTGTTGTCAGATACAGAAAACATGAATTTCCGTGGTGTTTTTTTCCCACCTCTGAGGTCTAAAACCGTAGATTTTTAACTGGGTAAGTGAACCTTCGTGTTCTTTGTGATTGGATGGCTTTATTCAACTTGAAAAAGAAATGCAGTAAATGATGGGGGGGGGG